>BTPG01000006.1:97252552-97862552 GCA_036245525.1 Semisulcospira habei
GCATGTGGCAGATCCTGGAGCGACTTGGCTGTCCCCCAAAGTTCCTCAACATGATTGTCCAGCTACACGAGGACCAGCAAGGCCAGGTCAGACTCAACAATGACCTCTCAGAACCATTCCCTATTCTCAACGGTGTAAAGCAGGGCTGCGTGTTGGCACCGACCCTCTTCACCATCTTTTTTAGCATGATGTAGAAGCGGGCCACAGTGGACCTCGATGATGACGATGCAGTGTACATCAGGTATCGTCTCGATGGCAGCCTGTTCAACCTCAGACGACTGCAGGCCCACACGAAAACCCTAGACCAACTGATTCGTGAGCTGCTTTTTGCTGATGATGCTGCCCTCGTTGCACACACAGAGAGAGCCCTGCAGCGCATCACGTCTTGCTTCGCAGATGCTGCCCAGCTCTTTGGACTCGAGGTCAGTCTTAAAAAGACAGAGGTCCTCCATCAGCCGGCACCCAAGACAGTGTACCGCCCTCCTCACATCACCATCGGCGAGTCTGAACTAAAGTCAGTGCACCAGTATACTTACCTTGGCTGCATTATCACGTCGGACGCCAAGCTGGACAAGGAGCTTGACAGCAGGCTGGCAAAAGCGAACAGCGCTTTCGGGCGACTTTTCAAGCGGGTGTGGCACAATCAGCAGCTGAAAACAGGCACCAAGATCAGCGTGTACAGAGCTGTGGTCCTCACCACCCTGCTGTATGGTTCCGAGTCCTGGGCCCTCTACCGCAGCCAACTACGACTCCTCGAACGCTTCCACCAGCGCTGCCTGCGTACCATCCTGGGCATTCACTGGAGTGACTATGTCACCAACGTCGAGGTCCTTGAACAGGCTGAAACTGTGAGCATCGAGGCTTTGCTGCTGCGGACACAGCTCCGCTGGGCGGGGCATGTCTCCAGGATGGAGGATCATCGCCTACCAAAGATCACCCTGTTCGGCGAGCTTGCTACTGGACACCGTGACAGAGGGGCACCAAAGAAGAGATACAAAGACTGTCTCAAGAAGTCACTTAGTGCCTGCCAAATCGACCACCACCAGTGGTCTTCGCTTGCTGCGGACCGTGACACCTGGCGCTCCACCATTTACAAGGCAGCTGTCTCCTTTGAGGACTCTCACAGAGCTAGCCTTAAGGACAAGCGGCTCAGGAGAAAAAACAGAGATGCCGCAGCTCAGAACCCTGGCCATACCTTCCCCTGCAGCCACTGCGGTCGAACCTGCCTGTCTCGGATTGGCCTCCGCAGCCACGAACAAGCCTGCAGACGTCGTGGGCAACTCCTATAAAATCTTCGCTCGCGAAGTCAAGCCAAGAGACGTCATCATATACGAAAATGTTTCTGCCATCCAATATAATGACGTCACATTACAAAATAAATTACGTCACGAATTTTGCCAAGCCATGATGGCGGTTGTGTTGCTCGCTAGGCGTGTGCAGAAAACTAAGATAAGATAATTTAAGATAAGATAGAACTTTATTGCCATATGTAAAAAATAGATTAGGAAATCGTCTCGGTGCTGTGCAGCTTAAAAAGAAGAACATAAAACACATCAAAATATAATTAAGCTGCTCGCGTGCACACACACACACACACACACACACACACACACACACACACACACATACAAACACACACACACACACACGGCACACACATACGGCGCTTTTTCACCCAAAAGTACGTTGTCCAGCCTTTCAAGACTTGCGTAGCCCCATTTTAAGGTTGTTTCTATTTTTAAATTGGAACAACTAAAACCTAAAACGATTCTTAGCCAAGACGGATAGACTGAATGTGCCTCTGGTATGCCTACACGGGTGGAGGTGGGGGGGGGCGGTGCGCTCGTGCTTCGTGATTGGCGTTTATTCGGAGTCGTGATTGCAGTTTTGTCATCCTCGTGTTCCGTGAAAGAGGAGGTCGTGAAACGTGAAAGCAAAATAAGAATTTCGTGATCCGTGAAAACCCCCTGGTTATTTCGTGTAACATAAAAGACTGTAACTGAAATATAGTTAGAAACCTCATGTATCCCCCCCCCCCCTACCCCACCCACCCCCTCTCGATGAACCACCCACTTGAGGTAGGCAGGGGACACTGTGCACCACCACTATCGACAGTCTCACGCCCGCCCCACCCCCACACCCCTCCCCCGCCCCCACCCCCTTCGTTAGATTTGGGGGGAGAGGGCATCGAACTTTCTCTCTTCACGATTGTATTCACTCTTCGTTATGTTCTTGCATCGCAGTAGAGCGTTTTTTTTTTTTTTCATTTTCATTCGCGATTCGTGAATGGTAAAATAAATTATAGTTAATGTCCTCCACACCCCACCTCGGCCTCCGCCCTCGTACTGATCTACCGTGCTGAATGCTGATATTTAAATACCCAGAGCCTTTGAACTTAAGAGGAGGAGGAGGAGGAGAGAGAGAGAGAGAGAGAGAGAGAGAGAGAGAGAGAGAGAGAGAGAGAGAGAGAGAGAGAGAGAGAGAGAGAGAGAGAGAGAGAGAGAGAGAGAGAGAGAGCGAGAGAGAGAGAGAGAGATCGGGCCGACGTTTGCCGCTACTGGTTCAGCCACGCGCCAGCTGCAGGCGATGTCGGCCCGATGACTCCGGCCTTTCTGTTTACGACTATAGATAATTAGCCAATTACGACCGCCATACCCTCTTTAGAGTGCTTCCCCTTGACAGGCGCGCGCACCTTCAACTATGATCCGCCTACACTACACCGGCAAACTAATTGCACAAGGCAAGTGAAACAGTTGTTTCTTGCATCCCTTTATTTTAAGGAACAGATTATCGACTTTCTTACAGAAATAGTACATTAACCTTACGCAGGTTAACTATAAGGTCGACCTAGAGTCTATTGGTTCTTCAACCGTTTGCCCCAAAACACGTCTGTTCCATGTCAGTGTTATAGCCGGGTTCTGCGCTGATTTCTGACGTCGGACTGCCGAAAATACTATTTAGTTTACGGACTGAGCAGGTTTGGAGGAAGGGTGGGTGGGGAAGAGAGAGAGAGAGAGAGAGAGACTAATAGCCGAGAGAGAGAGAGAGAGAGAGAGAGAGAGAGAGAGAGAGAGAAATGAAATGAAACTTTATTTTCCAAGGAAAAAAGAATAGGTAGCGCAGCTACAAACTACCTGAAAACACACACGCACACACACACACACACACACACACACACACACACACACACACACACACACACACACACACACACACACACACACACACGCTGGCACGCACATGCGCTCGCACACACACATACGGCACACGCGCACGCATAGACGCACACACACGGAAGTACGTAAATCAGAGGTAGGTCAGACCCCTACGGCTCAAACATTGGATTAAAGGCCCGGACAAACGTGGTATCGTGATGTATGTCCGGGGCCTTTAACCAACGCCCGCGTCAGACGAAGCACAGTCCCGACCCACGTCTGGTTAATATGCATTACACACGGTACATGAAATACAACTACATCATAGACACATACATATACATTGCACATTGTTAAGACTACATCTGGTACATTGAACCAAAGACAATACATTATAAGACAAATCACTTGCCCCGAGAGTGCGAGGACGCGTTTTGAGAGTTTTCTCCCTTGTAATCGTGTTGAATCATGGCTGACCGAACGAGGCAAGGGTCTGATTTTTGCAGCGCAATTTCTTGTTCGAACGCCCGCTACAAACGAAGTTGCACCGGCATATCGTTTTTCCTTTCTCCCAAGGAAGAAACAAGGTAAGCTGGTTACTCTGTGGTCTTATCTTTGCATAAATTTACGACCGTATAATAATTTCATGGCGCAGAGGATGTCTATCTCGAAAATTGTCGATTCTGAATTAGAGTTGCCAGGGCGATACTCAGACATAGGTCCCTCGTGTGATATGTATCTTTGGGTTTAAATCTGGGAGAGTGGAAAACTGATCCAACTGCAAACAGATTCTAGCCGGCTCTCCACGCCGTGAATTCAGAGAAATGTCAGTGGAAAAGTGGTCTAACGACCATTTAGATCCAGCGTAATAATAAGTTTATAGTAATTTTGTTTTAAAATGTAGAAGAGGGCCATATGTACATAGACCAGTTTTCCTGTCCCATTTTATCCACTTAATGCTGGACTAACTCAATTTAGATCTAGTCATTTGTGCCACACATGCTTAACTTGGGCGAGGAAACGTATTCTTTAGGCTACACGGACCTTTCCCTTTCGTTCAAAGCGATACGATAGGGAGAAACATGTGTAAGTTTCACATTCTTAATCGAGTTGTTTTAAGACCGATGTTCCGATCAAAAAGAGGAAAGTACTGGTGAGAAATTAAGCAAAGAAAGCTTGCGTTGTAAGGTCGTTGATGAAATTCAGTCATTTGCAAAGTTACTTCGCTTTCATTGTCTATCAAGACTTAGAATACAAAAGTATAAAAGGCCATGCAGAACTCTGTCCACTGACGATACTGTTCTCACGAACTACGCCTACAGACTACAGTGTTTAGCTGGTGGTGTTTTAGTACTTGTATTTCAGTCTTTGTTATTCTCCCAACAGATGTCAGAAATGGGTGCAGAATACGCACAGGGAAGATCTGTTGGGACTGTCACCTGCTGAGCTGCCTTCACGTTCCTGCAGACTGTGCAGTGCCTATTTTAAAAACAACCAGTTCAATTCTGCCACGCAGAGGCGCAGGCTGCTGCGAAATTTTGTGCCGACTTTGTTTTCGGTGCCCAACCCACCCCCACAACTAACAACAAAGAGACAGCACCCAGGCCGAGGGATACTGCTACAGCTTCAGAAGCACCGCCCGCTCACAAGGAGGCACGCATGTCACTGGAACCAGGTACTTTCAATAAATAAATATGAATCTGATTTATAATTTGTAAGCTGAAAAATTTAATTTATAAAAAAATTACCAAAACATGAAAAGATCAGTTGTGTGAGTTGTTTTCACAACTGTGGTCGTAAAATCTGTTGATTATTCAATCAGACTAAGCAGATTTTAAAACTTGGATGATTTTTCGATGGCCTTTTTGTGTGTGTTTGCGCTTGCATGTGTGTGTGAAAATACAATTCTTGTCACTGAGTCAGATAAAATGTGAATTGATTTTTTGATCTGAATAAATATGCTATAGATTATATATCATTAATGATTCAATGCATGGTTGCTTGTGTGTGTACAGATGAGTCAAGTGGAGAAACTAATGTGGGGGGAACTGCAGCAACAGGTGGTCAGCTCAACAATTCACCAAGAATGCAGGCTTTGAAGAAAAGTCTCAAAACTGTGCGCAACAGGTTGTACCGCCTGCAGAAGAAAATCGGTGTCCTCCCGTCAGTTTCAGGCTTATGGAAAACTATGCAAAAGGTTTCAGTCTGCCCAGGCTTTAATGCCAAGATTCTGAAAGCGCTTGAGATTAAAGTGTCTGCACTGCCGCCAAAGTGAGATGTGTGCAATAGTACTAGATGAAAGGACAATAAAAGAACAAGTCATCTACAACCAAAAAAAAAACCGTGATCAAATAGGAGGGGCAGAGGATTTGGGGAGGATGAGAGGACAAAGCTTGTGGCAAACCATGCGACTGTCTTTGTTGTAAGAGGTTTAGTTTCCCACTGGAAGCAGCCGATAGTCTGGTGGGGGAGGAGGGGGTTGTTGGAGAACATAATTCTGATCGGTGATAATATGTTTATCTGTTTACCTGGTAATGACTTTTAGATCTAGAGGCTTCGTGCACATGATGAGGGAGTAGCGATGGGCATGTGATTGATGGTATTGTCAGTTGTACATCTTATGATAATTCAGCCTAATACGTATATTCATGTTGATCTACTATTTCGTGTGCTGAATAATTTTGTCATAAATTTATATGTGTTGGGTAGAGGGATGAATAGAGAGGAGGAGAAAGAACAGATAATTAGTGATAATTTCTTAATAATCTCTTTGTGCATGCAACACCAGGTCAGTTTACAGTTTCTAACGAGTATATGCATAAGGTGGTTAACGTGGCCTGTGTATAATCACTATTTGGTTTCTTTGATAATACCTGCTGCAAGTTAAACGTGTATTAATAAACAGATCTTCTTATGTGATTGTTCAAAACAACTGATGTTTGCTGTAAATTATTTCTTATTTAGTCCTGTGCCGGTGGTTTGTTTCTATGTATGTTCGTTTGTGTGCATGTGTGTTCGTTTGTATGCATGTGTGTTTGTTTGCGTGCACGCGTGTGTGTGTGTGTGTGTGTGTGTGTGTGTGTGTGTGTGTGTGTGTGTGTGTGTGTGTGTGTGTGTGTGTGTGTGTACTAGACATCAACTCACGCTTACGGCAACAATGAAATGCTTGATTTATTTATTTTTCTATTACACTTTCCGTGCTAATTACCTCTTTCCCGAAAAATCTTTCGATGAGGAATAGAAAAAAATATCTTAGAAGCAAAGCTCATGTGATTTTAAAACAGTTTTCCGCAATGCACACACAAAAAGCACATGCTACCGTTCAAAATGCCTCGCGTCAGAGCTCGAGCCCATTACCAGATAGTGATAGACGTACGGCCACACACACGATTACACCATGGGACGCAACTGCTACACTGACCTCGCTTCTTTTTTTAGTAAGCCTTATAAAGGAGTGATCTGTCTTATAATGTATTGTCTTTGATTGAACGCAAAATTGGAAGCATAAACGTCATGATTATCTAGACGTTTTACTTCCTCCTGACTAACCAAACACACACATACATGAAGGCAAGAACTCTCTCTCTCTCTCTCTCTCTCTCTCTCTCTCTCTCTTTCTCTCTCTCTCTCTCTCTCTCTCTCTCTCTCTCTCTCTCTCACACACACACACACACACACACACACACACACACACACACACACCGCGCACACACACACATGCACACACACGCAAACACCAGCATAGACAAACATGCACAAAACACACTGTTCCGCACACATGCACGCACACACATACACACGCGCCCATACACTTACATATTTGATAACAGTCATTATTCAGAACGCAGTAGTCGCGTGCGCTTTGTTCGGCGGCTCCATTAAGTGCCGGAATAGTCTTGCCTTGAAGGTGGACAATGAAAATGCCTCGGTAATATTGGCCGGAAACGAGTTCCAAGTTTGGCCCCTGAGTAAGACAGAATAGTTTTGAATATATCAAGTCGTGGCCTAAGTACTGACAGTTTGTTCCTTGATGTCTTGTATGGTGTGTTAGCATACTTAAACAAATCCGAGACGTACCGCGGGGTTTTGGATATGCGGACTATAAAGATTACTTACTTACTTACTTACGCCTGTCACCCCTACCCGGGTATAGGCCGTCGACGAGAGACCTCCAGCAAATCCTGTCCTGTGCTTCTCCTTCGATTTTACTCCAGGTGGTTCCCAGTCTCTTGATGTCTGCTTGGAGGTCTCGACGCCAGGAGTTTCTCGGCCTACCTCTTTTCCTCTTTCCCTGGGGGTTCCATGACAATGCCTGCCTAGTGATACTGGAAGCTGGCTTTCTCAGGCTGTGACCGATCCATCCCCATCTTCTTCGCCCAATTTCATTCTCTGCTGTTATCTGCTCTGTTCTCTCCCAGAGTCTGACGTTGCTGATCTTCTCTGGCCAGTGGATTTTCAAAATTCTTCTAAGGCAACTGTTCATGAAGGTCTGTACTCTGTTGACTGTGGTTTTTGTCAATCTCCATGTCTCTGCTCCATATAGGAGAACTGCTTTTACATTGGAGTTGAAAATCCGGACTTTGGTGTTTTGTGACAGCTCTCTGGAACTCCACACTTTTTTTAACTGGAGAAAGGCTGCTCTGGCTTTACCGATTCGTGCTCTGACGTCTGCATCAGTGCCGCCTTTTTTGTCTATGATGCTCCCGAGATAGGTGAAGGACTCCACCTCCTCCAACGGGGTGCCAGCAAGCAAGATTGGTTCTTCCCTGGTTGTGTTCAGCCTCATTGTCTTTGTTTTATGTTTGTGAATGGTGAGGCCCACTTGGGACGAGATGTCAGCAAGCCTCGTGGTCTTGTCCTGCATTTGTTGACGAGTGTGGGACAGTAATGCCAAGTCGTCTGCAAAATCGAGGTCGTCAAGCTGTGTCCACAGTGTCCACTGTATTCCACTTCGTCTGTGCTCTGTGGTCATCTTCATGACCCAGTCTATGGCCAGTAGGAAGAGGAACGGAGACAGCAGACACCCCTGCCTCACACCAGTTCTGACCTGGCGCTCCCTGGTGAACTGCCCTTCGTGGATCACGCGACATGTCATGCCATCATAGCTGCTCTTGATCAGGCGGACGAGCTTTGTGGGTCAGTACCAGGAAAGGTCTTCAACAGGATCATCCTAGAGAGAATGAAGAGCTCCGTTGACCCCCAGCTGAGAGACCAGCAAGCAGGATTCAGGAAGAACCGATCATGTACAGACCAGATCGCCACTCTCCGCATCATCGTGGAACAGTCTCTGGAGTGGAGCTCCCCGCTGTACGTCAACTTTGTGGATTATGAGAAAGCATTTGACAGCGTGGACCGAGAGACTCTGTGGACTATAAAGATTAACACGCCCTTATTGAACAGAAAGAGGTTACGTAACGGAAGCATGTCAAGGGCCCTGAGTCGCTTGTCAGTGCTGGCCCTGCTTTTAGGATGGATTAGCTTGGCTGCCCTCCGGTGGAGGGAATTAAGCCTCTTTAAGCACGCATCACTACACCCGTCCCACACTGTAGATGCGTAGTCAATGTAGGACTGGATGTGAGCGCTGAAGAAGAGTTTTCTAGTTGCTGAATTCGTAAAGTAAATAAGTTTTGAAAGGAGAAATAGATTTCTGGACACAATTTTGCACACACTGTTTACATGCGCATTACATGTCAATTGATCGTCTATAATGACACCTAAAAGCCGGCGCTTTAGTGTTTAATCGGCTCACAGTTAAGGGAAAGGCTAAGTGGCGGTGGGTTTAGCTGGTGCTTTTGACTTGTAGTGATTAACATGCACTCTGTTTTGGATGAGTTAGGTATCATGTAGTTGTCTCGGCACCAATTTGAGACATCTAAGAGACTATGTTGCAAAGAAGAATTAATTGTAGATATTTTTGCCGACGTAACGTTGAGACTAGTAGCGTCGTCTGCAAACAAATTGCGGCGCACATTTGATTGTGAGATACACAAAGGTAGTCATTAATAAAGATTAAAAACAAGAGAGGGCCTAAAATATACCCCTGGGGCACTCCATGCTTAATCACACCTTCTGAGGAATGCTTACCGTTGACAAAAACAGAGATCTATTACTTAGATAAGATTTAAAGAAGGCAGCGGAATCTGTGTCTATGTGGTATGCCAACAGCTTCTGTAGCAACAGTTCATGGTTGACTGTCAAAAGCTTTTAAAAAATCTAAAAATACCGCACACCGGCCATTTCAGCATTGTTTATTGAAGTTGGCCAGGTATTGGTCATATGAGACAGAGCCGTGTGACAAGGATGGCGGGCTCTGAAGCCTCACTGTAACGGATAAATCAAGTTATGTGTCTCCAGGAAGTGACTCAGGTGCCTGTGGACATGTTTTTCTATCGGCTTTGACAAAGCTGATAAAAGTGAAATTGGCCTGAATTTGTTGGGGTCAGTGAGGTCTTTAGTTTTAGGCAACGGCATGACTTTAGCTATTTTCCAGCTTCTTGGGAAAGTACCTTGTTGGATTATAAGATTGTAGATAAATATTAAAGATTCAACCACATAGGGGGCAGACAGTTTTAAAAAGAAACTATTAATGCCGTCATGACCAAGGGTGCGTTTATTTTTCAGAGAGAGAGAGAGAGAGAGAGAGAGAGAGAGAGAGAGAGAGAGAGAGAGAGAGAGAGAGAGATTGTTTGCTTCCTTTCTGTCCTGGCTCCTGTTCACACAATGTCTGATTCATTTTTCGTCGTTTGACTCATCTCAAGTTCTCCGTCAACAGAAGACTGTGACAGTAAAAATTCGGCGCAACGAAACTGATGTCTGAGAAGGGATTAACCCCTTCCCTGTCACTTGAAGCTTATTTCAGGAGTTGTGTCTGAGTCTGAAATTTTCGTTTATTCCGCAACGCCTGACCAGACAAAACAACCGTCCAAGAAACATGGATACAATCGGTCAAACCAAGAGACATAGATCCTCATGAGCCGCCGCGAATGCGGTAATGAGTTAGTGCGAATGCGGGGGCTCACGAGGATCTATGTCTCTTGCAGCTGGATCCTGTTCCGGCACTTTTCAGCGGCGGCAGTAACTTGAAAAGCGGATTTTAAATAAGAAAAAAGCCGCAGCCGATTTGTTTTTGTTCGTCAGTTTACCACTAAGTTCTTGTTATGTCAGAGACTGATGGCTGATTAGCTTGAGTTTGCTTGCCTGTCTGTGTGTCGGCTTTCAGCAGTCTTTGAGAATGTGACCGTCTTTTCGTCGTTTACCGCCCACCTGACGACATACGGTTCTCGTTTACGGCAAGGCATCGAGTCACTTAGCTAGATGCATAGCGGACTCGGCGTATGAGAGAGCTTGCACACCACACACAATACACAACAGCGGCGGCGGTGGCACTCCGGCACACTCAGTGAAACCTTTCAGAGTACTTACAGTAATATCTAGCGAGCTTTGTGCCAGTAAAGAGACAGTTCACACTGATCGGCGCTAGCAAGAGGCATAGTTCCTCATGAGCCCCGCGCAATTGCGGGGGCTCATGAGGGTCTCTGCCACTTGCAGAAGGGCGCCGCCCCGCGTTTGCTAAATAAGAATACCAGGCGTGTCTCGTAGCAATACAGACCTGGTTGTCTGTCTGAGCGGAATCGGAGCACGTGGTTAAGTTTCCGCTGCACCCAACCTCGTCTTCCTCTCACCTGTCAGCAGTGCAAGTCTTCTCGGCGCCGCGTATGTGTAGGTCTAGTTCAGTGTATGTCAGTCAGCATCGGAACAGAGTAGCAGCGCATGGACTGAAACCGTTACTTTGTCATCTTCTTCTCACTGTAACATTAACTATTCAATAAATAAGATAACCTGAGGACAAAAAGTGTGTTTCAGCCGTCAGTGAGTTGAACGGCAGCGGCGGTCATATATATATACTGACGTGTTCAGTTGTGAGTTCATCGGCGGCATTGCCGAGAGAGACTGAATTACGTCAGTTTGTCAGTTCAAGTTGAGCAAAACTGACGTGTCTTGTCAGTTCAAAACCCAGAGATATCTGAAATAAGTGTTTGTGATTACAACTGACCGACGCACTGAGAACTACGCCGGGGCCGGCCATGGCCGTTTGTTAGTTCATCAGAGTATAGAAACTAAGCGAGGTAGAACTTGAATAAGTAGAGTTGCCGGTGGCCGTGGCCGTTCAACAGAGATTGCCAACGTGTTTGGCTTATATAGGTGTATGTTCCACTTACTATTCAGTAAATTGAACCCTCTCAAGTGCAGTGTGAAGTGAAAACTGACAATGTATTGTCAAGTTAAGTGCTTGGTCTTCATTCTTGGATTTCTGCAAGTCTGCGCGGCTTTTGCCAGCAAAAAAGAAGGTAAGGCAGGTGACAGACGTTTGGCGGCCTGACAGACTGTCCACTACTCCGAGGGCTGATAGACTGTACTGGTAGTGGCCCACCCGGCAAAGCTCGTCAGTCTCAGTCAGTCGGTAGTACTGAACCACCAAATCAGTCAAGGCGAAGGCTCAAGCCTATCCTGGCACTACCCTTGAACTCAGTGCGGGTTATGGTCGATCTGTCTCCTATATGGTAACCACGGTAGTCTTCAGTCGAGGCCAGTGGGGACTCGGTGGCGCAGTCACCGCCAAAGGTCAGTCAGATGATCGCGGGTTCGAACTTCAGCTGGGGTCAATCAGTATTTTGTTCAGATCCTATTTTGTGCCCCGTCTTTGAAATCATCTTCGTGGTGGACAAAAGACATTACTGACCTGCCGAGAACACTGAATTGAACACTGACAATCCGACTGCAAGAGATATAGATCCTCATGAACCCCCGCAGTCGCAGGGGCTCATAAGGAGCTATGTCTCTTGCTCAGACCACTTTCTGTCCCTATTGCTTGGAGGGTTGTGGCTTTGGGTCGTTGAAAGAACATAGATTTCAGAAACTACAAAATGTCACTCATGGCAGGGAAGGGGTTAAGCCCTAACGTCTAACTCATTCGCGGCTAATCCCATGGAGAGAAATTGCCAGTGGAGTTGTCCTCTGATGAGTAGTACTAACATTCTGGCGACAATGTTACCATGACAGTTCCAGGGTGGTGACAGAATGCCTTGAACTATCATGTTCCTCAAGCTATTCTGGCACCACCTTTAAACTATCACGGCCGATCCACAGCTTGTTGTGTGTCAAGGCTCAAGCGACCTTGTTAGGCAATAAAGGGTGAACGAAATATGAGTCAAAGCTGGTTAATTATACAAACAATTAATTATACTGAACTAAAAAAAAAATGAATTGTAGGTTAGAAAGATATTTTTCACATAACGAGGGGGAAGGTAGGGGTGGAGGGGGGGGGGTAGGGGGGAGGGGAGGCAGCCGCGAAAATATAAAACACAAACTAAGTAATATTCTCAGATGATTTTTTTCTCTATAAATAAATCGGCACCCTCGTGCCCCCCCCCCCCCCCAACCTCGTACGTTTTTGTTTGTTGTTGTTTTTGTTGTTGTTTTTAAGTCCCTTCTATTCATAGAAGAGACTTTATGGGTCGCGGTGAGGAGAATTTAATAGCATGTCCATGATGTCAAAGGCAGGCAGGCTAAACCTCTAACAATTGAAGTAACAAAATAAAAATTACGTCATGTCTAGTTACGTTAACCTCGCTGCTGAACGTACATTTGGCGCGAAGCGCCGTATGTGCGTATGTTTGTGTGTACGCATGTATGTAAACAAGAGAATCTCCGATATTTCTGTACAGTACATACAAGCTTAAAACTTCGCGAACTTCTTTCTTAAGTGGGTGGCTAAGAGAGCCTCCGAGCATATTGTAATTGAATGTCTCATTGAAGACATAAACAACCGTTTATAGGAAGTCGGTTGACCCTGATTAGAGTCCGTAATTTTTGTCATAAATTATTTACTTGAACTTTTGCATATAGCTAGTTTGGAGAAAGACATTGGATGAGTTCGTTAGCCAGCTTTGTATCCTTTCAACTTCTTTAGTAAAAATTAATTATTTTCAGAAAAGAATTAAAACACTAAAAAAAACCTTGACTTCTAGAAAAAGACGGTCACACAGTGGCGGTGACGTAAAAGAGGCAACTCCGTCACCACGCACTGACATAACTACTCTAAATATGATGTCATTCTCTCTCGCGCGTGCGTCTCTCTCTCTCTCACACACACAAACACTATGCGCGCATCTCCTGGAGGAATAGATCCTCATGCGCCCTCCAGGCTCATCAGGATCTATACCTCTTGGGCGGAGATGGTTTGGAGCGCGCGCGCGCGCACGCACGAAGCGAAAGTGAAACTCATATTACGTAAAATATAAAATTACGTAAAAACTAAAACTTACCTCATGACAAATGACGTTTGATAAATCAATGACGCGTATGTCCTACGGCCCTTATAGAACTCACTGACGCATTGGCAGATTTGCGAGACTTTTTCAATAGGAGATATTTCAACATCAGAATCAGGTCAAAGACAAAAGGTAGAGACCATTGACAGCGAGGACAGCTGTCATATAGAAGGGACTTTATGGGTTATGGTTCATCCCATCTGGATTTTTTTTTTTTTTTTTGGGGGGGGGGGGTGATTGGGGGGGGGGGGGTGACCAGCCTCTCCGCCACCCCCCATCCCACCCCACCCCCCTCAGCGTACATTTCTTTGGGGCTGAGCCCGGGTTGGTGACCAGCCCTTCACCCGTTCCTACGCCACAGCTGAATCATGCTACAACAAGTTTGTACAAGACCAGTTTCATGTGCTCTCTTCTCTCCACCACTAGTAAGAAAGCCGGTTGATTACTTTTCTCCCCAACTTTCACCATCTCACCCTTGGCCTGATGACTCCAGCAGAACGGGATGTGTACATTAAAATATCCACTTGCGCAATGTAAACTTTAGATTTTTGGCTGTTCCCGTTCTATTTTCAGCACTTTCACTCCCTTCTCAGTCTTCAGACGTAAACCTCAGAGAACTTCACCAAACTGAGGAAGTGAGTGAAGAGATTTCTGTCAGCAAGAGGCATTGATTCTTCTGAGCCCCTGCGAGTGTATGGGCTCAGGAGAATCTATGCCTCTTGCAGTTGCATATGACTGATTTGTCTGAGAACTGCTGCAGTAAACCAGGGGTGAATACTGAAGCCTATTTCCTGGTGCGTGTTTTTCTCATACACCGTTCATCCAGATCGGCGTTACTCAAAAAAAATTCGTTTCAAGGTATTCTCTTTTCCGTGCCAAAGCCAAGGGCGTTACAATCCACGCTCATTTCCTATGCCTTCCCTACAAGCCACGAGGACGGATGATCAAACTGCTTTCGACTCACGCTCGGAGACTATAGTACCTGATGCAGTTGGGTACGTCCAAGTCTACGGTTTCTAAGCGAACTAGTCAATGTTATCGTTGTTCCGTGATCACCTGCAGTTTTGCTATGGAAGCGTGGGGGGGTGGGGGGGGGGGGGGGGGCTCTCTGACTTGTCAAGCATTTTCAGTTCACGTGACTGCCTAAATAGTGGAGTAGGAACCCGGGGGCGGAAGTGGAGAGAGGGGCGGGGGAGGGGCGAGTGTGACCTGGCTATGCCTTCTTAGAAAAACAGCGCGTGGTCATATGATGACGAGTAAAACAAATGCGACATTTTGTAATCATCGGAAACTACACTTCTTTTGTTCATCAGTGTAGTATCCTATGGCCGACCTCTTTTGTGACTTTTGCCATACCTCCTCCTGGACCTACCCTCACAGAAGTAAACCGGCTTGGGCTATATCTCCTCCAGGCCCGACTCAGTGTCACGTTGCTCAGAAGAACATTTGGTACAGGCACAAAAACTAGCAGAGAGGCAGCTATTCGCTTTTAAGTAAGCGGGGGGGGGGGGGGGGGGGCGGGGGGGGGGGGGCGTGTGTGTGTGTGGGGGGGGGGGGAGGGGGGTGAGAGAGAGAGAGAGAGAGAGAGAGAGAGAGAGAGAGAGAGAGAGAGAGAGAGAGGAAGGAGATCATAAGGGTTCAAGCTATCCGCCCCAGAACATATTTGTGGCGACATAGTAATTCCGTGCAGTCAAGGAGTGTCTAAATTGGATGCTGGAGTTTGATTGACAGGCCAGGCCACAGCGTCAGTCAGAAGCTAGTCGGTTTCCTTGATCTCCGGAGTTAAAGTCTTATCCTCTGCAAAGAAGGCCTCCGCCAAACCCTCAACTGAGATACCAACAGGAACTGAATGATGCGTGAGAGATGATACAATCAGTGATAATGTATCTTTTTCTGAGGATAGGGAAAACTTGAGAACGTTTTTTATATATATATATATACCATAAAAGTCATAGTTTCGCACTATCGTTTGACAATGGTCAGGTTATGTCGGAACGACTCCCAACAACGAAGGAGATGGACTGATATCACGGCGGATAATGAACCAGCTGTGCCGTAGGCATAGACAACACTTCATATATTCCCAAGAGGTATAGATCCTAATGAGCCCCGATGAGTCCTGAAGATGTTTGGAGTGCCGGTTGTCTATGCTTACAGTAGAAGCCGGTTATCCGCCGTGACTATGCTCGCTTTCATTGTTGGGAGTCGTTCGTGGTTGGGAGCCATTCGTTGATGGGAGCCGTTCGTTGGTGGGAACAATTTGTTGTTGGGAGCCGTTCGTTGTGAGGTTTGTTGTTGGGAGCCGTTCGTTGTTGGGAGCCATTCGTTGTTAGTTGTTGGGAGCCGTTCGTTGTTGGGAGTCGTTCGTCAGTTGTTCGTTGTTGGGAGCCGTTTGTTGTTGAGAGCCGTTCGTTGTTCATTGTTGGGAGCCATTCGTTGTTGGGAGCCGTTCGTTGTTGGGAGTCATTCGTTGTTGGGAGTCGTTCGCTGTTGGGAGCCGTTCGTTGTTGAGAGTCATTTGTTCTTTGTTGTTGGGAGCCGTTCGTTTTTGGGTGCATTCGTTGTTGGGAGCTGTTTGTTGTTGGGAGCTGTTTGTTGTTGGGAGTCGTTCGTTGTTCGTTGTTGGGAGCCGTTTGTTGTTGGGAGCCGTTCGTTGTTCATTGTTGGGAGCCATTCGTTGTTGGGAGTTGTTCGTTGTTGGGAGCCGTTCGTTGTTGGGAGTCATTCGTTGTTGGGAGTCGTTCGCTGTTGGGAGCCGTTCGTTGATGAAAGTCATTTGTTCTTTGTTGCTGGGAGCCGTTTGTTTTGGGGAGCGTTCGTTGTTGGGAGTTGTTCGTTGTTGGGAGTCGTTCGTTGTTCGTTGTTGGAGCCGTTTGTTGTTGTGAGTCATTTGTTGTTGGGAGTCGTTTGCTGTTGGGAGCCGATCGTTGTTGAGAGTCATTCGTTCTTTGTTCTTGGGAGCCGTTCATTTTGGGAAGCGTTCGTTGTTCGTTGTTGGGAGTCGTTCGTTGTTGGGAGTCATTCGTTGTTCATTGTTGAGAGAAACATTCGTTGTTGGGAGTCGTTCGTTGATGAGAGCCGTTCATTGTTGGGAGTCGTTCGTTGTTCATTGTTGGGAGCTGTTCGTTGTTGGGTGTCATTCGTTGTTTAGTGCCATTCGTTGTTGCGAGCCGTTTATTATTTGGAGTTGTTCGTTCTTTGGTGTTGGGAGCCATTTGTTTTTAGGAGTCGTTCATTGTTGGGAGTCTTTTGTTGTTGGGAGTCGTTCATTGTTGGGAGTCATTCGTTGTTGGGAGTCGTTCGTTGTTCATTGTTGGGAGGCATTCCTTGTTGGGATTCGTTCGTTGTTCCTTGCTGGAATACGTTCGTTGTTGGGAGTCATTCGTTGTTCATTGTTTGGAGCCATTCGTTGTTGGGAGTCATTAGTTGTTCGTTATTAGGAATCATTTGTTTTTGGGAGTTGTTCGTTGTTGGGAGTCGTTCGTTGTTGGGAGCCGTTTGTTGTTGGGAGTCATTCATTGTTCGTTGTTGGGAGAAGTTTGTTGTTGGGAGCCGTTCATTGTTGGGAGCCCTTCATTGTTGGGCACCGTTCGTTGTTGGGAGTTGTTTGTTATTGGGAGTTGTTTGTTCTTGGGAGTCGTTTGTTGTTGGGAGCCATTCTTTTATGGGAGCCGTTCATTGCTGGGAGCCATGCGTTGATGGGAGCCGTTCGTTGTTCATTGTTGGGAGCCATTAGTTGTTGAGAGTCATTCGTTCTTTGTTCTTGGGAGCCGTTCATTTTGGGAAGCGTTCGTTGTTCGTTGTTGGGAGTCGTTCGTTGTTGGGAGTCATTCGTTGTTCATTGTTGGGAGAAACATTCGTTGTTGGGAGTCGTTCGTTGATGAGAGCCGTTCATTGTTGGGAGTCGTTCGTTGTTCATTGTTGGGAGCTGTTCGTTGTTGGGAGTCATTCGTTGTTTAGTGCCATTCGTTGTTGCGAGCCGTTTATTATTTGGAGTTGTTCGTTCTTTGGTGTTGGGAGCCATTTGTTTTTAGGAGTCGTTCATTGTTGGGAGTCTTTTGTTGTTGGGAGTCGTTCATTGTTGGGAGTCATTCGTTGTTGGGAGTCGTTCGTTGTTCATTGTTGGGAGGCATTCCTTGTTGGGATTCGTTCGTTGTTCCTTGCTGGAATACGTTCGTTGTTGGGAGTCATTCGTTGTTCATTGTTTGGAGCCATTCGTTGTTGGGAGTCATTAGTTGTTCGTTATTAGGAGTCATTTGTTTTGGGGAGTTGTTCGTTGTTGGGAGTCGTTCGTTGTTGGGAGCCGTTTGTTGTTGTGAGTCATTCATTGTTCGTTGTTGGGAGAAGTTTGTTGTTGGGAGCCGTTCATTGTTGGGAGCCCTTCATTGTTGGGCACCGTTCGTTGTTGGGAGTTGTTTGTTATTGGGAGTTGTTTGTTCTTGGGAGTCGTTTGTTGTTGGGAGCCAATCTTTTATGGGAGCCGTTCATTGCTGGGAGCCATGCGTTGATGGGAGCCGTTCGTTGTTCATTGTTGGGAGCCATTAGTTGTTGGGAGCCGTTCATTGTTCATTGTTGGGAGCCATTCGTTGTTGGGAGCCGTTCGTTGTTGGGAGTTGTTCGTTGTTTGTTGGTGGGAGCAGTTCGTTTTTCAGAGTCGTTCGTTGTTGGGAATCATTCGTTCATTTTTGGGAGCCGTTCGTTGTTGGGAGTCGTTTATTGTTTCGTTGTTGGGACCCATACGTTGTTGAGAGTCGTTCGTTGTTTGTTGTTTGGAGCCGTTTGTTGCTGGGTGTCATTCGTTTTTCATATTTTAGAGCTGTTCGTTGTTTGAGAGTCATTCATTGTTCGTTATTGGGAACCGATCGTTGTTGGGAGTCGTTCGTTGTTCGTTGTTGGGAGCCATTCGTTGTTGGGACTGTTCGTTGTTGGGAGCCGTTCGTTGTTGGGAGTCATTCATTGTTTGTTGTTGGGAGCCATACGTTGTTGGGAGTCGTTCATTGTTTGGGGCCGTTTGTTGTTGGGAGTCGTTCGTTGTTCATTGTTGGGAGCTGTTCGATGTTGGGAGTCGTTCATTGTTCGTTGTTGGGAGTCGTTCGTTGCCGGGAGCCGTTCGTTGTTGGGAGTCGTTCATTGTTGGGAGCCGTTGGTTGTTGAGAGTTGTTCGTTGTTGGGAGTCATTCATTGTTGGGAGTCATTCATTGTTCGTTGTTGGGAGCCGTTTGTTGTTGTTCGTTGTTGGGAGTCGTTCATTGTTGGGATTCATTCGTTGTTCATTGTTGGGAGCCGTTTGTTGTTGGGAGTTGTTCGTTGTTGGGAGCCATTTGTTGTTCATTGTTGGGAGCCGTTCATTGTTGGGAGTCGTTCATTGTTGGGAGCTGTTCGTTATTGGGAGTCGTTCGTTGTTGGGAGCCGTTCGTTGTTGGGAGCTGTTCGTTGTTCGTTGTTGGGAGTCATTCATTGTTGGGAACCATTCGTTGTTGGGAGCTGTTCGTTGTTCATTGTTGGGAGTCGTTCGTTGTTGGGAGCTGTTCGTTGTTGGGAGCCATTCGCTGTTGGGAGCCATTCATTGTTGGGAACTGTTTGTTGTTGGGAGTCGTTCGTTGTTGGGCGTTTTTCATTGTTGGGAGCCGTTCGTTGTTGGGAGTTGTTTGTTGTTGGGAGTCGTTCGTTGTTGGGAGTCGTTGGGAGCTGTTCGTTGTTCGTTGTTAGGAGTCATTCGTTGTTGGGAGCCGTTAGTTGTTGGGAGCTGTTCGTTGTTCGGAGTCGTTCGTTGTTGGGAGCTGTTCGTTGTTGGGAGCCATTCGTTGTTGGGATCCATTCGTTGTTGGGAGCTGTTCGTTGTTGGGAGTCGTTCGTTGTTGGGAGTTTTTTCGTTGTTGGGAGGCGTTCATTGTTGGGAGTTGTTCGTTGTTGGGAGTCGTTCGTTGTTGGGAGTCGTTCGTTGTTGGGAGCTGTTCGTTGTAGGGAGTCTTTCATTGTTGGTAGTCGTTCGTTTTCGTTGTTGGGAGTTGTTTGTTGTTTGTTGTTGGGAGCCGTTCATTGTTGGGAGTCGTTCATTGTTGGGAGTCGTTCGTTGTTGGGAGCCTTTCGTTGTTTGGAGCCGTTCGTTGTTCGTTGTTGGGAGCCATTTGTTGTTGGGAGCCGTTTGCTGTTGGGAGTCGTTCATTGTTCGGAGCCGTTCGTTGTTGGGAGTCGTTTGTTGCAAATGAAATCTCAATATTAACCCATTCACTGCCGGGAAAATGTTAACATGATCTAACTGCTAGAGACGTAGCCTAGATCATTTTCTGTTTAAGAAAACATACAGCTGACTCAAACTAACACACAGTATCAACGTCGTCTGCCACTAGCAGTTGTATCCCCTTCTCTGTCAGTTGACAAAGGTTGATATTTCAACGTCAAACAACCATAGCCATCCCAGGAGCATGGATTTAAAGTAGTGTCAGCAAAAGACATCGATTCTCATGAGCGCTCGCAAATGCGGGTGCGGATGAGGATCTGTGTCTCTTGCAGTTGGATCGTGTTGACTTTTAAGGGGTTAACTCATTCGAGATGTGCCGCCTCCGGATACGCGACTTTAAGCCTCGAATGATTTAAGAACCGTGATGAAATATGTCTACTCTTGAAGATAATATATGTAACAACTAGATACACGAACAAACGAATGGCTCAAAAACAAACAAGAAGGACAAAGCCCCTAGGCTCAAGGGTAAGACCAATCCACATAATAAGTTTGACATTTGTGACCTTGACCTTTCCAACAGGTCACTGAATGAACAAGTGTTCAAGTGTCTAAACATAAGTTGGCTTTTGTACCAACGATATCCGAGTTTTCTCGAAACTGATGTTTACATTTTTCACAAATTTGTCAACCACTGTGACCCTTGACCCTTGTGAGGGGTCGACTAAATTAGCATGCATACAAAGATGTTATCATCAGCTACTGTTGTGCCAAATTTGATTCAAAAGTTTGTAAAAACCTTGATAAAAACTACAATTCTATAAAAACTGTCATTTTTCACACAATTGCCAACCTCCTGTGACCTTTGACCTTTCCGAGGGGTCATCCAAAAAAGTATGAATTGAAAGGCCTTATCATCAGGTATCTCTGTACCAAGTTTGGGTTTGAAGTTGAGAATAGTATTTGAGGAAAAACAATTTGTGTCAAAATATAGCTATTTTCGACCCCTTTCTGGACCCCCTGTGACCTTCTCTCTTAAATTTCGCACTAAAATTGGTATATTTAGGAAGGCCCTATCATCAGGTATCTCTGTACCAAGTTTGGATTTGAAGTTGAAAATAGAATTTGAGAAAAAAAAATCAAAATATGGTTTTTGTTTGTTTGTTTGTTTGTTTTTTAAGCAGTGTTCTGTTCGACACTTTTTGCTGTATTGTGCTGATCTAATTGACATGAGATATATACACTTCACAGCAGACTCCTTGAAGGTTTTGTTCCAGGATGTTCCCCCAGACAAAATCTTCAATTTCTTGAGAGACTGCAATATTTTTCACAAGATCTGAGCATTCATAGACTATGTGAATTTTTTTTTAATTTGCCCTCTTTGAGAGTCTGTAGACGTTTCTTTTAAAGACATGTGCGACATTTTAGCCTGAGATTTTTAATCTATATTTACATCTTGTCTTAAGACCTTGCTTTTAGTCTGGCTGACCAGATTTTTACCCATCCCGCCGTGAGATGGCCTTAGTCGCCTGCTCGGCGTTAAACCCAAATAACTAACTAACTAACTATCCCCCCCCCCCTCACCCCCACCCGCCCCTCGCCCTCCCCATACCTTTGCGAGGGGATCACTAGATTAGTATGCATAGAAAGTTTTTTACGTCAGCCGCCTGTGGCAAATCTGACTGAAAAGTTGGCAAAACTAAAATACTATCAGAAAACTGACACTATTCACACATTTGCCGACCGCCTTTGACTTTTGAACTTTCCTAGGGGTCATCCAAATTAATATGCATAGAAAGGTTTTACCATCTGGTATCTCTGTACCAAGTTTGGGTTTGAACTTGAAAATAGTATTGGAGGCAAAACAATTTGTGTCAAAATATATTTAGAAAGGTTTCGCCACAAAGTACCCTTGGCCAAGTTCGAAGTCTCAGGCTGGAACAGTCTAAGAGAAAATGCGAACGGGCGCCAAACTATTCTGACACCGCCCGTGAACTATCATGATCGATTCGACTCCTGAACTTTAGTGCAGTCTTCTGAGGACAACTCCAATATTAGGATATGTTGACCTTATGGCACAATGAGTGAATAACTATTTTGACTGGTGTTTCTTTGTTGTAGGGGTCTCACAGATTCTTCACCGCCTGACCAAGCGCCAGACAGCGGAAGAACTTGGGGTAAGCCAGATACACAACTTCCACCCGTGGGTTCGGTATATGTCCGATGGTCTATATCATTCTGGATGCCAAACACACACAAAGACTACAGCTTAATCAGAAATAGGTCGTACATTGCACGAACTTCAAACATTCCGTGGGTTCATCCAGCCCGCTCCATTTGCAAGGGGCTCGTGAGAATATAGGCCGGCCTCTTGCTCGCAAGGCTTTGCCTCTTTCACGTATACAATTTGGGGTACTATTAGGCATTAAGAGTACGACTGCGACGAGAAACACGTGGGGCGATCCAGCGAAACGATCATTTTATCCTCTATAATAAATTGGCGCAATCTGCTGTCTTTGTTACTAAAGGGCTGCAGTCTTCTTTCCAGCCTTACTATAAAGGGGCTCAAATTACTGTCTTTGGCCTGATTGCTATTAAGGAATATCTTCTTTTGGCATATGGCATAACTGAGCTGACGAAAATAAAAATGCTGGTAGATTTGTCCTCAGTAGTGTCTCCATTGCTGATAGATCGGCATGCCGTCCATTTTGACAATGACTGACTTGCCACTCAAGGTAGGCAATGCCCTCACGCATTCCGGTGTAACCGTGCTGCAGTGTGTGTGAGTGTGTTTGCCAGTGTGTGTGGTGTGTGTCAGTGTGAGTGTGTGTGCGCGCGTGCGTGCGTGCGTGCGTGATGAAAAGGCGCAAGGTCTGGCGTTGGGAGGCCTTTTTTGTCAGGTTGAAGGTGTCAAACAAAAAGTTGGAACACCCCACACACACACACACACACACACATGCCTCCCGTCTCCCCCCCCCCCCCCCCCACACACACAGACACCACCGGAGAGATCGTAACTGATCCGCCCTTGATGTGTGTCTGTGTGGTTCCCTTGAACGGCCTACACTGAATTTCTCCCGCCTAGATGCTGTCTGCGGCAGTGCTGAACACATCGCTACGTGTCAAAAATGAAGAAAACTTAGGCCTCCTGGTAGAAGAGTATATTGTTTCTTGGCACTTGCACATTGTGGTCCTTCCGGTCATGGCCACCTAGCACGGTATACGCCAGTTTCACCATACTCCGCATTCCCGTCTCCGCGTTGTACATACTGAACAGTCTTACCGTCCGCCGCATACATGCCCCCATATCACACTCGTATTGTGCCATTAGTTCGTCGAGTCAGTCAGCGTCTACGGTTTGTTTGGCTCAGGATCAAAACGTAGTATCGAAACAGAGAAGACCCACTGCTATATGAACACACATTCAACAGTGATGCACTACAACAGAAAGTGGAGCGACCGCGATAGTTCAAGGGTGATGCCAGAAGAGATTGGCGCCTGCGGGCGCCGAGCTATTCTAGTACCACCCTTAAACTACCATGGTAGTCTTCGGAAGGTAACCAGAAATTTCGACCTCAGGGTTCAAAGTGTTATATATATATATGCTGATCTGTCATTTTGGACCATACTGATGAAAGTCGTGAGGTCCAAAATCACAGACTAGAACATTAATTATAATAGCTGTTTTGAACTGGAACTAAAAAAGAACAGCGAAGAACAGTTGATGTCGACGTCAACAAACTAGACGGAGGGGAGGTCAAAGTCATACTGGTTTAACCCATTCAGCCCTGACGCACTACAGCAGATGGGTCCACCATGATAATTCAAGGCCGAAAGGCGCCAAGCTAATCTGGCACTACCCTTGAATTACCATGGTCGATCCATCTCCTGTAACAGGCGCATAGTCATTAGATGACGCCTCCAAAATTTGGGAAACACGTGCGCCGGGCTGAATGAGTTAAGGTCGAGTAAATACCAGCAAAGAAGGAAACACGCTTCGGAAAGACAATTAAAATACAGTTGATTGGATTTTATTCAATTTTCGGGTTAAACCCTTTAAGGCGAGCTACTCAGCGCAATTTTTGGGGTTTATGGACATATGTTTTATTGTATATCATTAGAATCAGTATTTGTCTGTCCTGAACGCTCCGACATGCTCATTTAGTCAAGTATGCTCGCCGTTGCCATGGCAACGAACACTAAGTGACCGTTACACCTGGTTGCTAAGGAAACAAAGTTTGGCTACCGTTGATGCTTCTGAAAAGCCAAATTCGCTCAAAATATCAACTGATATCATCATTATGGAATGTCAGAGGCGATTTTGAATATCTTACCTGGCTTGAAGAAAAAATATTTTTATATGAATGTTATGGTTTTGGTCATTTTTTGAGTATGTTAGCCAAGGGAAGCTATTCATAGCTCCCAAACTAAGCTGAAATTAAACAGTCGACACTGACATTCCATAATAAACCCATTTGTGATCTTGCGTGTAAAATTTCACTTTCATCTGACAAGTACATTTTCAGATATTTGTTTCCTCAGTATGTACCACCCCCCAAAATTACTATTTTGAGAAACTGCAAAAACAAGTTTCAGCAATGTGCCGTTTTTTCCCCATCATACACAGCTCTAACATGTCACCTGAAATTGTTGGCTTATGATGTTTTTCACACGATAAAACCTTCATGCAGTACAGACATGCATACTTCCCAGAAACCCCGTGTGTATTATGACCTACACCCCGATGCTTTAGTTTTGCATGCTTAGTGAGTATTACTTGTTGTACTCAGCCTGCACACTTATTGCGTCCAGTTTGTTAATAAACACTGATGTCACAACTGCTTGGTGACAGTAAACCATTTTAACAACATTCTAAATTGCTAGGATCACCAAGCAAACCCAGGTGGATTAGGTATTGTGAATTAACGTTACCTCGCGTAGACAAAATGATGCAAACTATTGAAGCACCCCAGTGCCGGTTTGTTTTCCACTGTATACGCTTCACGCAGAAAACTGGTATTCAGACAGAATGTACGGTAGATGTAAGCAGAAGGTTGGTACGGTAATTGGAAATATTTGTCAGGGTCCATACTCACAACCGGCATAGGTTCCTAACTTAGATGTAGTTGCACTTGTCAAAGTGTGACTCTCTGGTGAAAACCAATCTGTGCGGGCTGTTGTAAGAGTATCTGTGTATGTTTACTGTGGCAGCAGATGACGTTGGGCTTTCTTACCACAGGGAAAAAAAATCCATTTCTATCATTGTTCAACATTCCTAAAAGTCGGAAGTGTAAGCCAAGGGTAAATATACATGAACACTTGTCTCACACGAGTTTACATTTAGGCTTTCTTGTATTTCAGCATATACACATTGTGCTTGTACATCCGTGCAGTTTACACACACTGTTAATGCTAAATATACTATGTTGAAGACTGAAAAATGGTTTAGAGATCCGTCAGCTTTGAGAAGTAGTACTGTTTCTAAAGCATCAGAAGCTGCAATCTAGTTTGTTACATGCCCCTGCGCTGTGTTCATTGCATGCACAGGCCATAGCCAGTTGTTACATTACTTGAAATAGGAGAGACTGAATTCGTAATGAAAACATAATGATTTACCACACGTAAATAAAGTATTTAAACACCTTGTATGTCTGACAATATATAAATCAGTTAGTTCATGAAACGCGCATACAGCTTTTTTTTTTAAAAAAAGCAGCTTGTTCACATCACACCTCATACACACCCATTTTGCATGCTCATGGTGATTGCTGTGGAAGATGTAAAACACATGCCATGAGGCTGCGTGTTATAATTTGGACCATACTGGTTTACTGCAGAAACACACCTACACCATCACAATGTCAACTGCATCTTGCCTGAGTTCAGAACTTTCACAGTGCACTTTGTAGCCTCTTTGAACAAGAGAAAGAAATACGTGTATGGTGTACATTAATTTTGTAACCTATATCACCGCTGTGATAGGTTAATAAGTTGTATTTCATTTTGAGTAAGCTTAGAATTGTTCTTGTTGTTTTCCCTTTTTAGACAGAGACCAATAAATTTTCCTTTTTCCTCAAGCATATTTTTTATTTTTGGTTTTGGAAATGACCTTGTAATAATATTGCAGGGATGCTTTTTGGTGTAGTTTGTAATATTTTAGTAATTATTTTGGTCCTGATGTTTTACTTCCTGTTGTGGCAATTTCCTCTTTGATAATTCCTCTTCCTCTGCATTTCATTGTTTGAGCGGGGACAGAGAGAATGCACTGATTTCTCGGATGCTAATTCAGTGTCCACGGATCGGGTTGCCGTCAGTCTGCTCTCTCATGCTTTATTTTGTCTCTGAGTCACTGATGTTTTTTTTTTTGTGTGTTTTTTTTTTTCTCCATACAACCAGTTAATTGATCCTATTATTAATGTTATAGTGAAAATAAATATCTTTTAAACTGTTTGGGAAGACCTTTGGTATTACTTTCTGAGAGAGAGGGAATGGGTGTTAATTAAGATCATCTTTTTCTGAAGAATCTGGGTTACATATTGATCTTTTTACAATGGAAGATCGTATAATTAAGTGTTTGCTTGTGCATATGATGTTGGACTATCATTCCTGCAAACACGAGTTTTGTGTGACATTTATGCGGGACGAAATCCTAACACTTTCTCTCTACGAACGGACTTGTGCACAATGTTCATTGTCGTTATCAAGCACATCTGTGTTTCCTTGAGCTGGCAAATTCCTTTCACGTATGCATACTTTTTGTCAGAAGTGATCAGAGCGTCTCACAATGAATGTACAGATAGTTTCTGATCAGACCAAAGTATTCAGATGTTACAACAGACGAAAGACGTGACTGATTCCTGAATCTAAATCGTTCAGATCTACAGTGCTCTATTGAGCGCTGAATGCAGAATTTCGGATTTCTATGAATGCACACTTCTGCTCCAAGGTCAAGCAGTTTACAAACAAATCATGAAAATCTTCTATCTTGCCCTTTGTATCTTTGATTTTTGCACATTATGCTTTGCCAAAGCGTTAGAGCACCTACCTGCGAAAATCCGCAGGTCCTTTCGAAACGACTCGCAGCTGCAGATGATGTTTGTGCCTATTCTGGACACGGGCAGTTATGTTTTCCTGTATATTACGATTATACACGTTCTTCAGTCTTACTCTGTCTGTCATGTTGACTAAATTCCTCTGGGATTTATCTAAACGACGCGTTTTAGCTTGTAATCAGCAACAAAAAAAAAAATACTTGCAAGGTGCGAGTTGTATCCAACACGAAGTTAGCCGAACAGACTCGGAAATACATTTGAACCAATCAGAGATGCACATTTATGTGGTACTCCTGATCCAAATAGTCATAGGACCAAATCTGGAAGTTATCGACAAATTCCTAGGTTTGCCTCAGGCAGTTTTTTTTTTTTATGCCGTTGATTGTTCCTTTAGGCTAGGGTGAAGGACAAATTACTGCAAGGGAGAGAAGTGGCTTTCAAACGACATGTTTTAATGCGGTAAGAAGAATGTGCGCTTTGACCAGGTTCAAAAGTAGGCAAAATGCACATATTTTTTTTTTTTTTTTTTTTTGGGGGGGAATGTAAACAAACTTGTACTTTGTTTATTTAACGTTTATGGGTGTTCCATAAAAGCTCTGAGGAAAAAGGAGTATGTTTGCGCATAGAGGACACTCAGAACTTGCAGAAAATCCGGAAAACCCAAAACAGACAACGTTACAGATTTTTCACATTGGAGGTGTCTACTTGTTTGTTTTTTTTTTTTTGTTTTTTTTTTTGTTTGTTTGTTTGTTTTTTTGCCGGATGAATTGCTCTTTAATAAGTTTAATAGAATGTCCTTCTCAAGCGTGTTTTTTTCTTTGTTGTTATTGTACGCAGCATTCTGCATTACATTCATTTTGCAGTCACCTTTTTGGTCTGAATGTGGTTAATTGTCAGAGGAATCTTGACCCATAGACAAAGGAGAGGGGGAGGGGGTGGGGAGGGGGGGGTAAGGACATAAAATACGAGGGGCTTTTCAGATAATTTGAGACCAAGTGTATCCTTGCGTGACCACCGAATTCAACAAGGAAATATGTTATGTCACTTTAGGAGGAACATATGGTGTAAGTCAAGGCAACATCTCGTAAATTGTTATCGGTTTTCGATACATAGCATTTTTTCGAAAAGTCACTTTTTGGACACTGCCTCAGAATAAGACCCCAAACTTGACTTTTTCCCTATCTGATTTTTGATCCTTCATAAAGAAAGGGTAGCGCTCAGAAATTCGGCAGCGCATGTACTAGTTGCCTGGCATGCTGCTAAACCATCCTTTGCGCCATCTAAATCAACAGTTGGTAGGTGGATAAAGTGTTTTTCTTCAGAAAGCTCTGGCTTTTAAGTGAGCAAGGGAAAAGTGCAAAAAGACAAAACTTATAATAAAAAGTTAACTCCTCGTCGCAGTCGTCGACGCAGACCCAAGATTTTTCCTTACAGAGATTGCTGAAAAAGTTGCCGTACGTTCGTCATCTGTTCACAGGGCCTTGACCAAAGGACTTGATACAGGAAGGTCTGCACGCTTTGGGTTCCCCATTTTTGACAGGTGACAACAAGAGGGGTAGGATGCAAAGGGTGCGTTCGGTACAAAAGTACAAACACTGCTGCCCGAGACGCTTGAATGAGATAGTTACAAGCAATTAGATTTGGGTGTATCATTCTGAGCCCCCACAGAAAGGACTAGAGTAAGGCCGGGGTGCACAAAGGCGGGCCTAAAGTTCCAAGAAGACGTCACTCTCAAAAGAAAGTTGTGTACACTTTTTCGAAACTGAAGGAGTTGTTCTACAAGCACCATGCAAGACAGAAGACATCCTTCGTACCAAGTGTTACACAGACTCTGTACTTGCTGAAGTGAGCAGATTCTACAAAAATGCAAAAAATAACACTTGGATGCTTAGAATCAAAATTCTACATAAAACGCATGCCTGTTTGCAAGCACATCTGGTACAAGAATAAGATTTTGTCAAACGATCGGGGTGTGACAATCAATGTGTGACAGAACAACGTATTCCTGCCTGCAGAAGACAAACGGAAGAAACTAAGTTCATTTTTGTGACAATCGAGATTTTCATTTTAATACAATATGGTCTTTTGCCTCCCTAGGGCAGAATTCGTCAATGTTTGTCACTACTTCTTGCTGGCTCACATAACGTACTGGTTTGTGATCGGCTTAAATCTGTAAGATCTTAAATCACACAGTAGCACATAAATGCGAGTCTTTTTCAAAGACGATTTGATCGTCAGTGATGATATTACTGTAATCTACCCTCTGTCACGATATCGCAAAAATGTTTTCAGCCAATTCCGTATACAGCACGGAGAAACGCGCCCATACCATACCAGCAAGAACATGAAGCAAGTAAAAGGGACGTAACGGGTGGGAATGACGATAGCAGTGATCCCTCGTCACGTGACTACACGGGCCTTTACCCGAATTACGCGGAGGGCGACCCAATAGATGACTGGTCCGTGTCGTCAGATGTCGGGAGAGGGTCGTACTCATCGCAGGTAGGTACAATGTGTAACTCACACAAACACTGAAAACACCCTCAACTATAAGACAGATCGACCTTGACGGGCTGCAATATTGAACTAACTTGACCCATCTACCTCTGAAACTCAGTCGTCAGTCTGGAAGTGACAGATTTCTGTTTGTTTGTTATTTGTTTGTCCTAAACAAGGTAATGAAGTAAGATATTTATTCATTTATTTATTTACTATGTTTTTATTTATTTATTTATTTAACAAGATGACAGTCTAATTGTATTGTACTGCATACCAAGAATACTGGCGTACTTTCGTGCGTATGACCTACTTTAATCACCGTGTGTCACGTGCTGTGGCAGGGCGGCAGTGACCAGACGCCAAGTTCCAGATTCACCGGTACCAGTAACACGGGGGGACCTTCAGCCACAGGCCGTCATTACTACAGGTCTGTAGGGTCCTACCGAGCAAACTGTGAACGTTTTCTCGTTTATCCGATTGAATCCTAGCGGTATTGTGTTTGCTATCTCCTCGACTAACACTTGATTACGTCGCCTTTCATTTCCTAGCACGGACGTGTCTTCTTACAAATATGTCATCTGACCCTAGGCTAAAATACACTTTCATGAACCCAAAAATATTATACTGACGAGCAAAAAAATGCGACTTTTTTGTTGGAAATGATCGGAAATACTTTAGTGTTTCTGATCATTCCAAAAATGTCGTATTTTTTCTTATGGTCAGTACACGTGATGAAGAGGCGTAACAGTACCTCTCAACTGAAGGAACGGCTGAACATGGACATCATTCCTGTGAAGGGCTGCTGGCCCTGTGCTGACAGGTTGGGTAAGGGTGTGAGGACACACGCGGCATACGTCAGTTTAGAAATGTCATGATGTCATGAAGCACGGTACTATAGTGCTTTTAACCTCTAACACAAAGTCGGTAATACCGCCCTCATTCCAGATATCAACCTCCGGTCAGCACTAGCCGCGGGACGGGTGGCACCCCCACCGAGACCCACTACAGCGATACCACCCGCTACAGCGGGGGCAGAGGTCAAAGTCGAACCTACACCTACCCATTCGGGGGCGGGGCCGGCGGGGGCAGTGTGGGGGGAGGGGGTGGGGCTGGGCAGCCCGACCCGGCACTGGCTGGCCAGTTTTACGGCTCGACGTCTATCGGCGTGTCCACGCGTGAACAAGGCGACTCTGGCAGTGAAGGAGTGAGTTTTAAAACCCCTTGACTGCTACTGACGACTCCATTTGGCTAAAGGACGCGTAGTTGCTCGTCTTTTCCGCCGCGGTACGGTGTCGTCAGTAGCAGTCAAGGGGTTAAAGTTCTCTGTTGGTCTGTTAGTGGTAGAAAAGTGTCACATACACATCCTTTCCACTGACCCACACCAAGAAACTCCAACAGCAACAGATCTGTAGGAACTCCAGAGACGTTTAAAACGGAACAGAATCTAGCACGGGTCTGGTGACTGCCTATTGTGTTGGGGCCTTTCTGAATATACCCAATTTGAGTGACCTCTTTCAAAGAGCGAGGTCACAGACGGTCAATACAAGTGTAAGATATGCCATGTTTGCGTTTTCTCCAATACTGTTTTCAATTTCAGAGCCAAACTTGGTACGGCGGAAATAATGTGGATCGGTCATGCGTCATGTGGGCTTTGCCGTTCTTGTTTTCCAAAATAAGCGTTGCAGTCTTGTTTTACCTCGCATTCTACTAGCTCCAATGAGTCCATTTTGTCAAGGTTACAAAGTAAAGTAGATAATGGCACTGTCAGGGGAGAGAAGTGTGCATGATCGACCAGTGATCATAGATCTACTGTGGCCAAAGCACACAACAACAACAAAAAGAAAAGATAGGGGGCGCTAAAAAAGTGACTGAAAGCAATGCATATAGAACGAGAAGTCAGTGCATGCTCTCTGTCCCCGCTCACGCAATGAAATGCCAGAGGAAGAGGAATTACCAAAGAGGAAATTGTCACAACAGGAAGTAAAAAATCGGAACCAAAATAATTACTAAATATTACAAACTACACTAAAAAGTATTGTGGCAATATTATTACAAGGTCATTTCCAAAACCAAAACTAAAAATATGCTTGAGGGAAAAAAGGAGAATTTATTGGTCTCTGTCTAAAAAGGGAAAACAACAATTCTAATGTCAATCCATTAAGCTTACTCAAAATACAACTTATTAACATATCACAGGGGTGATATAGGTTACAGTCACCCCTCCTTAAAAAAATGTTTCAATTGAGTTAAACGTATTGGAACATTTCAATCAAACGCAACACTCAAGCACCAAACTTCTTCCCAAAATATGGAGCTTATGATTAAAAAACATCACAACACCTACCTACAATACATTAAAAATAGTCTTATGAGCAATACTTTTTTTTAAAAAGGAGACACTTAAACAAACACCACTTAACGCGTTTTTTTTTTCTCTCTTTCCATTTGCATCTATTAGAAAAATAGGTACACTGTTGGAATTAAGTCATTTTGGATGACAAGGCCTCCAATATAATTCCAATGTCAAACAGAACATACTCTCCCGGCATGTTTTGGAAGTGCCTGCTGAGCATACTCAATCTTTCCTGTATCTGTGTCCATTCAGGATTGTCAATACCCTTCAGCCTTGCCCTATGCATCAAGTTTAGCCTGATAACCGGTTTCCGACTACGAAAGGACCGTCTTGGCCTCTCTGTTTCTTCTTCCAACTCATCCCCCTCGTAAGTGCTATCACTGGAATCTAGACTATCTTCATCACCTGGGGCATTCAACTTGGTTGGGTTTGGGGGGCTGTTCTGAACATGAGGGGGGTTCCCTTTCACTAGACTCAACACCAGGGGGTACATGACTGTTCCGACTGTTCTGATCTCCAACACTTGGAATAGGGACGTGGGTTGCGGGAGTAAACACCGGAGCTTCCGGTCTTAAGTGACCCGACACTTGAGGGGGAATTATCTCCACAGTGACCTCGCCCTCTTCAGGCTCGGAACATAACTCTGCCTCATCCACATATGTCCTTTTCCGCGCGCTATTCTCTCTGTTCGGTTTGCTAGGGGTAGCTGACAGTGAAAGTTCTTTCTTTAAACGTGCCCTAGGATTATCATTGGTTTCTGAGTCTAGTATGCCAATGGGCAGGAGGTAGTTTCTGTGCAAAGTCCTCTTAGGACCAGTGCCTTTCTCATTTTGAACAGTGTAAACTGGAAGACCTACAACCCTTGAAATGACAGTATAAATCTCCTTTTCCCATTTGTCACTAAGTTTGGAATCAAGCTTAGGCCCTAGTTTTCGGACAAGCACCCTATCTCCAATGTATAGCTCAGCGGCGTGAGCTGAAGTATCTTAGCAGGTTTTGTTTTTGAGACTTGCTTTTGCCATGTTTTCCGAGGCCTTCTGGTAAGCACTGGAGAGCTGCTGTTTAAGATCTGCAATGTACTGCCTAGTGGACTTTCGAGTACCCTGACCCAAATCAATGCCAAAAGCAAGATCAATTGGTAATTTGGGATGTCGGCCAAAGAAAAGAAAGTAGGGGGGAAATTCTGTACTGCTATGCACACAGCAATTGTAAGCGTGCACAACTGAGGGAAGACTTTTCCGCCAGTCCTGTTTCTTTTCATCCTCCATGCTCCTGAGCATGTTCAAAAGGGATCTATTCCATCTTTCGACTGGTTACTGCATGGATGGTAAGGAGTTGTTCTACACTTTTCTATTCCTGCCAACTGACGCAACTCTTTTACCAACTGGGATTCAAAGTCCCTACCTTGGTCAGACAGGATTCTTTGAGGGAAACCATAAATCATGAAAAAGTCTTTCCATAATGTCTTGGCTACAGTAGTCGCTTTTTGATCCTTTGTGCAGACTGCATGACCGAACTTTGTGAAGTGGTCCATCATTACTAACACTCTCTGCTTTTGGCCTTTCACTTCAATGGTTAAAAAATCAATGGAGATCAATTCTAGGGGCGAGGTCGTAACAATAGAGTTTATTGGTGATTTCTGACACTTAGCACCCCTACGAATACACCGGCCACAGTGTTTTATCTGTCTTTCCAAGTCCTTTGCCATATATGGCCAAAAGAACCGCATGCGAAGTTGTTCAACTGCATCTTCAAAATGTGTGTGGTACAAGTCCTCATGGACTCCCTTAAGTGCAGCCTTTCGGTGCGACCTAGGAAGAACTAACTGCCACCTGACACTTTCACCTTCTTCTTCTACTCTTGAACAGGACACCCTGATGAAGTTTTAGCTTCTTTTGCTCCCTGGCAAAGATCTTTAACTCAGGGTGGTTTAGTTCTGATGCTATAAGGTCTTTGCCACTTTCTAAAGCGCGGGTGTTCATCCGCCATCCGCCATCTGTGCTTCTCTCCAGTTAATCTGAGTTTGGGAGGCTGAATCTACTTTTGGCTCTAGAATATCATCAGATATTAGGGATGGGTTTCTCACTAACTGTTCTACAGCAGGAATGAAACTTGTTTCCTCATCTGAGGGTCTATCCGGAGCAACCTCCGTGACTTGGGCCCTATGAGACATCAAGATCGCCTGAACAGAGTCCTGGGTGACAGAAACTAAGGCAGGATCCGAATGATTGAACATTGAGGCCTTTTCTAGTAAGAATGCAATGCTATCCATCGATTTTTTTTTATTCCTCATCTACTTCAGGGTCAGGATTTGGTAGTCTACTCAAAGCATCTGCATCCGTGTGCAGTGAACCTTTCTTGTATTTGAGTTCAAAGTCAAAAACCGACAGTGACGCAAGCCACCTGTGGCTGGTCGCATCAAGCTTGGCATTTTTCAGAATGTAACAGAAAGGGTTATTATCTGTGACTACGGTGACCTTGGTACCTAGCAAGTAGTCCCTAAATTTTTCACTCATTGCCCACTTTAAGGCGAGAAACTCCCGTTTATGGGCAGGATAGTTCTGCTCGGACTTGTTGAGGCCTCTACTTGCATAAGAGATAACCTTGTTCCTCCCATCGAACTCATGGTATAGGACTGCACCAATCCCCACCCCAGAGGATCACAATGCAAAGTGAAGGGTTTAGTCCTATCTGCTATCCCCAAGACAAGGTCGCTTGTCAAGGCTGTGATCAGAGACTGAAAGGATTCCTCTTGAGCCTCCCCCCATGATGCTGTTATATCAGAGGACAAGTACAACCGGTGGTTAGCTTTTTTCCCTGACTTTGTACTTCCACCAGGTGCATACCCCACTGTCAAATCGTTTAGTGGTCTTGCTAGTGTTGAGAAGTCAGGAAACCTGCTGTAGAATCCTGCGAAACCAACGAAGCTCTTAACATCTTTGACAGTTCGCGGCTTTGGCCATTTTTTTTTTACTGTGGCAATCTTTTCGGGGTCAGGACGGATTGAACCCTCTGAGACAAGATATCCTAGATGCCTTACCTCAGTCGCGCCAAACACACACTTTTCTGGGTCTAGCCGTAGACTGAACTTTCGGAATCTTTCCAGCACTCGGATTGTGCGTTCTTCCAGTTCCTCTAACGACTTTGCATGCACCAGAATGTCATCGAGGATGTCATAATCAGTTCAGTTAGGTTCATGTCTGAAAATACAGTCTCCATTAGTCGCTGGAAACATGCAGGGGCATTGACCAACCCTTGGCTAAGCCGGTCCCATTCAAACAATCCGAATGGCGTTATGAAAGCAGAAAGCTTGCTGGCCTTCTCAGTCATAGGTACTTGATAGTATGCCTTGCACAGATCTAGTGTTGTAAAATACTTAGTGCCACTGAGTGTCAACAACAAGTCTTCGATTTTAGGGATCGAGTAACTATCACGAACGGTCCTGGCGTTTAGCTTTCGATAATCAACACACACCCTCAATGTCCCATTCTTTTTCCTGACTAGACATAATGGACAAGCAAAAGAGGAATTGGAAGGTCAAATGATCTTTGCATCAAGTAAGCCCTGTATGAGCTGTTTGCAATCTTCAAAATCCTCTCCCTGACATCAGGCCCTGGCTCAAGGTTTATATCAAAAACTTCATCAACCCTAGCCCCACCTATGTCAAACGCTCCTTGGATGAAAACATCTGTGAAAGACTGAAGTTTATCTTTGAAACGAGCACACCATTCAGGTGAAGCATTCTTGTCAAGCTTAAACTGAATCGTGTCCCCTCCACTAACACTATCACACCGAGTGCTACCTGAGAAAACAGTTCCGAGGACAGCCTGCTGCGGGCCTATCTCGTGCAAAACCCGGTTGACATCATATTCATGCTGGTAGACAAAGACGTCTGCTACTACCTGGTTTTTGGAAAGCAAGATATCCTTGTCAGACTCATTCACTACAACAATCTTGACATTAGGCAAGGAAAGGACCTAGTTGCTGCCCTGCATCCAACAACCTTCAGACCTGCAGGCAATGATGTTTCAGTGGGTTCTTGGAACAAAACAGAGTCCCTTGTTTCTGGAACTTTCACTCGTGCCAAACACTTGACCTCAACAGTCTCGCCTGCTGGGATCAGGACAGGAGAATTTCTTACCTTTACAACACCCACTTTCCCATCATCGCCAGAGGAAGAAAGATCATGGAGCATGAAAGCGACTTCGGAACATACAGGCAGCGTATCGACAGACCTGACATTGAGTACTTGCTGGCAGGAATCTGCAAAGTGTTTAAGGGTCTTGGTGCCGATGATTATAGGTGCCCTTTTTGAATACTCATTGTCCGGACACACCAGCATTAACACATTCACACTCTCACTCACACCAACAACGTCACTAGGCAAGTATACATTCACTCGCACAAAACCCAGATACGGAACCTGTTGTCCACCAGCACCAGTCACTTTTAAACCAAAGTCCAACTGTTCCAATGGTATGTGAGACAAATTGTTTCTGTAGAAAGATTCGGTGACAATGCTAACCTGTGACCCACTGTCAATCAAGCAACGGGCTTTCTTTTCTTCTAAGAGAATGTCTGCCTCATGACTGGGTCCCACCAGAGCCTCCAAGTCTGATTCCCCACTAGAGTCACCATAATGCAGTTCCGCAAACACTATCGTGTGATTCAAGCATAATGTATTCTTCGAAGAATTGTGGATCTTAATGCAAACGTTAAGGTTGTCTACCTCGGCCAGGATCACCTCAAGTCCATGTGGTAAGTGTTCAGCAGTGCGAGCGGTAACATTCAAGCTCTGCCGATCACTGCAACCGGTTACTAGTCCAGTTAGCTGCATCACTTGTCCAGGCTGTAGAGTGATGCTGAGAGGGCTTCGAAGAGTGACACCCCTGACGTGAAGCCCTTCTTCCAGTATATTGGCGGCTAAGTTCAGTTTTTGGGCTTGCTGTTGGTGGTCGCCTCTCATTGCTGGTCGCCTTTCATCAGCTAAATACTGCTGCTGTTGACGTTTAGCTGCAGCGACGCGGCCTGGCTTGGCGGGGTTTGGACAGTTTCTTATGAAGTGCGTGCCTACTTCCCCACACTTGTAGCATGGCGCCTTGGGTGCTGATGTCCCCTGTCTCGGTGTAGCCTGGTTGAAGCCTTGCGGCATCTTCTGAGCCACAAGGTTTGCTAACTTCTCATAGTCGATCTCAGGTATGCCAGTAGTGTGGGCCGCAGCAGTAGACTGTCTGATGGGAGTTTCAGGCTGCTGGCCGCCTTCCAGTTCACGGATCTGTTTTAGGACCTTGCACGGTTCCGGTGAGGCTGTGCCAGGAAATCCAAAACCATTCCGGAGTTCCAGGCACAACATGGGGTGCTACTGCTTCGCCTCGGTCATAAAGGTATGAAACACCTTCTTTGATGCCTCAGACGGTCGGTGAAAGAGCTCCAGACTCGGGAGAAGAACTCCGACGCTAGCTCCTTTTTTCTCCATCCGCAGACGGACAAATTGGTGGTACAAGTCTTCACTCGTCTGTACATCCCCGTAGATTTCGGTGAGGGACTTCAGGATGTCTTGAGCAGAGCAACAGTCTTTAACTTGCTCCGCTGCAATACCACGCAGGATGGCCTTCACTCGTCGGATGGCCTCTTCAGCGTCTTGGCCCTGCTGCAATACCACGCAGGCTGGCCTTCAATCGTCGGATGGCGTCATCAGCGTCTTGGCCCTCCTGCAAGTACTGCCCGACTCTCTCCTCCCAGTCTTTGAACATAATTTCGCCTGCTGCTTTCGGCTTTAGCCCCGTGAAGACTCCAAGCCTTGGGGCAGGTGTTGGTGCCCTAACATGCACGCTGATTGGCACATGCGGTGGTGGACTGGCCTGGTCCTGTGCAGTCAGTCTCGAACGCAGGTCTCGGTTCTCCTGCTGCAAGGCCTCCATATCTGCCAGCCTCTGGGCGAGTTCCGCCAGTCTAGCTCCCAACGACTCCATCTCTATCCCCGAGCCACTTCCGTCTTGTTCTGCCATACTACCTCCCACACTCAACTTATCAAATCCTAATGACTATTGCTCAGAACCATTATTAGAGCATTTTCCTTTCTTTTTTTAAAAAAACAATTTAAAACAATCCCGGACGGACCCCCAAATATGTAACCCAGATTCATCAGAAAAAGATGATCCTTAATTAACACCCATTCCTTCTCTCAGAAAGTAATACCAAAAGGTTTTCCCAAACAGTTTACAAAGATATTTATTTTCACTATAACATCAATAATAGGTTCAATTAACCGGTTGTATGGCAACACAAAAACATCAGTGACTAGAGACAAAATACAGCATGAGAGAGCAGACTGACAGCAACCCGATCCGTTGACACTGTAATAAACAACAAAAGAAATATATGTGCCATAACATAAAACAAAGCAATGGTTGTTTCCTAATCCAAATATTCAGACTAGAACATCTAATTGAGCACACCGTGGGACCTAATACAAAATAGATCCTTCGATTTACTGCAAAACCCCTCGCATCAAAAACACAATATATTAGGGCTATGTTATGCTTGTTTGATCTGGCCCGAGCAGCTCAAGCGCAACAAAGCTATACAAATCACCCTGTTTAAACTTATTCCACAAGTTTAATACATGTCGGTTAATACGACAGCCCTACGCGCGATTGTATCATCCGAACACCAAGAAATCCACCCTTTAAGCCCCATTTAAGATTGCAGGTGAAAATCCAATTAGAAACACTAATCAATATATGGCTCAAAGTCAAAACACCCAAAATATTACCAATTCCACAGATACATGCCGAGACAAAGATACACGTGGTTCTTGTACTATTACAATCCAAGGATATCCCCTGCATCACAATGTAATTCGCATAACAAGACATTCATCCTATAAATTTAATGCAATCCCAAATGAAATCAACAATATTTCTTAATTAAAACACTTCACCAACCTGAATTAGCATCTGAGAACGAGAAGTCAGTGCATGCTCTCTGTCCCCGCTCAAGCAATGAAATGCCAGAGGAAGAGGAATTACCAAAAGAGGAAATTACCACAACAGGAAGTAAAAAATCGGAACCAAAATAATTACTAAATATTACAAACTATACTAAAAAGTATTGTGGCAATATTATTACAAGGTCATTTCCAAAACCAAAACTAAAAATATGATTGAGGAAAAAAGGAGAATTTATTGGTCTCTGTCTAAAAAGGGAAAACAACAACAATTCTAATGTCAATCCACTAAGCTTACTCAAATACAACTTATTAACCTATCACAGGGGTGATATAGGTTACAATGGTTCCGAGTCCTGGGCCCTCTACCGCAGCCAACTACGACTCCTCGAACGCTTCCACCAGCGCTGCCTGCGTACCATCCTGGGCATTCACTGGAGTGACTATGTCACCAAAGTCGAGGTCCTTGAACAGGCTGAAACTGTGAGCATCGAGGCTTTGCTGCTGCGGACACAGCTCCGCTGGGCGGGGCATGTCTCCAGGATGGAGGATCATCGCCTACCAAAGATCACCCTGTTCGGCGAGCTTGCTACTGGATACCGTGACAGAGGGGCACCAAAGAAGAGATACAAAGACTGTCTCAAGAAGTCACTTAGTGCCTGCCAAATCGACCACCACCAGTGGTCTTCGCTTGCTGCGGACCGTGACACCTGGCGCTCCACCATTTACAAGGCAGCTGTCTCCTTTGAGGACTCTCGCAGAGCTAGCCTTAAGGACAAGCGGCTCAGGAGAAAAAACAGAGATGCCGCAGCTCAGAACCCTGGCCAGACCTTCCCCTGCAGCCACTGCGGTCGAACCTGCCTGTCTCGGATTGGCCTCCGCAGCCACGAACAGGCCTGCAGACGTCGTGGGCAACTCCTATAAAATCTTCGTTCGCGAAGTCAAGCCAAGAGAGAGAGATAGGTTACAATATGAAAGAGAGGGGGGCGCTAACAAAGTGACTGAAAGCAATGCATATGGAAGCCCCCCCCCCCCCCCGAAGGGGGGCGTATCACATATCCAGACCAGTAGATCTATGATCACTGGTCGATCATGCACACTTCTCTCCCCTGACAGTGCTATTATCTACTTTACTTTGTAACCTTCCTAAAATATTAGCACTGGCAGTCTCCCCTTTTCTTTTCATTTAGTCCATTTTGTCGTCTGGACATTACAGGAGCCGGTGGTGACAGTCTTCCCCAGTGAGCAGCCCGTCAATCCTACCTACTCCTCGCGCCAAGAGTACGAGGAACTCCTCCGCCAGCGCAACGCCGAGCGACAGCGACTACTGCAGGAGCGACAACAACGACAGCAACAACAAGGCGGCACCGTCCCCCAGGGACAACAGCGACCAAGTATTAAGCTGAGGGGTGTGCGGATCAGTGTAGATGTACAGTGCAAGAGGCATGCATCCGGCCCTCGAGCCCTCGCTGTCTGCGGAGGTTCATGCGGATCTGTGCCTCTTGCAGATAGTCCCCACGTTGGCAGCGAGTGCTGGTGGTTTGGGGGAAAATGTGGGGAGGGAAGGGAGAGGTGGTGATTTGCAGGAACGGACAACAGAAACAAAGCAGTCATATCAGCTGATGGGTGTGTCATGTCATCCCAGTGCGCAAAGGCCATCGGGCCGACATCGGCCCGATGGCCTTTTGCGCATTGGGATTGTTTTACAAAGAAACATCCCAGACTTACTATAGTTATTAATTGGTTGATTGATTGACTGACTGATTCTTTCTTTATTTATGTATTTATTCTTTAGTTATTTGGTACTAGCCCTTTCAGTAGTTCACTGGAACATTGCTGACACCAGAAGCACAAGGGGAATCCACCATAAGTGTTTCTGATGCCAAGAGTGTTACAAAGGTAACAATACGTCTGTTACAGTTCATCTCTTTAATTGAGAGTTATGGGTTATTTAATTATTTCCATGAGTGACTGGTGATGCCATGTGTTGTATGGGCAGACAGTGAATTTCCACAAGAGGGATTAATAAAGTATGTATTGTATTGTATTGTATTGTATTGTTATTCCTTATTCAGTTTAATATATTTCATTATTCATGGTTATTAATTAAGTTATTCGATTGTTTGTTCATTTTAGTGGCAGAGAGGAAAGGGAAATAACAAACATAACTATTACACATGATGAATATAAAATAATGAAAATGGAATGAAAACAGAACAAAAATATTGCCGTGACCAGGATTCGAACCTGTGTTGTCTCAGCCACAACGAGAGGTCCTAACCACTAGACTATCACGGCTGAAGTGCGCATCTCGCTGTAGTTGCAATATCAATGCCGCGAGTTGCAATTCAGTTTCCACGATAGCTCTGATGTTAACTCTTTGACTGCCTGAGCTGACTTCCATTTTATGGAATGGAAGTTATTTAGTTCTATGGGTCAAAGGCATGGGTTAACTAACATGTGATCCTGATCGACAAAGGACAAAGCTGTCAACAGAATGTTGAGTATTGCAAGAGTAATTCTATCTTCTTCGTAACTAGTTAAACCCTTTCTACGAGAGGAAAAGAACACGTTACCTATCGAAGATATAGTCCGTCCATGATCAGGTCGAAATGACTCCAGACATCTCCAAGAGACATAGATCCTCATGAGCCCTTCGCGTTCGTGAGGCCGATCCGCTACTCAGTTGCCTCTTGGAAATCAATGCCGGCAGATCAGTAACTTAAAATGAATAAAATAAAACATGTCCTATCACACTTGTAAGTTTCTTTTCTTTTATGGAACCATTGCGGCGATACGTTTTTATTTGACATTGTTGTTGTCGTCATTGTTATCTGCCGTGTTATTTCTCCAGTGTACACAGGCAGTGAGCAACTAGGAGGATCTGTCGGGAGGGCACAGGGACAACCTATCTACCGGAGTGGCGAGCGGAGACCGGTTTACACTGGTCTGACGGCGTACTCGGCCCGGCAACAACCGTCTTACACTCCCGGCGGCCCCGGCCCCTTCCAGCCTACCTACGCCGGTCAGCAACAGCCGCTGTATAACACCCAGCCTGGTTATGATACCGGAAGTTACTCCAGTGTAAGCCGGTGTACTGGTTGCCGCCGAATAATAAGGAACAATATTAACTCTTTCGAGACGTGCCGCCTCCGGATACGCGGCATAAGCCGCGTATCCGGAGGAGGCACTGGCGTCTCGAATGAGTTAACCATAACATGAAACAACAAAACCGCATGCGGCTTCCCAGGCTCTTCCCATCCTACTTTGTTGAACAAACTCTGAGCTGGTATGCCATGGGCCTTTTGAGCGCAGAGGTCCCATCTTGACGAAAACTTGAGACGTTCAGAAATAAGAAGCAGAGTCAGACGTGCACATGCTTCGACGAAAATGGCGGATCAAGTTTAAAGCCACAAGCCGGGGGGGGGGGGGGGGTATGAAAACTCGCCAAACTTGTAAACGTGGGGAATGGGGGGGGGTGGGGGTCCAAACACCCCAAAAAAGGACTTTGTTATAGCATATTAAATAAGTTTGGGTCGGGGGGGGGGGGGTGTGTTCCGGAGTTGACCCCTGGAACCCCCCCCTCCCCCGATCCGCCCCTGTTTCTATATATAGAAGACTTTTTAGGATTGGGGGGGGGGGGGGGAGGAGATTCAAAAGCATGCCCATGACAACAAAGGCAGGCAGATCTAAAAATCTGACAACTAAAGTAGCCATATTGCCGTTGTCCGGGTTTTTAATCCACTCGGCCTTCTTCAAAACACGAGCGACGTGGGGATACTTTTGATTTCCGGAAATCGAGCTTCTCTGAACTGGCTTACCTTGGCTTAGCTGTTCCGCGACCATCCGGAGTGTAAGGCAGACACTAACACAAGCTGGACATACTTGGGTTCAGTCTGTCTTGTCTTACCCAATCCTACTCGTTCCTACCCTACTGTATCCGACCCTACCCACGCCGCTCTATCCTGCCTACCCTGTTCTGTCTGACCTGATTTTATCTTGCCATCAGGAATGTCCTAACACGGGCATCCGGATCCAGATCAATGGCATCCCGTGTGAGGTGGCCATAGACAGGTACGGCAGCTACCTGTGTTACCGGCACGAGTACACCAGCCAAGAGTGCTGCCAGAAATGTCTCACGCTCAAAAACGCCGCCAGAATCGGTGAGTCGATGCACTGCTTAGAAATTTGCTTTTTGTTTGGTTTGTTGGTTGCTTGGTTAACCATTCAGCCTTGACTTAAACAATCATCCGTATTGGTTGGCTATCGGGTTAACCCCTTTACTGCCGAGAAAAAAATTAACACCATCCAACTGCAAGAGGTATAGCATCTATGCCTTTTGTTGAAACCATTTGGTGTCCTCCTTGGCCAGGCACTCCTCACAGATAATACCTCCATCTTGAACCGCTGGTCGGAATACTTTCAGAGCCTCTTCAGCGCTGAGCGCACTGTTCAAGAAGCAGTCATCCTACAAATCCCACACCTCCCAGTAAAGGTTGAATTGGACGAACCGCCCACCGCTGAAGAGACCCTCACAGCCATCCACCAGCTCAAGAGTGGCAAAGCAGCAGGCATTGATGGAATACCACCAGAGATCTGGAAACATGGAGGCACAGCACTGCACAACAAGCTCCATGACCTCTTTCTCTGCTGCTGGGAGGAAGGAACACTACCAAAAGATCTCCGTGATGCAGTCGTTATCACCCTGTACAAGAACAAAGGCGAGAAGTCTGACTGTTCCAACTATCGGGGAATTACCCTGCTGTCCATTGCTGGGAAAATCCTTGCAAGGCTGCTCCTGAATCGGCTGGTACCTGCCATCGCTGAAGACCAACTCCCAGAGGGCCAGTGTGGCTTCAGAGCAAACAGGAGCACCACCGATATGGTCTTTGTGCTGAGACAGCTACAGGAGAAGTGCCGCGAGCAGAACAAAGGGCTGTACGTAACATTTGTCGACCTAACAAAAGCGTTCGACACTGTGAGCAGGCAAGGCATGTGGCAGATCCTGGAGCGACTTGGCTGTCCCCCAAAGTTCCTCAACATGATTGTCCAGCTACACGAGGACCAGCAAGGCCAGGTCAGACTCAACAATGACCTCTCAGAACCATTCCCTATTCTCAACGGCGTAAAGCAGGGCTGCGTGCTGGCACCGACCCTCTTCACCATCTTTTTTAGCATGATGTTGAAGCAGGCCACAGTGGACCTCGATGATGACGATGCAGTGTACATCAGGTATCGTCTCGATGGCAGCCTGTTCAACCTCAGACGACTGCAGGCCCACACGAAAACCCTAGACCAACTGATTCGTGAGCTGCTTTTTGCTGATGATGCTGCCCTCGTTGCACACACAGTGAGAGCCCTGCAGCGCATCACGTCTTGCTTCGCAGATGCTGCCCAGCTCTTTGGACTCGAGGTCAGTCTGAAAAAGACAGAGGTCCTCCATCAGCCGGCACCCAAGACAGTGTATCGCCCTCCTCACATCACCATTGGCGAGTCTGAACTAAAGTCAGTGCACCAGTTTACTTACCTTGGCTGCGTTATCACGTCGGACGCCAAGCTGGACAAGGAGCTTGACAGCAGGCTGGCAAAAGCGAACAGCGCTTTCGGGCGACTTTTCAAGCGGGTGTGGCACAATCAACAGCTAAAAACAGGCACCAAGATCAGCGTGTACAGAGCTGTGGTCCTCACCACCCTGCTGTATGGTTCCGAGTCCTGGGCCCTCTACCGCAGCCAACTACGACTCCTCGAACGCTTCCACCAGCGCTGCCTGCGTACCATCCTGGGCATTCACTGGAGTGACTATGTCACCAACGTCGAGGTCCTTGAACAGGCTGAAACTGTGAGCATCGAGGCTTTGCTGCTGCGGACACAGCTCCGCTGGGCGGGGCATGTCTCCAGGATGGAGGATCATCGCCTACCAAAGATCACCCTGTTCGGCGAGCTTGCTACTGGACACCGTGACAGAGGGGCACCAAAGAAGAGATACAAAGACTGTCTCAAGAAGTCACTTAGTGCCTGCCAAATCGACCACCACCAGTGGTCTTCGCTTGCTGCGGACCGTGACACCTGGCGCTCCACCATTTACAAGGCAGCTGTCTCCTTTGAGGACTCTCACAGAGCTAGCCTTAAGGACAAGCGGCTCAGGAGAAAAAACAGAGATGCCGCAGCTCAGAACCCTGGCCATACCTTCCCCTGCAGCCACTGCGGTCGAACCTGCCTGTCTCGGATTGGCCTCCGCAGCCACGAACAAGCCTGCAGACGTCGTGGGCAACTCCTATAAAATCTTCGTTCGCGAAGTCAAGCCAAGCATGCGTCCACTGGCAGTGAAATTTTAATTTCACCAACAAAGTTTAGTTTTTAAGTCTAAGCTATTTATAGAAGAGACTTTTTAGGAAGGGTCGCGGTGGGGCGAATTTAATAGCATATGACGACATAGGCGTGCAGATCTAAAAATCTGATAAATAAAGTAACCAGATAAAATTACGTCATGTCTAGTTACGCCGCTAACTTCGCTGCTGAACGTACTTTTGGCGCGAAGCGCCGTGTGTGTGTGTGTGTGTGTGTGTGTGTGTGTGTGTGTGTGTGTGTGTGTGTGTGTGTGTGTGTGTAAACACGAGAATCTCCGATATTTGTGTACGTACAGGCTTGAAACTTGGGGAGGTACTTTGTTCAAAGGGTGCCTAGGAGAGCCTACGAGCATATTAAAACTGGGTGTATATTTTGAACTTGGTTAGTAAAAATTAAATCTATGCCCAAAAAATTTTTTAAAGTAAAAAACGCCGACTTATGGAGAAAACCAGACAGTGACGGTGACGTACTAAACGCTGCAACTCCGTCACCACGCAGACATTGACGCAGGGGCGGATCAATTACCTCGGGGGGGGGGGGGGGGGGAGGTGGCAACGTTTTGTTCGGTACATTCAACCTGATGGTACAGAAGGCCTTCCCGACGCTAGACCTTGCTTCTACGGTGCCGAAAAAGGGGTGGGGGTGGGGGGAGGGGGGTCCAGACACCCCAAATAGGGACACACACACACACACACACACACACACACACACACACACATACATACGCACATATGGCGCTTCGCGCCAAATGTATGTTCATCAACGAGGTTAGCGTAACTAGACATCATTCGTAGACATGATAATATTAAACTGATTCGCCCCACCGCGACCCATCCTAGAATGTGCCTTCTATAAATAGAATGGAATTAATTATGCCATGACACATGACGTTTACAAACCAATAACGCGTACGCACTGTGCCCCTTATAGAACTCACTGACGCAATTGCAAATCTGCTAGGCTTTATCAATAGAAGATATTTCAACATCAGAATCAGGTCAAAGACATCAGGTAGAGAGCCTTGACAGCGAGGACAGCTCTCATATAGAACGGACTTTGTGGGTTATGACTCCCTTATAGAAGCGACTTTGTGGGTTATGGTTCATCCCATCTTGTTGATGTTGAATACTTCTCGTGCTGTGCTGTGTTGTGCAGGGTGTGAGTACGGTGATCACAGCGGACGGTGCGCCCAGCTGCAGTCCTACGACTGTTACGACCTGAGGAACCGCCAGAGCTGCTGTCACACTTGCGAACGACTACAGCGTCCAGGTCAGTCATTAACACCTTCAGTGCCGGAGAATCGGTAGACAATAAAAGATTTTTTTTTTTAAATGGGCTTCTGGGGAAAATCAGAGTACATTGACGGTGACGTAAGAGCAGCAACTCCGTCACCACACAAATATTGACGCAATACTTTAGATATTACGTCTCTCTCTCTCTCTCTCTCTCTCTCTCTCTCTCTCTCTCTCTCTCTCTCTCTCTCTCTCTCTCTCTCTCTCTCACACACACACACACACACACACACACACACACACGGGCGCGCGCGCGCACACACACACACACACACACACACACACACACACACACACACACACATTCTCAGTATCACCTAAACACCGATGTAAACATCTATATTTCTTACACACACCCTTCTTTGCCTCCTTTGAGCGGAAAAGCTGTATCACACATGTGTGTGATACAGCCCTAGTGCGCGGACGGACACGTGTGCATAATATTGTCTTGTAGAAAATCTGGTCAACAAAAAGGTACGGGCACACACGATATTGAAACTTGACCTACTTTCAGCTCACGTGCAATGACGCCATTTCAAAGTGACGACTGGCACTCTGGCGTCATTAATGCGTTATTACGTCAGTCATCATGTAGGAACATTTGTCTGACATCCAAAATATTCACGTCACATTACAAAGTAAATGACGTCATATTCTTTGCCAGAGACACAATGGCGTCTGTGTTGTAGTTAGACGTGTGCCAAATACCAACTCACATTTGATTTTTGCCAAGAAAAAGGTGAGTAAGAAATAGATTCTTAGGAGATACAGAGAATCTGACTCTCGTGGGCGTAAAACTTTATCCAACTCGCTTTCGCTCGTAGGATAAGGTTTGGCTTTAAAACCACTCGAGTGAGATTCTCAGTATCAGCTAAAGACCGATATATATATATATATATATATATATATATATATATATATATATATATATATATATATATATATATATATATATATATATATATATATATATATATATATATATATTCATTACTTATAACAAAGGCGTCGCCCAAGCCAAAAAATGCACTCAATCAGAGTAGCTCCAAGGGACATAATTTTTCAATAAATTTTGAGAATGCTGTGCTAATGCCATGGAAATCCAGGCTGGGGGTAGTCCCTATTACTTTATGTAGTAGGTGTTCAGTGGAAGGCTCAAAAGATCTAATAAGCGATGCAGTCACAAAAGGACAGCTGATGTCCTGATGACACAATGCAAGCTTACCAGCCTGGATTTCCATGGCATTAGCACAGCATTCTCAGAATTTATTGAAAAATTATGTATATATATATATATATATATATATATATATATATATATATATATATATATATATATATATATATATATATATATATATATATATATATATATACACACAAAAACTATAGCAAGACTGTATTTTCACCATTTGTCTCAAGACTAGAAGCCAAATTGAAACTCATATCACGTAAATTCAAAAATTACGTAACAACTAATATTACGTCATGACGACGTTTTCAAACCAGTGACGCGTATGCACTGTGTCCCTTGTAAAGTTCACTGAAGCATTGGCAAATCTGCGAGGCATATTCAATAGGAGTTATCTCAACTTTAGAATCATGTCAAAGACAGTCGTTAGAGACCATTGACAGTGAGGACAGCTCTCATATATACTAGTATAGAAGAGACTCTGTGGGTTGTGCTTCATCCCCTCATGTGGTGTGCATCGATTTTGAGTATAGCTCTACCCACTATTAGACACCAGCATACATATAATGTTGTTTTCTGAGACAACGCCAAACAAGAATGGCAAAGCCCTTAAGGTTTACGCACATGAATTGTGTGACATTGACCGTTACGACGGGTCACTGAAATGAACATGTGTTCCAGTGTTCTAACGTAAGCATCTGTTCTAAAAGCCATCTGTTCTAAAAAGTTACGCGTTTTGCACATTTCTGTCAACCTTCTCTGACCCTTGACCTCGAGGGATCAACCAAATTAGTATGCATAGAAAGGTCTTGTCACCAACTCTGATTAAAAAATGAAAGCTAAAATTCTAGTAATTCGTACCTGCGAAATTCATCTTTTCTCAAATTTATGCATTTTGCACACATTTGCCGATCGCTTGTGACCCCTGACCTTTCCAAGGGGTCCGTCCACAAAAGACAATTTTTGTCAAAATATGGCTATTTTTACCTACTTCCTGATTTCCTGATGTCTTGTGGCCCTTGACCTTTCCGTGGGATAATCCAAATTTAGTAGTAGCAAGTCTTTGGGTTTAGAAGGTGTTTAGAAGTTGTGAATAGTATTTGAGAAAAATATGGATATTTTTCACCTATTCCTGATCCTTGTGACCTTGACATAATTTGAATGTTTAGACAGGTCTTGCCACAAATCGTCAATGTGCGGCCGACTTGTTGCATACTTATAGTAATAGACGTATGGCCCATTTTATAGACTCGCTATTGCACCTGAGAAAAAAAAAAAAAAAAAAAAAAAAAAAAAAAAAAACTGATGCATCCGTTCAAGGAAATGGCGCCAGCAAGACTCAAAGAACATTACAGATCCTCCCAATCTGCGGGGTTCATGAGTTTTCCTGTTTCTTGCATTGGTTGTATTTTCGGGGAAGTAAAGCCTGAAGGGGATAAAAGTTGAATAGAAGAGGCCGATACACATGGTAAAAATATGCCTTATTTATTTATCTACTTCTCTGTTGTTTGCTTTTTGGTGTTTGTTTCTCCAATTTATCGATTTAAACAACTTTGATACTTACCTTATACTATGCTATTAACATTTTCCTTGCTCGGGTTTATAAAAATTAAATTTAAAATTAAAAAAATAGCAACCAAAAGTGTTGCCGTGACCAGGATTCGAACCTTGGTTATCTCGGCCTCAAAGAGAGGCCCTAACCACTAGACTATCACGGCTGGTAACAGAACGACCGATACAAATAAAATCAATCAGTCACTCTCGATAGTCAGGTGTCCACTGCACCATAGCAAAACCCGTGGTATTCAACGGGTGGTATTATGACTGGTTGTCTCCCTGATAGCGGGCCCCCACCTGGGGAACTTCTTCTTCTTCTTACGCCCATCACCCCCCCCCCCCCCCCCCCCCCTGGGGCATAGGCCGCCGACAAGGTCCCTCCAGCCGTCTCTGTCCTGGGCGAGTCTCTCCAGCTGTCCCCAGGTGTGGCCCATCTTCTTGGCATCTGTCTCCAGGTCACGTCGCCAGGTGTTTCGTGGCCGACCTCTCTTCCTTTTTCCCTGTGGGTTCCATCTTAGGGCTTGCTTTGTGGTGTTGGTTGCTGGCTTGCGTAGTGTGTGACCTATCCATCTCCAGCGGCGTTGTTGAAGCTCCACTTCTGCAGGCTTCTGCTTTGTCCGCTGCCACAATTCCTCGTTGCTGATTTTGTCCGGCCAGCGTATCCCGAGGAGCCTTCTCAAACTGTTGTTGATGAACGTCTGTATTTTCTTGGTGGTCGACACTGTGGTCCTCCAGGTCTCTGCTCCATAGAGGAGTACTGGTTTCACATTGGTGTTGACCAGTCGGATCTTGGTGTTGACTGACAGATCTCTTGAAGTCCAGACGTTCTTTAGCTGGAGAAATGCTGCCCTGGCCTTGCCTATCCTGGTCTTCACGTCAGCATCCGTCCCACCCTTCTTGTCGACTAGGCTGCCGAGGTAGGTGAAGCTCTCCACCTCTTCTAGCGCCTCGCCTTCCAGTGTGATGGGCGTTCCACTGGCAGCGTTGACTTTCAGCACCTTGCTCTTTCCACGGTGGATGTTCAGGCCTAGCCTTGCGGAGTTCACTGCCGCTGCGTTTGTCTTTTCTTGCATCTGTTGTTGGGTGTGCGAGAGCAGGGCTAGGTCATCTGCAAAGTCCAGGTCGTCCAGTTGGGTACCTGGGGAACTTGGGTGGGGTTAACTACTTTTTAGTTCCCAGGGTCACCCCCACAGGCTTGGTTTTCCCCTCTATTCTGGGACATGTGTTTGTGTCTACCCTTGGTCCATTCATCTGTATTTTCCTTTTTTAAACTCTCCCTACTGTCTGCGCTGCCTGTAACTCTTGATATTGGATGTGTGTTGCTAAATGGTCTTAGGTTTATTTAGCATATTAGACCGGCTGGCGACATGCATTCAATATTCTGTTTAGCTTTCTTTTTTTTTTTCACAAGCAGTGCAGGCACGTCCTGAGAAAGTCTTGTTGCTGTCGGGACGTTAAGCAATGTACAACCAACCTGATAGCGGTAGAGAAACGAGGGAGGCAGCCAGTGTGTTTCAGCACGTCTCGTGAGCAGTCTTTTATCCAGTACCTTTCATCTACTAAAGCTTGGCTTCACAAAGCTCATGTCCATACCTTTCCCAAGACTGTGTTGTTGTTGTTTTTTTGTTTTTGTTTTTTTGTCGTTCAGACTGAGGACGTTCTTTCACTAGAGTTCAGTGTAGGTCGACTGAATCTACGCCAAGGAATGTGTCTGTCACAATAGCCGTGATAGACTAGTGGTTAAGACCTCTCGTTGTGGCAGAGATAAGCCAGATTCGAATCCTGGTCACGGCAACAACAGCAAAAAATCTTCTTTTCTTCATATTCGTCAATGCATCAGTGCACACAATAGTTTGTTAGCTGACGATCTTCCAGAGAGAACGTCTTAATCAACGGTCAAAGTAAAACAAAAGAACAAATCTGTGTTCTAAGTGTCACTAAACGACAAACGTTCACGCGTGATACAGAAAACAAAACAAGGCTGTACTTTTGCTAAAGGTTTAACTCATTCGAGACGTGCCGCTTAAGCCGCGTATCCGGAGGCGGCACGTCTCGAATGAGTAAAGCTTGAACGAGTGTTTTGGAGATACAGTAAACTTGGGATACGCGTAGCAAATCACCTGAAGATCCACATTTCTCATTGTTATTTCCTCTGAATAAGTGTCATATACCGCATTTGTTATAAGCTGCGAAGACGCCTGTAAATATGCATTTGCTGCGATATGTCAGAAATTGTACCACACTGGCTGTTAGCCTTGATTCGCTACTGCTATCAGCGGCAGCGAATCGAGGAAGACAACCAGTGTCAACTGATGGTAGTAGTGGTAGAAGTTGTTGATGTTGCTTTTCACACCATTCATCACCTGTTGTTTCTTTGCCGAGGTAGGTGCACGCTCAGGCTGTGAGTACGGCGACATGACGCCCAACTGTGAGCGCGTGCGTCAGAGCCCCGGCCTGTGCTACATCCCCGAGAACCGATACCTCTGCTGCGACACCTGCAACAACATCAGGGTCGGCGACAACTCAGGTGAGTCATTCCGATAACTGAATCTGTTAGCACTGGTGTTTAGGGCCGTGCAAAGAACGAAGACCTTCTCACGAGGGTACATTAGAAATGATCAGTCCGGCTATTTATATATATAAAAGACACCTTACCCAAGTCGCTCATTGCAGGCAGACCCGGCATCGGCTCACTCAGGCAGTCCGCCGCAAGCACACTTGTATTCAAATGAAACGCTCTGCATCTTGAGTAGAGGTGTGCTTGTAGGTCTATCTGTGGAGTACGGTACGGGCAGTGTCCTCAGATCGAAGGAAATCATCCGCACTCGTCGAGCGCAGATGCAAGCTTTTACTTTGCACTGATCGCTTGATCGCACAAACAAACTGTAGACATTCAGGAGCCCCTGTAGTCTGTGGGGATTCATGAAAACCTGTACTTCAGTTTGCTAGTACGATTTTAGATCACGTCCTTCGCGGCTTTTATGTTGGATCGATTTTACATCGTAGTTCAAGTTCACATTATGCGGGGGCTCATGATGATTTATTCCAGTTGAGGCAGGCGGATCAACATGTTTTTGCAGAGTGCCCGTGGGGTGACCACAACCAGGAGCTGTGTGAGCCGTTTGACCGCGACGGCAACATCCGCATCAACTGTTACGCTGCTCCCATCCGCCGGATCTGCTGTCAGGCCTGTCAGAGGCTCCAGGAGTGGATACGGGCAGATTTACCGGGTGTGTATAGATACAACTGGAACAGTGACGTATATATAGACCAGATACATTCACAGGCAAAGGTTGGCTCCCAGGAGAATAATTTGAAATTCAGAACTGTTTCAGTCTCACCTGCCAACAGAGAATTTCAACGAATCGTTCGGCCATCACTTTCTTCAAGGCTTTTGTTTTGACAGCCTCATCAACATTTTCTTTCTTTATTTTATCTGCGTATTAGGCACAGATAACACAGAGACAACCAATGTTACAAATCGCTGAAGAACCAGTACAATACAACACAACATAGCATACATTATTTCTGACCCTAGAAAATCTTCAATGTTTACTTTTACCAATGTTTATATATATATATATATATATATATATATATATATATATATATATATATATATATATATATATATATATATATATATATATATATATACATATATATATATATATATATATATATATATATATCGATGTGATATACAAACTCACATTTTCTGTGGCAGTAACGAAATGAAACTAGAGATATTTGCCAGCAGTGCAACATAGCAAAATGGCTTCACGCCAGAACAATTCGGGGTCCCCTCCCCCCCCCCCCCCCCGCCCCCTTTCGAATGACGGGTCGATCTGGCGTAGCGGGAGTCATTCTGTCGTGTGTTAACCCAGGTCAGCGAGCCTTATCCTGACTGAACAATGCCTGTTTGTTACGTCCAGGTTGTGAGTACGGGGACAAGCCAGTGACGTTCAACACAGGGACACACAGGAACCTCAACTGCACAAGCTTCATGCGATATTTCGGCCAGGAGCAGTGCACTGTCAACCAGGCCGTCGGTTCCAACTGCTGCTACACATGTCATCGTTACAGCCAGGGATAGATCAGGAACAATGTATACATACTAGGCTTGGTGATATCTATAATAACTTTGGAAAATATAAGTAAACATAAAAAACTAATAAACATTCTGAGTTATTAATGAGTAAACGAAACAAAAACAACACGAATTCGTCGGCAGTCACGAAACACAAAATCTAAGTACAGCCATACCTGAAATATCGCTTCATTTTAATCTCTAAACATTATTTAACCCATTTAAACCCGATGTGCAATAGCTGAAAATGGATCGACCATGATAATTCAAAGATAGTGCATTCAAAGATAGCTTGGCGAAAGATACCCTTGAATTATCGGTATGGTCGATCTATCTCAGTCATTAGATGACATATTCAAACTTTGGAAATGCAGCCTTGGGGCCAAATAGGTTTAAAGCCTTACACGCATCAAAACCAGTGGACCCGCCACCAACAGCCAACCCTTCCATTCCCGCCTTGCGCTGCAACCGAAAACAGATCACATAAAGTCACTACTGATCGCTGCCACGCATTATGACAAGTGGAGTACATGACTGAGTGTAAGCTGATGTTTTGCTCACTTTTGATAAAGTTATTCACGGAGTTTTGATGGCACAACTTGTCTCATTGAATGACTAGAGACAGAAAATGTTCATTCAACCATGTTTTATTGATCCAGTTCCAAAAAAAAAAAAAACCCTGGGTATACTTAGTTACTTATTGTGCATTTAGCGATTTTGTATTAGTACCGTTCGTATCTTTAGTTGTACATTTGTTGATAATAATAATAATACCGTTATTATATAGGCGCTTTTTCTCAATTTTTGGGCAAATCGACTCAAAGCCCCGCGAACTGAAACCCAACACGCACACTCACGTAACAGACACGGATTTACGCCATTTAAGACAAACACAGTACAAGACAGACGAAGGGCCAGTTCAGCTACTGAAGTTACAGAGATTTTTGATCGCTTGTATTTGAAATTTGTAAAGTGGCCTGAAACCGGTACCAAAGTGTGTGTGGGGGGGGGGGGGGGGGGGGTGGTGGAAGAACCGGAGTACCCGGAGAAAGAACCTCGCCGGTCCGCCCGAATTAATGGTGACACTTACCAGAGGAGAAAAGTCCGACTGACGCCGGAACCCGTTTTCGAACCTCGCACCTTTGGCATTGGTGGCAGGCGCTGCGCCGCCCACGGACCGCCCCAAATACTGATACACTTTTGATGTCTTCAGTCGTGATAGTCGTAATGTTTAGTTGTGTATTAATTAGCCTGTGGTGTGGTCGTTTTGAAGTAGCATTGCATGTCAGGAAGCATTAGTGGTATTAGCCGGTTTTGCACGTCTACAGGGGAAGTAATCATGAGTTGTTTTTTTTATGAGTTGCCTCCCTTCGCTTCAACACGTTTAATGATTATTACGAGTTGTCCCTCTATACTCCCATAGACCCGACGAGGTATCGGCCGTGTGCAGTGGCATTTGGCAAGCTTTGTCAGATTTAGCATTTTGCTGTTGATGTTGTATGTAGACGTGTCGTATGCACTAATGTCCTTTGTAAATGTCATACGCGTAATCAAAGGGCATTACACATGAAAAATGGCATCATCATAACTTCCCGTTATAAAAGCAGAGCTGTTTTAGATTTGTATTTAATAAATAAAATCTTAGTTTGGCTGTTATATCAGTGATTTTAGTGAACTTGTTCTTCTAATAGTAAACAGTGGGAATAGTTGCAGAACACACACAGAGTTTTATTAACATTTTTGATTTAACAACCCTTCAAGTGGTTGCAGAAAGCTTTTTTTTTTTTCATGTTTGTTAATGCCAGTTGCCTGTAACCCAATTAATCTGAGGAACATGGGTGCAAAGTTGAGTCAGTAAGAGGCATAGATCCTCATGGGTCCTGCACCTGAGATGCAGGGGCTCATGAGGATCTATGTCTCTTGCTTGTTCATATTTTCTTGGCAATGAAGGTTGGTTAGTTATTGGGGTTTAACGCCGAGCAGGAAACTAAGGCCGTCTCTTGGCAGTTGGCAGTAAAGGGGTTTAGCAAAGGGTCCTTTGGTGGAGGTCTGCATGAAACCAACATCAGCCCAAAGATCTTTAGCAATTTGTCTCAGGCAAACAAAACACATGGGGCCAGTTGCATAAGTGAGCTTAGACCTGCGTCAGCCACTAAGCAAGGTGCTCCGTTATAGTGGAGTACCTTGCTTAGTGGCTGGCGCAAGACTAAACTCACTCATGCAAATGGCCCCTGCACCAGAGTGCAAACAAGTTGGTTCCTTTGTTGTCAAGTTTATTCCTCTCCATCAGCAAACGCACAATTGATTCATTCTCTACATGTCATAAAAAGATCTTTTGAAGAAGGGAGGGGGGCAACTTTGAAAATATACATGTATATTGTTGAAAATAAAAAGTCTAGAACATCTACGGTATATGCACTTGGTACAAGACGTACATGTCAAGTCTACCATTACAAACAAGATGCTGTACAAACAGCAGCGTAACATACACTATGTACATATTCACAATGTGGGAAAACTGCCCCAAACGCAGTGTCACACTGCACAATGTACGCTGCTTCAATTCATTCTTGCGAGACCACTAATGAACATGAACTTCGTTTTAAATGTCATTGTTTATAGCATATGAATATAAAATGATATATATAATTTACACAAACAAATCATTCATAATTGCACACAGACACACGTACACTCTTGTAAGCGTTCTCATACATGCTGAAATATTTACAAAGTGATAAACACAAAATGATACACTTGAAACAAAAACAGCATGGTGTGATATCAAATGCTTGGATATAACCAACACAAAATGCAGAGGGAACACAATACATGTATAATGTCGCATTGTGCAGCATGTCACGTAATAAAACTTAAGCCCTTTGTGCATGCAGCCATCAGTACTGTAAATAGTACAGATTGCTGTATATGCAAAGGGTTAACCCTCTGGCTACCAGTAGAGCTTTTTGTCATGATGATTTCTACATGGCAAAAAGCGCTACAGGCTGACAAAGGGTTAAAATAACATAAAAAGCGCAGGTTGCACCTGGTCTATGTAACAGCTGGCCTTGTACAAGAATCTGATAAAATCAATAAAAATGTGAGAACATTATAAAATAAAATTGCACACTTAAATTTAAAAACGGTCCACAATTAATACAGAGTAAATTATTTGTTCGTGATATGTAGAACTGCTTATGATGATAGCATTGGCATAAAAATCCTACATTTGAATATTGACAGTGGCATAGTTCACAAAACCCTACATATTCCATGATTAAAAACAAAGATTATGCTGTTTGTAGCATCAGGCCAATGGCTATAGTCACAAAATGCATGAAAAACACATTTCTCAACCACAGTCTGTATCAGGCAATCACCATGCAACTATCTCTCCCTCATGCACACACTTAAATTAACCCCCTTTTGCATGCAGTCACTGGTGGCTGCGTGCACAATGGGGTTAACAATACCGGTTCAATACTGGTTAAATGTCTAAAGAACATTTGTCAAGGAAATGACACTAAAAAAACAACCCATTAAGCTCTGACACACACCATGATAGGATGTGGATCGACCATATTTCCTGGGTGGTGTCAGCACCCAGCTATTCTGACACCACCCTTGAAATGTCATGGGTGATGGTCTCCACAACTGTGACACAGACCTTGGAGAATATCTCCAAAAAATCTGATAACTACCTCCTCTGGGCTTAATGAACTAACTCAAGACATCACTATCACCCTCACACACAGTTTGTTCATTGCTGAAATGTACCATTCATTGCAAAAAGTACACAATTTTGGATTCCAATGATCATGACTACAAATAAGTACCAGTCAACAAATGGTCCACAGGTTCACGTCATCATAGATTGACACAAGCTCAGCCCATTTAAGACTGACCTCTGCCACGGGACCTTTTGCTCATAGGGATGTGTTAGAAAAACAAGAGGAAAAAATCGAGGTAAACTCAGGAGTGTGGAAATTGCTACTGTCCTATCTTTGTTTTTTACCTTGTGTATCTTGCGTGTGGAAATTGCTACGGTCCTATCTTTGTTTTTTACCTTGTGTATCTTGCGTGTGGAAATTGCTACTGTCCTGTCTTTGTTTTTTACCTTGTGTATCTTTCTTATTTTTCTTTTTAATTCGTTTTCCTTTTTAGTGGATTTTGGCTGTTGGATTTTGGAAGCCATGTTGAGGGGATCACCTTAAATCTGCAGCAATCAATGTAGAAAACATACTACGAACAGCTAAAGTGTTAAAAACGTATACAAATATACAACAGTTTTACTTTTACACGCCAATAATTCTCCACTGGGATTTAACTCCAAGTTCGAGTGAGATCCTTAAGAAAGATACATGTCATTAACTATTTTCTCAGCGCAGCACACAGCCAGGGGAGATAATGACAGTTTATCTTCTACCAGTTTTTGCCAATTACTTCCCTTGATGAAAAGAAAACAGGAGACTGCCAGTGCTAATATTTTACCTACTTTACTTTGTAATCCTACTTCCCTCGATATAAAAAGCCTTGGTCCTTTGACATTGGCGCGCACAACGTTCAACTCAAATATCTTTGCAAAGAAACACTTTTCAATCTTAGAACAAATATCATTCAGTGACAGTTCACCTAAAATGACTTACTTTAAGAAACTTGAACAATGTGTCAGGTTTGCTGTACAGTCGCAACAATTGGGAATTTTTTCATGAAACGACTGATTTTACATCCCTAAATGTGCCCCAGATATATTAAGCCCAGTGCAAGAAAGATCCATTTTCACGTGAATTGGCAAACGTTTAAAACATGAAACAGCTCAGGCATACATGAAGTCTGCATGCTTGACCTCGATACCGGAAAAAAAAAAATTGAACTTGCATAACTACACTAATGTATGCACCACAAATGTACGATACTGACAATCATTGTGTAAAGATCATGTCTTAATCCCCTTGTGTGTGTAACGTTATTGTGTACAGTAATAATAATAATAATGCATAGCATTTATATGGCGCATTTCTCATATTTATAATATAACTCAATGCGCAGAATGTAGCCGCGAACTGAACCCAACAAGCACGCTCACGTGAATCACACGCATTCACTCACACACTGTACGTAAACACAGAACATTCACGTGGTGCTAAGGGCAAGCTCAAGCGAGCTACACGGTATTTGAAAATCGTTTTGTATTTGAAATTTTATTAAGTTGGCTGAAACTGATACCAAAGTGGAGGGGGAGGAAGAGCCGGAGTACCCGGAGAAAGAACCCCCGACGGTCCGCCCGAGTAACGGTGACACTTACTAGAGGAGAAAAATCCGACGCCGGAACCCGGAATCGAACCTCGCACCTTTAGCATTGGTGGCAGGCGCCTTAACCACTGCGCCACGGACCACCCCAGTACTGACGAATGCATGCACAAGGAGACTAATAATTATATGTAGTAGTCATGGCACTGAAATCGCAAAGCTGAAAAGACCATATAGACACCTGTTACTTAAATTTGTCAACAACAAGAATATTCATAAGTTACATTAACCATTTGTCTGTCTGCAGCACCTTTTATTGAGGTGAAACTCTGACAAAAAGTACCACAGAGAGAAAAAAGGTTAACCAAATAGTGAAACACTATTGAAAATACAGTTCTAGAAATCGACACACACTAATTTAACCCCCCCAAAATAATAAACAAGAGTAACCGTAATAATGGCAGGTAAACTAGTGCAGTATGTATTTTATGCAAACCAAGGGGAATGTATTTTGTTTTATCCCCCCCCCCCCCCCCCCACACACACACCAAGCTTAACATTGGGCTCATTTATTTTCTAAAGGCTAAACTAATGCAGAGAATAATGTCAAAACATTAAAAACAGCCAACTTGTTTGTTCAATGCTTTAAAACCTTGTTTGTTCTTGATAGCCATAAAATCAAAGACTCCCTTTTCGTGTAACAACAAAGTGATCATCATCATCTGATGATCAGTGACCGTGAATGTTTTTCATTACATGTTTTTCACACACTTAGGCCGAAGGTCAAAATTCCCACATTAGTGAATTGTCCTCTGAAGAGTACACACCAGTTCAGGATACAGATGGACCACTACAGTTCATTGGTGGTGCTAGAATAGTTTTGGAACCAATAGGTGTTATGCCTTTATCAGTTTATGCTGGGCTATGGTAGTGGTGGGTGCTATTAAGTCCTCACATATGGTCTTCTGTATTACTATTAAAACAATGTCACTCAGCAGTTGACATGCATGTTCAGGAAATTGTGTGTTCATTTGATGTCTTTACTATAGCTTATTCAGAAAAATTCAGAAAGTTGTCTTTAGATAGTTGGTGGACTTTGACATTTTTAACCCTTCACTGCCAAGTGCCTGTGGATGCAGACTATGTTTCAGAACTTATTGTCAATTTTGACATCAAAGATCCCAAGCCACCAAAGCAACATGGACACAAAGAGATTTCAGCAAGAAGCAGAGATCCTCATGATCAAGTGCGGGGTCTGATGAAGATCTAAACCTCTTGCTGTTGGGTGGTGTTTATTTTCTCACAGTCGTGAAGGGGTCAAGTTTCAAAACTGTAAAATGCACAGGAAACAAAAGAATGCATAACAGTTCACAATTCATATCATCGAAACAGCGTACATAGATACCTTGGCACTGGTAAGATGCTTGCGGCTCACTGTGGGCCCTCTGGCCAGATTTGCAGAAAGAAAATGTGTCATGTCTCTCTCTAACCACTCACTGCCAGGACTTTGCAAATATCACCAAGAGGCAAGTGACACAGATCATCACAAACCTCAGCAGATGCCAGGGTTCATGAGGATCTATGCTCCTTCCACGCGAGTGTGCTTGTATGATTCATCTGCATTCCTCACTGGGTACAGTTATCAGTTTTTCAGTTTGCAATGCTTTCAGAGATCTATGGTTCACGTCCACAGGCAGTGAAGGGGTTAACAAAACAAACGAATGATTGTAACAGACCCCAGCATGTGATGCAAAAAAGTAAAATGCATCTGTCAGCTAATAAATAGATCCAAGTTTTATTACAGCAGGAAAAAATGTCATGAACCTATGGTACGATCAACAAGTGCACAATCTAGGCAGTCACAAATGCATTTTAACCTCTCTGTTTATGCACCCACTGGGACTGTTAACAAGGGGGTTAAATGAAATTATCAGCGTTTGTTTAAATCAGTTGGCCAGCAGGACTACTAGATAACAGCTGGAACACTCATCGTATTGTTTTAGAATTGTATTAGTAATGAAATAATAAACTTAGGATACTGTAATATGGATTATTTTGTACAGGTCAGCCTCTGTATTACAAGCTCAAGTATGCCTTAGAGTCAGATGGAACACACATGGGATACCCACTACGTGACAGGCCCTGAGGCTGACATAGCCTTAGCTGACCCATGCATCAATATGCAGGGGCAGCGAAGGCAGATGTCGGCCCATGGACCTTTTGCTTGGTTTCTCTGCACATCAATGTAATTTTGTACTAAAGTAACATGCTTGCCAAACACGCAGTCTGACCTTGTCTCCCGGACACTGCAATATATACTGAAGCTGACCTGTACTAATAAAACAATGAACAGAAAATAATGTAAATTGTAATATGGATTCCGTCGTGCAAGCTTGTGTGCACAAGCATGTTTTATAATAAGAAATGACTCCAGAGGTTTAACTTTGACGTCACTTTTCATCTTACGGGGTACTACTGGTAATGCTGTGTTTTGTAAAAATTGCATATTTTACAATCTGTGCTGGTCTATAACTTTGAACTCAATGGCTCTTTGCAGTGAAGTCCAAACTCACAGACCAGAACACATATAATACTAATACATGAAATGATAATTTAGTCTACTTGCAAGGTATACCATTTTCCCGTTTACAATTTCCTTTATTTAATTTTCAAAGTGCATCACTATTCAAATGCATACAAAAACTACAACTGCAGATGTCACAAAAATCACTTATTTCAAAGATATGAAGGACCTACAACAGACAAACCCTGACACACTGGTTGTCTCCCTCAACTGCTGCGCTGATCAGCACAGCTTTTTGAGGGAAACAGCCAGTGTGACCCTAATATACCCTGTCACTTATGTACATGCACAGTTGTCTTTGTCAATACAAACTTTCAAAAGTTTAGTCATCAGAAATTCAACTGTATTTTTGTGATGTGATACCCTTTCAAACTTCCCACCTCTTTTTGACTACATGTACTTTACATGGCATGTGTCACTGAGTCAGTTATGTTCAGCAAGAGCCTGATCCAATAAATGACAAACATTATGATAAAAAAAAAAACTTTAGCTCCCAGACCCTATCATTTACCTCAAAAAGGGGTGCCGTGTTAAAAGTTACCCTGCATAACAAGACAAGCTGCATAAGCCCTTCATAAATTCAAATACAAAAGTTTCACAAGACATTTTTTGTAGAGTCATCATCAATTCACTGAGATTCTCTTTTGTATCATTTTCAACTCATGGGATTTAGTTTACCTGAATAAAACAAAAAGAACTTTACCAATTAATAATAATATAATTGATTATGCATGCAAATCTCTTCTATTTGCATATGTGCATCTTCTTCCTTTTGGCTGTCAGTAGCACTTTTTGTCATGGTGATTCCTGCAAAAAGCGCCAGACATCCAAAGGGATAAGAAAAATTGAGGGCAATGCCTTACTTGTTTACCACACATCTACCCCATACAAGGCTTAACGTCAATGGATTACACAAAGTCTCAATTACGGACATGATGATGGTACTGGTGGTTACACAAAGCTACTTCTGCAGGCCCAGGATGTATTATATGAGACCAGCAGGAGGCAGACGCTCCCACACAAGACTATGCTTCTTGCAGGAGAAGCAGGCTGGAGGACTACTGTACGTGTATTCAGTACAGTGTAATGTCACTTTCAATGCCTCTGTTTGAACAAACAGGAAAAGAAATGAGATGAAAAGTGAACCTCGTTACTGAGAAGAGATCATGCGCCATTACTTTGGCTATTGGCACATCGCCAGAGATGTCGATACACACACACACACAAACACAGCAGCACACATGAATTGTACAAACACATGTATACACACACATAGTCGTCACACACCGATTACATATTGAGAGAGGACGTGCCATTACCCAACATAGATCTGTCAACATTCTTCCTCTTTCCTGAGCACCAATCAGAACAAGTAAAACACCAGTATACCAGTGAAATGAAGTTTTCTTACTGCCAATAAACATTGTTTGGAATTCAGAAGCAGGTCAAAATTGCACCTGTTTCCATGAAAACAATTGGACTAAAAACCTGGACAAACATGCCATATCACATTTGTCAAAGCTTTTTCAGTCCATTCCACCAAAACACATGCAATTTTTACCTTTTCATGATTTCCAGAAATTGTGAATCTACTCTCCATCTGTGACACCCCTCCCCTCCCCCCCCCCCCCAAATCTGTCAAGTGAGGGGGGAAAAAAGTTCTAAATGGGAGCAAGCAAAAGGCATAGACTGTCATGAGCTCCTGCAGGCTGGAAGGTCCAATGAGGATTTATGCCTACTGATGTTGAGTAGAGCTTGCATTAAATTTAAAATGAAATTAACCATTCACTGATAAGGTTATATAGGGACTCAACAAAATGCTGCCCACAAAATTTCTGTTCATAAAAGTCATCTCATGTAAGAAAACTCCACTGCACATAGTTTTAGTTTTGGGTTGCACAATTCAACAGAAATGTACTCATTTTTTAAAAAAAAAGTGCAATCATACTTGTATACAAAATACATTCTATCTACCTAGGCACTACTGATATTCTGTTTGTAAAACGCTCACATCTCTCAAGCACTTTAGGTCTTCCATTCACCACATCATGGTGAGATATTTGGTACAGCAAGTCATTGTATTCGCATCTAGGTCTATGCAAGTATTAACGGCACAAAACAGACTGCCAGCATCATTAATTTACCTTCCTGTGCATGCAGCCATCGGTACTGTTAACCCTTTGGCTGTCAGTTGACCATCAGTACTGTTAACCCTTTGGCTGTCAGATGACCATCAGTACTGTTAACCCTTTGGCTGTCAGTTGACCATCAGTAGTGTTAACCCTTCGGCTGTCTGCTGTCAGTACTGTTAACCCTTTGGCTGTCTGCTGACTGTCGGTACTGTTAACCCTTCGGCTGTCTGCTGACGGTCGGTACTGTTAACCCTTTGGCTGTCTGCTGTCGGTACTGTTAACCCTTTGGCTGTCTGCTGACTGTCGGTACTGTTAACCCTTTGGCTGTCTGCTGACTGTCGGTACTGTTAACCCTTCGGCTGTCTGCTGACGGTCGGTACTGTTAACCCTTTGGCTGTCTGCTGTCGGTACTGTTAACCCTTTGGCTGTCTGCTGTCGGTACTGTTAACCCTTTGGCTGTCTGCTGTCGGTACTGTTAACCCTTTGGCTGTCTGCTGACTGTCGGTACTGTTAACCCTTCGGCTGTCTGCTGACGGTCGGTACTGTTAACCCTTTGGCTGTCTGCTGACGGTCGGTACTGTTAACCCTTTGGCTGTCTGCTGTCGGTACTGTTAACCCTTTGGCTGTCTGCTGACGGTCGGTACTGTTAACCCTTTGGCTGTCTGCTGTCGGTACTGTTAACCCTTCGGCTGTCTGCTGACGGTCGGTACTGTTAACCCTTTGGCTGTCTGCTGTCGGTACTGTTAACCCTTTGGCTGTCTGCTGACTGTCAGTACTGTTAACCCTTCGGCTGTCTGCTGACTGTCGGTACTGTTAACCCTTTGGCTGTCTGCTGACTGTCGGTACTGTTAACCCTTCGGCTGTCAGTTGACCGTCGGTACTGTTAACCCTTTGGCTGTCAGTTGACCATCGGTACTGTTAACCCTTCGGCTGTCTGCTGACTGTCGGTACTGTTAACCCTTTGGTTGTCTGTAGTGGGTTTTATCGTGGTTATTCCTCAGGAATCACTGTGATAAAAACTGCTACCCACAGCCAAAGGGTTAACAATACAAGTGGTTTCATGCCCAAAGGGGTTATAATACATTAAACAAAAATAAAACGATGATGATGATGCAGCGTTGGTAAAAAATAAAATGCAGCCGGAACTGAGAAGTTACGCACACACAAGCAGCAGAGGGGGATATTTTTTTAGCAGCAAAAAATGCACGGCAAATGTGGCACACAAACTATAGCAAGTGCAGCACAAATTCCCAGCGTGTGTAAAAGAAAGCATGGCATAACTTAGTTTTGCAACCAGTCTGCCACACACTCTGCCACAAATGTGATACACTTTTACACTAGCATGAGTGTTCCAGACAAACAGTGAGAGTGTGACACATTTCACCGCAAGTGTGGCACTGTACATAGCGTTCTTTCACTTGAGGTGTGGCCAGAGGCACACTTTCATACAAAAATGTATAAACAGAGTCAATTTGAAACTGCCAGTTTACATACAATGCACGTGTGACATTTGTCTTAAACGAATAGTGGCACACTTTAACCACACAAGTGGCACATTTTACACCTACACACAAGTGTGGTAAATGTCAACACATGTGCGGTGCACTGTCACGCAGCACAAATGCAGCAAACTCACATTAACTTTAAGTACATGACCTTCATCGCTATTTGTTTGATGGTCTGTGACTTTTGGCCGTAAAGTCAAAAATCACAGACCAGCACGTTTATTTCGTTACATGTGGTGATGTGGCACACTTGACACTTCTCCGAAAGTGTGACACAAATATAAAATGATGATCTACCAACAGTGCGGATGCTGATGAGATGAGCAATGGCTATGCTGTCACACAGCATCTGTCGTAAAGGTGCGAGATGTAAGTCCGGGTCATCTAGATATCACAGGGCAGTGTTCTGAGGCAGCAGAGAAACTGGCACAAGGGAGGGAGGGTCTGAGGATCTTTCGCTGTGCCCAGCACATCACTGAGATAGATCAACCCCCTTATTCATGCAGCCACTGGCACTGTATATACAGTAACAGTGGCTGCAACCTCAAGGGGAATAAATTAGATCTGTGGTTTTTGGCTTCTGATCGGATGCTTTCATTCTTCAGTCCTAACATTTCAATCGAAAATGTACACACATTAACACTAGTCTGGCCTACTGCTTACAGTTATCCGTTCAGGTGCAATATTCTTCTTGGACAATACTCACAACTATGCATTTGGATTTAGCATACATGTCATGACATACCATAAGCGTGGTTGCTCGAGATTATTGAGCAAATCCACATTGTGTTTAGACTGAAGTTGAATACAAAGTTGTATGCAACAGGGATTTTTCAATGCTGAACAAGCCGACAGGTTCTCGTCTGTGTACTTGCACCTGCTCAACTGTTAACATGGGTGTATACCGGGTAATGCTAAACCCTTTGGCTGCTGGTAACACTTTTTGCTGAGGTGATTCAAATCACCCCAATGAAAAGTGCTACTGGCAGCCAAAGGGTTAAGAGAATGTGCTGTAATTTTCAATCACAGTCTTTCATACACTGTTACATTCACCATTCATAAACAAATGTCAAGGTTACTAGTTGCTCATTCTGTAATGTGTTTCTATGAACTTTCAATGGAAAAAAAAAACACATCCTAAAAATAACCCCCATGTGTTTGCAGTCACCAGTGTTGTGGCCTACAAGCACTACATTGGGTGTTAAGCAATATTGGGTTGAATGGGGCAAAAATTCAAGACTATAACAAATTCATTGTAAAGATGACATCTTCAGACGAAGTCATACACCATCATCCGTCTACGCATTTTTTCACAATCAAATTTGCAGCAGTTCGATGTATGGGTAAAATCAGCACATTTCAGCTGTCATGTATTCACTCAAACGGTACTCTTCTCAAAATCAGCCTATTTCAACTTTCACTCGAAGATACATCTCTCAAAAATTCAGCGAGTTTCACTCAAAAGGTACACTGCTCACTACTAATAGGGCACTTCACAACACAATCAAAACTTCCATGTAGTAAAAAAAAGACTGTCAATGCAGGTACTCTCTTTGTGTGTGTGCATCCACAGCCCTCCCCTTGGCCTGTGTTTCCTCAATCAGTGCTAACAGTAACACATCATAGAGAGAGAAAAACTGATCATGGTAGTTGAAGGACAGTGCCTGATCCGCATGGCACTACAGGTGCAAGCGGATCAGGCACTACCCTTGAACTACCATGTTCAGTCTGTTTCCTGCAACTGTTACACAGTTAAGTGTTCAATGTTCAGGTCTCCTCCATTAGAGAAATGTAGAATTTAAGCATTATGAGGTAACACTTGTAACCACAAGATTCTTGTAACAGAGCTGTTGCCTTATAACCATATCTTTCCGCTTAGCAACCACAAGATTTTTTTGTTGCTAAGTGACAAACACTCAGCAATCCCAACATTCTGTCAAGCGGTAACCACAAGCCTGTTTTCACAAAGCTCTCACATGGTAACCACAATATTTCTTTTCGTAAAGCTGTCACACAAAATCCACAAGCACATCACATCATTTCAGTGTGCCCTATGTGGGCGGCATCATGCCCATATATGGCTGTCCGGATCCAGGTGGCCCTCCCCCCATCATGTGCATGGGTGACATTTGTCGAGAGCGTCCATGTGAGTACAGCTGCTGCTGGAACTGCTGAAATTGTGGCGAGTAAGTGCTGCTGCCAGGCCCTGGCCCTGGACCGGGCCCTGCCTGCATCGACATTCGCATAGACCCCGGTCCGCCCGGCATGCGTGACATACTGCCGTGAGACACCGGCATGCCGCCCATTGAATGTCCTGGGGGTCCTGTCGGAGGTCCTGACATGCCCTGGCTCATCATCATGGACTGTCCATTAGACATGTAGCCAGAGGGTCCCCCGCTGGGGTAGGGACCGGAAGTGGGTCCACCTGGCCCCATCATAGAGGACATGGGAGACATGGGGTCCATAGATCCCCCGGGGCCGAGTGCGGACATCTGGCGCATGGCACTAGGGGAGGGTCCCATCATCATGGGGTCCATCGGGCTCCCCATCCCCATGTCCATACCCCGCATCCCCCCATCCATCCCCATCGGTGGACTACCCATGGCACTGGGTGGCACCGGACCCCCAGGGCCCATAGTCATGCCCGGGTGCATGCCCTGACCCATGGGGCCCATGGGCCCGTAGTCCTGAGGCCCTGGGTGGCCACCACCTCGCATCATCATGGCCTGCTGCATCTCGATGGTCTGTTGTGGCGTGAACTCCGACATGGGGCCATTGGGACCCACACCGCTGCCCGGGTGTCGCATAGCATGGTTGGGTGAGCTGGGGAAGTACTGCAGGGTAGATGAGGGGTTCTTCATGTCCATGGGGGAGCTGTAGCGTGGCATAAAGTCCATCTCAGTCGCCATGCGCTTGCTGGGGGGAGCTCCTCCGGGGGGCATTCCCGGTTGTGGTTGTTGAGTGGGTGGGGGGTTGGCAGGCAAGTACTGGATGGTGTTGGGGGCTTTGGGCTGGATCTGCACATTGGCATTACCCACAGAGCTAGGTGGGAAGGGTGGTGATGACAGTCTGTTGCCTCCTGGGCCCATGGACCCACCCTGATGCATGCCTGTGCTCATGGAGGGGTGTGGGATGGGGTGGGGGGTGGAGTATGGTGGTGACTTGACCTGTGACGTGGAAGACATGCCGGGGGCCATCGAGGACATGGGGGTGCTGTTGGCTGGCATGGACATGTGCTGTGACTGTGACATACCCATGGACACACCCGGCATCCCGCCTGGCCCACCCCCCATCATCATGGCCTGCTGCTGCTGGTGCATGTGATGACTCATGGGGTGAGGGGGTATGCCACCCACACCCATGCCCATCCCGGCGTTGGCCGTGGAGGCACTGGTCATACCCCCACCCGGCATCATGTTGCCCCCACCCGCCATGCTCATGTGCGGGGACTCAACTGTCATCTGTTGGACCTGCACACACATAAAAACACACGTCAGATCACCACATCAACAACACGTGAAGAAATCACACAAACTGCATTATTCCACTCAATCTTAACCCATTCACTGCAAAGAAAAACTGCAAGAGGTGTAGATCTTCATGAGCCCCCACAGTTGCAGAGGTTCATGAGGATCTATGCTTCATACTGAAACCACTTTGTATCTATGTCCAATGTCCAGTTCTTTGCCACTGAGTAAATGAAAATTTCTGAAACACTGTCAGTGTCCAATATCAGTGTAGGGGTTAACCCCTTGTGAATGCAGCCAGCGAATGCTGTTTACTGTATCGGTCGCTGCAACCAGAAGGGGGTTAAATAAAGTTTTGGTAACCATACAGGCTCCACATAAAATGGTAGTTAACCTTTTGCGTGTCGGTAGCAGTTTTAGTCATATCGCGTGACTAAAACCGCTACGGACACGCAAAGGGATAATCAGGCAGAGGACTTCAGCAGCCATGACCCATCCATCTCCCACCCATGTTTGGCAAAGAAACAGCAGGTGCCAAGCTGTTCTGGTCTGAGCTATCATGAATGATCAATCTGCTGTTGTATTGCTGAAGGTTTATTTATTTATTCGAGACGTGGATATCAAGCATAAGCCGTGTATCCGTAGGCGGCACATCTCAAATGAGTTAAAGCACGCTGTATATAATAATGAATTTTCAGGCTTTCTGTTAGGATTTTAAATTATCCACCATCGGGATGGACAGCATGACAAAAAATCTTTCCTAGGCGATCTACAGCCCATCACATACTTTAAATGCTGCTGGGAAAAGTACACCAGTACTGATGGCAAAGCTACACATGTACAATGAGAGTACATGGGGACTGTGGTGGGGCGAGGTGTTTCCTTAGGTAACAACTGCGGCAATGCTCACAACTGGATACTTCTATTTTTTTCACAAGATTCATCTGTCCCGGTGACAGAGAATTTTCTATTAACAGAAAGCCTGTACATGGGAAAACCTGATGTTCAGTTAACTCAACCTTCATCTTCCTGCCACATAGCAAAAAGAGCCACAGCAGCAACTACATCATTTGGACATTCGCAATGAAGAGTTTTGTCCCCTTGGAAAGATGGAGGGTTGGGGATGTACAGGCCACGGAACACAGTGCCATTTCCGTACTGTCCAGTCTCTTAGCCTTCGTGAGTCCCAGTCATCCCCTAATATTTCAATCCCCTAAAAATCACAATCGCCTACCAGCTGCACATTTGCCACACACAAAATACAAAAAAAACAACAGCACATTGACCGTCTTATTTCTTGGCTATTAACCCGATTCCATACCAACCCCACACCCAAGCACAGCTGAAATCAGCGTACCCCTCAAATCACTATGTCAACGGCAACTCAACATAGGCCCACAATTGTCCACTGGATAAGCTCAGGATGCATGGGTGAAACAGCCAAATTTTTGAAAAACTGAAAGGGGGTCCAGGGGCGTGGCCCCTGGTGGGGTGCAGGGGCAACGCCCCGCGGCGCTGAAGAAAATGTCACCTTGCCACATTTAACTGTCTTCAACATCATAACTATTGTCAACGTTTTGCCTGCTACGCCACTGTCATCAGTATTGCAACACAGAAAAAAACTTTTTTTTTTTCCTCAAAACGGAAGTTCCGTCTACAGCTTTTTTTCAAAAACGGATTCCGTTCTAAAACGGAAAAAGTTTCACCCATGCAGGATGGTATGAAACATGTCTCCTCTTATCTAACCAGAAATTTCCAGCTAATTCCAACATTCAGCCCTACTACAAATTTTCAAACAAGGCAAAAAGTTATTTTAAAAAACACCGGTCCTCTTACTGCCTGAAATGCCCAATTTGAATATGTAACATGGCCTGTCAGAGAAACTGTCCCACCTGAACACCATTCAATCTGCCATCAGTGCAATCTTTAGACACCAGCTAAGTCAAACCCAAAGTGACACCATTGAATGTTGCTGCACCCTTATCTTATGGCCCATTATGTGAAGCGCGTTGTTGTGGCGTTCACTATGCTGTTGATGTTTTGGATAATGCATATCTGATGCCACGAAAAACAGACTAGATATGGTCAGAATGCCTCCAAAATTGGCATGTACATCAAGTAATATATCTGATTTTCAGAAATGCTGCATTTGAGACACAGGCACATGAAAGTTTTTTTTTCATATTTTTCTATTACCCACCCCCTACTTTTTCTGTTTTTCCAAGTTAACACACACATGCAATACAGTCAAACTGACTTCTGGTGGGCTGGACAACTGAAAAAAGTTACCATGACACTGACATTGATGAAAAATGAGCTTTCAGACCCAAGGCCATATCCTTGTGTATCTCAGGGCAGCCAAAAAGACAACACCCAGGCATCCTCATTGACCCTGTTGTCTGGTGACAAGAAGCAGGAAGAGGCCATGCCCTATATGCTGCTTGCAATCTTTTCCTCAGGCAAAAGGGGTCATGAAACATCTCTGCAATTTAAACATTAAGTCTACTGAGCTAACCCACAGACAAAAGACTACACAAAACAGCCAAAACTATGCTACGCGGGACACACCGCATACCCAAACAAGTGTCTGGAGTGCTTATTTAGGAGATAGCAGAGAAAAATGGTTATGTACAGTTCATTTTTATATAAAACACACTTGTCAGAGTCTCAAAACACCTCAACTCATGTTGCAAATGCAGCAGGCATGTGTGTGCCAAACCTGTGAACACTCCTGTAAAAGCCAGTACTAGTGGCCGCAACTGCTGGTCCCATAACAATGCACTCAAATGAGCTTTACTCAGTGTAAAAGTGCTTGTGTTTGGCTCAGAATAGACACCAGAGACATCCCTCATGACAATTACAGCAGAATGACACCTCAGATGCAGCCAGTGTAGCTGGATCATGCAAAGTAACACTTCTGCATGTCACATTATTTTGGCAGCTTATTTCACTCTGAGGTCAGCTGTCTGATGAAATGTACATGCTGACACTGTTTAATTGTAGTTTTCATCTTAACCTTTGACCTTAACACACCCCCCCCCCCACCTCCAACCCAACCCCCCACACCACCCTAACCCACCCACCCCAAAACTTCAATAACTGAAGAGTGCATTTTTTTAAAACGCATTTATCAAACTGAACGCCCCAAACCCCACCCCTTTCAAGGTCAAGGTCACAGCTCAAGGTCGAAGGTCAGACTCATGACTACCTGTAAGACAAAAAAATAAATGAACAAACACACTAAACATAGCTCAGAGTTCAGGTAAACAGGGTGTTGCGATGCAAAACATGCAAAAACGCCTATAAAACTGCACACGCAGCGATTTGTTTTGCAAAATTTCAAATTCTCAGTTTTCCAACTGCAAAAGTCCAAACTCAAATGATATGGTTACATTAAACCAGTTTCTGGTCTGTTGCATATGGCATGTGGTGCCTCTGACAGGCCACGGAACACAGTGCCGTTTCCGTACTGTCCAGTCTCTTAGCCTTAGTCAGTCCCAGTCATCCCCTAATATTTCAATCCCCTAAAAAACACTACCGCCTACCAGCTGCACATTTGCCATGCACAAAATACAAAAAAAAAAAACCCAGCACATTGAGTTAGTTAGTTATTTGGGTTTAACGCCGAGCAGGCAACTAAGGCCATCTCACGGCGGGAAGGGTAAAAATCTGGTCAGCCAGACTAAAAGAAAGGTCTTAAGACATGATGTAAATATACCTTAAAAATATGTCAGGCTAAAATGTCGCACAGGTCTTTAAAGAAAACGTCGGAAGACTCTCAAAAAGGTCAAAATAATAGAAACATCATTATCTATAAACGCTCAAATCTTATTAAAAATATGGCACTCTCTCAGAAAACTGAAGATCTTGTCCGGGGGCACATCCCGGAACAAAACCTTCAAGGAGTCTGCTGTGAAATGTTTATACCTTGTGTCGATTAGATCAGCACAAGACAACAAAAAGTGTTGAACAGAGTACTGCTCGTCGCAGGCATAACACCATGGACGCTCCTCCTGTTTAAGTAAATAAGAGTGCGTAACATACATGTGGCCGATGTGGAGCCGAGCCAGGACCGTCTCCTCACGGCGGCTGCCGCAGCGATAAGGTAGACCGTCGGACAACTTAGGAAGGGCTTCATGCAGCTTGTTAGCTTCCTCTTTGTCCCACTCGGACTGCCACTCACGGGCTATGTACGCACTAGCCACATGTCTAAAATCACTATAAACAGTCTGTGTGTCAGGGACAGGGTCATTGCGGGCATCGTTGGCAGCAGAATCTGCGATCCTGTTGCCTTCGATGCCCACATGCCCTGGCACCCAAATAAAAATGATATCATAATATTCCTTCATCAAGTCCGCGTGGAGCTCTCTGATCTGCACCAGCAGTGGGTGGTCATTTCCCGTGCCCTGAAGGGCCTGCAGGGCAGAAAGAGAGTCAGACAGAATCAGGAAGTTCCTTTCTCTAGATCGATAAGCATGCTTGAGTGCCAGCAGAACCGCCTGCAGTTCCGCACTAAATACAGATGAGAGGCGGTGCTTAAATGGGCGTCTAGGATGGCGAGAGGATACTGCGGCCGCAGCCACTCTCCCAACCTCAGACTTTGACCCATCGGTATAGATGCGACAATAGCCAGGAAAAATTGAAAGCAGTTCATTGAGGCTCTGTTGGTATATGGCTGGTGGAGTAGAGTCTTTCTTGTGGGCAGTCAAGTCCAGCAAGATGTCAGGAACTGGTAAGAGCCAAGGTGGAGTGATGTGTTGCAGGGATTCCGAAACTCTGTCCAGGTCCAATCCGGCCGCCTGCAGATGAGGTCGGACACGGAAAGAAAGTGGACGGACAGCTCCCGGATGGGTATCGTAAATCTCTGCAAACGATGGTTTAAAAACACAATCATAGGCAGGATTGTCTGGATGGGCCTTCAGTTTCAGAACGTAGCTGAGCATGAGGCGGATGCGGCGGAGCTTGAGAGAAGGCTCCCCTGCCTCGGCATACAGACTAGGAACTGGAGACGTCCTGAAGGCCCCAAGACATATCCGCAGACCCTGATGGTGAATTGTGTTCAGACGCTGTAGCACAGACTTGGAAGCTGAGCCATACACCACAGAGCCGTAATCCAGTTTGGACCGAACAAGGGCCCGGTACAGACGAAGTAAGACAGTACGGTCCGCACCCCAGTCAGTACGACCGACGACGCGAAGAATGTCGAGAGCCTTCTGACAAGAGGTTCTAAGGTAATTAATATGGTTGCGGAAGGTAAGTCTTTTGTCAAAAATTACCCCCAGAAACTTTGCCTCCTCGGCCACCTTAATTGGCACTCCAGCAATGCTCAGGCTAGGTTCTAGAAAAAATTTCGTCTGGTTAGTAAAATGCACACAAACAGTCTTGGAGGGCGAGAACTTGAATCCATTGAGAGACACCCACCGCTGGATGCGATCAACGCACAGCTGCAAGCGCCTCTCAAGGGACGCAAGTCCTCGACCACGTGCGCACAAAGCAAAGTCGTCAACAAACAAAGAGCATTCAGAATCATCCTTGACGGCCTTTACAATGTTATTAATTTTAATACTAAATAAAACAGGAGATAGAATGCTGCCCTGTGGGACACCCATCTCCTGTTCAAAGGAGTCGGAGAGGGTGGAGCCCACACGGACATGGAACGACCGGTTAGTCAAAAAATTGTGAATAAAAACGGGCAGGAGCCCTTTAAAACCCATGTCCAACAAGTCAGACATTATGCCATACTTCCAGGTAGTGTCATACGCCTTCTCAAGATCGAAAAAAATTGCATAGACATGCTGCTTGTTGACAAAAGAATCTCGAATAAACGATTCAAAGCGGACTAAATGGTCAGTTGTACTACGGAAGCGCCGGAAACCGCACTGGAGGTCTGTGAGGAGACCCTGTGACTCAAGATGCCACACCAGGCGGGCGTTGACCAGGCGCTCCATAGTTTTACATAAACATGATGTCAAAGCGATAGGCCGGTAGTTGCCCGGGTCGGAAGGATCCTTACCCGGCTTGGGGATCGGTACAACCACAGCCTGGCGCCAAGACGGCGGAAAATGACCAGTTCTCCAGATATGGTTAAAGGCCTTGAGAAGTACAAGGAGTGACCTCTCAGGCAGATGCGTTAGGAATTGATAGTGGACGGTATCTAGGCCAGCAGCAGAGTCATTACATTTCTGCAAAGCTTGCTGCAATTCTGATAATGTAAACGGGACATTATAGTCTTCTGAGTTATCGGACTCAAAATCACAAATACGAGACTCTCGTTTCTCCTTCTCTCTCTGGAAGAAAGGTGAATAATGCTCCGTTGAAGAATTATGGGCAATGGTGGAGGCAAGCAAATTGGCCACAGCTTTTTTATCTGTAACCAAACTGACACCATCTCTAAGATGGCCAACAGAAGCCGAGCCACCTCTGCCCCTAATTCTCCGAACAGCCTTCCATACTTTCTGGGACGGAGTCCGAGAAGTTAAAGATGAGACGAAGCGTCTCCAGGAAGCACGGCGTTCACGTTTAAAAATGTAACGGGCTTTCGCCCTCTGTCTTTTAAAGGTTAAAATATTTACTTGCGACGGATTACGGAAAGCACGTCGCTGAGCAGATTTGCGCGCTATTTGGGCCTTGCGGCACTCTTCGTTGAACCATGGTACTCTCGGCTTTCGAGGGACTGATGCGGAAGTTTTAGGGATGGTTTCACCCGCTACGTCCAACAAAATAGTAGTAAAAGAAGAAATAGGTTCTTCAGATGACATGACCACCTCCTCTGTAAGACGAGACTGACAGAGGGAGGCGAACAGAGGCCAGTTAGCTTTCTTAAGATTCCAGCGCCCCACCGGCGGATCCTCCCCACAGCTGACCGATGACAGGACTACTGGGAAGTGGTCACTACCACACAGGTCATCGTGAACCTTCCAGTCAAAGTCCAGCATGAGAGAAGGGTCACACACAGTGAGGTCTAGAACAGAACTAGCTCCTGAACCTGGGTTAGAGTATGTAGGTGAACCATCGTTAAAGACACATAGATTAAGTTGAGAAAAAACATCTTCTAACATCTGACCTCTGCCATCATAGTGGTCACTACCCCAAAGGTGAGCGTGACCGTTAAAATCCCCCATGAGAATAAAGGGAGGGGGCAGTTGATCAACTAAATTAAAAAAATCATTACTACAGACCCGCAGGGATGGTGGCAGGTAAATACTGCATATAGTTATGGTCTTCTTCAAGGTAACCCGAGCTGCGACAGCCTGAAGACAGGTGTCGATGCTAACGGGGCTACATAAAATTTGGCTACTAATGAGAAGAGCCACTCCACCCGAGCGCCTCTCCGAAGTAGAGCCTTTATGTATAGCGTTAAAACCATTAAAGGACACAGGGTCAGAAGTCTTCAGGTAAGTCTCCTGAAGAGATATTACTGAGGGGTTATAGCACTTGACTAAAAGACGTAATTCCTCAAAGTTAGCTTGAAAACCACGACAATTCCACTGAAGCAGAGAGTCCATGATTATGTCTTATCTGGGGGTGCGGAGTTTTTCCCCCCTTTGTCCTTTGCCTTGGAAGGAGTCGGAGAAACAGAGGGGGGCCGGCTCCCGGGCCTCCTCTGGTTCCTAGGAGATGAAGGGGGTGGAGCTGCCGCAGCATCGACAACTTCCACTCCCTCCATCTGCTCCTCCAACGCAGCATATTTGTTTTGAAGGGGGGACATCAATGTTCCCCTTCTGGGCCCGTGCGCACGGCGGTCCCATAGATTTCTTTGACTTCTGGTCCTGGGCAGCGTTCCTGCCGCTAGAGTTAGCGGCCTTAGAAGGCTGACCAGAGCCAGAAACCTTTGGTGTTGACAAACTAGCAGGTTTGGGTGGGGGCTGAGGCTTAGGGGCAGCAGAAGGCGGTGCCACCGGACCGGTAGCGTCCGCCCTCTGCGTTCCCTGGCTCCTCGTCACCACCGGAGGAGGATTACTCTCCAGGGGTGAGAGGATCCGAGGCTCCGCCCCCAACCAAGAAGTTGGGGTTTGACAAGAGAAGTCTTTGGTGGGGCGCTTGCCTGCCACCGCAGCACTGAAAGTATACACAAAGTTGTTATTTGAGTTTGGCGCCGCCTCAGCTGCACCAGGACCGTCAACCAGTTTTTTTGCGTCCGCAAAGGACAGCCCCTTCTCCACACGCACCTGCTGAATCCTGCACTCGGAGATCCAACGAGGGCACTTCTTGTCCGAAGCCATATGCGCCCCCTGGCAATTCACACACAGGGGGATGGCTGTGCAGGACTCAGCAGAGTGTCCGGGCTTAGTGCAACGGGCGCATAGGGCCTCTGCCTGGCGGCATGTCTTCTGCCCATGGCCATACTTTTGGCACTTAAAGCACCGAAGGGGGAGAGGGACGTACTTTTTCACTTTTAGGGAGTAATAACCTCCCCAGATGGTAGTAGGAGCTGTGGGGGTGCCAAACGTCAGGATGATGGTAGGGAGACGGATCTCCCTACCACCTCGTTTGGAAATGAAGCGCCTGACGTAGGTCACCCCCTGTGACTTAAGGTTCCGTACAAGTTCATCTTCAGACAGTTCGGCCAATGCTTGATCTTTAATCACTCCTCTAGAGAAATTCATTGTTTTGTGGGGAGTGACCTCCACTGGAGTGTCTCCGATGGAGGACAGCCTCAGTAGCCCATTGGAGTGTGCCCGGGTACGGCACTCTACCAACAAGTCACCAGACCTGAGGCGCTGGGCCTCAGGCCTGCCAACACGGCTCCTGAGGGTCTCCCCTACCAGGAAAGGGTGCAGCTTGGAAACATGCTTCTCTTTAACTTTGCTGTGGATAATGAGAAAGCGAGGCCAGACGGCCGAAACCTGAGGCGTCGCTTCCCCACAATCAGAGTCGCTATCATTTTCAAGGTCAATGTCAGTGGCTATGTGCCGCTTTGGTGCCAGTTTTGGTTTTTTGATATTTTCCATATTATACTTACTTACTTACTTACGCCTGTCACCCCTACCCGGGTATAGGCCGTCGACGAGAGACCTCCAGCAACTCCTGTCCTGTGCTTCTCCTTCGATTCTACTCCAGGTGGTTCCCAGTCTCTTGATGTCTGCTTGGAGGTCTCGACGCCAGGAGTTTCTCGGCCTACCTCTTTTCCTCTTTCCCTGGGGGTTCCATGACAATGCCTGCCTAGTGATACTGGAAGCTGGCTTTCTCAGACTGTGACCGATCCATCCCCATCTTCTTCGCCCAATTTCATTCTCTGCTGTTATCTGCTCTGTTCTCTCCCAGAGTCTGACGTTGCTGATCTTCTCTGGCCAGTGGATTTTCAAAATTCTTCTAAGGCAACTGTTCATGAAGGTCTGTACTCTGTTGACTGTGGTTTTTGTCAATCTCCATGTCTCTGCTCCATATAGGAGAACTGCTTTTACATTGGAGTTGAAAATCCGGATTTTGGTGTGTTGTGACAGCTCTCTGGAACTCCACACTTTTTTCAACTGGAGAAAGGCTGCTCTGGCTTTACCGATTCGTGCTCTGACATCTGCATCAGTGCCGCCTTTTTTGTCTATGATGCTCCCGAGATAGGTGAAGGACTCCACCTCCTCCAACGGGGTGCCAGCAAGCAAGACTGGTTCTTCCCTGGTTGCGTTCAGCCTCATTGTCTTTGTTTTCTGTTTGTGAATGGTGAGGCCCACTTGGGACGAGATGTCAGCAAGCCTCGTGGTCTTGTCCTGCATTTGTTGATGAGTGTGGGACAGTAATGCCAAGTCGTCTGCAAAATCGAGGTCGTCAAGCTGTGTCCACAGTGTCCACTGTATTCCACTTCGTCTGTGCTCTGTGGTCATCTTCATGACCCAGTCTATGGCCAGTAGGAAGAGGAACGGAGACAGCAGACACCCCTGCCTGACACCAGTTCTGACCTGGAGCTCTCTGGTGAACTGCCCTTCGTGGATCACGCGACATGTCATGCCATCATAGCTGCTCTTGATCAGGCGGACGAGCTTTGTGGGTACACCGTAGTGTCGTAGGAGTTTCCACAGAGTCTCTCGGTCCATGCTGTCAAATGCTTTCTCATAATCCACAAAGTTGACGTACAGCGGGGAGCTCCACTCCAGAGACTGTTCCACGATGATGCGGAAAGTGGCGATCTGGTCTGTACATGATCGGTTCTTCCTGAATCCTGCTTGCTGGTCTCTCAGCTGGGGGTCAACGGAGCTCTTCATTCTCTCTAGGATGATCCTGTTGAAGACCTTTCCTGGTACTGACAGCAAGGTGATTCCTCTGTAGTTGGAACACTTGCTGAGGTCGCCTTTCTTGGGAAGCTTGATTAGGTACCCCTCCTTCCAGTCAGCTGGCATCACCTCCTCTTCCCAGATCTTTCCAAACAGTGGGTACAGCATCTCAACTGTTGTCTCTAGGTCTGCTTTCAGAGACTCCGCTGGGATGCCATCTGGCCCTGCTGCTTTGCCATTCTTCAAAAATGCCACTGCTTTTCTGATCTCTTCCCGGCTGGGTCTGTCACAGCTGATGGGTAGGTCGGTCTCTGCCGGCTGGATGTCGGAGGGGTTGGGTGGGCTAGGTCTGTTCAGTAACTCTTCAAAATACTCGGCCCATCTGTCGAGTTGGTCTGCTCTGTCTGCAATAGGCTTGCCTTCTTTGTCTTTTACTGGTCTTTCTGTATGGCCATACTTACCCGACAATCTTCTGGTAATGTCGTAGAGCTGTTTCATGTTGCCGCTGCCTGCTGCCTTTTCTGCCTCTGCTGCCAGGCTGTCTGTGTAGGCCCTCTTGTCTGCCCTGATACTCCTCTTCACCTCACGGTTGGCTTCCGAGTATTCCCCCTGTGCCCTTACTTTGGCTGCTCTCGTGCGACTGTTGTTGACCGCTGCTTTCTTCTGCTTCCTCGCTTCTATCTTCTTCAAGGTCTGTGCCGACAGCCAGTCCTTGTGGTGGTGTTTCCTGAACCCTACAGTGTCTTTGCAGGTTGAGTTCAGCGCCTCTCTGCCTTCCACTGCTGTTCTGTGGTGACCGCCTCCTCTTCATTTACTAGCTTCTGTAGCGCTTGAAACCGGTTGGACAGCACCAGTTTGAACTCTTCTCTAACTCCACTTTCTCTCAGGAGGCCTACATTATAGCGCTGTCTTCTTGTTGTCTCTGTGCGGCTTTTCTTTAGCTTGAGCTTCATTCTTAAGGTAAGCAGATGGTGGTCTGAGGCGACATCTGCTCCCCTCCTCACTCGAACATCTTGAAGGGATCTTCTAAATTTCTTGCTAATGCAGATATGGTCTATTTGGTTCTCTGTTGTATGGTCAGGTGAGACCCAAGTTGCTTTGTGTATTCTTCTGTGTGGGAAGATGCTGCCTCCAATGACAAGTCGGTTTAGAGCACAAAAGTCTACAAACCTCTCCCCGTTCTCACTCATCTCCGAGCCTAGTCCCTGTCTCCCCATCACCTCTTCGTATCCGGTGTTGTCCTCCCCTATTTTGGCATTAAAATCGCCCATGACGATGGTGATGTCTCGCTCCGCACATTTGTCCACGGCACTCTGGAGTCGGTCGTAGAACTCTTGTTTCTCTTCCTCGTCACTGTCATTGGTGGGCGCATAACACTGGATGACGTTCAGCTTGAGCTTTTTCTTGGTTCTAAAGGCTGCTGTTATAATTCTTGGCCCAAGAGGTTCCCAGCCCATCAGCGCTCTCTGTGCCACTGGTGACAGCATGAGTGCTACTCCTTCTGTATGGGGGGCATTCTCCTCTTCATGACCTGAATACAGAACCATCTCCCCACTTAACAGCCTTTTCTGGCCAGACTGCGTCCATCTGGCTTCACTGATGCCTAGCAGGGAAAGGTTGTACTTTTGCATTTCCGCTGCTATCTGGGCGGCCTTGCCGCTCTGGTACATGGTCTTGACGTTCCATGTGCCCATGGTTGTATCCCTGGATAGAGAGAGGCGGCTCGGTCCTGTGGCTTCCGAAGACTTCCGGCTTTCACCACAGGACGTCATAAGTCTTCTAGTAGAAGAACCTTCCTCCTCCAGGAAAGGAATTACTGTTAGTCTTTTCGTCGGCGTTTTTGTAGCTATTTCCTTTTTTGCAGGGTGGGGAAGCTACCCCCACGCCCAACCCCCTTACTAGGAGGACCAGGGGTTTTCTGTCGGGGTCACCTTCCCTTAGACCATGTTGGTTCACGGCACCTTATTTCATTCGGTGCACCCCTCTCACGAGGGACCCCCTATCCACCACCCAGGGGACGCACCTCAACGCCGTATGGTCCCAGCGCGAGGTTTCCATATTATAGTATGATAGATATTCATCCCCCGGGGGTCCCCGCCCGCCACCGAGCCCAACAAGGGAAAGTGCAATTGTCGGCGGGTCTCCAGCCGACGCACAATGGAGACTGCCCGAAAGATATACTCAAGGGGGTAAGCCCGATTGAACCGTTTGAGCCACCGCCTTCTATCACACTGTTGAATACAGGGGAATACTGGCGTAAAGCACCCAATCAGCATCAGAGGCTATAGCATGGTGCTCCGTATAACAACCCGCATGTCAACAGGGGGATAGGGCTCGACGTGACAAGAGCCGATTGACTAGGCCGGTACGACTAGCCTCCCGTTTAGGCAGAAGTCAAGGCCAAAGTGGAGTGTTTCAGCCACCAGGATCCTCTTCTCCCCCGACACGGGTCTCCAAGCACGGCAAACACTTGGGATCCAAAGGATCAAAAGCTCACGCGTATTTTTAAGGACCAATCCAACATGGTAAGACCTGGGTAAGCACAGCTCCTTAAAAACTGGACCAGCGAAAAAGACTGAACAACATATCTGCTGACATCAAGTCCTAATCCTGGACAAAGATGGCACCCGTCTGCTAGCCCACTCAGTCAGGGACTGAGGAGACTACCCACCCACGCCACGTGGAGGCCGGTGCCGGGTAGGCCCAGCACATTGACTGTCTCATTTCTTGGCTATGAACCTGATTCCTTACCAACTCCACACCCAAGCACAACTGAAATCAGCGTGCCCCTCAAATCATTACATCAACTCAACATAGGCCCACAATTGTCCACTGGATAATGGTATGAATCAAAGCACCAAACATGTCTCCTCTTATCTAACCAGAAATTTCCAGCAAATTCCAACATTCAGCCCTACTACAAATTTTTTAACAAGGCGAAAAGTTATTTTTAAAAACACCGGTCCTCTTACTGCCTGAACTGCCCAATTTGAATATGTAACATGACCTGTAGAGTTCAGTTTTGAAGAAAACATGCATAGTATTTTTGGCTCAGGTGTTTAAGATTCCTAACGTAGGGGCACTAAGCTATTCCGAAACCATGTGTAACCCATAAAGCCCTGATGCGATACGAGAGGATGTGCATCGACCACGATAGTTCAAAGGTGGTGTCACAACAGCTTGCCACCTCCAGATGCCAAGCTATTCTGACATCACCCTTGAACTATCATGGTCGATATCTCCAAAATTTGATGAAGTCTTCAGGGCTTTATGAGTTAACCTATCACGGTTGCTCCATCTCACAGAGCTATTTTGACAATATACCCTTGACATAACAATAAAAATGGTCTATCCATCTCCCCTTGTGTCGTATCAGGACTGAATGGGTCAGAACAAAAATGTCCCACCTGCATGTTGGCATTTGAGCCAGCCGCAACATTCTGTATGTTGACCTGGCCGATCTGCAGGTTGGTGCTGAGGAAGGTGTTGTTGACGGGCTGTGATTGGGCCCCATTTCCTGCCTGACAAGTGATCGGCATCGACTGCTGGTGCAGTGTGCTGCTGGCCGAACTTACGTTGCTGCCATTGTTACCTCCACTGTGACAAGGAAACTAGCATTACCAATCACTCAATAAAAGCAATCATATCCTGCTAATAAAGGGCTAATAGTAATAGTTATCGTCTCTTTTATAAATAATATCAGCATGTCTTTTTGTAATGCTGCACAAAAAGAGTAACTTCTCATTTGAATTCACAAAATGGAAGACTTTCCTGCTCTTTTCTCACTGTGACAAAGAAGAGTTCCTTGTTGTGCACCACATGTTGTAATGATACCTGTTATGTGTGCCTCCTGCCTTAGCTAAACACCTTTGATCAATATCGACATCACTTAGCAGAGAGGAATGTGACTTACTTGCTGCTGTTGCTGTTGGATCCACTGCCACTCATCTGTCCCTGCACCTGTATGCTGTGGAAGGGGCCGCCCTGCATCATGTTCTGCTGCATCTGGTTGGACAAGTGCTCCACACCTTTAGCCAGGTTGGCCAGACTGGCCGACGTGATGTTGGACATTGATGATGATGATGTTGGCATGCCAGATGAAGGTTTGGCGGTGGTGGGGGTGACGGGGGTGCTAGACATCCCTCCCCCAATACCCGGCGTGCCCGCACTGCCGTTGTTGTTGGCGCCGTTCCCTGAGGGTGTAGGGTCAAAGTGCGACAGCCTCATGTTGGCCCCGGACATGGGCGAGGGCCCAGGAGGGTGGTGGAGGGAGCCGGGAGAACCCAAGTGTCCAGTGCTGGAGGTCTGGCTGGAGTTGGACAGAGGGCCGCCCTTGATGGAAGGGGGGTTCCCACCCGCACTGTTGTTGTTGCTGCCATGTGTGAGGGGTGAGTTGACCGGATTGCTGTTGCTGGCCGGGGAGGAGAACTGTGTATTATGCAGGTGTGAGGACGGAGGGGGGTCACCGTTGTCTCTGAAGGCGGTGTTGAGCTGCTTAGTGATGGTGAGTTCCTGACCGTCAAACTGATTGAGGTAATTGAGCTGTGTGGGGGAGGGTGTGGGCTGCAGGTGTTTGTATGCGTCCTCTAGGTCCTCGCGTTTGCGTTTCTGCGCCTGCGCGTATGAGGGTGGGGGCTTGCTGCCAGCCGTGTTCAAGTTTGCACCGTTCGGGTCAGGGGTGAACTGTTCAGGATTACCTGCCCTGTGCAGCGTCACCTGACCTGCACTTTTCCTGCCCGAAGTTGATGATACCACGTTGACACCACTCGCACTGCACATCAGGGCACCAGGACCTGCACGGCCAACAGACATGGGTCCCTGGGGTCCTGGCGCTTGTCCCGGAGCGGGACAAGGACCAGGACCACAAGGACCCATGCCGGGCAACATCTGATCAATCATGCTCATGCCCATCCCTCCCATACTGTGGGGCGGCAAGCCAGGGCCAGACATGGGTCCAGGAGAGGGTCCAAACCCTGGCCCCATGCCATCCATGCCCTGAGGGTCCATGGGCATGCCAGGGCGACTGCGGGCATTGGGGTACATGACCAGGGGGTCATTAGGGTCTATCATGGTGGGTGAGGTGGGGGAGCCGACCATGCTCATGGGTCCCGGCTGTCGTTTGCCCCCCATAGTGCTGTAGTAGGGTGGAGGTGGGCCGTTCATGGGACCACGATCCATGGGGTGCTGCGGACCTGGGCCTGGCCCCATCCCCCCCATTATGGCCTGCTGGGAGCGCTGCATCATGGCTGCTGACTTCTTCTCGTAGAACTCCTGCTGCATCTGCATCCATGCATGCTGCGCATGCATGTCCCCAGCCATAGATGATGGCATACCCGGGCCTGACATGCGAGGCCCTCCAGAGTGGCTGGGTGGATAGGGGCCAGGTCCACCCATCCCCATGCTTGGCTGCTGCATCATGTACTGTTGTGTGGGTGACATCATGCCTGGGTGTGGGCCAGGCCCCCCCATCATCTGGTGTTGGGTCATCATGGCCTGCTGCTGGGAGCTCATCATGGACTGTTGCTGGGACATGGGTCGGCCCATGTACATCCCACCTGGCCCACCGTCCATAGGGTTCTGGTCGCCTGCAAACAGCATGGCACCGATTTTGCGAAGATTGGCCAGCTGCTCCTCTCTGCGCTCTAACTGCTCAGGAGTCAAATTTTCATTGGGCACCTTGTTCTGCGACAAGTTCATGTGGGGCATGGACACCGATCCTCCAGGACCCACAGCATCTGGGTTGAACTCGAAACTGCTGTCCATCATGTTATACACGCCTCCTGGCCCACCCATCGGCCCACCTTGCATCATACCCTGAGGGCTCCAGCCCATGTTTCTTGGTCCTCCTGGCCCGCCAGGCCCCATCCCAGAACTCATGCTGTATGGGGACATGCCACCCATCACCTGCATCAGAAACAAAATCAAAAGTTTTATTTAACCCATTTAAGGCCAAAACAATCACCCAACTGCAAGAGGAATACATCTTAACAGGCTCCAGCAACAGCGGGGCCTCAGTGGATCTGTGCCTCCTTTTGCTTAATTAATATCTGTGCTTTTCATCAGTACAAGGGTTTATTTTATTAGATCTGTGGCGGTTTTAAAGGCAATACAACTACATGAACAACTATAGTCAACGCCACTAATAACAAGGCCGGATTTTTTTTTTTTAAGTCGAACATAACAAAGCTTTTGTGGAGGTCCCTGACAAACTTCTTCTTTGTCTTTGTAAACATAAGCCGCTCACAAGGATGTTGGATATAACAAAACTTGTTACATAACTCTTTTTTTCAGTCCCTGCAGCGCTGTCGACTTTGCTTATAACAAATGTTACCTTAAAAGCAGCAAAGTAAACACGAAAATACTTCTGATTTCACAAAATTTGCATGTTTCCATTTGTCTAGTTAAACCTGGCTGTGCATTCACATACTGCTATTTTGTGTGTTTAGCTTTTTTCTTGTGTAGAACGTTACAATCTTGATCTCAAAAGTTTTCACTTTCATGTGCAGCCACTCTTTTGCGTTTACAAGTATGGTTACTGTGGCCTTTAACAAAAGTCGGCTGTGATCAGCGGCAGCAACTTCAGTTGTTCGCGTACCATATGAATTGTACACGCTTAACAATCTGTTTCTTGTGCACGTTTTCCCCATCTTCCTATTTCTTTTAGATACCAGGATAACTGGTGTAGAAACCAATATGGCCTGATTTAGCTGGGGCTCTATCTAACAGACAACGATTAACACATTTACCATGGTTTTGGTTGGTCTTTAAACCGGCCATTAATTCTTACACGTCGTGAATGTCAGACTGAGTGGGACAAAGAAGAACCATGAACGTTTCAATGAACGTCTGCCTACGGTGTCTGACAGTTAACCTCATTACTGCAAAGCCTGCAGACAGGTACTTTAAGTCTCGACTAACTAAATAGCTTCCCTCGGTGTACTGTATGGAAGGCAGACGAAACGTAACGTACAGAAGTCAGTCAATTTAAGTTTGGTGAGCCCGACAACAATACCTCCTGAAATCAGTATAGTGTATCAGCGAACACTAGATTGTTCTATTAAAGCAAACCGCTCCATGAAGGCAATACAGGTTTTTAGTTCACAATATTTCCTTTGGTTTTCTTTACAAATGTTCTTAGGGTGTCTTAGAAGAAGGCCGCACAAAGGACTCATCAGACATATGCGGTAAAATGCGTACCTTTCTGCTCTTTTCCCTTTGCTACGCAGGAAAGTTCTCTGAGAGTGCCAGAAGCATCAGAAAGACATGTGTCTTCTCATGTGGCTTGTGAAAAAAAAGATGTATCCACAAATTTTAGCAATCAAAGCCTGCCCTGGAACTGGTCACTTTAATGTTTTTAAACTCAGATGGGCATGCTTGTTACTGGAGTGATTAATAAGCAGAATAATTGTGAAACAGACAAAATATTGTCCTTCAAGCTTAAGGTAGCTCGCATTAACAAAGAAAATTATAAAGTTGGCTCTGAAGAGAAACGAATTAAAAAAATAAAAAAAAATAAGTACAATATAAGAAATAAAAATAGGTTGACACCCCATTTCTTGTTTACAAAATGTGCTAAACATTTAAATACCAGCTTCTACATGAACACTTATCAGCAATTCATGAAGACATCTATAAAGAATTAAATTTTTAAAATCTGAAAGTTTTGCTTATATCATGAAAAAATCTGGGGCCCTGATTTGTCATATCCGATGTTTACCATAATTGTGAAAAGAAATTCTGACCCAAGCCGGTTTTAAAAAAAAAAATCACAATCAAAGCTAATATCACTCACAACCACACCACAAAGAAACAAGAAAGGCAAATCCCTTATGGCTCATGTGTATGACCGATCTACACGTCTGACGATAAGTAAACGGATGGCTTCTACACTAACAAAATCCATGTTTTCTCAAAATTTTATCAGTTATCATACATCTGTAAAACCCCATGGCCCTTGACCTTTGCAATGAGTTGACTAAATTAGGATACATAGGAAGGTCTTATCATCAGCTACCTTTGTGCCAAATTTGATTGAAAAGTTTGCAAAAATGTTGATGATAACTACAATTATTGTATTTTATATTCATTTGTCAACCTCTTGTGACCCTTGACCTTTTCCGAGGAGTCATCCAAATTAGTATACATAGATAGGTTTTACTATCAGGTATCTCTATAGCAAGCTTGGGTTTGAAGTTGTGAATAGTAATTGAGAAAAAACATTTCTCGTCAAAATGTGGCTATTTTGGACCTATTTCCTGAGCTCTATGACCCTTGACCTTTCAAAGGGGTCATCCAAATTAGTGCAGGTATCTTTGTACCAAGTTTGGGTTTGAAGCTGTGAATAGTATTTGAGAAAAAAACATCTTTTGTCAAAATATGGCTATTTTGGACCTATTTCCTGAGCTCTTGTGACCCTTGACCTTTCTGAGGGAACCAACCAAGTTAGTGTGCATATAAAGGTCTTGCCATTAGGTATCTTTGCACCAAGTTTGAGTTTGAAGTTGTGAATAGTATTTGAGGAAAAATACATAATGTCCAAAAATAGCTATTTTCGATGCATTTCCTGATCCCATGTGACCTTGACCTTTGTGAGAGGTCACTGAAATTGGTATGTTTAGATTGATTGATTGTACATTGCTTAACGTCCCGACAGCAACAAGGCTTTCTCAGGACGTGCCTGCACTGCTTGTGAAAAAAACTAAACAGAACATTGAATGTATGTCGCCAGCCGGTCCAATACATTAAATAAACCTAACACATGGGGCCTAAATAAAGCTAAGACCATTTAGCAACACACATCCAATTTCAAGAGCTACAGGCAGTGCAGACAGTAGGGAGAGTTTTAAAAAGGCAAATACAGGGGAATGGACCAAGGGTAGACAGAAACACATGCCCCAGAATAGAGAGAAAAACCCACCCTGTGGGGCTGACCAGGGTGACCCTGGGAACTAAACAATACCTAACCCCACCCAAGTCCCCCAGGGCAGACCCGGGTGGGGAGGTATGTTTAGAAAGGTCTTGCCACAAAGTATCCTTGGGCCAAGTTTGAAGATTGTAGCATGAATAGTCTCCGAGAAAATGCCAACGTTAAAGTTTACGGTGATGTTTAGCAGGAAAAATGTATTATTTGTAGAAATAAAAAAAAAAATTATGATTTCATCCCAAAGTCTACCGTATTGTTTGGAGCTCAGATCCGTTTATCTTTTAGGAAGATTCAGAGTTGTCATATTTTTAGGCTTAAAATGCTGATCCATTTCCCTCCTCTCTAAGCCAACCTCTGCACAACACACACACACGTCAGTGCACACAAGTAGACGGACACACTGCGCTTCCCGACATTAGTATGCTCAGTGGGCTCGCGTAGGGACAGGAATCCATCTCCTTCTACTCTAACCCACCCTCTGATCCACACACAATGGCACAAATAAATAAAGATGGACACACGGTGATTCCCGCCATTCGTAAACTCTGTGGTCTAATAATAATAATAATAATAATTACGGTATTTACTTACTTACTTACGCCTGTCAGCCCTACCCGGGTATAGGCCGTCGACGAGAGACCTCCAGCAACTCCTGTCCTGTGCTTCTCCTTCGATTCTACTCCAGGTGGTTCCCAGTCTCTTGATGTCTGCGTGGAGGTCTTGACGCCAGGAGTTTCTCGGCCTACCTCTTTTCCTCTTTCCCTGGGGGTTCCATGACAATGCCTGCCTGGTGATACTGGAAGCTGGCTTTCTCAGACTGTGACCGATCCATCCCCATCTTCTTCGCCCAATTTCATTCTCTGCTGTTATCTGCTCTGTTCTCTCCCAGAGTCTGACGTTGCTGATCTTCTCTGGCCAGTGGATTTTCAAAATTCTTCTAAGGCAACTGTTCATGAAGGTCTGTACTCTGTTGACTGTGGTTTTTGTCAATCTCCAAGTCTCTGCTCCATATAGGAGAACTGCTTTTACATTGGAGTTGAAAATCCGGACTTTGGTGTGTTGTGACAGCTTTCTGGAGCTCCACACTTTTTTCAACTGGAGAAAGGCTGCTCTGGCTTTACCGATTCGTGCTCTGACATCTGCATCAGTGCCGCCTTTTTTGTCTATGATGCTCCCAAGATAGGTGAGGGACTCCACCTCCTCCAACGGGGTGCCAGCAAGCAAGACTGGTTCTTGCCTGGTTGCGTTCAGCCTCATTGTCTTTGTTTTCTGTTTGTGAATGGTGAGGCCCACTTGGGACGAGATGTCAGCAAGCCTCGTGGTCTTGTCCTGCATTTGTTGATGAGTGTGGGACAGTAATGCCAAGTCGTCTGCAAAATCGAGGTCGTCAAGCTGTGTCCACAGTGTCCACTGTATTCCACTTCGTCTGTGCTCTATGGTCATCATCATGACCCAGTCTATGGCCAGTAGGAAGAGGAACGGAGACAGCAGACACCCCTGCCTGACACCGGTTCTGACCTGGAGCTCCCTAGTGAACTGCCCTTCGTGGATCACGCGACATGTCATGCCATCGTGGCTGCTCTTGATCAGGCGGACGAGCTTTGTTAGTTAGTTAGTTATTTGGGTTTAACGCCGAGCAGGCGACTAAGGCCATCTCACGGCGGGATGGGTAAAAATCTGGTCAGCCAGACTAAAAGCAAGGTCTTAAGACAAGATGTAAATATAGATTAAAAATCTCAGGCTAAAATGTCGCACATGTCTGGAAAAGAAACGTCTACAGACTCTCAAAAAGGGCAAATAAAAAAATTCACATAGTCTATGAATGCTCAGATCTTGTTAAAAAAATTGCATTCTCTCAAAAAATTGAAGATTTTGTCCAGGGGAACATCCCGGAACAAAACCTTCAAGGAGTCTGCTGTGAAGTGTTTATATCTGGTGTCAATTAGGTCAGCACAATACAGCAAAAAGTGTCGAACAGAAAACTGCTCATTACAGGCAAAACACCATGGACGCTCATCCTGTTTAAGTAAGTAAGAGTGCGTAACATATGTGTGCCCGATGTGGAGCCGAGCAAGGACAGTCTCCTCACGGTGGCTGCCGCAGCGTAAAGGTAGACTGTCAGACAACTTAGGAAGAGCTTCATGAAGCTTGTTCCCTTCCTCTTTGTCCCACTCGGACTGCCACTCGCGGGCTATGTACGCACTAATAACAGGTTTAAAATCACTATAGACAGTCTGTGTGTCAGGGACAGGGTCACTGCGGGCACTGTTGGCAGCAGAATCTGCGATTCTGTTGCCTTCGATGCCCACATGGCCTGGGACCCAAATAAAAATGATGTCATAATATTCCTTCATCAAGTCCGCGTAGAGCTCTCTAATCTGCACCAGCAGTGGATGGTCTGTTCCCGCGCCCTGAAGGGCCTGCAGGGCAGAAAGAGAGTCAGACAGAATCAGGAAGTTCCTTTCCCGAGACTGATAGGCATGCTTGAGTGCTAGCAGAATGGCCTGCAGTTCTGCACTAAATACAGAGGAATGGTCAGGGAGACGGAGCTTAAATGGGCGTCTAGGATGGCGAGAGGACACTGCAGCCGCAGCCACTCTTCCATCCTCAGACTTGGACCCATCCGTATAAAGACGACAATAGCCAGGAAAAATTGAAAGGAGTTCATTGAGGCTCTGTTGGTATATGGCTGGTGGAGTACAATCCTTCTTGTGGGCAGTCAAGTCCAGCAAGATGTCAGGAACTGGTAGTAGCCAGGGTGGAGTGACGTGTTGCAGAGATTCCGAAACTTTGTCCAGGTCCACTCCGGCCGCCTGCAGATGAGGTCGGACACGGAAGGAAAGTGGACGGACAGCTCCCAGATGGGCATCGTAAATCTCTGCAAACGACGGGTTAAAAACACAATCATAGGCAGGATTTTCTGGATGGGCCTTCAGCTTCAGAACGTAGCTGAGCATGAGGCGGATGCGGCGGAGCCTGAGAGAAGGCTCCCCTGCCTCTGCATACAGACTAGGAACTGGAGATGTCCTGAAGGCTCCCAGACATATGCGCAGACCTTGATGGTGAATTGTGTTCAGACGCTGCAGAACAGACTTGGAAGCCGAGCCATATACCACAGAGCCGTAATCCAGTTTGGACCGAACAAGGGCCCGGTACAGTCGAAGTAAGACGATGCGGTCTGCACCCCAGTCAGTACGACCAACGACATGAACAATGTCGAGGGCCTTCCGACAAGAGGTTCTAAGGTAGTTAACATGGTTGCAGAAGGTCAATCTTTTGTCAAAGATGACCCCCAAAAACTTAGCCTCTTCAGCCACCTTAATTGGCACTCCAGCAATGCTCAGGCTAGGTTCTGGAAAAAATTTCGTCTGGTTAGTAAAATGCACACAGACTGTCTTGGAGGGCGAGAATCTGAATCCATTGAGAGACACCCACCCCTGGATGCGATCAACGCACAACTGCAAGCGCCTCTCAAGGGACGCAAGTCCTCGACCTCGTGCACACAAAGCAAAGTCGTCCACAAACAAAGAGCATTCAGAATCATCCTTGACGGCCTTTACAATGTTATTTATTTTAATGCTAAATAAAACAGGAGATAGAATACTGCCCTGCGGGACACCCATCTCCTGTTCAAAGGAGTCGGAGAGGGTGGAGCCCACACGGACATGGAACGACCTGTTGGACAAAAAATTGTGAATAAAAACGGGCAGATGCCCTTTAAAACCCATGTCCGACAAATCAGACATTATACCATGCTTCCAGGTAGTGTCATATGCCTTTTCAAGATCAAAGAAAATTGCATAGACATGCTGCTTGTTGACAAAAGCATCTCGGATAAAAGACTCAAAGCGGACTAGATGGTCAGTTGTACTACGGAAGCGCCGGAAACCGCACTGGAGGTCTGTGATGAGATCCTGTGACTCAAGATGCCACACCAGTCGGGCGTTGACCAAGCGTTCCATAGTTTTACATAAACATGATGTCAAAGCTATTGGCCGGTAGTTGCCCGGGTCGGAAGGATCCTTACCCGGCTTGGGAATTGGCACAACCACAGCCTGGCGCCAAGATGGCGGAAAATGACCGGTTATCCAGATATGGTTAAAGGCCTTGAGAAGTACAAGGAGTGAATCCTCAGGCAGATGTGTTATGAGCTGATAATGGATGGTATCTAATCCAGCAGCAGAGTCAGTACATTTCTGCATGGCTTGCTGCAATTCTGAAAACGTAAAAGGGGCATTATAGTCTTCCAAGTTATCCGATATAAAATCACAAGCACAAGATTCTCGCTTCTCCTTCTCTCTCTGGAAGAAAGGTGAATAATGCTCTGTTGAAGAATTATGGGCAATGGTGGAGGCAAGCAAATTGGCCACAGCCTTTTTATCTGTGACCAAACTGGCACCATCTCTAAGATGGCCGACAGAAGCCGAGCCACCCCTGCCCCTAATTCTTCGAACAGCCTTCCAGACTTTTTGGGACGGAGTCCTAGAAGATAAAGATGAGACGAAGTGTCTCCAGGAAGCACGGCGTTCACGTTTAAAAATATAACGGGCTTTCGCCCGCTGTCTTTTAAAGGTTAAAATATTTGCTTGCGACGGATTACGAAATGCACGTCGCTGAGCAGATTTGCGCATTGTTTGGGCCTTGCGGCACTCTTCATTGAACCATGGTACTCTCGGCTTCCGAGGGAGTGATGTGGAAGTTCTAGGGATGGTTTCACCTGCAACCTCCAACAAAATAGAAGTAAAACAAGAAACAGGTTCTTCAGCTGACATGACCACCTCCTCTGTAAGACGAGACTGACAGAGAGAGGCAAACAGAGACCAGTTAGCTTTCTTGAGATTCCAGCGCCCCACCGGCGAATCCTCCTCACAGCTGACCGATGACAGGACTACTGGGAAGTGGTCACTACCACACAGGTCGTCGTGAACCTTCCAGTCAAAGTCCAGCATGAGAGAAGGATCACACACAGTGAGGTCTAGAACAGAACTAGATCCGGAACCTGAGTTAGAGTATGTAGGTGAGCCATCGTTAAAGACACATAGGTTAAGTTGAGAAAAAACATCTTCTAACATCTGACCTCTGCCATCATAGTGGTCACTACCCCAAAGGTGAGCATGACCGTTAAAATCCCCCATGAGAATAAAGGGAGGGGGCAGTTGATCTACTAAGTGAAAAATATCATTGCTACAGACCCGCAGTGATGGTGGCAGGTAAATACTGCATATAGTTATGGTCTTTTTTAAGGTAACCCGAGCAGCGACAGCCTGAAGACAGGTGTCGATGCTAACGGGGCTACATAAAATTTGGCTACTAATGAGAAGAGCCGCTCCACCCGAGCGCCTCTCCGAATCAGAGCCTTTATGTATAACATTAAAACCATTAAAAGACACAGGGTCAGAAGTCTTCAGGTAAGTCTCCTGAAGAGATATGACTGAGGGGTTATAGGACTTGACTAAAAGACGTAATTCCTCAAAGTTAGCTCGAAAACCACGACAATTCCACTGAAGCAAAGAGTCCATGATTAAGTCTGATCTGGGGGTAAGGAGTTTTTCCCCCCTTTTTCCTTTACCTTGGAAGGAGTTGAAGAAACAGAGGGGGGCCGGCTCCCGGGCCTCCTCTGGTTCTTCGGAGAGGAAGGGGGTGGAGCTGCCGCAGCATCAGCAACAACAACTTCCACTCCCTCCATCCGCTCCTCCAGTGCAGCATATTTGTTTTGAAGGGGCACATCTGTGTTCCCCTTCTGGGCCCGTGCGCACAGCGGTCCCATAGATTTCTTAGACTTCTGGTCCTGGGCAGCGTTCCTGCCGCTAGAGTTAGCGGCCTTAGAAGGCTGACCAGAGCCAGAAGCCTTTGGAGTTGACTGATTAACAGGTTTGGGTGGGGGCTGAGGCTTAGGGGCAACAGAAGGCGGCACAACCGGACCGGCAGTGTCCGCCTTCTGCGTTCCCTGGCTCCTTGTCACCACCGGAGGAGGGTTACTCTCCAGGGGCGAGATGAGCCGAGGCTCCGCCCCCAACCAAGAAGTTGGGGTCTGACATGAAAAGTCTTTGGTGGGGCGCTTGCCTGCCACCGCTGCACTAAAAGTATACACTGAGGTGTTAGAGGTTGGGGCAGCCGCAGCTGCACCAGGGCCTTCAACCAGTTTTTTGGCATCCAGAAAGGACAGCCCCTTCTCCACACGCACCTGCTGAATCTTGCACTCGGATATCCAACGAGGGCATTTCTTATCCGAAGCCATATGCGCCCCCTGGCAATTCACACACAGGGGGGTGGCTGTGCAGGACTCAGCAGAGTGTCCGGGCCTAGTGCAACGGGCGCATGAAGCCTCTGCCTGACGGCATGTCTTCTGCCCATGGCCATACTTTTGGCACTTAAAGCACCGGAGGGGAAGAGGGACGTACTTTTTCACTCTCAGGGAGTAGTAACCTCCCCAGATGGTAGTAGGAGGGGTGGGGGTGCCAAACGTCAGGATGATGGTAGGGAGACGGATCTCCCCACCACCTCGCTTGGAAGCGAAGCGCCTGACGCAAGTCACCCCCTGAGACTTAAGGTTCCTTACAAGTTCATCTTCTGACAGTTCTGCCAAAGCTTGATCTTTGATTACGCCTCTTGACGAATTCATAGTTTTGTGGGGTGTGACTTCCACAGGAGTGTCTCCGATGGAAGAGAGCCCCAGTAGCCCACTGGAGTGTGCCCGAGTACGGCACTCCACCAGCAAGTCACCAGACCTGAGGCGCTGGGCGTCAGGCCTGCCAACACGGCTCCTGAGGGTCTCCCCCACCAGAAAAGGATGCAGCTTGGTAACTGGTTTCTCCTTCACCTTGCTATGGACAATGAGGAAGCGAGGCCATACGGCCGACGCCTGAGGTGTCGCTTCCTCACAGTCTGAATCACTGTCATGTGCAATGTCGGTGTCTATGCGCCGTTTCTGTGCTAGTTTTGGTTAGTTAGTTAGTTATTTGGGTTTAACGCCGAGCAGGCGACTAAGGCCATCTCACGGCGGGATGGGTAAAAATCTGGTCAGCCAGACTAAAAGCAAGGTCTTAAGACAAGATGTAAATATAGATTAAAAATCTCAGGCTAAAATGTCGCACATGTCTGGAAAAGAAACGTCTACAGACTCTCAAAAAGGGCAAATAAAAAAATTCACATAGTCTATGAATGCTCAGATCTTGTTAAAAATATTGCATTCTCTCAAAAAATTGAAGATTTTGTCCGGGGGAACATCCCGGAACAAAACCTTCAAGGAGTCTGCTGTGAAGTGTTTATATCTGGTGTCAATTAGGTCAGCACAATACAGCAAAAAGTGTCGAACAGAAAACTGCTCATCACAGGCAAAACACCATGGACGCTCATCCTGTTTAAGTAAGTAAGAGTGCGTAACATATGTGTGCCCGATGTGGAGCCGAGCAAGGACAGTCTCCTCACGGCGGCTGCCGCAGCGGAAAGGTAGACTGTCAGACAACTTAGGAAGAGCTTCATGAAGCTTGTTCCCTTCCTCTTTGTCCCACTCGGACTGCCACTCGCGGGCTATGTACGCACTAATAACAGGTTTAAAATCACTATAGACAGTCTGTGTGTCAGGGACAGGGTCACTGCGGGCACTGTTGGCAGCAGAATCTGCGATTCTGTTGCCTTCGATGCCCACATGGCCTGGGACCCAAATAAAAATGATGTCATAATATTCCTTCATCAAGTCCGCGTAGAGCTCTCTAATCTGCACCAGCAGTGGATGGTCTGTTCCCGCGCCCTGAAGGGCCTGCAGGGCAGAAAGAGAGTCAGACAGAATCAGGAAGTTCCTTTCCCGAGACTGATAGGCATGCTTGAGTGCTAGCAGAATGGCCTGCAGTTCTGCACTAAATACAGAGGAATGGTCAGGGAGACGGAGCTTAAATGGGCGTCTAGGATGGCGAGAGGACACTGCAGCCGCAGCCACTCTTCCATCCTCAGACTTGGACCCATCCGTATAAAGACGACAATAGCCAGGAAAAATTGAAAGGAGTTCATTGAGGCTCTGTTGGTATATGGCTGGTGGAGTACAATCCTTCTTGTGGGCAGTCAAGTCCAGCAAGATGTCAGGAACTGGTAGTAGCCAGGGTGGAGTGACGTGTTGCAGAGATTCCGAAACTTTGTCCAGGTCCACTCCGGCCGCCTGCAGATGAGGTCGGACACGGAAGGAAAGTGGACGGACAGCTCCCGGATGGGCATCGTAAATCTCTGCAAACGACGGGTTAAAAACACAATCATAGGCAGGATTTTCTGGATGGGCCTTCAGCTTCAGAACGTAGCTGAGCATGAGGCGGATGCGGCGGAGCCTGAGAGAAGGCTCCCCTGCCTCTGCATACAGACTAGGAACTGGAGATGTCCTAAAGGCTCCCAGACATATGCGCAGACCTTGATGGTGAATTGTGTTCAGACGCTGCAGAACAGACTTGGAAGCCGAGCCATATACCACAGAGCCGTAATCCAGTTTGGACCGAACAAGGGCCCGGTACAGTCGAAGTAAGACAATGCGGTCTGCACCCCAGTCAGTACGACCAACGACACGAAGAATGTCGAGGGCCTTCCGACAAGAGGTTCTAAGGTAGTTAACATGGTTGCAGAAGGTCAATCTTTTGTCAAAGATGACCCCCAAAAACTTAGCCTCTTCAGCCACCTTAATTGGCACTCCAGCAATGCTCAGGCTAGGTTCTGGAAAAAATTTCGTCTGGTTAGTAAAATGCACACAGACTGTCTTGGAGGGCGAGAATCTGAATCCATTGAGAGACACCCACCCCTGGATGCGATCAACGCACAGCTGCAAGCGCCTCTCAAGGGACGCAAGTCCTCGACCTCGTGCACACAAAGCAAAGTCGTCCACAAACAAAGAGCATTCAGAATCATCCTTGACGGCCTTTACAATGTTATTTATTTTAATGCTAAATAAAACAGGAGATAGAATACTGCCCTGCGGGACACCCATCTCCTGTTCAAAGGAGTCGGAGAGGGTGAAGCCCACACGGACATGGAACGACCTGTTGGACAAAAAATTGTGAATAAAAACGGGCAGATGCCCTTTAAAACCCATGTCCGACAAATCAGACATTATACCATGCTTCCAGGTAGTGTCATATGCCTTTTCAAGATCAAAGAAAATTGCATAGACATGCTGCTTGTTGACAAAAGCATCTCGGATAAAAGACTCAAAGCGGACTAGATGGTCAGTTGTACTACGGAAGCGCCGGAAACCGCACTGGAGGTCTGTGATGAGACCCTGTGACTCAAGATGCCACACCAGTCGGGCGTTGACCAAGCGTTCCATAGTTTTACATAAACATGATGTCAAAGCTATTGGCCGGTAGTTGCCCGGGTCGGAAGGATCCTTACCCGGCTTGGGAATTGGCACAACCACAGCCTGGCGCCAAGATGGCGGAAAATGACCGGTTATCCAGATATGGTTAAAGGCCTTGAGAAGTACAAGGAGTGAATCCTCAGGCAGATGTGTTATGAGCTGATAATGGATGGTATCTAATCCAGCAGCAGAGTCAGTACATTTCTGCATGGCTTGCTGCAATTCTGAAAACGTAAAAGGGGCATTATAGTCTTCCAAGTTATCCGATATAAAATCACAAGCACAAGATTCTCGCTTCTCCTTCTCTCTCTGGAAGAAAGGTGAATAATGCTCTGTTGAAGAATTATGGGCAATGGTGGAGGCAAGCAAATTGGCCACAGCCTTTTTATCTGTGACCAAACTGGCACCATCTCTAAGATGGCCAACAGAAGCCGAGCCACCCCTGCCCCTAATTCTTCGAACAGCCTTCCAGACTTTTTGGGACGGAGTCCTAGAAGATAAAGATGAGACGAAGCGTCTCCAGGAAGCACGGCGTTCACGTTTAAAAATATAACGGGCTTTCGCCCGCTGTCTTTTAAAGGTTAAAATATTTGCTTGCGACGGATTACGAAATGCACGTCGCTGAGCAGATTTGCGCATTGTTTGGGCCTTGCGGCACTCTTCATTGAACCATGGTACTCTCGGCTTCCGAGGGAGTGATGTGGAAGTTCTAGGGATGGTTTCACCTGCAACCTCCAACAAAATAGAAGTAAAACAAGAAACAGGTTCTTCAGCTGACATGACCACCTCCTCTGTAAGACGAGACTGACAGAGAGAGGCAAACAGAGACCAGTTAGCTTTCTTGAGATTCCAGCGCCCCACCGGCGAATCCTCCTCACAGCTGACCGATGACAGGACTACTGGGAAGTGGTCACTACCACACAGGTCATCGTGAACCTTCCAGTCAAAGTCCAGCATGAGAGAAGGATCACACACAGTGAGGTCTAGAACAGAACTAGATCCGGAACCTGAGTTAGAGTATGTAGGTGAGCCATCGTTAAAGACACATAGGTTAAGTTGAGAAAAAACATCTTCTAACATCTGACCTCTGCCATCATAGTGGTCACTACCCCAAAGGTGAGCATGACCGTTAAAATCCCCCATGAGAATAAAGGGAGGGGGCAGTTGATCTACTAAGTGAAAAATATCATTGCTACAGACCCGCAGTGATGGTGGCAGGTAAATACTGCATATGGTTATGGTCTTTTTTAAGGTAACCCGAGCAGCGACAGCCTCAAGACAGGTGTCGATGCTAACGGGGCTACATAAAATTTGGCTACTAATGAGAAGAGCCGCTCCACCCGAGCGCCTCTCCGAATCAGAGCCTTTATGTATAACATTAAAACCATTAAAAGACACAGGGTCAGAAGTCTTCAGGTAAGTCTCCTGAAGAGATATGACTGAGGGGTTATAGAACTTGACTAAAAGACGTAATTCCTCAAAGTTAGCTCGAAAACCACGACAATTCCACTGAAGCAAAGAGTCCATGATTAAGTCTGATCTGGGGGTAAGGAGTTTTTCCCCCCTTTTTCCTTTACCTTGGAAGGAGTTGAAGAAACAGAGGGGGGCCGGCTCCCGGGCCTCCTCTGGTTCTTCGGAGAGGAAGGGGGTGGAGCTGCCGCAGCATCAGCAACAACAACTTCCACTCCCTCCATCCGCTCCTCCAGTGCAGCATATTTGTTTTGAAGGGGCACATCTGTGTTCCCCTTCTGGGCCCGTGCGCACAGCGGTCCCATAGATTTCTTAGACTTCTGGTCCTGGGCAGCGTTCCTGCCGCTAGAGTTAGCGGCCTTAGAAGGCTGACCAGAGCCAGAAGCCTTTGGAGTTGACTGACTAACAGGTTTGGGTGGGGGCTGAGGCTTAGGGGCAACAGAAGGCGGCACAACCGGACCGGCAGTGTCCGCCTTCTGCGTTCCCTGGCTCCTTGTCACCACCGGAGGAGGGTTACTCTCCAGGGGCGAGATGAGCCGAGGCTCCGCCCCCAACCAAGAAGTTGGGGTCTGACATGAAAAGTCTTTGGTGGGGCGCTTGCCTGCCACCGCTGCACTAAAAGTATACACTGAGGTGTTAGAGGTTGGGGCAGCCGCAGCTGCACCAGGGCCTTCAACCAGTTTTTTGGCATCCAGAAAGGACAGCCCCTTCTCCACACGCACCTGCTGAATCTTGCACTCGGATATCCAACGAGGGCATTTCTTATCCGAAGCCATATGCGCCCCCTGGCAATTCACACACAGGGGGGTGGCTGTGCAGGACTCAGCAGAGTGTCCGGGCCTAGTGCAACGGGCGCATGAAGCCTCTGCCTGACGGCATGTCTTCTGCCCATGGCCATACTTTTGGCACTTAAAGCACCGGAGGGGAAGAGGGACGTACTTTTTCACTCTCAGGGAGTAGTAACCTCCCCAGATGGTAGTAGGAGGGGTGGGGGTGCCAAACGTCAGGATGATGGTAGGGAGACGGATCTCCCCACCACCTCGCTTGGAAGCGAAGCGCCTGACGCAAGTCACCCCTTGAGACTTAAGGTTCCTTACAAGTTCATCTTCTGACAGTTCTGCCAAAGCTTGATCTTTGATTACGCCTCTTGACGAATTCATAGTTTTGTGGGGTGTGACTTCCACAGGAGTGTCTCCGATGGAAGAGAGCCCCAGCAGCCCGCTGGAGTGTGCCCGAGTACGGCACTCCACCAGCAAGTCACCAGACCTGAGGCGCTGGGCGTCAGGCCTGCCAACACGGCTCCTGAGGGTCTCCCCCACCAGAAAAGGATGCAGCTTGGTAACTGGTTTCTCCTTCACCTTGCTATGGACAATGAGGAAGCGAGGCCATACGGCCGACGCCTGAGGCGTCGCTTCCTCACAGTCTGAATCACTGTCATGGTCAAATTCGGTGTCTATATGCCGTTTCTGTGCTAGTTTTGGTTTTTTTGTTTTATCCATATTATATTAGTAGAGATATTCATCCCCCGGGGGTCCCCGCCCGCCACCGAGCCCAACAAGGGAAAGTGCAACTGTCGGCGGGTCTCCAGCCGACGCACAATGGAGACTGCCCGAAAGATATACTCAAGGGGGTAAGCCCGATTGAACCGTTTGAGCCACCGCCTTCTATCACACCGTTGAATGCAGGGGAATACTGGCGTAAAGCACCTAATCAGCAGCAAAGGCTATAGCATGGTGCTCCGTATAGCAACCCGCATGTCAACAGTGGGATAGGGCTCAACGTGACAAGAGCCGATTGACTAGGCCGGTACGACTAGCCTCCCGTTTAGGCAGAAGTCAAGGCCAAAGTGGAGTGTTTCAGCCACCAGGATCCTCTTCTCCCCCGACACGGGTCTCCAAGCACGGCAAACACTTGGGATCCAAAGGACCAAAAAGTCACGAGTATTTTTAAGGACCAATCCAACATGGTACGACCTAGGTTAGCACAGCTCCTTAAAAACCGGACCAGTGAAAAGGCTGAACAACATATCTGCTGACATCAAGTCCTAATCCTGGACAAAGATGGCACCCGTCCGCTAGCCCACTCAGTCAGGGACTGAGCGGACTACCCACCTACGCCACGTGGAGGCCGGTGCCGGGTAGGCGGACGAGCTTTGTGGGTACACCGTAGTGTCGTAGGAGTTTCCACAGAGTCTCTCGGTCCACACTGTCAAATGCTTTCTCATAATCCACAAAGTTGACGTACAGCGGGGAGCTCCACTCCAGAGACTGTTCCACAATGATGCGGAGAGTGGCGATCTGATCTGTACATGATCGGTTCTTCCTGAATCCTGCTTGCTGGTCTCTCAGCTGGGGGTCAACGGAGCTCTTCATTCTCTCCAGGATGATCTGTTGAAGACCTTTCCTGGTACTGACAGCAAGGTGATTCCTCTGTAGTTGAAACACTTGCTGAGGCCGCCTTTCTTGGGAAGCTTGATTAGGTACCCCTCCTTCCAGTCAGCCGGCATCACCTCCTCTTCCCAGATCTTTCCAAACAGTGGGTACAACATCTCCACTGTTGTCTCTAGGTCTGCTTTCAGAGACTCCGCTGGGATGCCATCTGGGCCTGCTGCTTTGCCGTTCTTCAAGAATGCCACTGCTCTTCTGATCTCTTCCCGGCTGGGTCTGTCACAGCTGATGGGTAGGTCGGTCTCTGCTGGCTGGATGTCTGGGGGGTCGGGTGGGCTAGGTCTGTTCAGTAACTCTTCAAAATACTCGGCCCATCTGTCGAGTTGGTCTGCTCTGTCTGCAATAGGCTTGCCTTCTTTGTCTTTTACTGGTCTTTCTGTATGGCCATACTTGCCTGACAATCTTCTGGTAATGTCATAGAGCTGTTTCATGTTGCCGCTGCCTGCTGCCTTTTCTGCCTCTGCTGCCAGGCTGGCTGTGTAGGCCCTCTTGTCTGCCCTGATACTACTCTTCACCTCGCGGTTGGCTTCCGAGTATTCCCCCTGTGCCCTTACTTTGGCTGCTCTCGTGCGACTGTTGTTGACAGCTGCTTTCTTCTGCTTCCTCTCTTCTATCTTCTTCAAGGTCTGAGCCGACAGCCAGTCCTTGTGATGGTGTTTCCTGAACCCTACAGTGTCTTTGCAGGTTGAGTTCAGCGCCTCTCTAACTGCCTTCTACTGCTGCTCTGTGGTGACCGCCTCCTCTTCATTTACTAGCTCCTGTAGCGCTTGAAACCGGTTGGACAGCACCAGTTTGAACTCTTCTCTAACTCCAGTTTCTCTCAGGAGGCCTACATTATAGCGCTGTCTTCTTGTTGTCTCTGTGCGGCTTTTCTTTAGCTTGAGCTTCATTCTTAAGATAAGCAGATGATGGTCGGAGGCGACATCTGCTCCCCTCCTCACTCGAACATCTTGAAGGGATCTTCTAAATTTCTTGCTAATGCAGATATGGTCTATTTGGTTCTCTGTTGTATGGTCAGGTGAGACCCAAGTTGTTTTGTGTATTCTTCTGAGTGGGAAGATGCTGCCTCCAATGACAAGTCGGTTTAGAGCACAAAAGTCTGCAAACCTCTCCCCGTTCTCACTCATCTCCGAGCCTAGTCCCTGTCTCCCCATCACCTCTTCATATCCGGTGTTGTCCTCCCCTATTTTGGCATTAAAATCGCCCATGACGATGGTGATGTCTCGCTCCGCACATTTGTCCAAGGCACTCTGGAGTCGGTCGTAGAACTCTTGTTTCTCTTCCTCGTCACTGTCATTAGTGGGCGCATAACACAGATGACGTTCAGCTTGAGCTTTTTCTTGGTTCTAAAGGCTGCTGTGATCATTCTTGGCCCAAGAGGTTCCCAGCCCATCAGCGCTCTCTGTGCCACTGGTGACAGCATGAATGCTACACCTTCTGTATGGGGGGCATTCTCCTCTTCATGACCTGAATACAGAATCATCTCCCCACTTAACAGCCTTTTCTGGCCAGACTGCGTCCATCTGGCTTCACTGATACCTAGCAGGGAAAGGTTGTACTTTTGCATTTCCGCTGCTATCTGGGCGGCCTTGCCGCTCTGGTACATGGTCTTGACGTTCCATGTGCCCATGGTTGTATCCCTGGATAGAGAGAGGCGGCTCGATCCTGTGGCTTCCGAAGACTTCCGGCTTTCACCACAGGACGTCATAAGTCTTCTGGTAGAAGAACCTTCCTCCTCCAGGAAAGGAATTACTGTTAGTCTTTTCGTCGGCGTTTTTGTAGCTATTTCCTTTTTTGCAGGGTGGGGAAGCTACCCCCATGCCCAACCCCCTTACTAGGAGGACCAGGGGTTTTCTGTCGGGGTCACCTTCCCTTAGACCATGTTGGTTCACGGCACCTTATTTCATTCGGTGCACCCCTCTCACGAGGGACCCCCTATCCACCACCCAGGGGACGCGCCTCAACGCCATATGGTCCCAGCGCGAGGACGGTATTTATAATGTGCTTATCTTATAATAATTATAACTCTAAGCACGTACTCACAACTCGCGCACGCTTTAGACAATGACTCACATACCACAAATAGTGAAATACATTACGACAGTCTGCTTAGGGTGGGGAGTGTGGTGGTATAGTGCTAGAACTGTTAAAAGAGGTGAGTTTTGAGGGTGGACTGGAAGGAGGAGAGTGAGTGTTTCTGACGGAGAGAGAGTGGTAGAGTGTTCCAGGTGGATGGACCGTATACTGAGAAGGAGCGGGGGCCGAAAGTGCTGAGTTTGGTGTGGGGGATGTGGAGGCAGAGAGGGTCGGAGGCGGAGCGGAGGGAGCGGGGAGTGTAGGGGTGAAGTAAGTTTGAGAGATAGGCGGGAGCGCAGTTGTTCAGGGATTTGTAGCAGAGAGACAGAATCTTGTATTGGATGCGTTGGGGGATGGGAAGCCAGTGAAGAAGGAGTTTGAGCAGAGGAGTGATGTGGTCAGATTTTTTCTTTCTGAGGACGAGGCAGTCTGGCGTAGCAAAACTATTCTGAAGAAGAATAGCACGAGCAGCGAAATGATGCGACTTCAAGCATCGTGTCATGGCATCATTAGTCCCATGATGCCGTGTTCATAGTGACGACTCGATTTTATTCGTCACTCATTGCAGTACTAACATTTGATGTATCAGAGAATCAACTTTGCAATTTTCTTGCTGATTTTCATGCCCAGAGCTTACAAGTCACAATTTGACCTAACCCTACCCCAGGGCTGGGACAAATAGCAGGCATATGTAAACACTGTTTATGACAAATCATGTGGGTATTAATGAGAAGTTAGCTTCTTTTGTAAAAGAAAAATTAAAGTTATGTTAGCTGTTTTACAAATGACTCCGAAAAATGGTGCAGAATATTGTCTGATTTTCACACCTAGAACATACAGGTCAAAATTGACCTAATCGTACCTGACAGCCAAGACAAACTGTAGGCTTATGTAAATACTGTATATGAAAAATCATGCGATTATTAATGAGAAGATTGTTTTTTTTTCAGGAAAAAGATTCAATTGTTTTAAGATTAACCCATATAATTCATGAAATTAATCCCAAAAACATGAAAATGTATATTCAATTATCACTCCAAAAGTTCTAGAGATACACTGCTGGATAACGAACTCACTGAATATTTTATCTAGCTATATGCAAAATATCTAGTCAAAATAAGAAAAATTACAGACTCCAATGTTGATCAACCTGTTTTTGTGAAATGGACATTTTCTCTTAATCAAAAAATCGAAAAAAAGATTGAGATAATTCTTTTAGGGACAATATCATAAATTTCAAGCTTGTCCGTCCTCAAACACGGGCTGGCTCTAGTCGCTGTCACGTACATACACTTACGGCGCTTTGGCGCCAAAAAGACGTTCTCTAGCAAGGTTTGTCTAGCTAGACGTGACATCATTTTTATCTTGTTACTTCTTTGCCAGAATTTCTGCCCCGCATGCCAAAAACGTCATGTGCATGCTCCGGAATGCGCTCTGACCAGCCCCATTTCAAAGTATTTTTAATACGGTAGACAAAAATGTGCCTGTATGGTTATGACATTAATATCCTCTGTCCTGAAGGTGAAATTCCTCCATTTGGGAGTTGTCCTCTGAAGCTAACATTACAGTTTTGGAGACAATCAAACATGGCAGATCAAGGATGGTGCCAGAATACCTAGCCTATAGACGCCAAGCTTAAGACTCCAAGCTATCCAGGCACCACTCTTGTAAGATCATTGTTGATCAAAAGTTGCGAGGTTCGAAAACGGGTTCCGGCGTCGGACTTTTCTCCTCTGGTAAGTGTCACCGTTAATTCGGGCGGACCGTCGGGGGTTCTTTCTCCGGGTACTCCGGTTCTTCCTCCCCCTCCACTTTGGTGTCAGTTTCAGCCAACTTAATAAAATTTCAAATACAAAACGATTTCCAAATACCGTCACTTCAGTAGCTCGCTTGAGCTTGCCCTTAGCACCACGTGAATGTTCTGTGTTTACGTACAGTGTGTGAGTGAATGCGCGTGATTCACGTGAGCGTGCTTGTTGGGTTCAGTTCGCGGCTACATTCTGCACATTGAGTTATATTATAAATATGAGAAATGCGCCATATAAATACCATGTAATAATAAAAAAAATAAAGACAGACGAAGGGCCAGTTCAGCTACTGAAGTTACAGAGATTTTTGATCGCTTGTATTTGAAATTTTTAAAGTGGCCCTAAACCGGTACCAAAGTGTGGGGGGTGGGTGGGGGGTGGAAGAACCGGAGTATCTGGAGAAAGAACCCCTGACGGTCCGCCCGAATTAACGGTGACACTTACCAGAGGAGAAAAGTCTGACGCCGGAACCCGGAATTGAACCTCTCACCTTTAGCATTGGTGGAAGGCGCCTTAACCACTGCGCCACGGACCGCCCCGTCTTGTACTGTGTTTGTCTTAAATGGCGTAAATATGTGTCTGTTACGTGAGTGTGCGTGTTGGGTTTCAGTTCGCGGCGCTTTGAGTCGATTTGCCCAAATATTGAGAAAAAGCGCCTATATAATAACGGTATTATTATTATCATCTTGTAGTTTGTCAGGATTATGTCATTAACCCGTTACCTGCTGTTCCTGGAGATTGGCGTTTTGCTGCTGCACCCACTGAGCCACATGGCCACTAGGGCCCCCATCAGGGCCCATTCCAGGGCCCATGTAGTTGGGGCCAGGACCTGGCCCATGACCGGAGATGGGGCCCATGCCTGGTTTGCCCATCATTCCAGGGTTGCCGGGATACTGGGAATACATAGGCATGCTGTTGGGGGGACGTCCATACTGACCAGACTTCAGAGGGTTCTTCTGAAACAAAACAATGAAAAAATAAACATGCGATCTTACAAATGACAACATTGCTGCTGTTATTGTCATTTGTAGGATCGCAGTCCAGATGAATAATGTCGTCCTTCTAGGGCCAGCACCATTCATGAAATATGAATCAGCCATTGTGATGATATAGCAGAGTGCAAGGGTGTTGCGATTTTCAGGATGTGATATGCAGCTTGATATTTCCGACTTCAAAATCTGAGATGTCTGTCAGGGATGTGTCGGCCTTAGTTCCTGGCATTAGACCTAACCTGGGAACACCAGGGTTAGAGCATATAAGTGGCTTGAGTACTGGGTATCAGTGGCACAGAGAGCGCTGATGGGCTGGGAACCTCTTGGGCCAAGAATTATCACAGCAGCCTTTAGAAGCAAGAAAAAGATCAAGCTGAACGTCATCCAGTGTTATGCGCCCACTAATGACAGTGAATAGGAAGAGAAACAAGAGTTCTACGACCGACTCCAGAGTGCCGTGGATAAATGTGTGGAGCGAGACATCACCATCGTCATGGGCGATTTTAATGCCAAAATAGGGGAGGACAACACCGGATACGAAGAGTTGATGGGGAGACAGGGACTAGGGGAGATGAGTGAGAACGGAGAGAGCTTTGTAGACTTTTGTACTCTAAACAGACTTGTCATTGGAGGCAGCATCTTCCCACACAGAAGAATACACAAAGCAACTTGGGTCTCACCTGACCATACTACAGAGAACCAAATAGACCATACCTGCATTAGCAAGAAATTTAGAAGATCCCTTCAAGATGTTCGAGTGAGGAGGGGAGCAGATGTCGCCTCAGACCACCATCTGCTCACCTTAAGAATAAAGCTCAAGTTAAAGAAAAGCTGCACAGAGACAACAAGAAGACAGCGCTATAATGTAAGCCTCCTGAGAGAGACTGGAGTGAGAGAAGAGTTCAAACTGGTGCTGTCAACCGGTTTCAAGCGCTACAGGAGCTAGTAAATGAAGAGGAGGCGGTCACTACAGAGCAGCAGTGGAAGACAGAGAGGCGCTGAACTCAACCTGCAAAGACACTGTAGGGTTCAGGAAACACCATCACAAGGACTGGCTGTTGGCACAGACCTTGAAGAAGATAGAAGTGAGGAAGCAGAAGAAAGCAGTTGTCAACAACAGTCGCACGAGAGCAGCCAAAGCAAGGGCACAGGAGGAATACTCGGAAGCCAACCACGAGGTGAAGAGGAGTATCAGGGCAGACAAGAGGGCCTACACAGACAGCCTGGCAGCAGAGGCAGAAAAGGCAGCAGGCAGCGGCAACATGAAACAGCTCTACGACATTACCAGAAGATTGTCGGGCAAGTATGGCCATACAGAAAGACCAGTAAAAGACAAAGAAGGCAAGCCTATTGCAGACAGAGCAGACCAACTCGGCAGATGGGCCGAGTATTTTGAGGAGTTACTGAACAGACCCAGCCCACCCGACCCCCCAGACATCCAGCCAGCAGAGACCGACCTACCCATTACCTGTGACAGACCCAGCCGGGAAGAGATCAGAAGAGCAGTGGCATTTTTGAAGAACGGCAAAGCAGCAGGGCCAGATGGCATCCCAGCGGAGTCTCTGAAAGCAGACCTAGAGACAACAGTAGAGATGCTGTACCCACTGTTTGGAAAGATCTGGGAAGAGGAGGTGATGCCGGCTGACTGGAAGGAGGGGTACCTCTAATCAAGCTTCCCAAGAAAGGCGAACTCAGCAAGTGTTCCAACTACAGAGGAATCACCTTGCTGTCAGTACCAGGAAAGGACTTCAACAGGATCATCCTGGAGAGAATGAAGAGCTCCGTTGACCCCCAGCTGAGAGACCAGCAAGGAGGATTCAGGATAAACCGATCATGTACAGACCAGATCGCCACTCTCCGCATCATCCTGGAACAGTCTCTGGAGTGGAGCTCCCCGCTGTACGTCAACTTTGTGGATTACGAGAAAGCATTTGACAGCATGGACCGAGAGACTCTGTGGAAACTCCTATGGACACTACGGTGTACCCACAAAGCTCGTCTGCCTGATCAAGAGCAGCTACGATGGCATGACATGTCGCATGATCCACGAAAGGCAGTTCACCAGGGAGCCCCAGGTCAGAACCAGTGTCAGGCAGGGGTGTCTCCGTTCCTCTTCCTACTGGCCATAGACTGGGTCATGAAGAGGACCACAGAGCACAGACGAAGTGGAATACAGTAGACACTGTGGACACAGCTTGACGACCTCGATTTTGCAGATGACTTGGCATTACTGTCCCACACTCATCAACAAATGCAGGACAAGACCACGAGGCTTGCCGACATCTCGTCCCAAGTGGGCCTCACCATCCACAAACAGAAAACAAAGACAATGAGGCTGAACGCAACCAGGGAAGAACCAGTCTTGCTTGCTGGTACCCCGTTGGAGGAGGTGGAATCCTTCACCTATCTCGGGAGCATCATAGACAAAAAAGGCGGCACTGATGCAGATGTCAGAGCACGAATCGGTAACGCCAGAGCAGCCTTTCTCCAGTTAAAAAAAAGTGTGGAGTTCCGGAGAGCTGTCACAACAAACCAAAGTCCGGATTTTCAACTCCAACGTAAAAGCAGTTTCCTCGCGCTGGGACCATACGGCGTTGAGGCGCGTCCCCTGGGTGGTGGATAGGGGGTCCCTCGTGAGAGGGGTGCACTGAATGAAATAAGATGCCGTGAACCAACATGGTCTAAGGGAAGGTGACCCCGACAGAAAACCCCTGGTCCTCCTAGTAAGGGGGTTGGGGGTGGGGGTAGCTTCCCCACCCTGCAAAAAAGGAAATAGCTACAAAAACGCCGACGAAAAGACTAACAGTAATTCCTTTCCTGGAGGAGGAAGGTTCTTCTACTAGAAGACTTATGACGTCCTGTGGTGAAAGCCGGAAGTCTTCGGAAGCCACAGGACCGAGCCGCCTCTCTCTATCCAGGGATACAACCATGGGCACATGGACCGTCAAGACCATGTACCAGAGCGGCAAGGCCGCCCAGATAGCAGCGGAAATGCAAAAGTACAACCTTTCCCTGCTAGGCATCAGTGAAGCCAGATGGACGCAGTCTGGCCAGAAAAGGCTGTTAAGTGGGGAGATGATTCTGTATTCAGGTCATGAAGAGGAGAATGCCCCCCATACAGAAGGAGTAGCACTCATGCTGTCACCAGTGGCACAGAGAGCGCTGATGGGCTGGGAACCTCTTGGGCCAAGAATTATCACAGCAGCCTTTAGAACCAAGAAAAAGCTCAAGCTGAACGTCATCCAGTGTTATGCGCCCACCAATGACAGTGACGAGGAAGAGAAACAAGAGTTTTACGACCGACTCCAGAGTGCCGTGGACAAATGTGCGGAGCGAGACATCACCATCGTCGTGGGCGATTTTAATGCCAAAATAGGGGAGGACAACACCGGATATGAAGAGGTGATGGGGAGACAGGGACTAGGCTCGGAGATGAGTGAGAACGGGGAGAGGTTTGTAGACTTTTGTGCTCTAAACCGACTTGTCATTGGAGGCAGCATCTTCCCACACAGAAGAATACACAAAGCAACTTGGGTCTCACCTGACCATACAACAGAGAACCAAATAGACCATATCTGCATTAGCAAGAAATTTAGAAGATCCCTTCAAGATGTTCGAGTGAGGAGGGGAGCAGATGTCGCCTCCGACCACCATCTGCTTACCTTAAGAATGAAGCTCAAGCTAAAGAAAAGCCGCACAGAGACAACAAGAAGACAGCGTTATAATGTAGGCCTCCTGAGAGAAAGTGGAGTTAGAGAAGAGTTCAAACTGGTGCTGTCCAACCGGTTTCAAGCGCTACAGGAGCTAGTAAATGAAGAGGAGGCGGTCACCACAGAGCAGCAGTGGAAGGCAGTTAGAGAGGCGCTGAACTCAACCTGCAAAGACACTGTAGGGTTCAGGAAACACCACCACAAGGACTGGCTGTCGGCACAGACCTTGAAGAAGATAGAAGCGAGGAAGCAGAAGAAAGCAGCTGTCAACAACAGTCGCACGAGAGCAGCCAAAGTAAGGGCACAGGGGGAATACTCGGAAGCCAACCGCGAGGTGAAGAGGAGTATCAGGGCAGACAAGAGGGCCTACACAGACAGCCTGGCAGCAGAGGCAGAAAAGGCAGCAGGCAGCGGCAACATGAAACAGCTCTACGACATTACCAGAAGATTGTCGGGTAAGTATGGCCATACAGAAAGACCAGTAAAAGACAAAGAAGGCAAGCCTATTGCAGACAGAGCAGACCAACTCGACAAGATGGGCCGAGTATTTTGAAGAGTTACTGAACAGACCTAGCCCACCCGACCCCCCCCCGACATCCAGCCGGCAGAGACCGACCTACCCATCAGCTGTGACAGACCCAGCCAGGAAGAGATCAGAAAAGCAGTGGCATTTTTGAAGAATGGCAAAGCAGCAGGGCCAGATGGCATCCCAGCGGAGTCTCTGAAAGCAGACCTAGAGACAACAGTTGAGATGCTGTACCCACTGTTTGGAAAGATCTGGGAAGAGGAGGTGATGCCAGCTGACTGGAAGGAGGGGTACCTAATCAAGCTTCCCAAGAAAGGCGACCTCAGCAAGTGTTCCAACTACAGAGGAATCACCTTGCTGTCAGTACCAGGAAAGGTCTTCAACAGGATCATCCTAGAGAGAATGAAGAGCTCCGTTGACCCCCAGCTGAGAGACCAGCAAGCAGGATTCAGGAAGAACCGATCATGTACAGACCAGATCGCCACTCTCCGCATCATCGTGGAACAGTCTCTGGAGTGGAGCTCCCCGTTGTACGTCAACTTTGTGGATTATGAGAAAGCATTTGACAGCGTGGACCGAGAGACTCTGTGGAGACTCCTACGACACTACGGTGTACCAACAAAGCTCGTCCGCCTGATCAAGAGCAGCTATGATGGCATGACATGTCGCGTGATCCACGAAGGGCAGTTCACCAGAGAGCTCCAGGTCAGAACTGGTGTCAGGCAGGGGTGTCTGCTGTCTCCGTTCCTCTTCCTACTGGCCATAGACTGGGTCATGAAGATGACCACAGAGCACAGACGAAGTGGAATACAGTGGACACTGTGGACACAGCTTGACGACCTCGATTTTGCAGACGACTTGGCATTACTGTCCCACACTCATCAACAAATGCAGGACAAGACCACGAGGCTTGCTGACATCTCGTCCCAAGTGGGCCTCACCATTCACAAACAGAAAACATAGACAATGAGGCTGAACGCAACCAGGGAAGAACCAGTCTTGCTTGCTGGCACCCCGTTGGAGGAGGTGGAGTCCTTCACCTATCTCGGGAGCATCATAGACAAAAAAGGCGGCACTGATGCAGATGTCAGAGCACGAATCGGTAAAGCCAGAGCAGCCTTTCTCCAGTTGAAAAAAGTGTGGAGTTCCAGAGAGCTGTCACAACACACCAAAGTCCGGATTTTCAACTCCAATGTAAAAGCAGTTCTCCTATATGGAGCAGAGACTTGGAGATTGACAAAAACCACAGTCAACAGAGTACAGACCTTCATGAACAGTTGCCTTAGAAGAATTTTGAAAATCCACTGGCCACAGAAGATCAGCAACGTCAGACTCTGGGAGAGAACAGAGCAGATAACAGCAGAGAATGAAATCGGGCGAAGAAGATGGGGATGGATCGGTCACAGTCTGAGAAAGCCAGCTTCCAGTATCACTAGGCAGGCATTGTCATGGAACCCCCAGGGAAAGAGGAAAAGAGGTAGGCCGAGAAACTCCTGGCGTCGAGACCTCCAAGCAGACATCAAGAGACTGGGAACCACCTGGAGTAGAATCGAAGGAGAAGCACAGGACAGGAGTTGCTGGAGGTCTCTCGTCGACGGCCTATACCCGGGTAGGGGTGACAGGCGTAAGTAAGTAAGTAAGTAAAAGCAGTTCTCCTATATGGAGCAGAGACTTGGAGATTTACAAAAACCACTGTCAACAGAGTACAGATCTTCATAAACAGTTGCCTTAGAAGAATTTTGAAAATCCACTGGCCACAGAAGATCAGCAATGTCAGACTCTGGGAGAGAACAGAGCAGATAACAGCAGAGAATGAAATTGGGCGAAGAAGATTGGGATGGATTGGTCACAGTCTGAGAAAGCCAGCTTCCAGTATCACTAGGCAGGCATTGTCATGGAACCCCCAGGGAAAGAGGAAAAGAGGTAGACCAAGAAACTCCTGGCGTCGAGACCTCCAAGCAGACATCAAGAGACTGGGAACCACCTGGAGTAAAATCGAAGGAGAAGCACAGGACAGGAGTCGCTGGAGGTCTCTCGTCGACGGCCTATAACCGGGTAGGGGTGACAGGCGTAAGTAAGTAAGAGTACTGGGTATGCCTGGTTTGATTTGGAAGTATGCCTTCTCTTACCAAGTCTGACGAGCATCATCTGCCCAATTATCAAAATGTGAGAAGCACGTTGTTCTTATTTAAAAATAGGAACAACTTTGAAATGAGGCTCACCGGAGTGCGTTCCGGAGCATGCACATGACATTCTGGGCGTGCGGGGCGAAAATTCTGGCAAAGAAGTAACAAGATGAAAATGATGTCATGTCTAGCTATGCAAACCTTGCTGGAGAACGTACTTTTGGCACCAAGTGCCGCGCGTGCATGCATGTGTGTGTGTGTGACAGCAACTAGAGCTCACATCTAAGGACGCAAAAGCTTGAAATTGTATGATATTGTCCCTAAAAGAATAACCTTGAGGCAGTTTTTTAAAAAAATTTATTTTAAGATGCACATTGCCGAGAAAATGGACTTTTCACAAAAACCGGTTGATCCACACCAGAGTCCGTAATTTTTCTTATTTTTGCTAGATATTTTGCATATCCTTAGATTAAAGGAAAACACTGAATGAGTTCGTTAACCAGGATTGTACCTCTTCAACGTTTCGTGCAATAATTAAATATTTTGAAACTGTACGGGCCTGTGGAGGCGCTACAGAAGACCACAGATTTCATTTTGAGAGCCAAACTCCAAGTGTGATGGAGTTCAAGAAGAAAAAGAAGAAGCTTAAATATTTTTGGAAAAAAAGAAAGTTTTACGTTTTTGGAATTAATTTCACTAAATATTTGGGATTAATCTTAAAACAATTGAATTTTTTTTTAATGAAAAAAGAAATTTTCTCATTAACAATTTCATGATTTTTCATAAACAGTATTTATGTAAGTCTACAGTTTGTCTCGGCTGTCAGGTACGATTAGGTCAATTGTGACCTGTAACCCCTAGGTGTAAAATCAGCTAATGTTAGGTACCACTTTTACGGAGTTATTTTTAAAACAGCTAACATAACTTTTCACTTTTCTTTTACGAAAAAAACTGTCTTCTCATTAATACCCGCATGATTTTTCATAAACAGTGTTTGCATAAGCCTGCTGTTTGTCCCAGCTCTCGGGTCGGATTAGGTCAAGTTGTGACCTGTAAGACCTAGGTGTGAAAATCAGCTAGAAAATTGCAAAGTTTGATCCTCTAATACGCAAAATGTTAGTACTGCGATGAGTGATGTATAACAAGTCGTCAATAAGAACATGGTGTCATGGGACTAATGATGAAATAACGTGAAGCTTGAAGTGACGTCATTTCGCTGCTCATGCTATCATTCTTCTTCAAAATAACTATGGCTACGCCAGCCCACAGGCACAGATCTTACAAATGGCGGGAAGCGCTGAGTGTCCATCTTTATTTCTGTGTGCCAGTGTGTTTGGATACAATACAATACAATAATACTTTATTAATCCCTCATGGGGAAATTCGCTGTCTGCCCATACAACACATGGCATCATCATTCACTCAGTGAAATAAGTACTGAATAACCCATAACTCTCAATTAAAGAGATGAACTGTAACTGATGTACTGTTAACTTTGTAACACTTTTGGCATCAGAAACACTTATGGTGGATTCCCCCTGTGCCGGCTTCTAGTGTCAGCAATGTTGCAATGAACTACTGAAAGGGCTAGAACTAAAGAACTAAAGAATGGTGACAGACACTATCTAGGGATATTACTGTTGAAGAGGGTAACAGCCTGAGGGACAAACGAGTTGGCATAACATGATGTACTACTTTTGGGTACTCGAAGTCTGCCACTTCGGTCGATACGTCTGCTGTCAAATTCATATCTAAGTGGATGTGTTTTGTCACCAAGAATGTCAGCCAGTTTGTTCGTAATCCATCTGTTGTACAGTGCGTCCAAAGTATCCTGGGCCCTACCAATCACCCCGCTCCCTTTCCAGATTACTTTGTTAAGACGATCTTGATCTCTTTTACATAAATTTCTACCCCAGCACGTCAGTCCAAAGGTTAAAACGCTAACAAGACTGGAGCAGTAAAACATCTGTAAAAGCTGAGAGTTTACATTAAATGATCTGAGCTTTCGCAAACAGTAAATACTGGTATGCTGACTCGGTCAAGAACCTCGGCGTTATCCTCGGTCAAGAACCTCGGCGTTATCCTCGATTCCTATTTTTCCATGACCAGCTTCGTCTCCGCCACGGCCCAGGCATGTTATTTCCACCTCCGCCGCATCAGTCAGATCAGAAAATACCTCACTACCGAAGCTGCCACCAAACTCGCTGTCTTTCTCATCTTATCTCGCATCGACTACTGCAACTCTCTCCTTTCCGGCCTCCCTCATTCCACCACTCTCACTCTCCAGCGCGTCCAGAACAATGCTGCCCGCCTCGTCCTCAGAAAAAAAAAATCCGACCACATCACTCCCCTGCTCAAGCTCCATCACTGGCTCCCCATCCCCCAACGCATCCAATACAAGATTCTGTCTCTCTGCTACAAATCCCTGAACAACTACGCTCCTACCTATCTCTCCAACTTACTTCACCCCTACACTCCTTCCCGCTCCCTCCGCTCCGCCTCCGACCCTCTCCGCCTCCTCATCCCCGCACCAAACTCAGCACTTTCGGCCCCCACTCCTTCTCCGTCTACGGTCCATCCACCTGGAACACCCTCCCACTCTCTCTCCGTCAGAAACACTCCCTCTCCTCCTTCCAGTCCGCCCTCAAAACTCACCTCTTTCAACAGTTCTAGCACTATATCACTACACTCCCCACCCCAAGCTGACCGTCGTAATGTATTTTCACTATTTGTGTTACGTGAGTCATTGTCTAAAGCGTGCGCATGCGTGTGCGAGTGCGCGCTTAGAGTTATAATTATTATAAGATAAGCGCATTATAAATACTGTAATTATTATTATTATTGTATGCATTTTTTTCACAATAGCATCTGTGTTTTGTTTCCAGTTGAGCGCGTTGTTAAAAAGAACACCTAAATACTTGTAGGACTCTACACGATCAACTTTTGTTCCCTTGATGACAACAGATCAGAGGATGGGTATGGGTAGAAGGAGATGGATAAGCTTGAAAATAGGAATAACTTTGGGCTTTTTTACCACGCGCATGCCATTTTCCTAGGATTCCTTTTGTCACTAGTAATAGAACACAGTGGGCAGCTACTTGAGAAAGCACAGGAGTTTTGTGTAAGTATCTACAGAGATTTGAAGGAAATTCGAACCCTATTGTCTAAGCACTATTTCTTCCCTAACTAAGCATATTGTGGTTAAACCCCTTGTGCATGCATGCATCAAAACTGTTCACAGTTTGGTGCCATGCATGCACAAGGAATTAATGGCCAGTGAAAAGTTCAGTTGCTGGGTTTTTTTTTCTTTCTTTTTTGACACACACAAAAGTTACACACATTTTAAAAGCTGTGAATGATCTGTGAACGATGTTCTGGAATGAAATAACAAGAAAAGAAACATGCTTCTGAAGAACAAACACAATACTGTGTAATGTTTGGTCTTCGAAGCATGATTTTTGCTTTGTTGGTTATTTTTTTTTTATTTTACATGTCTTGACAGTCACCTTTTTGGTCTGGATTATATGTTCTGGAATGTGTTTTACCTGCAAGTACTGTTTCGTTGAGGGCTGCTCCATATGAAATGAGATCATACTCTTGTACTGGCCCATCTTAACGGCCTCTGCTGCTTTGTTGGCCATCTGGGTGGAGAAGACGAAAATGCGGGACTGCTGTTGGATAAATCCAGGCATGGACTCAGAGAGGGCCCCACCAGGGCCGGACTGCTGTCCTGGACCTAACATCCCTGCATTAGCTCCAGCTGGAGATTTTTTCATGTCGCTGCCAACCGACATTGGCCCACCATTCTCTTCCTTAATGCCTGCGCCACATAATGAACACGACCATCAGATCAGCAAGAAACAGGGCTTGTAATGGTCTGGAGTTAAAAAAGAGGAAATTTGACTGGGGTCCAGGTGCCACCTAGGCGCTGGTAGAGGGTGCAGGGGAATTTACCCCCCCCCCCCTCCCCCCCCAAAAAAAAATAAATAAATAATAAATAAATAAAAAAAAATAAATAAATAAATAAAATAATAATAAAATAATAATTTTTTTAAAAATTAATAGCGGAAATTCGCGCAACCGTGGAAAATTTCAAGCCCTGAAGAAAAGAAGACTGCAGAAATAATAGATTTGTAACCTTTGGCTGTTGGTATCAGTTTTTACACGGTGATCAGAATCATCAAGACAAAAACTGATACTGACAGCCAAAGGGTTAATTTGAGTTTCTCTACCTCAAATTAAACTTTCCCTGCTCAGTTCCCAATTCTGGTGGTACAGCCAAATGCATATGAACATCCATGAAATATTTTTATCACCAATATAACTTTAATGGAGAATATACCTTTGAACATGAATTAAAAAAAACACTAAGAAATTAGCTTGAAACAAAAGATTTGTCTTGTCCAACTACGGTTTCAGCAAAGCAAAGATTGGAAACTGACTTGCATTACACTACAGGTTGCATTACACTACAGGATGACAAAGACGTTGACTAAACTAAAACATTATGCACAGAAAAGTATTTCCAATGGGCAAATATTTGTTCGATATTGACACTGCACCTGTCACATTGCTCAAAGAGTTTCATTCATTGCATGCTGGTGACAAAATAGACATTGCTTATGCACAGAAAAGTGTTTCCAATGGGCAAATATTTGTTTGATATTGACACTGCACCTGTCACATTGCTCAAAGAGTTTCATGCATTGCATGCTGGTGACAAAATAGACATTGTTTGCAAGTCAGAAGTAGGGCAAAATTGCATGTTTCTATGAAATCCCTTTTGCATGCACATACAAAAACTAGGCTTATGACAGATGTGAATGTGAAACTGTTGGCTGAAAACTGCTGGGTTAGGACAAATCAGATACAGGTACTGGTAAAACTATCACTGTACAACTGTAAATCAATGAAGACTGGCCAAAACCAAAACCTGAAACTCATGCCAATTAAATAATCAACAAAACAAAAAAGGCAAAGCCTTTACGGCTCACGTGTATGACCAATCCACATAATAAGTGACATTTGTGACCTTGATCTTTCCAATAGGTCACTGAAATGGGCAAGTGTTCAGGTGACTAAACATAATTAAAGGGTTTTTTTTTTTTTTTTTTTTTTTTTTTGTATCAGTGAAATCCGAGTTTCCTCAAATGCATGCATTTTTCACACATTTGTCGACCCTCTGCGACCCTTGACCTTTGGGAGGGGCCAACTAAATTAGCATGTATAGAAAGGTGTTTTCATCAGCTACCTTTTTGCCAAGTTTGATTGAAAAGTTTGCACAAAAACAACTTTGATAAAAATGACAATTGTATCAAATTCCAAAACTGACATTTTTCACACACTGCTGACCTCCTGTGACACTTAACCTTCCATGGCTATTCCTTCCCCCTTTCTGGACCCCCTGCGACCTTGACCTTTGTGAGAGGTCACTGAAACTAGTATGTTTAGAAAGGTTTTACCACAAAATACCCTTGGGCCAAGTTTGAAGTGTGAGGCTTGAATAGTCTCCAAGAAAATGCCAACATTAAAGTTTACCACAGTTGACAGGCGCTGGATGGCCCATTACACTTTTGCCAATGACTCACACTTATCTCAACTATCCCAGTTAACAAAACCTCAGTTCACCTTTATCATTTTAACCCCTTCACTGCCAAGAACAAGTGAACACGATTCAGCTGCAAGGGACAAAGATCCTCATGACCCCACGCAGTTGTGGGGACTCATGAAGATCAATTGCTTCTTGCAAAAACCACTTTGTGTCAATGTTTCTAAGATGACTTTGGCTCTTTGGCATCAAATTCTCAAAGATTTTAGAAACACAATCTGTATGAACTGGCAGTGATGGGGTTAAGTGTACACAAAATAGTGAAAATAAACCTAGTCAGCAACAGATTAATTACAACAGGACAATCGAAAACAGAATAATACTTGATAATGTTACAGGCATGGAGCAAAGCAAAGAAACCACAGCAGCAGACATTGTGGAGTATAAAATGTAAGCACTGCACTAAAATAATCAAGCCAAAACTGGGAAGCAAGAAGTATTAACCTATTACATCCTGAGGCTGATTTTTTTAACTTTACTACTGTTCTATGAAGGCTACACTACAAATTACAAGATAGATCAACCATTTCAGTTCAAGGGGTGGTGCCAGAATAGCCTGGCACCTCAGGTGCCAGGCTGTTCTGGCACCACCCTTTAAACTATCATAGTCAAATTTATTTCAAGCAATTGTGCATCAGGATGAAGAGGGTTCATGAATGTTTAGTGGTGTGGATTGTACACAAACAAACACTGATACGGTAAAACTACAACCTATTTTGAGCAACCACTTTTCATTTCCTTATGTTTGGCCAGAACAAAAAAAAACGTGGTCTTTTTAACCCTTTTAGCTCCAAGGTCCCATTTCTCAAATTTTGGAGTTGTTGCCTAACGACTATGTACCAGTTGTAAGAGGTGGACTGACTATGATAATTCAAGGGTAGTGCCAGATGAGCTTGGTGCCTGCAGGTGCCATGCTCATCTGACACTGCCCTTGAATTATCATGATCTCCTGCTGCAGGGTCCCAGGATAAAAAATTTTTTTTAAAAGACATGTTCTCCCCAAAGGTAATTCTTGCACTGTTTTCAGCAACCACCATTTCTGCCAGATAAAAAATGATCTAACAAGACAGGTGTTATCTCAAGACACATCTTGAAGGGCAAAAGGTGTTACCTGTCATCAAAAACCATCAATTAGGGGGCTACAACCACCTAAATGATGGTCTTTAACCCATTTAGCCCTGGGACCCTGCAGGAGGAGATGGATTAATCATGATAATTCAAGGGTAGTGCCAGATGAGCTTGGCACCTGAAGGCGTCAAACTCAGCTGGCGCTACCCTTGAATTATCATGATCAATCCATCTCCTACAAATGGTACATAGTCGTTAGGCAGCATCTCCAAAATGTGAGAAATGGGACCTTGGGACTAAACGGGTTAATGACAGGTGATCTCTCATAGTCATTACGGCGGTCGCTTAAGACTGGTTCTGCTATATGAAATGTTTGATTACAACACAGTGACTTGTAAATCCTTCGCAACAGACCCAGTATAAACTTGTAAGTGTTGTACTCTTCCTTGTGTATGTAAAAATGTCACTGTAGCAAAAATATGGTGGCATGACATCAAAACTGAAATTATTGAATAAGATAAGATAAGATAAGATAAGATGGTTTATTGCCATATGTTTCCATGTACAAAACAATAAAAACATTGGAATTTGTCTTGATGTCAGTTACTAAGACTAAACACACACACACACACACACACACACACACACACACACACACACACACACACAGAGAGAGAGAGAGAGAGAGAGAGAGAGAGAGATCTGATACAGTTAAAAACTGACTGTACACAATCATTCTCACTCGCCACTCGCGCTCTCTCCAATTAGTCCGGTTGATCAGAGAGAGCGTGAACAGCAAGAGGGAAAAAACTGTTGCGGAATCTGCTGGTCTTGGTACTGATGGACCTGTACCTGCGCCCTGATGGTAAAATTTGAAAAAGCTCATTGCGAATACTTTGTGAACTCTAGCCATGCCTCGTAATTCCCTGTTCTGATTAGTGAGGGGTGAAAAAGCAAGCTACCCAGCAAGCGAAGGACCTGGGGCTGACGTTGAGTGTCGTTTGCTTGTGCGTGGGCCAACAACATGCGACGTCCGGCTGAAAGCCTTTCACTGAATATGTACTATATCTAGTTATATCAGGCTCGCTGTCTGTGTTAGGCCTCCTCCATACTTACCATCAGATTTGAGTTTATTTTTATTATCTTCAGACTTAGGAGTGTCTGGAGAGAGAGAGAGAAAAAGGACAGATTGACAGAGAATACACAATTCACTCTGTGAATACAGAAATGTACTGTTGAGGAAGTTACTACAAAGTCCTCAAGTGCTGCTGTGATGACCAGCATGGCTTTTGGGGCTATGGTATCCTTACAGTTGTAACCCTTTGGCTGTCGGTAACCGTTTTTGTCATGACAATTCCTGCAGGAATTGTCACAACAAAAAATGCTACTGACAACCCAAGGTTAAAGAGATATAAAAAACGGATTTAATGAGCTATAAAAACCAAGAACCATCAAAGACCAGCGTGAACATTGTATTGTGACTAGCTGTAGCTACTGACAGACTCTACATTGTTAACCCTATGGCTGTCAGTAGTGCTTCTATCAAGATGATTCCTTCAAGAATCCTGCAAGAATCACCTCAAGAAAAAAGCACTAGTGACAGCCAAAGGGTTAAAACTTAAAAGAATTTCCGTTTGTTAAGAAATTGTTAGTCGAGAGTAAATGAGTAGGTGTCAAGAAAGATGGAGGTAGGCTTAAATTAAAACCCTCAGTGCATGCAGCCAGTAATACTGTTTAAAGTAGTTACAGTGGCTGCAAGCACCGGGGTCAATGCATCTGATGTGTACACCATGCAGATATGTAGCAAAAAGCCAAGTACTGTATCTGTATGTGACATGTCTCGAATGTATTTACATTCAAAATTAACTCTGTCAGTCATGCTTTCTGCATGAATGCCCTCGACAAAAAGCATGACTAACCGCCAAAGGGTTAAACACACCAAACGTACCTGCTTCTCCATTGGCCATCTTGTTGGATGGAGGTCTGTTGTCTGGCGTGCTCCGTGCACTATGACCTTTCACTTCTTCTTTGACCTCTTCTTTGATGTCACGAAGGCCACCATTGACGTCGTTCTTGGCGGACTCCTTCAGCATGGCCACCTGGCGTCGCTCCTTCATAGTGGCAGGTGTTGAGCAGACGTCAGATGAGGTAAATGGAGGATTTTTGACAGCTGTGTCGTTCACAGCTGTACTGGTGCTGTATTCGTGGGCACCGTGGCGCCACCACGTCACAGTTAAAAAGTCCCTTCCAGGTAAAAGTCCAGAAGTGTGCTCAATTCAGCAACTTTGTTCTAAGATAATAAGCACATGGTCCAGGTGTTAAAGGGATGAAACGCAGAATAAAACACACACACACACACACTTGGTTGTTATCAGTATCACTCCTCTAGAATACGATTTAGACGATCCATCCTTCACGCCCGATACCCAGGCGTAGTCGTGTCTTGTTCTTCTTGCGGTCATACATCTGTCAACAGACAACAAAACAGCACATTAGAAATACATCAGTGATCACATTTAACTCATTGGTGACACTGTTTTATACAACTCGCAAGCTTTTCCGGACCATATGTTATAAGGCTGTCTCAGTTCACGTGTGGTGATGTGGGGTTTGTGTTTTTCACTGTACTTTGGACAGTACTGTACTTTATGAATACAAATATCTTTATTGTCCCAAGATGGGAAATTTGTTTGTAGCATTATTTTTTGTAAAACAGTTGTAAAAACAACAAATGTGAACATAAAACAAATAGATACATTTGACCGACTAGAACACACCGACCGATTACAGTGAGCATGTGCACGTATATAACATCACAACCATCTGTAATGTTAATATCTAATTGGGGCGGTCCGTGGCGCAGTGGTTAAGGCGCCTGCCACCAATGCTGAAGGTGCGAGGTTCGATTACGGGTTCTGGCATCGGACTTTTCTCCTCTAGTAAGTGTCACCGTTAATTCGGGCGGATTATCGGGGGTTCTTTCTCCGGGTACTCCAGCTCTTCCTCCCCCTCCCCTATGGTACCGGTTTCAGGCCACTTTATAAAATTTCAAATACAAGTGATGAAAATTTCCAAAACCTCAGTAGCTGAGCTGACCCTTCGCACCACGTGAACGTCCTGTGTTTGTCTTGTACTGTGTTTGTCTTCAGTGTGTATGTATGTGTGTCACGTGAGTGTGCGTGTTGGGTTCAGTTCGCGGCGTTTTGAGCCGATTCATAGAATTGGGAAAGCGCCTATATAATAACCGGTATTATTATCCACCTAGAAAGAAAACGTTCTTAAAAATTAACTGAGATGACACTACCTTATACCATGCACACAACACACACGCACGCACACATCAAAGCAACTCACACACACTTGCGTAGCACATGACATTGCAAATGCATAGACCTGAGGCTTACATCTTGACCTTCCAGCAAATGATGCCCTATAGGTCTATCCCATGCATCATTTAGGCGACGGATAGATTATGGCACGAAAGAAAGACGTCTGCAATTTGTTTTGCGAGTCACAGTTCCGTATAACCTGGAGGAAGGCAACAAGGCATATTCTTCAGATAAAATATGAGTATCATCAGATACAATGTGAAGGCTTTGTTAAGCACCTGCTTCTCATACAAGAAGAAAGGCAGGGCTGCTGAACACCAGTTATTTTGCTACTGATGTTGATAATGCACTGGAGCTTAGTCTTATCTTTTAGGCTCATGTTCCCAAACCAACAGACACCTGAGAAGGTGAGTACACTTTGAATAAAAGATTGACAAAAGAGAGTTAAAACAGAGTTGTCAACATTAAACTGAAGCAGCTTCCTCAAAAGATACAGGCGCTGTTGGCCTTTCTTGTGCAAAACATCACACTGACTGTCCCATTTAAGATTGTCATCAATGGTGGTTCCGAGGTATTTGTACTCGGTCACCTTTTCCATTATTTCATCAAAAATGACAGTGTCTGACTGCGTTTGACAGTTTTTCCTGAAGTCTATGCACATATCTCTTGTTTTGGAAGCATTGATGCACAGAAAGAAGTCATGGCACCAGTCCACACAATCCTGCACGACTGGACTGTGACTGGTTTCGTCTTCATAGAGCAGGCTCAGCAGAGCAGAATCATCTGAGAACTTAATCAAATGCCTGTCACTGTGTGCACTCCTGCAGTCATCTGTGTATAATATAAATAAGAGTGGTGAAAGCACACAGCCTTGCGGTGAGCCTGTGGAAACCGATTTAACAGTAGACAATGTGCCATTTACCCGAACTCTTTGCGATCTACACACGAGGAAGTCTAAGATCCACAAGGACAAACTGTTACTCAGCTTAAAATCATTGGTAAGTTTCCTGAAGAGAAAGTGTGGTTGAAGCGTGTTATACACGGCAGTCAGATCCAGGAATAAAATTCTAGCATGAGTTTTACCTTCTCAAAGTGAGTGTGGATAAGGTTCAAGAGCATTAACGTGGCATCCTTGACCCCTCTTCCGGGCCTGTACGCGAACTGCAGAGGGTCCAATAAATGTGCTGTACAGTTCATGAGGTGAGATTTGACTAACTTTTCAAAGGTTTTCATCACGAGAGATGTCAACGCAATAGGCGGAAAATCGTTAAGTACAGAAGGGCGGGCCTTTTTAGGAATTGGGACAACTATGGACATTTTCCACATGGTGGGAACCCTTTGCTGTTCGAGACAGGCTTGAAAGATGGTATAGAAGATGTCACACAGCTGCAAGGCACAGTGTCTCAAAATGTGGCCAGAGATGCCATCAAGGCCAGCACTCTTCCTGGTGTTTGTACGCTCAAAAACCTTACACACATCCTCCTTGCTGATTTGGATGGTTTCATCTAACCTTGAGGAAGCTTTGATGTTATCAATCACAGAACTAAAGTCATGGGTGTCAAAGCAACAATAAAATGAATTCAATTCCTCCGCAACCTCGCGCTGGGACCATATGGCGTTGAGGCGCGTCCCCTGGGTGGTGGATAGGGGGTCCCTCGTGAGAGGGGTGCACCGAATGAAATAAGGTGCCGTGAACCAACATGGTCTAAGGGAAGGTGACCCCGACAGAAAACCCCTGGTCCTCCTAGTAAGGGGGCTGGGCGTGGGGGTAGCTTCCCCACCCTGCAAAAAAGGAAATAGCTACAAAAACGCCGACGAAAAGACTAACAGTAATTCCTTTCCTGGAGGAGGAAGGTTCTTCTACCAGAAGACTTATGACGTCCTGTGGTGAAAGCCGGAAGTCTTCGGAAGCCACAGGACCGAGCCGCCTCTCTCTATCCAGGGATACAACCATGGGCACATGGAACGTCAAGACCATGTACCAGAGCGGCAAGGCCGCCCAGATAGCAGCGGAAATGCAAAAGTACAACCTTTCCCTGCTAGGTATCAGTGAAGCCAGATGGACGCAGTCTGGCCAGAAAAGGCTGTTAAGTGGGGAGATGATTCTGTATTCAGGTCATGAAGAGGAGAATGCCCCCCATACAGAAGGCGTAGCATTCATGCTGTCACCAGTGGCACAGAGAGCGCTGATGGGCTGGGAACCTCTTGGGCCAAGAATCATCACAGCAGCCTTTAGAACCAAGAAAAAGCTCAAGCTGAACGTCATCCAGTGTTATGCGCCCACTAATGACAGGGACGAGGAAGAGAAACAAGAGTTTTACGACCGACTCCAGAGTGCCATGGACAAATGTGCGGAGCGAGACATCACCATCGTCGTGGGCGATTTTAATGCCAAAATAGGGGAGGACAACACCGGATATGAATAGGTGATGGGGAGACAGGGACTAGGCTCGGAGATGAGTGAGAACGGGGAGAGGTTTGTAGACTTTTGTGCTCTAAACCGACTTGTCATTGGAGGCAACATCTTCCCACACAGAAGGATACACAAAGCAACTTGGGTCTCACCTGACCATACAACAGAGAACCAAATAGACCATATCTGCATTAGCAAGAAATTTAGAAGATCCCTTCAAGATGTTTGAGTGAGGAGGGGAGCAGATGTCGCCTCCGACCACCATCTGCTTACCTTAAGAATGAAGCTCAAGCTAAAGAAAAGCTGCACAGAGACAACAAGAAGTCAGCGCTATAATGTAGGCCTCCTGAGAGAAACTGGAGTTAGAGAAGAGTTCAAACTGGTGCTGTCCAACCGGTTTCAAGCGCTACAGGAGCTAGTAAATGAAGAGGAGGCGGCCACCACAGAGCAGCAGTGGAAGGCAGTTAGAGAGGCGCTGAACTCAACCTGCAAAGACACTGTAGGGTTCAGGAAACACCATCACAAGGACTGGCTGTCGGCACAGACCTTGAAGAAGATAGAAGTGAGGAAGCAGAAGAAAGCAGTTGTCAACAACAGTCGCACGAGAGCAGCCAAAGTAAGGGCACAGGGGGAATACTGGGAAGCCAACCGCGAGGTGAAGAGGAGTATCAGGGCAGACAAGAGGGCCTACACAGACAGCCTAGCAGCAGAGGCAGAAAAGGCAGCAGGCAGCGGCAATATGAAACAGCTCTACGACATTACCAGAAGATTGTCAGGCAAGTATGGTCATACAGAAAGACCAGCAAAAGACAAAGAAGGCAAGTCTATTGCAGACAGAGCAGACCAACTCGACAGATGGGCCGAGTATTTTGAAGAGTTACTGAACAGACCTAGCCCACCCAACCCCCCAGACATCCAGCCGGCAGAGACCGACCTACCCATCAGCTGTGACAGACCCAGCCGGGAAGAGATCAGAAGAGCAGTGGCATTTTTGAAGAATGGCAAAGCAGCAGGCCCAGATGGCATCCCAGCGGAGTCTCTGAAAGCAGACCTAGAGACAACAGTTGAGATGCTGTACCCACTGTTTGGAAAGATCTGGGAAGAGGAGGTGATGCCGGCTGACTGGAAGGAGGGGTACCTAATCAAGCTTCCCAAGAAAGGCGACCTCAGCAAGTGTTCCAACTACAGAGGAATCACCTTGCTGTCAGTACCAGGAAAGGTCTTCAACAGGATCATCCTGGAGAGAATGAAGAGCTCCGTTGACCCCCAGCTGAGAGACCAGCAAGCAGGATTCAGGAAGAACCGATCATGTACAGACCAGATCGCCACTCTCCGCATCATCGTGGAACAGTCTCTAGAGTGGAGCTCCCCGCTGTACGTCAACTTTGTGGATTATGAGAAAGCATTTGACAGTGTGGACCGAGAGACTCTGTGGAAACTCCTACGACACTACGGTGTACCCGCAAAGCTCGTCCGCCTGATCAAGAGCAGTTACGATGGCATGACATGTCGCGTGATCCACGAAGGGCAGTTCACCAGGGAGCTCCAGGTCAGAACTGGTGTCAGGCAGGGGTGTCTGCTGTCTCCGTTCCTCTTCCTACTGGCCATAGACTGGGTCATGAAGATGACCACAGAGCACAGACGAAGTGGAATACAGTGGACACTGTGGACACAGCTTGACGACCTCGATTTTGCAGACGACTTGGCATTACTGTCCCACACTCATCAACAAATGCAGGACAAGACCACGAGGCTTGCTGACATCTCGTCCCAAGTGGGCCTCACCATTCACAAACAGAAAACAAAGACAATGAGGCTGAACGCAACCAGGGAAGAACCAGTCTTGCTTGCTGGCACCCCGTTGGAGGAGGTGGAGTCCTTCACCTATCTCGGGAGCATCATAGACAAAAAAGGCGGCACTGATGCAGATGTCAGAGCACGAATCGGTAAAGCCAGAGCAGCCTTTCTCCAGTTGAAAAAAGTGTGGAGTTCCAGAGAGCTGTCACAACACACCAAAGTCCGGATTTTCAACTCCAATGTAAAAGCAGTTCTCCTATATGGAGCAGAGACTTGGAGATTGACAAAAACCACAGTCAACAGAGTACAGACCTTCCTGAACAGTTGCCTTAGAAGAATTTTGAAAATCCACTGGCCAGAGAAGATCAGCAACGTCAGACTCTGGGAGAGAACAGAGCAGATAACAGCAGAGAATGAAATTGGGCAAAGAAGATGGGGATGGATCGGTCAGTCTGAGAAAGCCAGCTTCCAGTATCACTAGGCAGGTATTGTCATGGAACCCCCAGGGAAAGAGGAAAAGAGGTAGGCCGAGAAACTCCTGGCGTCGAGACCTCCAAGCAGACATCAAGAGACTGGGAACCACCTGGAGTAGAATCGAAGGAGAAGCACTGGACAGGAGTTGCTGGAGGTCTCTCGTCGACGGCCTATACCCGGGTAGGGGTGACAGGCGTAAGTAAGTAAGTAATTCCTCCGCAAAGTCAACATCGTTATTATCACCTAAGGGTGTCAATCTAGTGGAGGTTCAGTTCTTACTCTGAATGTCCGTCATTGTTTTGATACCCCGCCAAGTAGCTCTCAAATCCCCTGTCTTAAATTTCATTTCTATTTTGTTTTTGTAACTGTCCTTAGCTTTACTTATTTCAGACCGCACAACTCTCTGAATCTGTTTTCTCTCTGCAGGACCAGACTCGATGTAAGCCTTTTTTTACATTGTACTTTGGACAGTACTTTGACACTGTACTTTGGACAGTACTGTACTTTGACACTGTACTTTGGACAGTACTTACTTTGGACAGTACTGTACTTTGACACTGTACTGTGGACAGTACTGTACTTTGACACTGTACTGTGGACAGTACTGTACTTTCACTGCAATGCCACTTAGCAATCAGCTACTGAAGGTTGGTTGTAGGTTGGTTGTACATTGCTTAACATCCCGACAGCAACAAGACTTTCTCAGGACGTGCCTGCACTGCTGGTGAAAAAAAAAAAAACTAAACAGAATATCGAATGTATGTCGCCAGCCGATCTAATACGCTAAATAAACCTAAGACCATTTAGCAACACACATCCAATATCAAGAGCTACAGACAGCGCAGACGGTAGGAGCTTAGAAAAGGAAAATACAGGTGAATAGACCACGGGTGGACAGAAACACATGCCCAGAATAGAGGGGAAAACTCACCCTGTGGGGCTGACCTGGGTGACCCTGGGAACTAAAAAGTAGCTAACCCCACCCAAGTCTCCCAGGGCAGACCCGGGTGGAGGAGCTACTGAAGGAAAGCAAGACTGACCAAACTGTGGCTCATCCCCACTTTGAAGAGCATATGTTGATTCTGTGTTTAAAACTCTTTCAAATAAGTCTTTATACAAATGAAATAAATCGTTTCTGACTTCCTCTTATGCAAAAGTAATCACATGTGCTCACTTTGACTGATGAAATGCTCACTAAAGCTCACATTTTATTATCAGTCAAGTGAGCACACGTGATTTATTTGCGTAACAGGAGTTGAGGTATAATTTAGTATCTATTAAACCTCTGACATACTGATGATACTGCTCAGCGGAAAAGCACAGCTATTCATCTTCTCCCCTAACGGTAGCAGCCCAAAGGGTTAACAGAAAAATCCGTAATGATAGGTTTACAGTTACAATTACATCTACCTGAACAACAGCTCAACAACACATGCCATATCACTTGTAATGCTGCTGACAATCTGTGATTTTAGACCTTACAGCAAATCGTCATTGTCTAAACTCACATACCACTATACACATCAAATTAAACAAAGTGCGAGATTGTGATGTCTTCTGGTTTCTCCACTAACTCATTACAACCTGATGATGAAATCAGCTTTCTTTTCTTGATATCCATTGAAGTCTACATTTTCATCTTTTCTTTTCTTTTTTGTTGATATCCCTTAAAGTCTACAACACAGTTCAAGTGAGAGATCAACCATGATAGTTCCATGGTGGTGTTGGAATAGCCTGGTGTCTACACGTGATGTCAGCAAGAGACATGGATCCTCATGAGCCCTAGCAACTGTGCAGATTCATAAGGATCCGTCTCTTGTAGCTGGATATTGGGTTTTCCTATTTTTAACAGTGAAGGGGTTAAACACAAAAACAGCATGCCTGAACATTGCATAACAGTGAGACTGTCAACAAAAGACAGCTGGACTGAACATCCCATAACGGTGAGGTTGCTGTCACATGGTGCCCAAAGCCATTTGAATTTAAGGTCTTGGCCACGCTACGCTGTCAATGCAAGGATACACGTCATGATCACACCGTCACAGCCCGAGTTAAAGCGAAAACCATCATGACTTCTCCATCTCTGGTGCTGAGAGCTTAAAAAAAATTCACCTGTAGCTATTTTCACTTGTATCAGAATTCGACACAGATCCTTATGGGCCCTTGCATCTGCAGGCTCACATGAGAATCCATGCCACTTGCTGGTGCAACAGGAGCGCCACCAATAAACGAAACCAATCACTGATTAAGCCTTATCATTCGGAATACACCAGTGTGTGAAATAAGTTTGACTAAAATAGTTCAAGGGTAGTGCCAGAAAAGCTTGGCACCTCTAGGCGCCAAGCTATTCTGGCACACTTGAACTAAAGCCATTTGTCTATAGCCTTATCTGTAAGTACTATAATGTAGCTTGCATAATTATGGCAGTGTACAAAGCTTTTAGCCTCAGTATATGGGTTAACAACCCTTCACTACCGAGAAAACTGCACACCACCCAACTGAACAAGTGCACATCCTCATGAGCTCCCTTAAACTTGTGAAGACATGCATGTCAGTCAGTCCAGCACTCTCTCTCTCTCTCTCTCTCTCTCTCTCTCTCACACACACACACACGCACACATTGTTCCTGAATGTAATCACTCTGCAGTCTCATCACCATCATCATCATCTCTCCCTCTTAACTTGACTAAGCCTCCTTTGCCGTTATCATCTGAACGTCTCCCGTCGGCAAGAGGCGTATGAATATAACTTTAATGAACCCTTGCAGGAGTAGATCACCACACACCTCTTCAAAACGCTACCTTGCCACATGCAGGAGTACATGCACAAACTGGTTACATCAACCTCTGCAAAAAAACAATCTTGTGCTAACTCGTTCCAAAGGATAATAAGGATCGCGAATATTGTGGATAAATGTACGAATCTTGATGATAACTAATTCTACTGAACACGTACGTGTATATTTTTCTGGAGGAGATTTGGTGGGTTACAGCCGAGTCTCCACTTTTAAAGCTCCTAACACAGTGACAGATGTAAACTGTAACCCTGCTGACTTCTGTCTGAAGAACTCATATGTAATTTCTGATGCCATTCCTACGGAACCGCTTCAACCAGCAAGAGGCACAGATTCTCATGTGTCTCTACAGCTGCAGGGGCTCATGAGAATCTCTGCCTCTTGCTGATAGTATGTCACGTAGCTGCTGGTGCTCACGAGAATCTGCGCGTCGTGCCGATGGAAAGGGATGTTTCAAAGGCAACAGTGTTTTGTCTGATGGTCGGCCTTTCACGCTGCAAGATTTGCAGTAATCCTCTCTCAAAAGCCACATCATTACTCTCAACATAGTCCCTAACCCAGCCTCTTCCACTGCAAGTGGTATAGATTCTCATCAGTCCTTGCATTCGCAGGAGTTCATGAGAATCCATGCCTCTTGGTGTTAAGGAACTACCTGTTTTAAACCGCATCTAAACCTCACTTGGTGAAACTGAAAGTCCCGGAGGATGACGCGTACGCGTGGTTGGTTTCAGCATCACAGACTCACAAGTCCTTGCCAATTCTTTTTCTTCGCCTTTCTTTTTCTGTCGTCTTTTTAACCTGACTTGCGTCGTGCTGTCACTTCGTTAATCATTTTCTGTCAGCTTCTTTTCAGTCCCAGCCCTAAAACCCCGATGGCCTCCTCGGTCAGGGGATGCACAGGGATCTGCCAGTAAGAATCAGTTTTGGAGGGTTTAACACGGATCAGGCCACGAAGGCAATCTCACGGCGGTCTACAAATGAGGCGTCGATTATCATGTGCCCAAATTCGCGGCTGCTTGAGCTCGTAATAAAGAACCCATGCTTCTTGGACTTGGACAGAGGTCGTCAAAACGGCCGTCTGTGGAACCGCAAAATGTTACACATCTTGCAAGGACATTTTGCAATTGGGTCTCTCTCTCTGGCTTGACTTCGCGAACGAAGATTTTATAGGAGTTGACCACGACGTCTGCAGGCTTGTTCGTGGCTGCGGAGGCCAACCCGAGACAGGCAGGTTCGACCGCAGTGGCTGCAGGGGAAGGTATGGCCAGGGTTCTGAGCTGCGGCATCTCTGTTTTTTCTCCTGAGCCGCTTGTCCTTAAGGCTAGCTCTGTGAGAGTCCTCAAAGGAGACAGCTGCCTTGTAAATGGTGGAGCGCCAGGTGTCACGGTCCGCAGCAAGCGAAGACCACTGGTGGTGGTCGATTTGGCAGGCACTAAGTGACTTCTTGAGACAGTCTTTGTATCTCTTCTTTGGTGCCCCTCTGTCACGGTGTCCAGTAGCAAGCTCGCCAAACAGTGTGATCTTTGGTAGGCGATGATCCTCCATCCTGGAGACATGCCCCGCCCAGCGGAGCTGTGTCCGCAGCAGCAAAGCCTCGATGCTCACAGTTTCAGCCTGTTTAAGGACCTCGACGTTGGTGACATAGTCACTCCAGTGAATGCCCAGGATGGTACGCAGGCAGCGCTGGTGGAAGCGTTCGAGGAGTCGTAGTTGGCTGCGGTAGAGGGCCCAGGACTCGGAACCATACAGCAGGGTGGTGAGGACCACAGCTCTGTACACGCTGATCTTGGTGCCTGTTTTCAGCTGTTGATTGTGCCACACCCGCTTGAAAAGTCGCCCGAAAGCGCTGTTCGCTTTTGCCAGCCTGCTGTCAAGCTCCTTGTCCAGCTTGGCGTCCGACGTGATAATGCAGCCAAGGTAGGTAAACTGGTGCACTGACTTTAGTTCAGACTCGCCAATGGTGATGTGAGGAGGGCGATACACTGTCTTGGGTGCCAGCTGATGGAGGACCTCTGTCTTTTTCAGACTGACCTCGAGTCCAAAGAGCTGGGCAGCATCTGCGAAGCAAGACGTGATGCGCTGCAGGGCTCTCTCTGCAACATCAGCAAAAAGCAGCTCACGAATCAGTTGGTCTAGGGTTTTCGTGTGGGCCTGCAGTCGTCTGAGGTTGAACAGGCTGCCATCGAGACGATACCTGATGTACACTGCATCGTCATCATCGAGGTCCACTGTGGCCTGCTTCAACATCATGCTAAAAAAGATGGTGAAGAGGGTCGGTGCCAGCACGCAGCCCTGCTTTACGCCGGTGAGAATAAGGAATGGTTCTGAGAGGTCATTGTTGAGTCTGACCTGGCCTTGCTGGTCCTCGTGTAGCTGGACAATCATGTTGAGGAACTTTGGGGGACAGCCAAGTCGCTCCAGGATCTGCCACATGCCTTGCCTGCTCACAGTGTCGAACGCTTTTGTTAGGTCGACAAATGTTACGTACAGCCCTTTGTTCTGCTCGCGGCACTTCTCCTGTAGCTGTCTCAGCACAAAGACCATATCGGTGGTGCTCCTGTTTGCTCTGAAGCCACACTGGCCCTCTGGGAGTTGGTCTTCAGCGATGGCAGGTACCAGCCGATTCAGGAGCAGCCTTGCAAGGATTTTCCCAGCAATGGACAGCAGGGTAATTCCCCGATAGTTGGAACAGTCAGACTTCTCGCCTTTGTTCTTGTACAGGGTGATAACGACTGCATCACGGAGATCTTTTGGTAGTGTTCCTTCCTCCCAGCAGCAGAGAAAGAGGTCATGGAGCTTGTTGTATAGAATCACAAAATATTGCAGCTGCCACAAAAGTGTATCAGTTGCAACGTTATTTGGTCGCAACTTAGACCTAACACGCAGTTAGCAAGGCAGAATGTTGCAATTGTTGCGCTTTTGTTGCAGTGCAACATTTTGTGGTAGAGACAATGAAGGAAAACACAAAAACAGAAAATCGTGGCCATCTCTCTCTCTCTGACCATGATGGGGGCAACAAACGATGACAGGGGTCATCAAAGTTGATTATTACTCACATTTTCTATTAGGATCGGGATCTTTACTGGGAGTGGTGTGTGTGGTGTGAATAGTGTGTGTGTGTGTGTGTGTGTGTGTGTGTGTGTGTGTGTCGGGGGTAGGGGGTGGGGTTGTTATGATGGGCTGCGGGTAGGTAAAGTGGGGGTGTTTCGGTGGAGGGGAGAAGGCCTGCCGCAGTAAAGGGTCTGCCATAGTAAAGGGCCTGCCACAGTAAAGGGAATGCTACAGCGAAGGACCTGCCACACAATTTTTTCAGTTTAATAAGTTATCAATACTTGCACTTATTTGTATGTGTATATATATATATATATATATATATATATATATATATATATATATATATATATATATATATATATATATATATATATATATATATATATATATATCGAGAGACTGATCCTTGAGGCGCTGTTTGCCGATGTCTGTGCGCTGATGGCGCACACGGAGTCTGACCTCCAGTCCAAGGTCAACAGGTTCTCGGAAGCCTCTCGACTGTTTGGCCTCACCATCAGTCTCAACAAGACCGAGGTCCTGCACCTTCCAGCCCCAGGCTGGCACGAGACACCCCCCCCCCCCCCCCCCCCCCCCCCCCCGAAAGCACCGAGCTGAAGACTGTCGACCAGTTCAGGTACCTGGGGAGCATCATCTCTTCTGACGGTACTATCGACAAGGAAATCGCAGCTTGCATCAGCAAAGCCAGCCAAGGCCTAGGTCGTCTGCGCACACGTGTGTTGAATAACAACAACGTCAAGCTCTCCACCAAGATCAAAGTCTACAAGGCAGTAGTCCTCCCCAGTCTCCTCTACGGCTGTGAGTCATGGACGCTGTACAGAAAGCACCTCAAACAGCTTGAACGTTTCCACCCGAGATCCCTGCGCTCACTCATGGGCATCAAATGGCAAGACAAGGTGACAAACCTGGAAGTCCTGGATAATGCTGGCTTAGTGAGTGTTGAAGCCTTGATCTTAAAGACATAACTTCGCTGGACAAGTAATGTCATACGCATGGATGATTCTCGCATGCCATGCCAACTCCTGCATGGTGCACTCTCAAAAGGCCACAGGAAGCAAGTACGGCCAAAGAAACGCTTCAAAGACTGCATAAAAGACAGCCTCAAGTTCTGCGTCTTCCTGGTAAAGGAACTTGAAGCACAACCACAAGACAGATCTGGCTGGCGTTCCGCCACCAGGAAAGCCTGCATGCTCTTTGAACACAATCGGCACGAACAGATCAGCAGTGCCAGAGCTCGCAGAAAGACAGCGTCGACTCTCCCCACAGCTACGTTCTAGTGCCCCCATTGCCCTAGCAGGTGTGGCTCCAGGACTGGCTTGGCCAGCCACACCCGCACCCACAAATAGAAGTCAAGCACAATGACGACATCATCGGTTTTCGATGGTCTACCCATTATATATATATATATATTGTAACATGTAGAGCGTAGGGGATCCACCCACCCAAACACAGAGAGAGAGAGAAATGAAATGAAATTAAACTTTATTTTTCAAGGATAAATGATTAGGTACCTTCAATGACCTTTTTTCAATCATGTCCTTGCTAAGCTATAGCATGCACGTAAACACACAAACACATAATTATATATATAAAAGTATACATAATAGTAAAAAGTACAGGCAACAATAATTCCATTTCAAATAATCAATGCTCACATTACACGACACACACACACACACACACGTTCACACTGATATATACCAGTGCGCACACACACACACACTCTCACACACACACACACACTGACATCAAGCAAAACATCGAACATTAAACATTAAAAAAAAAAAAAATTATGATGTTAAAAAAGAGAGAGAGGCAGAGAGAGATGGCCACGATTTTCTGTTTTCGTGATTTCTTTGTTTGTCTGACCTGTTGTTTAGCGCCCAAATTGGTTAAATCCCAAAATATGGCAGTCATCCTCAGAAACCTCTTCACAGTTCCAGGAGAGAGAACAACCGTGCTAGTTCAAGGGTGGCCGGAAGCAACGTCAATGCTACTGTTTGCGACTTCTGGTGTGGGCAGACAGAATGTTCTAGTTTTAGTATTGTCCAAAATCATTTATTCCACTATAAGAAAACAACTGTGGCAAAATATCACACAATTTTAATTCAGCCTGCACCATCTTATTCACCTAGAAGCAATTTTTTTAAGATTAAAAAACAAACAAAAAACACGGACTGAAATGTTCACGGTCACCATTTTTCCTACCAAGGTACATAATTAAATTTGATATGCACTGTGTGACTGGGTACTTTATCGATTACTGTGAGACATGGGCCCTGCTGACATTGACAATCACATTACGTCTTAGTCGTCAAACAGCTCACACTGGCTGTCTTCCTCGATTCGCTACCACTGATAGCAGTAGCGATTCAAGGAAGACAACCAGTGTGCAAACAGACTACTCCATGTCTGCCCTTATTTGGCAAAAGTCAGTACGTGCATTTTTGTAGCCAGTATGAAAATCTCGCTTTTCTCATAAGGGACACATTTGCTTTGCCAAATCGGAGCAGACTTGCAAATAAAGCTCTGATTCTCCAGACCCTATGTTGCAACACGGGCTCATGAGACTCTGCGTCTTCTGTTGGCCTTGATAGACTCCAGCAGTTCAGCTGACGATCAGTTTGGTGCATCCCCACTCCTCAAACCAAACAACTTGCACTCTGCACGACAATGACCACTTCAGCACACCCAGACACCTTCGTGTGTTTCTTCATCACTAACATCAGGCATAAAATGTCCTCGGGCCGACGACGGCCGTCGTTGGCCCGAGCACAGCCGTGCGCGGGTCAACGGCTGCGGTCTGGGGCCCGAGGAACTGTGTCTTACTAGGTTCGTCTGTCTAATGACATTTGTGCTGTGACATTCTTAGCAACTGCTCACCAGACATCTATATTTCGCAATACATACATATAGGATTGAATGTATCTTGTCGCTGCACAAAAATACAACTTCACCTGAATACCTCTGCTAGAGGATGAAAACTAGAATAACATCCTAAAACCGGAGCCACTGAGTCTACTGCCTCTTACAAAAATAGAACTAATCATCAAAAGCTATAATGATGCAAATTTGAATCTTGCTCCCAAATACAACCAACCGTTTGAGTGAGACTTTACTCATAAAAAGTTACAATAAAGTCGGATACAACAAACTTCGCAAAACAAAATCCCCAAGAAACAGAAACACGCTTAGACAGACAATGACAACGCAATTTAAAGACTACATTTAAACTATCAAGGCTGATCTATCTCTCACAGCCTGGTACAGTCTTTATAGACACATGTGATCAGTTGCAAATGTCAAACGTTATCTGCCAAAAGACATTCTTTGACAGCAAGGACCTGGACGCCCAGTGCCGTAAGATTATATTTCAATGGGACGCCCAGCGTGCCTGGCATGTCTTCCAGCATTCAAAATATCAGACGGGGAAAGTGGGTGGGGGTTGGTGGGTGCCACTTGCGGGGGGGGGGGGGGGGGGGGGATGAGATGGTGAAGGATACATCCCCCCCCCCCCCCTACACTTTTTTAGGGGGGAGGAGGGCTGAGAGGGTCTCCACCACCACCAACACCAACCACCCTCACCCACCCCGGTTCTACGCCACTGATGTAAGGTGTTCACTGCACTACCGTATTTTCGTTAATCGCTTTTTGTGACTGTCACAAAGCTTGTGGACACTCCTTGCCAGTCTCTAGATGTTTGTAGCAGAATGTTGGCTTGTCACAAAGCGTGCTGAAAATCCTAGGTGTGTCTACGAGCACGTCGTTTATTCGTTGTTTTTTTTTTTTACACTGCCACAAAGCAAGTTACAATTAAAGGGGTCTGTAACCAAATCCATGCCATAGCGTGTGTTCTGGACTAACACTAGCTGTGTCCCTCGACTCGCTCCCGCTGAACAGCAACAGTTAATCGTGGGAGACAACCAGCGTGTGATGGTCTGTGATTTTGGACCTTACGCTCGAGGCCGTAAGGCCTAAAAACACAGACCAGCACACAGCACACAAATGACAAAGAGGGGATATGATTGTAAGATATTGGCACCGTATAGTTTTTTATTGAAAACGGTCCCGTAGAAGAGGCTTTTTGAGGGAACTCTTTCTCTCCGCTGCAGATGGAAGGAAGTTAAACTCAATACGTCGCAGACTAGTGCCTCGCTTCTCTGTTCTCACCTCTAGCATTATCACAATACCGAGAGTAAATCAATTTAGTCTACTACGTCTCTTCCTAAGACTGACCAACAGCATCTGCAAACACTCTTGTACAGAGCCTTCACGAAAGAGGAAATAAACCTGGACTTCAAAAGAGCATTTTAACTAAATCTACTAAAAATGCACCATCATGAAAATATCACACTGCAAGTTCAGCTTTTTTTGTAAAGGTCAACGATCATATCTCTCCTTCACTTTTCTGCCAAACAATAATTTCACATGGAGTCCTTGATATTTTACATAAAGAATCCCACAACCTCCCCATTTGAGCTCTTCTGAAAGCATGCTAACCTGCCTATTAACCATTAGGCTGTCATATCAACTTTTGTCGTGTTGATTCCTGCAGGAATCATCGGGACAATAGCTGCCATGAACAGACAAAGAGTTAAAAGCAGTCAGCAAGACGTCATTATGTTTCCGCTAAACACGTACTGTTGTGAAATGCACTCAATATGCATTTAACCAAAGTAAAAGTTAAGCATAATTGTGATACCAGTACCACACAACGTTTACTGTGTTGAAATTCACTCATGTGCAAACGCCACAGAAAAACATGCACGCAGCATTGGTCACAGCCAAACAGTACTCTTGTTCTATGCGCTCCTGCAGTAGGTAAATCGAAAAAAACAAAGGATGGCCGGCAAAGTCGTGTTATGCGAATCTCCCATCACAGCGAGCGGCGACTGCCGTCTTTACCGCCAGTAATTAGCTTTATCTCTCACTCCCATCGCCAATCGGAGGCCATAGATCAACCCAACCACAACCATTGTGAGGATTTATTTTTCCTTATTTTTCTGCATCTTGGGGAATCTGACGGTACAGTCGTTAGGTTAATGTCACTTGCTTAAAACTGTGTTTCTTTCACTCCGACTGTCGATAACAACCGACGACGACGGAGAACTCAGAAAGTACTGTGGAACCTGCTTTGAACAACTACTTTGTTCGCAACTGTGAGGGATGGATTGACCGTGAGACCACCCAACTGCAAGAGGCATAGAACCTCAGGACCCCGTAGTTGCGGGGGCTCATGAGGATCTCTGACTCTTGCAAGCGCAACACTGCATGCATGTCCCCTGGACGGCTGTGGTTCTTATGGAAAGTGCGGCATTACTAACCCCTTCGGTCGGGACTGTGTTTCTGCAATTTTGATCTTGTTTACTTTTTCTCGGCAGGCAAGGAGTTCAGACCCGGCTAACATTCCTATATTTAGAATTCGTCCTAGGTACATCTTACAAATCAGGACAGAGATCGACTGTCGGAAAGCTCAGGAATGGGGAATGAAGTAGTTCTGCGCCTCGGTGCGCTAACATACCTGGCACCAACCATAAAAGCTCGAAAGTAAAGTCAGCAAGAGGCACATATCCTCATGAGCCCCAACCAGTTGGTTTTGGCTAACTTTTCTCTCGACCCAGTCAAGGGGTTAACGTGAGCTATTGTCCCTTGAGGCGAAAGGGGCATACCGGACAGTAAGAGAATACTGCATTAATATGGAGTACATTCGATTCCTACCCGTCGCTGCGGCTTACGACGTGCATACAAAGGATCCCCAGTCTTCACAACGGCTTAGCTGGTGCGAACCCAGCAAAATTGATTGCTACCCCTGATGCCATCCTCTGACTGAACTGCAGATACGGCCGATACAAGCAAGAGGCATAGATTCTCGTGAGCCCCTATGCCTCTTGCAGATCTCTAATGGAGGGTGCTGTGGCATTGAACCCTGGGAAAATGGATTGCTGGCTCTTCCCATTTCATGAAATCTGTAAAGCAAAACGTCACAAAATCTGTTTAAGCAAAGATTGATTGATTTTACATTGCTTAACGTCCCGACAGCAACAAGGCTTTCTCAGGACGTGCCTGCACTGCTTGTGAAAAAAAAAAAAAAAAAAAAAACCAGAATATTGAGTGTATGTCGCCAGCCGGTCCAATACGTTAAATAAACCTACGACATGGGGCCTACGTAAAGCTAAGACCATTTAGCAACACACATCCAATATCAAGAGCTACAGGCAGCGCAGACAGTAAGGAGAGTTTAAAATAGGAAAATACAGGTGAATGGTAGACAGAAACACATGCCCCAGAATAGAGAGGAAAACCCACCCTGTGGGGCTGACCAGGGTGACCCTGAGAACTAAAAAGTAGTTAACCCCACCCAAGTCCCCCAGGGCAGACCCGGGTGGGGAATTTAAGCAAAGAAAGAGCTGTGTGTGTGTGTGTGTGTGTGTGTGTGTGTGTGTGTGTGTGTGTGTGTGTGTGTGTGTGTGTGTGTGTGTGTGTGTGTGTGTGTGCGCGCGCGCGTGCGTGTTCCTGCATGTGTGTGCTTGCCAGACTGACAAATCTATTATGATGACTTCAAACACCAGCAAACTGAGAATCTGTCTCAACACCTTCAAACAACAAATATGAAAAACACGTCATTAACAAACTCGGGAACATTCTACACTAGGTGCTTCAGACAATACGTCATTTGCCCCCAACAAAATTGGATGACGTGTTCCTGGACGTAACGTTTCAACCAATCGAACGCAGCCAGCGCGTCACCACGAGTAATGCTGCCGATCAAAGCAGAATTACACAACCAACCCCCCCCCCCCCCCCCCCCTCATGGCTATGGCTCTTGCTGACACCACCTTATATCCGCGTTCCCTACTTTAGAAACAAAATATGCATCCACTGCTAGTGAAGGGGTTACTTACACAGGTCCGGCAAGAGGCTACAGGCATCAGCGTCGCGAACGCCTATTATTCCAAAATCCGCACTTGGAAGAGGTGCAGTCTCTTACAGTCTAGGAATGAACTGAAATTCGCGTGAGGAAAAAAAAAAAAAAAACTCGCCAAACCCACCACTAGCGGTATATAAAAACCGGACGAGCTGAATGTTCCATCTGCTCCTCCTTCCGGGGAACATAAACGGCAGGAAGCACAGATTACAACAAGCAAGAGGCATCGACTCACGTCAATCACATTCACCTCATGTGAATCCATGCCTTTTGCACACGAAGAAGGACTGGTTGACGTTTACAAAAATCAGCAGATGAACATCAAATGAGCTACTCTGAGTATCACAGAGGTAAAACAAGCCAGAATGGATGGAAGGGGGAAGAAGCTGAATAAACAAGAGGCATAGTCACAGGAGCCACCACAATTGCGGTGGCTCGTGTGAATATATGCCTCTTGCTGGCAACCGACGCTCTCTCTCAGCAACACGGTGGCTCGTGTAAATCTATGATTCTTGCAGTTGAGCGACTCTCGGTGAATGACAACTGAGAAGGAAAGGGGACGACAAAAATAGAGGTGGGGGTGGCTGAAAAAAATTGCGGCAAAGCATTCCATTAGAGAGAGAGAGAGAGAGAGAGAGAGAGAGAGAGAGAGAGAGAGAGAGAGAGAGAGAGAGAGAGAGAGAGAGAGAGAGATGAATGGAGGGAAAAGAACAAAAATCAATAAGAAGAAATTATCTTGTCAGTGGTGCGGAGAAGGCAGTGGGCAGAAATCTTGCCTGCAGGCTAAGAGTTGTTTAGGTTTTTTTCCCACCGATCTGCGGTTCCAGTGAAACTTTAGGACTGCAGCTTGGACGCCACACAAAAGCCCCCTCATGCTAGCTACCGCTAGAATGTCGTATCTCTTGTGCTTTATCAGTTTATGGCGCACTGTTCCGAAATGCTTTCAAAGTACATGTATCTTCGTTGACTTTGTGCATCATTACAGTTCTTGTCTACATGTATGTACACCACAATAAATTAATTTCAAACGTGTATTGCATTGAGAACTGCACTGAAAATAGTAGGTAATGGAGAGGGGGGGGGGGGGGGGTCCCAACTCATTTACAGAGCTGTGACTGAGAAGACGACGACAACAAACAATATCAACAAAAGCACGACAACGAAAACGTCGCAATGTGCTGGACTGCCCGCTGAAGGAGAACAAGCAGTCCTGCGGATGACACAGGCGGGTTTTCACACTTCAAAATTAAATACATAGCTATACTCTCAAATCGCAGGATCAACTAGGGTCAATCAAGGGTAGCGCCTGAAAAGGCGCCATGCAATCAGGCACTACACTTGATCAATACTGGTCGATCCTTCTCCCGCGGCTGGCGATGTGAAACAGAGGTAAGACAAATGGGCAGAATGCTGCCAAGAGGGCGCAGGACAAAAGGCGTGACCATTGATTTCTGTCTTTGCTGTACTACTACACTGGGGGGATACCAGCACAACACAGCATTTGCCAAGCCTAGTCTTTGAAATTACCTTCGTGGTGGACAACAGATGTTAAGCCCTAAACGTTAAACAATTCAGTGTTCTCCCAAAACGCCTAGTTCTGCGTCTATTACGCACATAAATCTGAAAAAGATGCATAGATTTCCAGTCTGTAGGTCCGAGCTATCAAAAGTGCTCGCACGCCTGCGAAACTAGGCTTGCGGCACAAACGCTTTCAGACGAACTCGTTTCGACGAATCGGTTCGGCGTTCTGAAATCTGATTGGCCATTAGCAGTGAGCTGACGTTTTCTTTTCAGCGACTGGCTGAAAATAAACCCTGACAGAGAGCAAAACGAGTACTTTCCCTTGAACTTTTTGCGCATTTCGCATTGGATCTAGGAGAACAACAAACTTACTTACTTACGCCTGTCACCCTTACCCGTGTATAGGCCGTCGACGAGAGACCTCCAGCAACTCCTGTCCTGTGCTTCTCCTTCGATTCTACTCCAGGTGGTTCCCAGTCTCTTGATGTCTGCTTGGAGGTCTCGACGCCAGGAGTTTCTCGGCCTACCTCTTTTCCTCTTTCCCTGGGGGTTCCATGACAATGCCTGCCTAGTGATACTGGAAGCTGGCTTTCTCAGACTGTGACCGATCCATCCCCATCTTGTTCGCCCAATTTCATTCTCTGCTGTTATCTGCTCTGTTCTCTCCCAGAGTCTGACATTGCTGACCTTCTCTGGCCAGTGGATTTTCAAAATTCTTCTAAGGCAACTGTTTATGAAGGTCTGTACTCTGTTGACTGTGGTTTTTGTCAATCTCCAAGTCTCTGCTCCATATCTCTCTTGGCTTGACTTCGCGAACGAAGATTCTATAGGGCTTGCCCACGTCGTCTGCAGGCATTTTCGTGGCTGCGGAGGCCAATCCGGGACAGGCAGGTTCGACCGCAGTGGCTGCAGGGGAAGGTCTGGTCAGGGTTCTGAGTTACGACAGCTCTGTTTTTTCTTCTGAGCCGCTTGTCTTTAAGGTTAGCTCTGCGAGAGTCCTCAAAGGAGACGGCTGCCTTGTGAATGGTGGAGCGCCAGGTGTCACGGTCCGCAGCAAGCGAAGACCATTGGCGGTGGTCGATTTGGCAGGCACTAAGTGACTTCTTGAGACCGTCTTTGTATCTCTTCTTTGGTGCCCCTCTGTCTCGGTGTCCAGTGGCGAGCTCGCCGAACAGAGTGATCTTGGGTAGGCGATGATCCTCCATCCTGGAGACGTGCCCCGCCCAGCGAAGCTGTGTCCGCAGCAGCAAAGCCTCGATGCTCACAGTTTCCGCCTGTTCAAGGACCTCGACGTTGGTGACATAGTCACTCCAGTGAATGCCCAGGATGGTACGCAGGCAGCGCTGGTGAAAGCGTTCGAGGAGTCGTAGTTGGCTGCGGTAGAGGGCCCAGGACTCGGAACCGTACAGCAGGGTGGTGAGGACGACAGCTCTGTACACGCTGATCTTGGTGCCTTTTTTCAGCTGTTGATTGTGCCACACCCGCTTGAATAGTCGCCCGAAAGCACTGTTCGCTTTTGCCAGCCTGTTGTCCAGCTCCTTGTCCAGCTTGGCGTCTGACGTGATGATGCAGCCAAGGTAGGTAAACTGGTGTACAGACTTCAGTTCGGACTCGCCGATGGTGATGTGGGGAGGGCGATGCTCTTCCTTGGGTGCCGGCTGATGAAGGACCTCTGTCTTTTTCAGACTGACCTCAAGTCCAAAGAGCTGGGCGGCATCTGCGAAGCAGGACGTAATGCGCTGCAAGGCTCTCTCTGTGTGTGCAACGAGGGCAGCGTCATCAGCAAAGAGCAGCTCACGAATCAGTTGGTCTAGGGTTTTCGTGTGGGCCTGCAGTCGTCTGAGGTTGAACAGGCTGCCATCGAGACGATACCTGATGTACACTGCGTCGTCATCGTCGAGGTCCACTGTGGCCTGCTTCAACATCATGCTGAAGAAGATGGTGAAGAGGGTCGGTGCCAGCACGCAGCCTTGCTTCACGCCGTTGCGAATGGGGAATGGTTCTGAGAGGTCACTGTTTAGTCTGACCTGGCCTTGCTGGTCCTCGTGGAGCTGGACGATCATGTTGAGGAACTTTGGGGGACAGCCTAGTCGCTCCAGGATCTGCCACATACCTTGCCTGCTCACAGTGTCAAACGCTTTTGTTAGGTCGACAAACGTTACGTACAGACCTTTGTTCTGCTCGCGGCACTTCTCCTGAAGCTGTCTCAGCACAAAGACCATGTCGGTGGTACTCCTGTTGGCTCTGAAGCCACACTGGCCCTCTGGGAGGTGGTCTTCAGCGATGGCAGGTACCAGCCGATTCAGGAGCAACCTTGCGAGAATTTTCCCGGCAATGGACAGCAGGGTAATTCCACGATAATTAGAGCAGGCAGACTTCTCTCCTTTGTTCTTGTACAGGGTGATGATGACTGCATCACGGAGATCCTTTGGTAGTGTTCCTTTTTCCCAGCAGCAGAGAAAGAGGTCGTGGAGCTTGTTGTGCAGTGCTGGGCCTCCATGTTTCCAGATTTCTGGCGGGATTCCGTCAATGCCTGCTGCTTTGCCACTCTTGAGCTGGAGGATGGCTGTGAGGGTCTCTTCGGCGGTGGGCGGTTCGTCCAATTCAACCTTTAGTGGAAGGTGTGGGATTTGGAGGATGACTGTTTCTTGAACAGTGCGCTCAGCGCCGAAGAGGTCCTGAAAGTATTCCGACCAGCGGTTCAAGATGGAGGTATTATCTGTGAGGAGTGCCTGTCCATCAGCGCTTCGCAGGGGACTTTGTACCAGGTGCCTAGGGCCATACACTGCTTTCAGTGCTTCGTAGAAGCCCCTGTAGTCACCGTTGTCAGCGCAGAGCTGGGTCCTCTGTGCGAGTCTGGACCACCACTCGTTCTGGAGTTCTCTAAGCTTGAGCTGGAGACTGCTGCAGATGAGGCGGAAGGCAGACTTCTTCACAGGGCAGGAAGGCTGGGCTAGGTGGGCCTGGTGGGCGGCTCTTTTTTTTGCTAGAAGTTCCTGGATCTCTACGTCGTTTTCGTCAAACCAGTCTTTGTTCCTCTTTCTAGCAAAGCCCAAGACTTCCACAGAAGATTTTACAATAGCAGTTTTCAGTTGTTCCCAGAGTGTTTCAGGGGAGGAGTCTGCTGGATCAACTGTGTCTTTGAGCATGCGCTGTAAATCGGCCTGAAGGGCAGCTTTCTTGTCGTCACGCTGAAGGCTGGCAACATCAAGCTTTTTCTTGGGGGGGCCCCCTTTCTTGGGTTTCAGCTTGAGGCGGAGCCTGAGTTTGCAGCGAACAAGGCGGTGGTCAGTGTGGCACTCTGCGCTGGGCATCACTCTGGTGAGGAGGACGTCACTGCGGTCCCTCTGACGCACTAGGACATAGTCGATAAGGTGCCAGTGCTTGGAGCGAGGATGCATCCAGGTGGTCTTTCGACTGTCCTTTTGCTGGAAAGTAGTGTTGGTGATGACAAGTTGCTGCTCTGCACAGAGCTCCAACAGTAGGCGACCATTGTCATTGCAGTTCCCAACGCCATGCTTGCCGAGGACTCCTTTCCAGGCTTCAGAGTCTTGGCCCACTCTGGCGTTGAAGTCGCCAAGGATGATGACTTTGTCGTCTGCAGGGGTGCTCTGCAGGAGGCTGCGCAGGTCAGAGTAGAACTTGTCTTTTTCTGCAGGCTCTGCCAGGAGGGTTGGGGAGTACACACTGAGAAGGGTGACGTATTGCTGGTGTCTCAGTGGGAGGCGCATGGACATGATGCGGTCGGAGTGACCCGTTGGTAGGTTTTCCAACTTAGTCGCAATGTGGGTCTTCACCATGAAGCCCACACCTGAGAGCCGTCTTTCTGATGCAGGCCTGCCTGACCAGTAGAGGGTGTAGCCAGCGCCAAGTTCTTGGAGGCTGCCTTCCTCCGGGAGGCGTACTTCGCTGAGCGCGGCGATGTCGATGTTTAACCTCCGCAATTCATGGGCAATGAGGGCGGAGCGACGTTCAGGGCGTCCGCTGTCTGCTGTGTCGAGCATGGTTCGGATGTTCCAGCATGCTACGTTGAGTCCGGTCGTGGTCGTCATGAGAGTGGATCCATTGTTTTTTCTTGTTTTCTGACCGCATGAGAAGATGCCCGTTGACCGCGGCTAGCCAACTGGGTTACGAGGGGATAAGCTTTGGTTAGGCCACCTTTTCTAGGCCCCTCTCCGTGTGGAGCAAGCAGTGCTGTCCCTAGAGAAGGCTGCTTGGTCGTTCAGGGTGTGCCGAGTGACGTTGTCATCCCCAGGTCAACATCAGGCGACCAATATCCTGAACCGCCTGCATGCAGGTTTGAGACTGCGGCTTCCAGTGACATCTTTCACCTGCTGTTTTGCCCCTTGCCCATCGCTACAGGACTTGGAAAGTTCAGTGTCATAGTCCGTGGGCGTTTCCTAAAGCCTGCGCGGTGGAGCTTTTTGGTGGAGTGCAGTGTGCGCAGTACTGGCCCCACCCTTTAAACCCTTAGTTCGTTTGCCATGGCCTAGCAAGCTGGGACGGTGGCATCGAGGTCCTCGGGTCGTAGGTTTTATATCAGACTGTCCTTGTCTTAGTCTCTGGCTCAAAAGCCTTCCCCGGAGACACGGGGGCTTTGATTTCAGGGGTTTCCTCCCTTAGCCTTTCCGCAGCCAAGCGGCCAAGCCTGCAAGGCAGCAGGGGACTCGTGGGGGCCGGGGTCGTCTATGTCCCGTGCAGATGTGAGCATCTGCCCACTGCCCAGACGGTGACACTTACCAGAGGAGAAAAATCCAACGCCGGAACCCGGTATCGAACCTGGTATCGAACCTCGCACCTTTGGCATTGGAGGCAGACGCCTTAACCACTGCGCCACTTCCCCGTCTGCTCCATATAAGAGAACTGCTTTTACATTGGAGGAGAACAACAAAGGCAAAGCCATTATGGCTCACGTGTATGACCGATTTACATATGTGTAACCTTTGTGACAAGGGCTGGCTTCTTCAGCAGCAAAATCCATGTTTTCTGAAAATGTAAGCATTTTTCACACATCTGTCAATCCCCCGTGACTCTTGACCTTTGTGATGAGTAGACTAAATTAGTCTGCATAGGAAGGTCTTATCATCAGCTATCTCTGTACTAACTTTGGTTGAAAAATTTGCAAAAATTTGGGAATACCTACAATTTTTTTAAAAAATCAACATCTTACACACATTTTCCAGCCTCTTGTGACCCTTGACCTTTTCAAGGGGTCCTCCAAATTAGTATGCATAGATAGGTCTTACCATCAGGTATCTGTACCAAATTTTGGTTTGAAGTTGTGAATAGTATTCGAGAAAAAATAAATGTCAAAATATAACTATTTTTGATATATTTCCTGATCCCGTGACCTTGACCTTTGTGAGAGGTCACTCAAATTGGTATGTTTAGAAAGGTCTTATCACAAAGTATCCTTGGGCCAAGTTTGATAAGTGTGGCTTGAATAGTCTCTGAGAAAATGCCAACTTTAATGTTTACCATGGACGACTACTGGCCCAAAACATACTCACTTTTGCTTCGCACATGAGCCAAAAAGGAGAAAGTAGCTGACTGAAAATGAGGTGAAAGTTAAAGACAATTTCATATGCCAGCAAATTTTGTGAAGACTTTCAGTGAAGGGACCCTCAGTTTTGACAAAAGGACCCTTGAATTTTCTGGCAGAGGGTCCCAGGGACCCTTAGTTTAGAAACAAATGGGGAACACTGCAATTAAACTGACCTTGTTCAATTGCATACTGGCTTTCTAACCTAAGTGACCCCTTAACTGCCAGTGGACACAGATTGCGTTTTTTTAAATCATAAATTTAACATCAAAGGTCCCCAGCTGTCAAAAGACCATGGATACAAAGTGGCTTCAGTAGGAGGCAGAGATCTGCATGAGCCCCTACAACTGCTTGGGAGGCTCATGAGGATCTATGCCTCGTTCGGTTCGACGTGTTGAATTTTTTCTCAGTAGAGGATATGTTAAACCCTGATGGTGGCGTTCATACGTCGCACATAGCGGTCGCATTATGCCCTCAGTACAAACTAACCCCAGCGATACGCATGCACCCACCCGTACTATTGACACTTAGTGCCGATGACATCATCCATCCAGTGGGGAGGGGTTGGGGGGGGGGGGGGGGAGGGTCAACTCATTTACGAAATCTGGCTGCATGCACAAGCGGGTTAACTCATGTCTTAACTCATTCTACCCCAGACACACCACAGCAAGATAAGGATCGACCATGATAGTTCAAGGGTGATGCCAGAATAGCTTGGCTCCTACGGGCGCCAAGCTATTCTGGCATCACCCTTGAACTATCATGGTCGATCTGTGTCCTGCACTAGAGTGCAGTCTTCAGAGGACAACGACAAAATTTGGGGATTTCGGTGTTGGGGTAGAATGAGTTAAGTCATGTTTATGTTATCATGTTGTTCTGCTGGCGGTCGGCGAGTGTACGCACGTGAAACACTGCCACACGCTGCATTAGCGCGGGATGTGGTTGATGACCCGCCACCGCGTGGACATCATCTTTTCTGGACAACACCGCACTCCCTCGCCACGCTGCCCTCATCTACAACAGGCATTGATTCTCATGGACCCTTACCGCAGCAGGGGCTCATACGAATCCATGCCTCTTGGTTGCTGCCATCGGCGATCGATCACAACAATCCGAAACATGGGGAGAATCCTCTATTTAGGCCAGTCTTGCACTAAGCCATATGCTTTCATCTAGAAGCGGTCAGCGGCAGCGGTCCATGAGACTCTATGCCTCATGGCTGCAAGGGTTGTTACCTTTTACTCATAGTACTTCTAAAAGTCATATGCATGTATTCGTTTCGAAAGTACCTGTACAGTGAACGCACGTACGTCCAGCCCAGCCCCCCCCCCCTCCCCCATGAATAAGAACACGGTCGGTGTAAATTAAAATAACTGCGTGCTGGTCTGTGATTTTGGACTTGACCACTTCGAGCCTTAAGAGCTAAATCATACCAATACTCAAGAGATAAAGCAACTTGCATAATGCAAGCACGTTCTAACGCGCCCCTTTTTCCTTCCCCCCCCCCCCCCCCCCCCCCCATATCCCCATGATGTTCATCATATGAAGATCTGTGCGTCCTACGGAGAAGTGGAGTAAGTTGGTGGGGACTCCATGTTCTGGTGAAGAAGTAAAACTACAAAGCTGACGGTAATTGCAGACTCCCATCACTCCATTCTGGAAGGTTTAGAAAATAGATTGTTAGTTCTCATAAAGCTTGAAAGGCACGACATAACACGATATTCTTTCTTTCTCTCTCTCTCTCTCCCCCCCCCCCCCCCCCCCTCTCTCGTGTTGTCTGGTCTGCAAATGCGGAGGCGGACAAAGCGTGGTTAAAATAGGCTGTAAGAGAGAAGTGTCCTTTGTTGAGTTTTGTTCTTTTCTCCAACAAGTCACGCGCCCTGGTTGCGAATAAACCCATTTAGCCCTACGCACTACAGCAGGAGATTGATCGACCATTAAAATTCAAGGGTAGTGCCAGATGAGCTTGGCGCCTGATGGCGTAAAACTCATCTGATACTACCCTTGAACTAGCATGGTCGATCACCTCCTGCAACTGGTTCACAGTCGTTCGGTGACACCTCCATAATTTTCAGGGTTAAATGGGTTAACTGCCGGGACACAAACTTGTGGTTTTGGGCGACAGGGTGTCGTGTGTCAATAAACAGTATCTGTATCTGTAAGACAAAATTCAACAACGAATCGCCCATCAATCCAAGAAATGCGGATGTGAATGGGGCCAGTACGAGACTCAAGAGCCTCCGCATCTAAGTGGACTCACGAGGTTCTTTTGCCTCTTGCTGTTGGGTGGTGTTCGCATGTCAAGTGGTTAACCCATTCAGCCCTGTCATACTATGACAAAGCTGTGGATCGATCATGACATTTCAAATACCTACCTTCGTTGGAGCAAATTGACTCCTTCGCTGCCGAGAAAACTGATCATCACCCAACTGCAAGAGGTATAGAACCTCACGAGCCCCGCAGATGCGGGGGCTCATGAGGATCATTGCCTCTTGCTGAAACCACTTTGTATTTATGTTCCTCTGAAGGCAGGGAAAGCTGAAATTACAAGGACTTCAATACACAATCTGCATCCACTGTCTGACAGTAAAGGTGTTAAATCCATTCACTGTTTACGTTCGCGTAAGAATGGCTCTCTCATTAACCACTAGCAATATCAACGCATGCTGCTAGTTTTCACGGAATGTCACAGAAGACACGTGGGCGTTGGATTCAATGTTTGAATGGCTCAAATTTGTAATCAAGATTCTAAAGAAGGAATACTGGAGACTAAACACGTTATGTCGTCACTTGCTGACGTGAGTGATCGCCATGGTTTAAAATCTGGTTGTCGCATGATAAATGTCAAGAGGTTGTATCATTTTCTAACATTACAGAGCACCGTAGGAAATGTCTTTTGTAACCAGGACAGGTCAGCTTCAGTATTACATGCTCCAGTATGCCGCGCTAGGTCATTCCCACGAGGATGCCCGGCGAGCAAAGAAGCGGGCGCCGCTAAGGCTGACGTCGGCATAAGGAACTTTTGCTTACCACTTCCTATGTAAACTCAGCATTACAATAACGCGATCGTGAATAACGTGGTCTGACTTTAAGGCTCTATGGTACCGCTATATACTGAGGCTAACGTATATTATGCATCTCCAGCTTTCTCAGTCTCCACAAACACGCACACACTTCCAAAAGAACGATTTCGAAAGCTGCAATAGCACAATATTGAGAATGTCAATCGCAGAGTTAACTCGACTAATTTTAAAACGCAAATAGAACCGAACTGTGCCAGCAAGAGACACCGATTCTCACAAACCCTTGCAGTCTGCATGGGCTTATTAGAGTCTATGCCTCTTGCCGAGGGGTGGAGCTAAGGACCAGACAGTGGCACCGACCAGTGCACACCAAAAGCACAACCATCTCCCGTGACGCCTTGTGCTACTGATGGCAGAAGGCAAACGTGATGGTGGAACCGACACCAGCGTGAAGGGAATGCTTCACCCACCACTCCCACCCACCCACATCTTCAAGGCTTTATTCTCTATATTCGACTGGACAATATACAGAGATGAGAATCCTAAAATGACAAAAAGGAGGAAAAATTCCTGTCGAGTGGCGAAGCCACGAGTGCGCGTACCTGCGAAGCAGGTACGCGATGCTAGGGGGAAAATTTTTTGAAAAGATGGTTAAAATCTATGCATTCTGAGCCTTATTGTATGGGTCAGATCAGTTGTTTTTGTGACCCTGGGACCTTCCGAAAGAGCGGATTTCCGCTAAAAGGCGGAAGATTCTCATCTCTGAATATAGCACGTTGGATCTGTTGTCTGGAACTCCCTACCCATAGACATTAGACATTCTCCTTCATTCACAGTCTTTAAATCTGCCCTTAAGACCCACCTGTTTGATACCCCAATGTCGCTCATTCTTCGTAATTATGTGCCTCTGTGTTTGTCTGTGTGTGTGCGTGTGTATTGCAGAATCCTTTGTTTTTCTGGCATTATGACCCCCCCCCCCCCTCACTTCCACTCTTTGTAAAGCGCTTATAGCTTAATTTAGGATAAGCGCTATATATGTAGCCATTATTATTATTATTATATCATAAACGTACAACTGGTGTGAACATGATCTAAAGCAATATGTATGCTGACTTTCACCAACTCAAACCCCCTCAAACGTTTACAAGTCGTGCGCACGCACACACACGTTGCGTGGATCATTATCCTCTAATAATAATATCTCAACCATGTTCCAATAATAACATCTCAGCCAGGAATATAAATGTTCACAGCGCCGCGAGGCATTATTAAATATAAGAACAACGCAGTTTATTTTTCAATTTTGAAAATCATCCACCCACACACACGACAGCTTCTAGTCAAACCCGCTCTGGGACAGAATCACATTCCACTTCAGAAACCAAACCCGAACAACTTCCTCCCTCTGAGCACCTGGGATAGAAATAAATGAAGCCCTTTCCATTATCATGGGCGACAGTCCGAAGATTGAAATGACTGAAAACTGTCCACCCGCTATTCGTGGATGATGAAATCACTTTGTGGGTATAATGTTTTACTGGCCTACGCAAGCAAGAGACACAGATTCTCATGAGCTCCATGCAGATGCAGTGGCTCATGAGAATCTATGCCTCTTGGAGATGGCCCGGGCTGGCTAAAGGACTGTTCTTTCTGAACCACAAAAACTGAAATTCAGTCTCCAGGACTGAAGACTGTCGCCCACGCATTAACAAAAGGCACAGATTATCAAGAGTCTAGCCCCTGCAATTGCAGGGGCTCATGATAATATGTGCCTCTTGCAGATGAAAGGAGTTTGACTGGAATTTTTTTTTTTTTTTTGGTCACTTCTCATCTTCAGCAGAAGGGAATACTAACTTGAAGCCACAGAACTGTCATCAACGCCCACCGGTTGAGGAGAAATGTGCGCCTATATTAACACTATGACTAATTAACTCTTTCTGTCTCATCGCCCATTGTTGGGAGACAAATCGGCCATGCGACTGCATGGACTCGTGATAATCTGTGTTCCCGTTTCAGGGGAATTTGGTCGGAGAAGTAAGCTCCGTATAACAGTTGTGTAGCGTTCATTTGACCTTATGCCGACTTCGAACAGTCGTCCTGTACAGTAAGACTCCCATTTCCAAAGCAGAACTTTACAGTATGTACAGTGAATCAAGGACAAATTTAAACCCCCTTTACACTCAAGCAAAACGGACCAAAGAGAACCAGGAACCGCTGTAATCTGAACGGGTCGATGTAGATTTATTGACAATAAACTCCATAAACGTCCGTCCCGTGAAATGAGTAACAGCGCCCTGGTTTGAATGCATGCAGGCGAGTTAAAACCTGTCGAGATGGGCTAAGTGAGACGTTAGAGCCTAATGTTAAGAACAGTAGGCTACAACTTCTAAGTTTAGACAAAGCCGGCGCTTTTCAGCCCGCCTTCATGCACTCAAGGCCTGCTGAACACGACATCTCGCCCTGTCCGACAGCTTGCTGATCGATGAAAAGACAAGTATCTTCCTAGGAAATATCTAGCAAACGCCGAGAGATATCGAACTTTGCACGCGAAACAGGATAAAACTGAAACCAGTAGAAGTGATGCCGTTTCTTGGCGCTCTTAACACAGTCAGCCCCGACAACAGGAGATGGATAGACCCGAATAATTCAAGAGTAGTGCCAGATTAGCTTAGCGCCTAGCACTAACCTTGTACCATCATGGCTCGCCATCTCCCGCAACAGGTACATGTTATGTGTCAGTTCCACAATGTGGCCTTGGGGTCAAAAGGGTTAAAAGTGTGAAATAGTATGGGTCAACTTGTAGAAGAGATGGCCTTCAGTTCATAACTAAGACACGGCGACAGCTAACCTTGGATTCTAACAAAACAAACCTAAACGTGCCGCGCGATTTACGCAAGTAAGTCGCATGACTGTACCGATCGTAAATCCCCGTACGTACGCATAAGGTCCTCGGAATGACATCTGCCTTAGTTGGCCCGCACGCGTCCGTACGCGGGCCAACTAATCCAACATCGGCTTGTGATACTTTAGCTCACCTGCAATGTAATCCTTGTACTGCAAAGATTCTCTCAACAAGTCTAGATCGTTCCAGCCAGCAAGACACACGTCCTCTCAAACAACTGGTTACAAAATAAGCTGTGATTTTTTCCACAAAATCTGACATAACATGCCTGCTAGTGCTAAACCAGGTGGAAAACGTGTAGGAATCGTTGGGAATATGTAAGAAAAAGGGGGTGGGAGCCGAGCATCCCTTGACCCATATAGGGAAGACCAATACGAAACAAGATGAGGATTTCATCTAAAAGTCTACCGTATTGTTTGAAGCTCACGTGCGTTTTTCTTTTAGGAATATTCAGAGTTGTTCATATTTTTAAGCTTATCCTTCTGATCCATTTCCCTCCTCTCTAAGACAAACCTTTGATCAACACACACGCCGGCGCACACAAATAAAGACGGACACACAGCGCTTTCCGCCATTAAGTACGCTCTGTGGGCTGGAGTAGCGACAGGAATTCTGAAGAAGAAGAATAGCACGAGCAGCAAAATAACGTCACTATAAGCTTCACGTCATGGCATCGCTGGTCTCACGACGCCGTGTACAGTGGGACGAATTTGATGTTTCACGTCGCTCATCCGAAAGGCACGCTCTTCCAGAGCTGTTTTGTGTGTGTTCCACACAGCCTCTTCCAGCGCTGACTGATGGGAGTAAATAGTGGCTTCAAACCTTACAAAAATTAATTAATTATCATTGAACAAGTTGAAGAGGTACAACGCTGGACTACGAACTCATTCAGTATCTCCCTTTCATCCCCCACCCCACCCCCTCCCCCCGCCTGGTCCGCACGGCAATGGCACACACAAAAACAAACGGCAGAATGGCACACTCAAACAGACGGCAGACACACGGCACTTCCTACCGGTTATTCTTTTTTGTGGGCTGGCGTAGCCACAGCCATTCAGTTGAAGAATAAGGTGGAATGGCCCACGCCCACAAAGCCTCTTCTGTGTGAGCTTGCAGGTATATTCCACCTTTTCCACAATACGTTCGCAAATATCATACAAAAATAAATGAAGGAGACCATCGCGCCAGCTCATACACATGTAAAACACTAAAGTGCTGGTGATTTGCGTCAATTAGGAATATTGTACAAAACACTGACGCGTTTGGTGCTTTTACGTCACCATCACTGTCTGATTCTACTGAAAAATCAAGGAGTCTTACTTAATAATAATAATACATAGTTCTTGTATAGCGCTGTTCTCCAGGAAAACACTGGACTCACTGCGCATGCACAACAGCACACCCTCTCTCTCAGACACACGCACGATTATACACTACTTTAAACCACCCCATATAAAAGGCAGTCAACAGTTAGCTAAAGATGACTTACTTACTTACTTACGCCTGTCACCCCTACCCGGGTATAGGCCGTCGACGAGAGACCTCCAGCAACTCCTGTCCTGTGCTTCTCCTTCGATTCTACTCCAGGTGGTTCCCAGTCTCTTGATGTCTGCTTGGAGGTCTCGACGCCAGGAGTTTCTCGGCCTACCTCTTTTCCTCTTTCCCTGGGGGTTCCATGACAATGCCTGCCTAGTGATACTGGAAGCTGGCTTTCTCAGACTGTGACCGATCCATCCCCATCTTCTTCGCCCAATTTCATTCTCTGCTGTTATCTGCTCTGTTCTCTCCCAGAGTCTGACGTTGCTGATCTTCTCTGGCCAGTGGATTTTCAAAATTCTTCTAAGGCAACTGTTCATGAAGGTCTGTACTCTGTTGACTGTGGTTTTTGTCAATCTCCAAGTCTCTGCTCCATATAGGAGAACTGCTTTTACATTGGAGTTGAAAATCCGGACTTTGGTGTGCTGTGACAGCTCTCTGGAACTCCACACTTTTTTCAACTGGAGAAAGGCTGCTCTGGCTTTACCGATTCGTGCTCTGACATCTGCATCAGTGCCGCCTTTTTTGTCTATGATGCTCCCGAGATAGGTGAAGGACTCCACCTCCTCCAACGGGGTGCCAGCAAGCAAGACTGGTTCTTCCCTGGTTGCGTTCAGCCTCATTGTCTTTGTTTTCTGTTTGTGAATGGTGAGGCCCACTTGGGACGAGATGTCAGCAAGCCTCGTGGTCTTGTCCTGCATTTGTTGATGAGTGTGGGACAGTAATGCCAAGTCGTCTGCAAAATCAAGGTCGTCAAGCTGTGTCCACAGTGTCCACTGTATTCCACTTCGTCTGTGCTCTGTGGTCATCTTCATGACCCAGTCTATGGCCAGTAGGAAGAGGAACGGAGACAGCAGACACCCCTGCCTGACACCAGTTCTGACCTGGAGCTCTCTGGTGAACTGCCCTTCGTGGATCACGCGACATGTCATGCCATCATAGCTGCTCTTGATCAGGCGGACGAGCTTTGTGGGTACACCGTAGTGTCGTAGGAGTTTCCACAGAGTCTCTCGGTCCACGCTGTCAAATGCTTTCTCATAATCCACAAAGTTGACGTACAGCGGGGAGCTCCACTCCAGAGACTGTTCCACGATGATGCGGAGAGTGGCGATCTGGTCTGTACATGATCGGTTCTTCCTGAATCCTGCTTGCTGGTCTCTCAGCTGGGGGTCAACGGAGCTCTTCATTCTCTCTAGGATGATCCTGTTGAAGACCTTTCCTGGTACTGACAGCAAGGTGATTCCTCTGTAGTTGGAACACTTGCTGAGGTCGCCTTTCTTGGGAAGCTTGATTAGGTACCCCTCCTTCCAGTCAGCTGGCATCACCTCCTCTTCCCAGATCTTTCCAAACAGTGGGTACAGCATCTTAACTGTTGTCTCTAAGTCTGCTTTCAGAGACTCCGCTGGGATGCCATCTGGCCCTGCTGCTTTTCCATTCTTCAAAAATGCCACTGCTTTTCTGATCTCTTCCCGGCTGGGTCTGTCACAGCTGATGGGTAGGTCGGTCTCTGCCGGCTGGATGTCGGGGGGGTCGGGTGGGCTAGGTCTGTTCAGTAACTCTTCAAAATACTCGGCCCATCTGTCGAGTTGGTCTGCTCTGTCTGCAATAGGCTTGCCTTCTTTGTCTTTTACTGGTCTTTCTGTATGGCCATACTTACCCGACAATCTTCTGGTAATGTCGTAGAGCTGTTTCATGTTGCCGCTGCCTGCTGCCTTTTCTGCCTCTGCTGCCAGGCTGTCTGTGTAGGCCCTCTTGTCTGCCCTGATACTCCTCTTCACCTCGCGGTTGGCTTCCGAGTATTCCCCCTGTGCCCTTACTTTGGCTGCTCTCGTGCGACTGTTGTTGACCGCTGCTTTCTTCTGCTTCCTCGCTTCTATCTTCTTCAGGGTCTGTGCCGACAGCCAGTCCTTGTGGTGGTGTTTCCTGAACCCTACAGTGTCTTTGCAGGTTGAGTTCAGCGCCTCTCTAACTGCCTTCCACTGCTGCTCTGTGGTGACCGCCTCCTCTTCATTTACTAGCTCCTGTAGCGCTTGAAACCGGTTGGACAGCACCAGTTTGAACTCTTCTCTAACTCCAGTTTCTCTCAGGAGGCCTACATTATAGCGCTGTCTTCTTGTTGTCTCTGTGCGGCTTTTCTTTAGCTTGAGAGCTAAAGATGAGCTACGTGTTAAATGCCCGACAGAAAAGAAAAGTCTTTAAGTGAGCTTTGAACTGTGAAAATGTGTACTTTGTGTACTTTTGACACATCCCCCCCCCCCCCCCCCCCCCCCCCCCCCCCCCCACTTAACTTTTATTTTCGAAAATGTTAAAGAGGTACAAAGCTAGCTAAAAAACTCATCCAATGTCTTTCTACAAATTACAATGCAATACAATACAATACAATACAATACTACTTTATTAATCCCTCTTGGGGAATCCTGAGAAAGCCTTGTTGCTGTCGGGACGTTAAGCAATGTACAATCAATCAATAAACCCTCTTGGGGAAATTCACTGTCTGCCCATACAACACATGGCATCATCATTCACTCATAGAAATAATTAAATAACCCATAACTCTCAATTAAAGAAATGAACTGTAACAGACGTATTGTTACTTTTGTAACACTCTTGGCATCAGATGAAAAAAAAAATTAGCAAAATATATCCAAAATGTCAAGTGCATATAATCAAAATTGTGAACTCTAATCTGGGTCAACCGACTTTCTATAAACGGTCTTAATGTATGTGCTTGTTTTTGTATTTTGCTTCACTGTTTCATCACTGTGATTGTAAAGCGCCTAGAGCACCTTGGTGATTAGGCGCTATACAAATTACCTTTATTATTATTTTATTATTATTATGTCTTCAATGAGACATCCAATTACAATATGCTCGGAGGTTCTCTAAGGCACTCACTTAATAAAATATTTTGCCAAGTTTCAAGTTTGTGCGTACAGTAATATCGGAGATTCTCGTGCTTACAAACATACGCACACACACACACATACATACGCCAAATCGACGTTCAACAGCAAGGTTAGAGTGGCTAGCCGTGACGTCATTGTTATATTGTTACTAATTTGCCAGACCATGAGCCCCGCCCGCCTGTTATGTCCTTTGCCTTCTCCGACCAGCCCCGTCCTTAGGTCTACCGTATTTTCAATACGGTAGACAAAAATGATTGGACCGTCGCTTACCTTTCACGTCCCCTCCCCCATCCCCCCCCCCCCCCCCGAAACCATAAATTACATAGTCAAAACATTTATAGAATGATCCCCAGATTCACTTATCAAACTGAAAAACATAGCTGACAGTCAAGCAAGCAAGAGGCATAGATCCTCAAAAGTCCCTGCATCTGCACAATCCCTCGTGGGGACCTAAGCCTCAAAGGTGTTAACGATCGCATGAGGTCTACCTGGAAACTACAGGGGAAAAAGTACGACAATGACACATAATTATTAGTTGTGCTTCTGAAACTGTATCCACAGTCACAGCAAAAAATATCCGCCAACGTGTACAAAACAGCTTTCATTTGACCGGTGCCAGCATCAGGTCACTGACATACAAACAAGATTCTTTTTCAAACACAATAGCCTTCTGACGCATTAGAACAAGATAATGATCAACCTTCCAGGTTAGTGTCAGGATAACTTGACGCCTCCTACACGCGTGTGCGTGTGTTGTGTGTGCATGTGTGAGTTTGTGTGTGTATGGAGGGGGGGGGGGGGGGGGTATGCGTGTTTATTATAGAAGACTACAGCCGTTCCAGTTCTAACTCGGACTCAAAAAAGCCTAATTATTTTGATTCGCTGGAATGTTACTTACTTATTATTGAAAAAATAAAATTACTGCTCCAAGATGCTTGAAAGTGACACTTGTAAAAAATTGTTTGCCCTTGCTGATAGCTTGCTTGGTAGATCACGTGACTCTCCCCTTCCCACCAAGCTGCTCACTTAGCCAAAGCCTTTTGTAGCTTTTTCACCGACAGGGTGACGTCCATTCGAGACAGCCTTGATGCTGTGCGGTGCGCCCATATTGACACCCACCCTCCCCATATTGATCACCCCTTTGTCGAGTTCACTCCCGTCTCTGAACAGGCTGTTTTTGACATTCTTAAGAAATGCCCACCTAAAACGTGTGAGCTTGACCCCATGCCAACTTCACTGGTTTTTGAAAACATCAGAATTCTTCTGCCCACCATCACCAAAATCAAAAATCAGTCCCTCGAGTCAGGTGTCTTTTCCGTCAGAATTCAAATCAGCCGTTGTCAAACCTCTCCTGAAAAAGTCGAATCTTGACCCCAACCAGCTAAAAAAAAACTATCGCCCCGTTTCAAACCTACCCTTTCTGTCCAAAGTTCTTGAGAGAGTCAAAAACTATCGCCCCGTTTCAAACCTACCCTTTCTGTCCAAAGTTCTTGAGAGAGTCGTTCTGACACAGCTCACTAAATACCTACAGTCAAACAATCTCGTCCATCCGCTTCAGTCTGCTTACCGTGCCGGGCACAGTACTGAAACTGCTCTCCTCTGTGTCGTTAATGGCCGCCTAAGTGCCTATGATGAAAACCAGATCTCAATTCTTGCCCTCGTTTGACACCATTGACCACTCCATCTTGCTCCAATGTCTAGAAAACTACTCTGTTATTTCTGATAAAGCTCTCACCTGGTTTCACTCTTAAGCATGTTCTTAATTAAACGAACTTTTGATCGGCAAACCTAGATCGGAGAAGATCGGCGATCTTTTGGCTTGTTTCTTGAGGTTGAACGAACCTAGGCGAACTTCAGCAAACCAGGTTTGCCATGGTTCTCTTTCTTAACTGAAGTGCTTGATTCGGCGTACTTACTGTCTGCGAAGGCGTTCAAAATGGCTGCCGCTATGCCGCTTCGCGATTTGGACGATTTTTATTTTTGTACTCCTTGCAGTAGCGATCCCACAAACAGCGTTCCGCCTCCCACAAATCAATAAAAATAGGTCTTGTTTTTCGCACGAGTGAAATATCGCCGTCTGCCATAGTTGTTTTGAATCGGTGACTATCTTCTTATCTCCAACGCAGAAGAGGGTAAAAGTTTTGACCAATCAGAGAAAAGGTTCGCCTTGGTTTGCTCAACACGTTTAGTGAACCTTTTCCGACAGCGAACTATGGTTTGCCGAGGTTCGTGAACTACTTCGAACTAGATTCGCCGTATCTTTTGATCGTCCAATTAAGAACCAACCTGGTTCGTTCGAGATCGTGAACTCTAGTTCGTCAGAGTTCACGAACTAAAGTTCGTTTAATTAAGAACATGCTTTATCTGTCTTCCCGTCAGATCAACGTCTCTGTCAAGAAAGTTCTTTCTGAAGCTGCTGCGCTAGAGTTTGGTGTCCCCCAGGGCTCTGTCCTGGGCCCCATTCTATTTACGCTGTACACTCAGCCTCTGTCTCAGGTTATCGCATCGCATTCAACCGATCATCACATGTATGCGGATGATACACAACTTCGGAAATCTGCACCTCCAAACAGCTCCAGTCAGGCTATTTCAGATGTTCAGAACTGTATCTCAGATGTTAAGCCATGGATGTGTGAAAATAAACTTTAGTTAAACGAGAGCAAGACGGAAGCTCTTCTTGTCGGTGCCTCTCGACTGCTGCCTGATTCTCCTGACTCTATGCGCATTTGTGACGCACCTATTCCATTTTCTGATTCAGTTCGCAATCTTGGCATTTTTCTTGATAAAAAGATCTTCAAATGAAGGAGCATGTAAATCATGTCTGCAAACATGCTTTTCTGGAATTAAGACGCATCAGTTCTATCCGTCATTACCTCACTCCTGAAGCTACCACCAAACTGATCGTCTCCTTAATCTTGTCCCGCATTGATTACTGCAATGCCCTCTTAGCTGGCCTCCCTCAGTTTCTCATTCAGAAATTGCAGCGAGTTCAGAATTGTGCTGCACGTCTCATCGTCCGCGCCTCACAGCATCAGCCCATCACTCCTATTCTGAGACAACTTCATTGGCTGCCAGTCAAACGAGTCTCGCACAAAATCGCCTGTCTGTGCTACAAAGCTATTAACTACTCTACCCCTGCCTATCTCGCTGATCTTTTTCAACTATACACTTCCTCCCGCTCCCTCCGTTCAAGTAGTGACATGCGCCTTCTCAGAGTCCCGCTCTTCAAATACAAAACCAGAGGTGACTGTTGTTTTGCGCACGTTGGACCTGTTGTCTGGAACTCCTTACCTATAGACATCAGACATTCTTCCTCATTCACTGCCTTTAAATCTGCCCTTAAGACCCACCTGTTTGATACCCCACTGTAGCTCAGTTCTTTGTCATTATGCACCTGTATGTGTGTGTGTGTGTGTGTGTGTGTGTGTGTGTGTGTGTGTGTGTGTGTGTGTGTGTGCGTGCGTGCGTGCGTGCGTGCGTGCGTGCGTGCGTGCGTGCGTGTGCGCGCGCGCGTGTATTGTAGAATCCGTTGTTTTTTCGGTTTTATGACCCCCTCCACTCCCACTCTTTATTTGTAAAGCGCCTGGAGCTTATTTAAGGATAAGCGCTATGTAAGTTGCCATTATTATTATTATTATTACTTACTTATGTCTGTCACCCCTCCAAGGGTATAGGCCGTCGACGAGAGACCTCCAGCGACTCCTGTCCTGTGCTTCTCCTTCGATTTTACTCCAGGTGGTTCCCAGTCTCTTGATGTCTGCTTGGAGGTCATGTGTTTCTCGGCCTGCCTCTTTTCCTCTTTCCCTGGGGGTTCCATGACAATGCCTGCCTAGTGATACTGGAAACTGGCTTTCTCAGACTGTGACCAATCCATCCCCATCTTCTTCGTCCAATTTCATTCTCTGCTGTTATCTGCTCTGTTCTCTCCCAGAGTCTGACGTTGCTGATCTTCTCTGGCCAGTGGATTTTCAAGATTCTTCTAAGGCAACTCTTAATGAAGGTCTGTACTCTGTTGACTGTGGTTTTTGTCAACCTCCAAGTCTCTGCTCCATATAGGAGAACTGCTTTTACATTGGAGTTGAAAATCCGGACTTTGGTGTGTTGTGACAGCTCTCTGGAACTCCACACTTTTTTCAGCTGGAGAAAGGCTGCTCTGGATTCGTGCTCTGATATCTGCATCAGTGCCACCTATTTTGTCGATGATGCTCCCAAGATAGGTGAAGGACTCCACCTCCTCCAGCGGGGTGCCAGCAAGACTGGTTCTTCCCTGGTTGCGTTCAGCCTCATTGTCTTTGTTTTCTGTTTGTGGATGGTGAGGCCCACCTGGGACGAGATGTCAGCAAGCCTCGTGGTCTTGTCCTGCATTTGTTGATGAGTGTGGGACAGTAATGCCAAGTCGTCGGCAAAATTGAGGTCGTCAAGCTGTGTCCAAAGTGTCCACTGTATTCCGCTTCCTCTCTGCTCTGTGGTCCTCTTCATGACCCAGTCTATGGCCAGTAGGAAGAGGAAAAGAGACAGTAAACACCCCTGCCTGACTCCGGTTCTGACCTGGAGCTCCCTGGTGAAATGCCCTTCGTGGATCACGCGACATGTCTTGCCATCATAGCTGCTCTTGATCAGGCAGACGAGCTTTGTGGATACACCGTCATGTCGTAGGAGTTTCCGCAAAGTCTCTCAGTCCACGCTGTCAAGTGCTTTCTCGTAATCCACAAAGTTGACGTACAGTGGGGAGCTCCACTCCAGAGACTGCTCCACAATGATGCGGAGAGTGGCAATCTGGTCTGTACATGATCGGTTTTTCTGGAATCCTGCTTGCTGGTCTCTCAGCTGGGGGTCGACGGAGCTCTTCATTCTCTCCAGGATGATCCTGTTGAAGACTTTTCCTGGTACTGACAGCAACGTGATTCCTCTGTAGTTGGAACACTTGCTGAGGTCGCCTTTCTTGGGAAGCTTGATTAGGTACCCCTCCTTCCAGTCAGCCGGCATCACCACCACTTCCCAGATCTTTCCAAACAGTGGGTACAGCATCTCTACTGTTGTTTCTAGGTCTGCTTTCAGAGCCTCCGCTGGGATGCCATCTGGCCCTGCTGCTTTGCCGTTCTTCAAAAATGCCACTGCTCTTCTGATCTCTTCCCGGCTGGGTCTGTCACAGCTGATGGGTAGGTCAGTCTCTGCTGGCTGGATGTCTGGGGGGTCCGGTGGTGTGGGTCTGTTCAGTAACTCTTCAAAATACTCAGCCCGTCTGTCAAGTTGGTATGCTCTGTCTGCAATAGGCTTGCCTTCTTTGTCTTCTACTGGTCTTTCTGTATGGCCATACTTGCCCGACAATCTTCTGGTAATGTCATAGAGCTGTTTCCGGTTGCCACCCCTGCTAGGCCATCTGTTGTCTGCCCTAATACTCCTCTTCACCTCACGGTTGGCTTCCTCATGTGCCCTTGCTTTGGCCGCTCTCGTGCGACTGTTGTTGACAACTGTTTTCTTCTGCTTCCTCACTTCTATCTTGTTCAAGGTCTGTGCCGACAGCCAGTCCTTGTGATGGTGTTTCTTGAACCCTACATGTCTTTGCAAGTCGAGTTCAGTGCCTCTCTAACTGCCTTCCACTGCTGCTCTGTGGTGACCGCCTCCTCTTCATTTACTAGCTCCTGTAGCGCATGAAATCGGTTGGACAGCACCAGTTTGAACTCTTTTCTCACTCCAGTCTCTCTCAGAAGGCCTACATTATAGCGCTGTCTTCTTGTTGTCCCTGTGCTGCTTTTCTTTAACTTGAGCTTTATTCTTAAGGTAAGCAGATGATGGTCTGAGGTGACATCTGCTCCCCTACTCACTCGAACATCTTGAAGGGATCTTCTAAATTTCTTGCTAATGCAGATATGGTCTATTTGGTTCTCTGTAGTATGGTCAGGTGAGACCCATGTTGCTTTGTGTATTCTTCTGTATGGGAAGATGCTGCCTCCAATGACAAATCTGTTTAGAGCACAAAAGTCTACGAACCTCTCCCCGTTCTCACTCATCTCCCCTAGTCCCTGTCTCCCCATCACCTCTTCGTATCCGGTGTTGTCCTCCCCTATTTTGGCATTAAAATCACCCAGGACGATGGTGATGTCTCGCTCCGCACATTTGTCCACAGCACACTAGAGTCGGTCGTCGAACTCTTGTTTCTCTTCCTTGTCACTGTCAATGGTGGGCGCATAACACTGGATGACGTTCAACTTGATCTTTCTCCTAGTTCTAAAGGCTGCTGTGATAATTCTTGGCCCAAGAGGTTCCCAGCCAATCAGTGCTCTCTGTGCCACTGGTGACAGCATGAATGCTACACCTTCTGTATAGGGGGCATTCTCCTCTTCATGACCTGAATACAGAATCATCTCCCCACTTAACAGCCTTTTCTGGCCAGACTGCGTCCATCTGGCTTCACTGATACCTAGCAGGGAAAGGTTGTACTTTTGCATTTCCGCTGCTATCTGGGCAGACTTCCCGCTCTGGTACATGGTCTTGACATTCCATGTGCCCATGATTGTGTCCCTGGAAAGAGAGAGGCGGCTCGGTCCTGTGGCTTCCGAAGACACGACGTCATAAATCTTCTGGTAGAAGAACCTTCCTCCTCCAGGAAAAGAATTGCTGTTTGTCTTTTCGTCGGCATTTTTGTAGCTATTTCTTTATTTACAGGGTGGGGAAGCTACCCCCACGCCCAACCCTCTTATTAGGAGGACCAGGGGTTTTCTGTCGGGGTCTCCTTCCCTTAGACCATGTTGGTTCAGGGCACCTTATTTCATTCGGTGCACCCCTCTCGCGAGGGACCCCCTATCCACCACCTAGGGGACGCGCCTCAACGCCATATGGTCCCAGCGCGAGGTCGCGGGAAAGTGAGCTCACGCTATTCTGTTTCTGTCCCCTTTTTCCAAGGTTATTTTGGGTTTAACGCTGAGCAGGCGACTAAGGCCATCTCACGGCGGGATGGGTGAAAATCTGGTCAGCCAGACTAAAAGCAAGGTCTTAAGACAAGATGTAAATATAGATTAAAAATCTCAGGCTAAAATGTCGCACATGTCTGGAAAAGAAACGTCTACAGACTCTCAAAGAGGGCAAATAAAAAAGATTCACATAGTCTAGGAATGCTCAGATCTTGTTAAAAATATTGCATTCTCTCAAAAAATTGAAGATTTTGTCCAGGGGAACATCCCGGAACAAAACCTTCAAGGAGTCTGCTAGAGCGGTTTGTTTATAATTGCTGTCAACGCGTCTAATACACGATGGAAGGCAGTCAGTGAATCAGCTTGCGTAGCTTCTTCTATGTAAGGACCAGCAAAATCATAGAGGCAGGCAAGCGGCATGATCCTCATTAACTTTCGCATCTGCGGGCGCCATGAGGGTCTATGTTTATTTCAGACAGAAGGTGCGTATCTGTGAGTGTATCTAGTTCAGTGTGATAGTGACCCTTTCTACTGATGATAAAAGGCATAGATCCTCAGGAGTACGTCATGCAAGTTACAGGACCGTGACCCATGAGAATCTGTGCCCAAGGTTTGCTTTTTCAGTTCACACAATTTTAATTTTCAGGCTGAGTGGAGGGGGGGGGGGGGGGGGATGCACTATTTTGTCAGTAACCGTACGTCAATGACCATATAAATGAACACACTTTTCCCCCCTCTTCGTTCTGGTAAAGACAGACTCGGGTTCACTACGGTATATACTTGGATCTACTGAGGCACATATACGGGCAGAAATGTAAAAGCCAGGTTACAAATTAAAAATATGTACTGAAATGGGCTTGGATGGGGCTGTTATTTGGTTGAAGGCTGGGGACAGTACAAGTATAGAGCCAGCCTTGAAGGTCGCTTTCAGCTGAACTGCCGTCAGATGGTACGGCAGAAGGTTCTCTGTTCCGTCTGATATGCACAGAGGCAAATGAACCTATCAAGAAACATTCATTCCACCGTTACCACATACTTTCACGAGGATAAATATATTCTTGTTTTACATCAGACGGATGGCATTGACTGTTTAACAATGTTCACCTATAACCATAGACAGAACTCCCCAAGAGGCATAGATCTTCATGAGTTCCGCGCAGAGTGCGGGGGCTAGTGAGAAGCTAAATATATTTCTGAGTCAAATTACCTTCATGCTGCTATGTTTACGTAGTTTAATCGGGTTGTGGTGCTGAAAAGAACACAGGCAAAACGTCGACAGCTGCAAGAATCACATATGCTCTAGGAGTAGGCGCGGTCATAAGAATCTGTATGTATCTTGCTGGCTAGTGTTGCCTCTATTTCTCTAATGTTTACGCAGCCGGGATAAAATCGCGACTGACCACAGAGCCCAAAACAAAACACCCATGGCTGTCAACATGCGCGATTCGATGACCGTCCCAGCTCTGCGGCATAGAATAGCACGATGCTCATGCTTCCTATAGGTTCACGGCAGTGCAAACTCTAGTCTGGAGACTAACTGGTTCTTAATTAAACGAACCTTTGTTCGCGAACTCTGACGATCTAGAGTTCACGATCTCGGGCGAACCAGGTTGGTTCTTAATTGGATGATCTAAAGATATGGCGAACCTAGTTCGAAGTAGATCATGAACCTTGGCAAACCATAGTTTGCTGTCGGAATAAGATTGCTTGACATGTCGAGCGATCCAAGACGAACCTTTTCTCTGATTGGTCAAAACTTTTACCCTCTTCTGCGTTGGAGATAAGAAGATAGTCACCGATACAACAACTATGGCGGACGGCGATATTTCACTCGTGCGAAGAACAAGACCTATTTTTATTGATTTGTGGGAGGCGCAGTGCTGTTTGTGGGATTGCTACTGCAAGGAGTACAAAAACAAAAATCGTTCAAATCGGGAAGCGGCATATCGGCAGCCATTTTTAACACCTTCGCAGACAGTAAGTACACCGAATCAAGCACTTCAGTTAAGGATGAGAACCATGGCAAACCTGGTTTGCTGAAGTTTGCCTAGGTTCGTTCAACCTCAATTAAGAAACAAACCAAAAGATCGCCGATCTTCTACGATCTAGCTTTGCCGATCCAATTAAAAACAGCTTTAATGAAAACTCACCATCCAAGTGTGTGATGTATGCATCCTGGAGATTGTCCCAGGCTCCTGGAACACACATAACAATAAAACACACCACGTCACTGTCAGAAATGTACTGTATAAATTGAAGCCCGCACTGGCGCCCTCCCTTGATCCGCTACGCATGACCATGCGTAGCAGATCGATGAAGGTAATCTGTGTGATTATTATCAATTTAAAGTTTTCATACAATTTACAACGCACAATAAATGAATGGCGCCAGCAAGAATAAACTACAAACACAGACAATATCCAATCAGTAAACTAGCCTTCTTGGAGTGCAATGTGAATAAAACTTAACCCCTGCAGTGACAAGTTAAACTGAACATGATCCATCTGCAAGAGATGTAGATCCTCATGAGCCCCTGCAGATCTATGTCTGACACCACTTTGTATCTACGTCCCTTGGACGGCTGGGTTTTCAGCGTTGAATTGACAAAGACCGACTTTCAGAGACAAAAACTGCGTCCACTGGCAGTGAACAGGTTAAATTCGGATGCAAGACTCCAGGAATACACGTGTGTGTTCAAATTCTGTGGCAACCTCAAGCCAGATAATCTATTTCCTCTGAACACATTTAGCCTCGAAGCACTACAGCAGGAAATGGATCGACCATGATAATTCAAAGGCAGTGCCAGATTAGCTTGGCGCCATCAGGCCTGATGACGCTAAGCTAATCTGGAACTACCACTGAATTATCATGGTCGATCCATCTTTTGCAACCGGTACATGGTCGTTAGGTGACACCTACAAGATTTGGGAAATGCGGCCTTCAGCAAAAAGAACTGACCCTCAGCAGCTTTATGACGACCCAGCCAGAAAGGGGTACAATGTATGTTTTCATGAATCAGTGCAAATTTTAAGAAGAGACATGTCGGCTCCGATTAACCCTTTCAGCCCCGGATCCCTACAGCAGGAGGTGGCTTGACCATGATCATTCAAGGGTAGTGCCAGATTAGCTTGCGTTAGGCAGCACCTCCAAAATTTGAGAAATGGGACCTTGGGGCTAAAGGAGTTCACAAGATTCTCATGTGCCCCTGCGTTTTCAAGAGCTCATAAGAATCCTTGCCTCTTGCTGGTGAAAGTCGTCTGTTGAAAGGGCTCCTGAGAATCTAACGCCTCTTGTAGCTGAAACGGATTTTACCAACAAATGATTGTGGGAAGGGAAAAAACTCACTAACACTGGTGCACAGCTAGACCGTACACACAAGTCTTTATCTGGGAAATGGCGACAAGCAAACACAGGCCGTTATCAGGAAATAAGCAAAAACCGACTGTAGTGTAAACATCCACGACCACAAGGGGCGGTACAAAATTTTCAGCCGCTGCAGGATGTACAGGTGGGTTGGTTGTCTATCCAGTGATGTATCTTTCGCACGTCGTATTCACATCATAAAAAGCTACACTTGAGTACGATACGGAATTATTCTACGTCACTGTCAATGAACTCCCAAAAATGATCGCCTGACTGATTGAAACATGACCTTGGAGCACTTTCATTATTGTACTTCTTTTTCTTCATGCACCGAGTGGCCACCTTATGCTACGGAATATTTTGCAATTTTTAAATGGTTGCGCAGCAAAATCAATCAATCAGTTACATATAAACATACTTTATAACATCTTTGGTTGTCGGTAGCGCGTTCAGTCGCAATAATTCTGAGTAATCACCGCGACAAAAGCGATACCGACAGCCAAACAGTTAAGTGTGCTGGACTGTGATCTTGGGCCTTACGGCAGAAAATCCCGAAACAGCACATAAATTATTGCACTGTGATTTCTTGGAAAACACAACGGCGATGCACTCCAGAAACCAAGGCAACAGGAAGCACCAGATAGGTGGGGTCTTGCGAACATCTCTGGGTGCACCTACGGAAGAGGAAAGAGTGAAGATGTACCCACATGGAGAAGTTTAACATTAAAGCACTTAAGTTAAACACCCGTGTACTCCAGGGGTCCACATACAATGCACGTCACACAAACTGCGCGTTGTAGCAACTTTCAAGCCATCTCAGCCAGAAATCATGACGGTGCGGACTCGGTATATGCAGTGGTAAACATTACCACACGGTAAACAAAATTAATGTAAAGTACTTGCAACTAGCTGCACCGCGTACTCCACAATTAATGTCTACCACAAGTAGTACTCTATGCACTACGCGCCAAATACGCAATACTGAAGCTAAGAGGCTGACCGATGACCACCATGGGAATAACCACTGTAACCAGAACCCCAAGCGTTCGGTCTCTTATCTGTCGGACGATTAACGTGTAAATGGTAACAATCAAGGCAAGCAAAAGACAGATTTTCATGAGCCCCTGCGGCCGCAGGGGCATGAATATCTGTCTCTTGCAGCTGTTCGTGATTACCTGCAACAGTGCAAGTCTGTTGACCTCCGGTACTTCTTGGGGACACGGGTGGCTGCTGCTCATGCCGCCCCCCCCCCCCCCCCCCCCCCCCCCCTCGTGACTGTCACCTACTTAAGTTGGTTGTATTTGTAACTTGACACACTTGACCGCACTCAGCCAACTCTCCCATAACAAGCCTAGACCTTACTGCAACTGCAGGGTACAAGAAAGGCAAAGCCATTATGGCTCACATGTATGACCGATTTACATGTGTGGCCTTTGTGACAAGGGCTGGCTTCTGCACCAGCAAAATCCAGGTTTTCTGAAAATGTAAGCATTTTTCACACACGTCAACCCCCCTGACCCTTTACCTTTGTAATGACTCATGAGTCGACTAAATTAGTATGCATAGGAAGGTCTTATCATCAGCTATCTTTTTGCCAAATTTGGTTGAGAAATTTGCTAAAATGTGGATACCTAACAATCTTATTAAAAAAAAAATTGGCATTTTACACACATTTTCCAGCCTCTTGTGACCCTTGACCTTTCCAAGAGGTCATCCAAATTAGTATGCGTACATAGGTCTTACCATCAGGAATCTCTGTACCAAATTTGGGTTTGAAGTTTTGAATAGTATTTGAGAAAAAACATCTTTTGTCAAAATATGGCTATTTTTTACCCATTTCCTGAGCTCTCATGACCCTTGACCTTTCTGAGGGATCAACCAAATTAGTGTGCATAGAAAGGTCTTCCTATCAGGTATCTCTGTAGCAAGTTTGGCTTTAAAGTTGTGAACAGTATTTGTGAAAAAACATCTTTTGTCAAAATATGGCTATTTCGGACCTATTTCCTGAGCCCTTGTGGCCTTTCTGAGGTTCATCCAAATTAGTATGCATAGCTAGGTCTTACCATCAGGTATCTCTGTAGCAAGTTTGGGTTTGAAGTTGTGAACAGTATTTGAAAACAAAACAAACATCTTTTGTCAAAATATGGCTATTTTTCACCTTTTTTCACCACAGCTCTTGTGACCCTTGACCTTTGTGAGAGGTCGCTGAAATTGGTATTTTTAGAAAGGTCTTGCCACAAAGAATCCTTGGGCCAAGTTTGAAGACTGTGGCTTGAATAGTCTCCCAGAAAATGACAACGTTAAAGTTTACGACAGACGACAGCGGACGGTACGGACGGACGACCACTGGCCCAAAACATACTCACTTTAGCTTAGCCAACAATGGCTACTTATGGTGCGGAAGATGAGGGGGAACAACGCTGCTACTGCAACCGCCAAGGATTTTATCTTGCTCCAACGGCACAAACCAAAAGGGCTCATTAATAACTGATAAGAACGAACACGTTATATACACGCTAACTCATGCTTACGTGAGACATAGTCTCATTACCCCCTCTTCTCGAAAGTGAACACGACAATGAAACCTACGCCACCTGCCGATGTATGTAAGGAGTTGACTGAGGTACTGTCATCTGCCGGTAGGTGACTAGGTCGGGGCTACCTGACTAAGTCATCTGGGACTTCCGCAGACACAGACTCGTATCGCTGCGCTTCGCGCCGGCATAAAAAAAATCCACATTTACATCTGTGTTTCATGCGGAGTGGACACTGAGCCTGCGCCTGGACGCGACCACGCTGATATAATAGCTATGTCTTTAGACGTCACCTGCGGGGATTTGATGAAAACGGAAAGCGCTACAAGCACGCTTGACCAGCCAGTCTGTATCGGAACAAGATTCGAGAAGTTTACCTATGAACAAGACGCATAAATTACTCATGCGTATCTGTAAGAGGCATAGACCCGTATGGTCCCCCGCAACTGCGGTGGACCATACGGGTCTATGCCCCTTACAGATCTATACGCATGCTTTTTTGCTTACCACATAACCGTCTACAACTGCGGGGGTTTATGAGGACGACTATTGCCTGCCCATACGTCTTTCTTCACACGCACTATAACGTTTGATCCACATAAATGTGACGGTCAAGGTACCTTGACGCCGAACGACAGATCTGATTCAACAGAGGAGGGTCGGCTGACTATGTGTGCGGTTGATTTAATGATCGTCGCCGCTTCACACTCAAACACGACTTCAACAAGAAGCCGTTGCACCGCTACAGTACATGATTCATTTAACACATTTGAGACGCGTTTCATTCGGATAAGCGCCAAATGCCGTGTATCCAGAAGCAGCACGTCTCGTATACATGAGTTAACGTTTCAAACACCAATTTGGAAAACTAATGACTAGCACGCAAAATCTTTATGTTTGATCACAATTTAATATCAGTTGTTATTTTGCCGTACGTTTGAACACCCAAACAAAACTGAAGAGAAAACTCAACAAACTGGCAAAGCTGATGATTGAAAGGTGACAACAAACATAGCGACTGGTAACACCTAATTCAAGAAACCACAAAAACAGTATATCAAATTCAACAAAGATCTGAAAGAACATGTGCACAGTGATTGGCCTGCAGCCAGTTGAACTAACGGGCTTAACTCCTGCGCACGCTACTAAGGAAGGCGCTCGGCTATAGAAGAGCACCTTGCTTAATGGCTGGTGCATGGATAAGCTTAAGCATGCAAATGACCGCTGGACCGAGCGGACAGTTCACGACTCTAAGATCATCGACAAGCCAAACTAGAACGCACCCATTGACCTACGTGAGACCAACTGCGCGGTGTGCACTTTTCATCGCTCGTGCTCGCTGTTCTGACTTGATGAAGTTTCGTGTAGAATGACACAGATTTGTGGTAAGCCTTCACTTCTTACTTTCTGACATCACAGCCATACGCTTACGTTTTGCCGATGCCTTTCTCCGTCTACGGTGCTACAATATAAATGGTTGCATGCGAAAGGCATTTAATTCTCTCGAACAAGAGTAGTGCATTCTCATGAACCCCTGCGGTCGCAAGGGCTCATGTGAATGCACGCCTCTTGTCGATGGAACGATGTTGGATAGGGGACCTCGCGCTTCTTACTTAACAGACAGAGGAATCCTGGCTGCAGCTTCCAGAAATATCTTCTGCTATGGCTCAGTGCCCGGCCGTTGCATACACGAAACAAAGCTGCATAAAGAAGAATGCTTCTAGAGTTCTTCCACCCGTTGGAGGAACACCCCATAACCTCCTACGCATGTGGAACAATGCATACATTTGGCTAATATGAGGCATACATGTTTGAAACCCCCGCCGCCTGTCTGAAAAGTCGTCGAGATCAATACCTCGATCACACAGAGGGTTTACGGCGAAACAAATGCTCATTTTTTTTTTTTTTTTTAATTTTCACCTGTAAACTGAGCACCCCTGCACCCCATTAGGTATCTGGGGGAAAAAAGATACAAATCTGGCCAGAAAGAACACAAGTCTTCTGAAAAGATGCAGCATCGATGGGGCTCATGACGATCTATGCCAACTACAGATGACCTCACCAAAAAATAAATCTTCATTGTAACTCCACCCCCATCAACAGGGACTTAATGACCATCTTTTCCTCACTCAGATGGCAAGTTTTCAACAAAGCCGCACATAAAGAAGAATGCTTTTTCCAGTCGCGGACTGAAAAGCTGAACACCCAATTCATCCGTGGAAATAAAAATGCACACTGGAACTATGGAGGAAAATGAAACGAATGTCTGACGCTGCCTTACATCTATGCCTCTTGTATGGAGAACACAAATTCACTGTATTACTGTCTTGCACTCACTTGGGGAAAACAGTTTCATCAAGAGGAATGCACCCAGCCCAAGGCCCCAACATCTGAATTGTATTACTTGTACAAAGTCGCTGACGTACACCCAAAAGCTTCCTCTGGGGGTGTAGATAGCCCTGTTAGCAAAAGGCACAGATTCGCACGAGCCCGTGCGACAATAGGTGCTCATGAGAATCTACGCCTCTTGCACATGGTAGGGGGTGGTCGCGGGACTTTTCCAGCCGAAACACATATCTGACGGGTTAGCTAGCACTGCCAACAGGGATAAGTCCTGAACAGTATAACTTGGAGATCTAAAAACGCATCTGACAGGCAGCCTTGCCAACAATATGTTTTGAGCTGTTACTTGAAGACCTAAACAAGTCGTTCAACTGTCTGGCAAATGTAGGAATCAATTCCACGTTGCAATACATTTTATGACTTCAGAAAGTTTCTACGTCTGCTAACTGCACATGTCGTTCAACTGTCTGGCAAACGTAAGAATCGATTCCACGTTGAAATATATTTATTATTTCAGACGTTTCTACACCTGCTAATTCAATGCGTCGGAAAAAAAAGACAAATTCTGCTTGATCATAATCATACTGAAGAAAGAACAGCACTAGGAAATGCACAACGGGGATGAACCCATGAAGTCTGATGTAGTCACAAAATTGTGGATTTTTTTTCTATCTTTTCTGTGGATTTTTTTCTGTCCCGACCTCATTCCCCCCCCCCCCCCCCCCCAAAAAAAAAAAAAAATAAATAATAATAATAATAAATAAATAAATAAAAATAATAATAAAATAAAATAAATAAAATAAATAAATAATTTCATTAACCCCTTCACTGCAGGAAAATTTCGAACACCACCCAACTTAAAGAGCAGAGCATGGAATTACCCATACTAAAAAAAGAGGAAAACCCCTTTTCACTAGGGGGGTCCGGGGGCATGCCCCCGGGGAAAAAATTTGAAAAATTTACATTAAAATTTGTGCAATCTGGTTCATTTTAGAGAGAAACTGAGCAGTTTAACCAACTAAAAATCTTGACTTTTTTCTTATTTTTTGGGTGCACTTTTCATTTTCTTTTGTGTGTCAAAGGTTTAAAAGTATACTAAAACTTAAAGTATTCAACAGAATATATCCACATTTTTATTCAAAATACATCTGAATGATTTTTGATTATATATATATATATATATATATATATATATATATATATATATATATATATATATATATATATATATATATATATATATATATATATATATATATATATTCTTTAATAATCTCTGATTAATCATGTGTAAACATGGATTCCTTTTCTGTCTTATTTAATACTATGTACCATGGTCACTGAACTGAAGAAAGGTTATATAGATTTTTCAACATACTTTGATCAAACTTTTACTGGAAAAAATACATTGTATTTAATTTATTCACCATCAACAGTAGTATTTCCAGTGGCACTGCATTTAGCTTTCTTGTGTTTCGCTGTAGACATGCGAGCAGCAAAAGCTACGCGGCCGCGTAGTTAATATCAACTCTGCACAGTTCGCGGTAATACGCCAGCCGCTAACTTGCGAATATACTGAGCGCAGAGCTCGTCGTTTATGCTTTTCTCGAGCCAAGTCCATCTCCAAATATTGTTGGCTCCAGAATCGTCTATTCTGTCTCCGCGTTTAAGTATTTTCTCAGTCTTCGCCATATTTTGACGACTGGCTACGACTATAAAGACCGGAAGCGACCTGTGCGAGCTAAAGCTAACGCCTCGCTCAATTTTTAATACGCTGTTTCAGTGTTTGGGGATATCCGCCATGTAAAGATCGCGAAATACGGTATTGGAATAGTGACTTTACGATTTTGTTTTCGGCGGAATTTTTTTTCTTCGGCGGAATGGCAGCTTCATTTAAGCGGAAATCCACCAAAAAGAGGAAAATTCCATGCTCTGAAGAGGCTAAGAACCTTATGAGCCCCCGCATCTGCGGGGGTTCATATGGTTCTTTGCCTCTTGCTGACCCTATTCATATCCGCATTCCTTGGACTGGTGGGATTCGTCAGTGTTGAATTTGCTCTTCTTTCAAAGACACAATTTTGCGTCCACTGACAGTGAAGATGTTAATGTCCGATCATTCAGAGCGAAACGTCCAAGGAGAAGTACTTGAGGCGGACGAATCAGGCCTATCAATAGTCGACCTATTTATCTTGTTGCAGTGCGACGGGGTTAAATGACTTGTGTACCACTGGATATACAAAGATTCAAAAAAACTTTACCGAGTCTTACTCTTAGACAACATTTCCTTCGTCGTTGGATATTGGATAAGAGTAACAAAAAATATGTGTACTTTATTTAAAAAAAAAAAAAAAAAAAGACTAGGTACCCATCTGCAAGACGCACAGATACTCATGAGCCTCTGCAAGAGGCATAAATCCTCGTGAGCCCCCGCAATTGCGGGGACCCACGAGGATTTATGCCTCTTGCTAGCCACGAAACCGAGGAGGCAAATTATTTCACGCACTTGATTCCCGGAGTGTTACACACACTGTGGTGGAAAACCTCCACATTAATCACCAAGGCGATGAAGACTGAAGCGAGGCAGTCAATCAAGGATGTACCTGACGACACTATCAGGACGCACCTGATCACGCACCAGATCGATACTGTGTGATTGCTGGTGCTTGTGCGGGATTCATTTTCTGCGTGTATGACTGCAGAATGAGCGTCAGTGTTTAAATAACAGACGGAAAGTGTCACGAACTTCATCTGGCGTGGAACGCATGAAAGTGGCCTAAAAATGTCGACCTGGTCTAAGCCGTAAGTCTTAGCCTATCGTTAAAAATGTAAAGTATGCTAAGACTTTTGACTTTGACCAGACCAACTGTTTGAACCCAATGTTTAAAACGGCCAATTTCTTCGTCAGTTTCTTTGGTTGGTTGGTTGGTTGTGTTGTTCAGTTTCAAATGTGACGGAGATACGTGACAATTTTATATTTTAAGTCTACCTCGTCAAAAGAAAAACGAAGAAAGAATAAAAAATCTATAACGTACGACTCAAAACCGACGGACTGTCATCCAATATCTCCTGCTGTATTGCCTATTTCTCAGACGTTCCTGGCCATACTGGTCCAGCCACACATCTACACGCGTCACCGATCATCATAGTAGGCTATAAGGTCACCTAAGGATATTAACCCTTACTTCATCATACACGTATGTACACTTTTCCCCTGGCTGAGGAGATCGTCTGGCTTCCCACCTGACACCAGATTAAAGGGCAAAAGAAGTTGACAACGACGTATCACCTAACGCGGGCCGGTGAATGAGGAACACGAGCGACGGCACTTGCAGACCCATCCAATGATTGCAAGAGGCATAGATTTTCGCGAGTCCCTGCGGAACGCAGAGGTACGTGAGAATCTATGCCTCTTGCTGTCTGGATCAAGGACATTTTAATTACTAACGTACATGTGTGCTCCCCACACAGAGAAAGACATGGGATTTGAATTGAAATCCAGTGGGTGCCCAATCGATAGTCCTTCCCTTTTTAAACATGGTGGTAGATGCATCGATTTTAGCGTCTGGTCTCCTAGTCTCACAGCATCAAGCGACGGTCACAGGACGTTGATCATCTCTCTCGTTCTGCAGCACAGCTGTACTGTTAACGGTTACCTCGCGATAAATTCTCAATCTGAGGGTGAAGAGAGCAAAGGCTGGAGTGGAGAAAGACGTTTTCACCACCAGTCATTCATTTCTTCTGTTCGCTGTCCAGGAATTTAACAAGTGACATTTTTTAAGGCTTAACGTCTTTTGTCCACCACGAAGTTTTCCACAGACGTGACACCGAAAAGGGCCTTAACAAATGGTGATCCCAGCTGGGTTCGAAAAGAGCGAGTTCGGACTAGATGTGTCGCACGTTCTACCACCCGAGCTGCACATCCCCCCTGTCAAAAATACTGAACGGAAGCGAACTAAACATACTCATACTGTATACACTGATACGCACAGAGAATATAAGTTATTGTTATAACTTATATAAGAAACCATTGTACCCCGAAGGCCGAAGGGGTACAATGGTTCCTTTCACCTCCCGAAGGTTTACAAGGGGCCGTGCAGCAAGCCCCTGCTACCAATAACCTATTTGTTTTCATTCCTCCACTATTTTCGTTAAAGAAATCAAGAAGACATTTTCCGACCTGGATCACGCCAGACATGACTGACGTCAAAGGAATATACATTTATACATAATAGACTTATGACTTAATTTAAAATATTTCATGACGTTGCCGCCTCCAGTACTGAGTGTGATTGTTGTTTCGAACAACACTAAGTAACTTTTTACTTTAGAACGTTTTGGTGATCTTTTATAGAACAAAACTCGCATCCAAGATACGTCACATAGAGGGCTACAAGAAGTCCGCCATTTGTCGCTACAAGGGTTTTTGTATCATGGTCACATGGTACGTTTTGCGCTAAACAGATGTAGGGATGAAAACAATACAAGTTATTGGTCGCAAGGGTTTGCTACACGGACCCTTGTAGGCCTGAGGGAGTTCAAAGGAACCATTGTACCCCGAAGGCCGAACAACACTAAAGAACTTTTTACTTTATAACGTTTTGGAGATCTTTTATAGAACAAAACTCACATTCATGATGCATCACAAAGAGGGCAACAAGAAGTCCGCCATTTTTCGCTGCAAGGGTTTTTGTATCACGGTCACATCTGCGCTAAAGAGACTGGTCGTGTGACGTAGAGATGAAAACAAAGTGCTTTATTCCACGTCTACCTATGCCTGTGTAATAAGGCTGATAGCTGCCAGTTAGAGAAACGGATTCTTAAGAGCCTCAGCGACAGCGGGGGTTCATGCGAATATTTGTCTCTTGTAGACGGGACATACGGGCTGATCTTTCGCTCTCGTTTTTAACCCCTTCACTGCCAGTGGAGACATACTGCGTTCATGAAATCATCCTAAGTTCAACGCCACAGATGCCATGACGTCAAAGTAACATGGGTGCAAAATTAGTTCAGCAAGAGGCATAGATCCTTAAGTCCATAGATCAAAATAAGATATAAAGACTCGATTAACACTTTGGCTGTCGGCAGCAATTTTATATATATATATATATATATATATATATATATATATATATATATATATATATATATATATATATATATATATATATATATATATATATATATAATTCCTGCCGGAATCATCGCCGACAAAAACCGCTACCGACGGCCAAGGGTTAACGTGTCACGTGCACGGCTGCACAAGACTACAGCTATCACAGTCACGTCGAAACATCTCGAGTTCTTAGTTTGGAAACTGCAAGACAATGGCCAACATGCCACCTGAAATCCAATCCAGTGTCCACAAATAATGTGTACATTAAAAATCCACGAAAGAATATCTTGTTCCTAGCGCAGGGAGATTAAAGCGGCCTGCACCAGGGCTGGCTTCATTTGCTGCAATTGGCCGATACAGCAGGTTCTCCACGGTGTCTTCCTCCAACTTAGAATTGTATAAGGACATACACAATCCATTTGATTAGACATCGAACAGAGGTATTCTACTGCACCTGGTGGGAGTCGGTGGAACTCTCCTACATGCAAATGAGAAAAAGAGGAGACAAGTCTTTCATTTTACGACGTTTAAAGTTCACAAGTTAGCCCTTTTGTCCAGTACCTCTGTTAACCCATATCATACCGAGGCTAAAAGCTTCAAATTTGTACACTGCCATATGCAAGCTACATTATAGTACTTACATATAATGATATAGACAAATGGCTTTAGTTCAAGGGTGGTGCCAGAATAGCTTGGCGCCTAGAGGCGCCAAGCTATTCTGGCACCACCCTTGAACTACTTTAGTCAAACTTATTTCACACACTGGTGTATTCCGAATGATAAGGGTTAAAGACATGCCAAGAACAGTTATAAATGCCATATTGCGAACCATTAACCCTTTACTGCTTGGAGCGGATCACTTTACAAGAATCTGAGCAAAAAAGAACAAGAGTGTACTCACGTGACACAACCTCGACACACCCACACACCTTAACAGACATCCCACAATCTGAACCGTTGAACATCTCCAGTGCAGTATATTAATCCGCAGGCACTATATATTACAGTGCACACCTCGTGCACGCCAAGTCAAGGTAGACAGCAAGAAAACGCACCCACCTGCATGCTTGTCGCCATATGTTTTGTCAACGTGTGTCCTCAAGATGTCACGTAATCAAGAAATATTTCGACACAAAGAAAAAATCTTTTCATCGACCTTCTAAGAGCTAAACGTTTATCAACTTCAACTCTTCTGCTACTGGTAAATCGCATACAAGGCGCGGATGAAGGGTCGGCCGTGATAGTTCAAGGTTAGCGCCTGAAAGGCGAAAAGCTAATCAGGCGCTAACCTTTAACTATCACAGTCGATCGCTCTTCAGCAGTTGGCGCTGGAAGTGAAGGGATCATTAGGTCGGACGCGAGACAGCTGGCGGGGGTCGCTTAAGAACTGTCGATGCATCAGCTGTCAAAAGAAAAACAGTAAATCATAGCCAAGTTGGAACGGCCTCGTACAAAAAGATAAAAGAGATTTCGGCTGCTCTGCATAACTGTAAAATTGCACAGAAAATACCGTCTGTAACTCTGTGTGTGTGTGTGTGGGGGGGGGGGGCGTGCGTGCGAGCGCACGTGCGCGGTTCGGGCCGGGGAGAGGGGGGGGGGGGGAGAGAGAGGTATGATCCGCACAAATAATGACGCAATGATTTACAGGCACAAAGTCCACTGGCAAATTGCAATACAAGACATTCTGACCTGCTGTTGACATCGGCGGCAGCCAAAGTAGGTCGATTACCCACGTCTACAAAACAACCTCCATTTCACAGTTTCGCTCCTTCAAGATGACATTTGATCTCTGAACTAGGATAGGCTGTCACGCACACGCACAATTATCCGAACAAACTCCACAGCCAGAAGCCATTCTTATCGCATATGCCCTGATAAAGCGTGCTAGATGATGATCCGACACGATGACAAAAGCTGAGCCTCGGACCAACAGTAATAGTACGAGCATGACCAGACACGTGTTAACCCACTGGCTGTCGGTGGCGCTTTTGGACGGGGCGCCCAAAAAGCGCTACCGACAGCCAATGGGTTAACGCCATTTCAGTTCATAGCTGGCACGCCAACCTTGTTGCAATGCGACTGCCCGTGTGAGAGGCGACCCACACTCAGCTGAAACCACGTGGACAGCACTGCGAAAGAGGGCCAACAACTACCTCTTTCAGTGCTGCCCCATCCCAAACTTCAACAGATACAACCGACTTAACACACTTGTGTTGGATCGGCGAAGATAGTTCAGTCGCTCGTACTTGATTGACCTCGCATCTCTAAGAGCGACCAAACCACATTTTATGCCCGTCATCTTCTTCACGCAATAAAGCAAATTAGTACAAGCAAGCGAGCGAGAGATAGAGATAGGATGTGTGCCGTGTGTGTGTGTGTGTGTGTGTGTGTGTGTGTGTGTGTGTGTGTGTGTGTGTGTGTGTGTGTGATTTTGAACCTAATAGCTCTCAGCTGTAAAATCCAAAATCACAGATCAGCAAACATGTTGGCTGTTCTGTTTTGTCTTATAAAGATCCCTCCCATAAGAGTTTAGCGTAAAGAACATACGTGTTAAATTTTAGAAACCAAGCCCGTCGAACAAACACAATTGCCACTACTGGGCTGAACAAAGTTTCTGAATTTGAACATTTGAACTTGACGCTGCATACTGCCCCTTGAGCTATCCCGGTGGCTCTGTGATCTACAGATGGTGCTGAGACCGAAACAATACAACACCATCTTGCACAACATGTTGGAGGCAGGACGGAATATCGACAGATTCATCTCGGGTCTCGCCATGAGGTGTTAGCAACAAGAAAATCAATTACCTTATGATAACTTTAAACTAAACGAAGAGAAGAAATTTCCATAGTCGAGAAGATGATGTTGGTGGTGGCGTCACAGGTGTTTTTACTCGTAGTCTTGTCAAACGACGGACATAGGATGTGTGGCTGGGAATGTATCCGATATTTCACGTGTGTGATGTATGCATCCTCTCGGATCCCTCCCCCTCCCATTTTTGTTCCCCCGCCTCATGAAATCATGTGCCCTTCCCTCCCCCAAACAACCCCAACCGTTGCTCAAAAATAAAACACAGTGCAAGTAATGAGAATCTCACATTCAGCTGAGAACAACGAACAATGAACCTTGATTTTCAACGCTAAAAGTTACAGGTTACAATACCCAGTTTTCTAACCTGCCGAGAGTTACTCGATGGTAAGATACTAAAATAACTAATAAACATGTTTTTTTTTTTTGTTTTTTTTAAGGGAACAACACAGATCTGTGGAAATCTGCTTGGCTTGTCCCTTTTCATTCCTCCGGAAATGGATCGGCCCAACATCTCTGTTCTTCACAAGTACTCATCGAAACAGAAGCCTGTACCTTGGAATTACAATGTGTAAATCATAGCGAAGAAGGCGGCGGGAGCAAAGGCAAGCCGGTCAATACAGTTCTACAGCGCAACCCTGGCATGACTCCCTTAATCTCATGATAGGACTGGGGTCGATTTCCGCAAAGTCATAGATTCTCGCAGGGGCTCGTGAGAATCTATGCCCTTTGCAGATGGGAAGAGATGAAGCGCACGCGCCGATAAGCTCGTGCTTTATGGCGTCATGTACACTCGTCCGTCGTCTGGTAAACTGCCCTGCCTGCATGGTCAAACGGAGAAAGTTATGACCAAGCAGTGGCGGGGTGCACCATTCAAGGGACGAATGGATTCCCGCACATCATGGAAAATCGTATACATGTACCTCAGCAAGCGACGGTCCTCGGGCCGACGTCCGCCGCAGTGGGCCCGCGCACGACTGTAAGGGCCCACTGCGGCCGACCTCGGCTCATGATCTGTTGCTTCCTGCATATACTCTTCATTCAAAACATGTCATGGTCAACGGCAGGTCAGGTCACACGTGATCCATAGAGGAATGGATTTCCTTCACTTGCGAAATAACGCGATATCCCTAGCCTCACAATTCCGTCAAAACGCCTGAACAAAAGTTGAAACTTGACCATACACTCAAAGAAGTCTAGGGCTGAATGAGTACCCGTCACAAAGTCTGGAGGTATACACCCATAAAATCTTAGGTCCCGCTGTGTTTCATCATTCAGTGACTCCAGAGTGCAACATCCTCAGCCTGTAGACAGTATCGTCGTGCTGCTAACAAAGCCAATGACAAACCTGGGCCTAATCCCTTATCACCTGCTCCAACAAAAAATACGTCACTTGCCATGCTACCATGCGGCATTGATTCTCGTGAGCCCCCGCGGCTACAGGGGCTCATGAAAACCTATGTCTCTTGCACGTGCAAATTGTACATGCTGCGTGCCAGCAATGGCAGTGTTGAATATTTTATACGCCAGGATGCATGTTATGTTCATATGATCAGACGATTTTCTTTCTATATCAAGTCTGTCAATTAGCCAGCTTTGTAATGCCGCCTAAAGCACATATCCCTCAGAACAGTGATGACAAAGAGATGTCGCCGAGTGCAGATGATCTCATTTAGCGCGATTAAGGAGAGAAGACCGTTAAAGGGGCACGCCCGACCTTTTTCAAGGCTTCAGTTCACAAAAAATCGTTTACTGGGATTCAGTATACATACCAATTTAGACAGTGACCACCCTATTGTCCCACAAAATGATTTCTTTCGTCTGTTCAAAGCGAAAAGAGGCCCACTGACGGATACGTGAAAAGAATGCTTCTGATAGGCGATGATAACGACCTTAGGTCATCTGCATAATTATAACCAATCAGAGACATGATGGCGGATGAACCAGCAAAGAAAAAAAAAGTATCATCGACTCGCGCCGACAATGACAGACTCGGAATTGAAGAGAAGAAAAAAGAAGAGAGACAAGCTACCCCTAAGTAAAACTGACATTGGACAAGGGAATGGCAATGCGTAAAGCATGAGCTTGGCTTGACCGCCCACATGAAATTTGTCACTTTCCTGCTGAATCAGTAAGTAATCTACAGTCTTTGTTAACTTCCTATAGTTCGGCGAGCGCTAGTGATTTTCAGAATTCATGATCTTCAGCAGAATTTATCTCTCATTGATTTTGCAAGATTTTAACCCTGTTTTATCATATATTAGGCTCATAAACATTAGACAAGGGAATATGGACATGTGGCAACGCGTAAAGCAAGAGCTTGGCTTGACCGCCCACCAAAAAAATTTGTCGCTTTCCTGCTGAATCAGTAAGTAATCTACGGTTTTGTTGAACTTCCTATGGTGTGTGTCAAAGTTGCACATGTTTTGACTGTGTGGGCTCTCATTCACTCGATTCAGAGAGGTAGTGTTTCTGCTGCGATGGTGCATCTGTCGTTTCCAATGATGCTTTCAGTTACATAGACTTTGATGTGTGAGATGTGAAATTAACTGCAGTGCAGAAAGTGTTCTGTTTCAATGATGGGGAAAAGGATCAAAGGTCAAACTAGGCATCATGGATTCGCTTTGCATGCATGTCCTCGGTGCACTACTGTACGCATGATCGTTACTAGTAAATACTAGCAGGTTGAGCGGAACGTGCATTGTGATTTTGACAGCATAGCGAGTATGGAAGGTTTATTCTACTTTATCGGGAAAAATTACGTCAAAGGGATGCCAGAGAGCATCAGTACACGTGTGTACACCGACACGTGTGTACACCACACCGATGACCTCGTGACCTGCAGTATTGCGATACACTGATAGTCGGCCCGGTTTTGCCTTATGATGTAGGCTCATAAATATGCATATTCATTGAAAACAAGGCCGATGCAGACGATAAATCCGTGACTCGAGTACAAAAACAGTACACCCTCCAAACAATGAATTTCGACATTTGGCATTGTACTTGCATCATAAAGCTCTAAGATAGTACACAAAGGACGCATACACATACTGTCAGCAGTATCTGTTGCAGACAGTTTTCTGACCGTGTTGAGATGCTGGATGCTGGGGAATATAACTTTAACATTCCTTATGTTCAAAAACCATTTGGACAACAAGAATACTTTTATCATCTCCTCCTCTCTAATATCTGTAGTTAGTAATGGCTGAAGTACGTCACTTTGTTGTTTGTTTGTTTGCGTTTTCACAGTCTTAGCAGTTTATTCTGCCATAATCACTTGCTCATTGTGAACTTCAAATTTAACAGGACTAAACAAATAAGTTATAACTTATATCCAAAGTATTAACCCTTTGGCTATCGGCAGGGCTTTTCATTGCAATGATATCTAATGGAATCATCACGACGAAAACCACTACCGACAGCTAAAGGGATATGTTTACATAAGAAAACATGAAAGGCAAAGCCCTCTCATGTGTATGACCAATCCACACATATCTGACAATAGGTAAAGGGATGGCTTCTGCACTAACAAAATCCATGTTTTCTCAAAAATGTAATCAGTTTTCACACATCTGTGAAACCCTGTGACCCTTGACCTTTGCAATGAGTCGACTAAATTAGGATACATAAGGTGGTCATATCATCGCTACCTTTATGAAAAAAAATTGATTGAAACTTTTGCAAAAATGGTGATAATAACTACAATTATTAGCATTTTATACACATCGACCTCTTGTGACCCTTGACCTTTTCTGAGGGGTAATCCAAATTAGTATGCATAGATAGGTCTTACCATCAGGTATCTCTGGAGCAAGTTTGGGTTTGAAGTTGTGAATAGTAATTCACTAATTGAGAAAAAAAAACATTTCTTGTCAAAATATGGCTATTTTTTACCTATTTCCTGAGCTCTTGTGACCCTTGACCTTTCCGAGGGGTCATCCAAATTAGTATGCATAGATAGGTCTTACCATCATGTATCTCTGTAGCAAGTTCGGTTTGGAGTTGTGAACAGTAATTGAGAAAAAACATCTTTTGTCAAAATATGGCAATTTTGGACCTATTTCTTGAGCTTGTGACCCTTGAACTTTTCAAGGGATCAAACAATTAGTATGCATAAATAGGTCTTACCATCAGGTATCTATGTAGCAAGTTTGGGTTTGAAGTGTGAATATTAATTGAGAAAAAAAAACATCTTTCGTAAAAATATGGTTATTTTGTGACCCTTGACCTTTCCGAGGGATCAACCAAATTAGAGTGCATATTAAGGTCTTACCATCTTTGTACCAAGTTTGGGTTTGAAGTTGTGAAAAGTATTTGAGAAAAAATAAATTATGTCCAAAAATACCTATTTTTGATATAGTTCCTGATCCCTGTGACCTTGACCTTTGTGAGAGATCACTGAACTTGGTATGTTTAGAAAGGTCTTGCCACAAAATATCCTTGGGCAAAATTTGAAGACTGTAGCTTGAATAGTCTCCGAGAAAATGCCAACGTTAAAGTTTACCACGGACGACGGCAGACGGACGACGAACGGACGATCACTAGCCCAGAACACAAGACTCACTTTTGCTTCACACTTGAGTCAAAAATGTACACTTCTGACGTTAATTTGCATCCGACCTTGTCATAAGCTAAGTCGACCGTATTTAAATATTTGCGGTGTCGGTGAGACGTGCGTAACAGAAGTGTCACTGACCTATAGAATTGTGAAGTTCTACATATATGAATATCACGTGCCCACTGGCAAACGTGCTACTCTGTCATATCTTTGATATTTGATACGCACTGCGGCATGCTGCGAAACTCAGAACTATTGTCCCTGCCCCGGAACGCCACAACAGCGGTAGCTGACGTTTACAAATACCATCCGGATGCGTTCAGAGTTTATGCACATTTAACTATTCTGTAGGCAATTAACCCTTTTAGCCCCGGGAGCCTGAAGCAAGAGATAGATTGATCATGATAATTCAAGGGTAGTGCCAGATGAGCTTGGCGCCTTCGGGTGACAAGTTCATCTGGCACTACCCTTGAATTATCATGATCAATCCGTCGTTAGGCAACACCTCCAAAATTTGAGAAATGGGACCTTGGGGGTAAAAGGGTTAAGTCGTGACATAGCCACAGCGGGAAAATAATGGCCTCTCATTCTTATTTGTCATTTATTTAATCCTTCCCTGCCAGACACAGGTTGTGTTTTAGAAATCATTGTAAATTCAACGCCACAGATTCCCAGCTGTCACAGGAACACGGATACAAAGTGGCTTCAGCAACAGCCATAGATCCTCACGAGCCCCCGTAACCTCTTGCGCTTGCATGGTTTTCAATTTTTCTCGGCAGTGAGCAGGTTAAGGGTTATTTGAAATATTGCTGCTTGCTTCGTCTTTTTTTTTTTTTTTTTCTCCCTTCATTCAGTTGTCCGTAAAATAACATAACGTATATCCGCAAATTCGTGCATCTAATACTTTTAATTAGATATGCCAACATTGCCATTTCAGCTCAAAAACCGAATTAACAATGTACAATACAATACAATACCATAATACTTTATTAATCCCACACGGGGAAATTCACTGTCTGCCCATACAACACACGGCATCATCATTCACTCATACAAATAATTAAATAACCCATAACTCTCAGTTAAAGAAATGAACTGTACAGACGTATTGTTACCTTTATAACACACTTGGCATTGGGGAAAATAATAATAATAATAATACTAAAAGGGCTAGTATTAATGAACTGAAGAGTGTTGACCGACACTATCTACTGATATTACTGTTGAAAGGGTAACAGCCTGAGGGTCAAAAGGGTTGGCATAACGTGATGTACGACTTTTGGGTACTCGAAGTCTGCCACTTCGTTCGATACGTCTGCTGTCAAATTCATATCTAAGTGGATGTGTTTTGTCATCAAGAATGTCAGCCAATTTGTTCATAATCCGTCTGTTGTACAGTGTGTCCAAATTATCCTGTGCCCTACCAATCACCCCGCCCCCTTTCCAGATTACTTTGTTAAGGCGATCTTGATCTCTTTTACATAAATTTCTCCCTAAGCACGTCAGTCCAAAAGTTAGAATGCTAACAATACTGGAGCAGTAAAACATACGTAAAAGCTGAGCGCTTACATGAAATGATCTGATCTGATACCTGGCAGACGTCTTCTAACGAGTAGTCGGTGAGACCACGAGATAGTTTAATGAAATATCGCTGCAGTTCCATGTAAAGAAATGATTTTTTTAATATTTTTGCTCAGAAGACAATAAACAACAGATACGCCATCACGAGGTGAAAATGATCCAATGAACTCAATAAATAAATAATTCAGCGCATTAAATAGGCGCTTTATCCCAATTGAAAATCAGCACAAAGCGCCACGGCGAACTGAACCCAACAAGCACGCTCACGTGAATCACGCGCAGTCACTCACACACTGTACATAAACACACAACATTCACGTTGCGAGCTACTGAAGTTTTGGAAATTCAAATCGTTTATATTTGAAATGTGATTAAGTGGGCTGAAATTGATACCAAAGTCGTGGGGGAGGAAGAGCCGGAGTACCCGGAGAAAGAACACCTGACGGTCCACCCGAATTAACGGTGACACTTACTAGAGGAGAAAAGCCCGACGCCGAAACCCGGTATCGAACCTCACACCTCTAGCATTGGAGGCAGGCGCTTTTACCGCTGCGCCATGGACCGCCCCAATAACTAAAGTGTTTCTTGTCTTTACAATTTTTTTTTTTTTTTTTTTTTTTTTACAAATAACTACGAAGTTTCCTTCAATTACAGGTAGTTTAATGATATGACCTGATTAACTCTGGGCCCTCCTTATGCGCCAAGAAGCAGTGTCTTACACGAAACCAGACACCAAGTTGAAACTGCCCCGTTTCTTTGTTTCATGGCTGATCCGACCGCCGCCCGGCTGCTTCGCCGCCCCACCACCCGCCCTTTAGCTGAGCTGTCGACAACCCCTTCAGTGCCTGCTGACACAGACTGTGTGCTACTGCGATCTTAGATGTCCCAGGAACATGGATTCAAAGTGGTGTAAGCAAGAGGAAAAGATCCTCACGAGCCCCAGCAACTAAGGGGGCCCATGAAGATCTATACCTCTTGCAGCTGGGTGGTGTTCATTTTTTTCTAGGCACTGAACGGGTTAAAGCGTTTCTATCCACCTAGCTCTCCACATTACCCGTGACGACTGATCATTGATCGGGAAAAGCTGGAGACACTTGAAGGAGAAGGGGACACCCGATTACCTGATTATACGGGTCCACCCACCCTCCGCAACCGCTGACTGCACCCAGACGGCTTCCTCCCTTTAAAAAGCTAACCTGGAAGATCGCTGATAGTTTTAGCAAGAGGCGCGGATTCTCATGAGCTCCTGCAGCTGCCGGGGCACATAAGTCTATGCCTCTTGAGAAGGAGCTAACTTTTGGGGGGGACGGTTCTCCTTACTCCTCTTCCTCCTATGGTACACGAAACACTCGGCATCAGCTTCTCAGCGACTCGGCAATAACGCGACCCTCCGTCTGTCAACCAAAGGCATAGATTCTCGTGCGCCCTCACAGTCGCTGAAGATAATAATAATCCACATCTATGCTACCTGACGGCCATCTCTACGCTTATCGATGGCAGATACCGGGTCCATTTCTCCTAGCGCAGTATATTATTATGGGCGTTATGCCCCTCTCTACTCTTCTTCACATCTTCCTACAGAGGAAGGCATCTGGGGTTTAGGCTGAACTGAGTACCACAGTATGACGGCGGTTTCCTTCGTCTGAGCCCCAGTATATCATGTCAATTATTCCTGACCCAACAAGCAAGAGGCACTGATCCTCATGAGCCCTTGCATATGCAAGAGCATGCCGCAAGGACCACCAGCCTGATAGCCGCCTGAGCGCTAGACCCGTAGGCGATGACAATCTATGCCTCTTGCAGTTGGGTAACGACACGGACCAGAGTGTGAGCAGAAATGAGTGGCCACCGCTGGCCAGAAGCGAAATCTTGTTCAGTACTGCCCTTGCCGCCTGTTTAGAGAAAACACGCGTTGCAGGAAAGATTGTGAGCAAATAGTATTATTTGGCGCCTCCAGCTGCAGGGAGTAGGTTTCTCCTCCCACTACGGCCCAACACCCTCTCACCTGGAACTCGCGCTAATTCTCCGGAGTCCTTACAGCTAACAGGAAGCAGAAGAATCCATGCCTCTACTTTGTGATCGGCAGTCTGGATTGTTATCCTTGTTCCGCAAGCGGAGGACATCGCTCAATCGCGGGACCTGTCGCTTGTTACTGCAATATGAAACAGGCACAGGTTTTCATGGGTCCTGGAAGACACAGGAGCTCAAGCGAATCTACCCCTCCTGCCCAGCGCTACCCCTCCTGCCCAGCGCTGGCTCTACCAGCTGACTCATATCTTCTCCTTCTCAGATGTCATGGGCATCCGTTGACAGGCTCGATCTCTGGCTTGCCGCCGAGAGGTGATCAGGTATACTACCCTCGGCTTCGCATGGCCTACAGTGGACCCATAGGGCCACGGCGGCTGCATGGGCTCATGCGAGTCTGTGCGTCTTGAAGGCAGAACGTCTGTTTCAGTGACGGGCTGGGGCAGGGCGGTTGGTCGTGGGGCGGTCGGTCCCGCCTGACAGGCCTTAATGGGCGGATCAATATTGTAATAAAGCACGACTGTGTTTTCGAGCTCCGCGTGCTGATCACACCGCCGTACCCTGTGTGCTCCGACGCAGGCAAGGCTATTTCCAATTTCATCAGCAGCCAGCATGAGAGCCCCCCCCCCACCCCCCACCCCCCATTGCGGGGGCTCATGAGGATCGACGCCACTTGCTTGCCGCCCGTTTTATAAACAGGTTCCTCACGCGTAGGGCATATTACTGGATTTATTACAGAACGTACCCGCTTGCCTGATCATCGGCTCTACTGGCCAGCTCGCTTTCACCGCTCTAAAGCACGGCGACTCCCAGCGTTTGAGGAGATGAGAGACGTAATGCTGCATGTATGTCTGTCACTAAAAAGGCATACATCTTCGTGGCTCCCACGGCGGCACACTAAACTCGGTGCATCGTACAGGATGGATCAGATTCTGGGCAGTTCCGTTCACTACGTGGCTGCTTCAAAATTTCTTCTTTCAAGCCGATCTGAGGAGGCATATGACGAACGGAACTGATACTTACCGGCGACTGCAGAGGCTTATGAGAATCTATGTTCCTTGCAAAGACAGAAAGACACATATATATATATATATATATATATATATATATATATATATATATATATATATATATATATATATATATATATATATAATTTTTCATTTCAATTCTGAGAATGCTCTGCTGTGCTAATGCCATGGAATTCCAGCCTGGTAAGCTTGATAAGGACACAATATATTATATATAGTGTATGTCTCCTGTAACCACCGTTCGACGAGAAACTAAGCGGAATCAAACGCGTTGTGCATGTTACGCAGATTTCACACTATCCCATTCATACATGCAAGTAGTCGCGCCTGTATTTTTCTGTTACCTTTTCTTCAACAAATAGTCCGTGAGCCAAGCCGAAATTGGTACCATTCAGGCGGGCAAATTCTCATATAGATTTTTTGGTGTGCTCAATGTCCCTAGGGATAGAAAAATCATGGGAGACATCTGGATCGAGTAGCTTTTCGTCTGTTTACACATGATCTTTAACCCCACCCTCTGCTGTACAGACATCGTTTTCAAGTCCTTCATCATCTTTTATCAAAGACAAAAATACAAATATGTTGATTATAGGTCAGATTTATTACTGAAACAACACGCACAGGTATTGCTGAATCTAAAAATATGTTTAAGTCTATGTTTAGTTCCATATCCTGTCAGTGAACTCACGTGCTCTTCCCCACCCCCCCCAAAATGCTGAAACTCGCCACAAAATGTAGCATTACTTTCATCACTGAGCGTACCCTTTTGCTTTTATTTTGATGTTTTGAGGTCTGATACGTGGAAACACAGTATATCTACCTAGAACACCATGCGTTTTTGTCTACCCATCAGTCCGTCTGTCCGCCTAATTGTCCGTCACTCCTTGTCATTCCACTATTCGGTTATCGTAAATACAAAAAATAAAATTTCTTAGAAACTATATGAATCATTGACTTCATACTTTGCACAAGACTATTTGGCTGTAGTACGATTGTACGCAAGTATTTTTCGATGACCTTGTGTGAAGGTCAAGGTCACAGAGGTCAATAAAGATAAAAAAAAATTGTCCTTTTAGGCCAAAATCTGCACCCTCCTGCACACTATGGCAAGATCTGAGCCCAAATTTGGCACAATTGTAACTTATAATTTTTGTTCTAATAAACACATTAAATTAGAACTTTATAGCAGATTTAAAATAAAATGTATGCAAAGAATAATCAGTTAAAATTCCAGTGAATGTTCAGCTGTCTTTTTGTTTCTTATCAAATAACCTATCATGCTACTTCCAAGGCACATCTATAAGATAACGGGCACACACACACTATGTATGATACTTGATGCTACGGTTGCACTGATTAGTGTGTGTTTATATGTATGCATGTACGTGAGCGGCAGCAGGCACGAGTGAATGCGAATGTATGCAGTGATGTGTATGTATGTAAGTTTTGTGCTACGTGTTTTGTGCATGTGTCTTGCGTCATTTTTTTTAATTTATTTTTTTTACCTCATTCTAAATTTTCTCAAGTACAGGATGACGTCTTTTCTTTCTATCGTGTGTTCTTTTCTGTTCTACGTTTGTTCCTATGTCACCTGAAGAAGGATCTTTGATCCAAAACGTCGTTCATTGCATTTTAATTTAAGGTTGTAGGACACACCTGTTTCGCGCATCTTTTCTGCGCATTTAGATACCGCTATCTTGCGTCTGCCGTGACCTGAGACTAGAGGTCACCGAAAAAAACCGCCGTACGGCAAGTCGTATTGCAAACAAGCTCAATTTATCGATAATTGACAAAAGATATATACTGTCTGAAATAGGTGTGTACGCTGACTGTTTCTATGCATAAAATGTTGTGTTTCCTCAGAAATAAAATACTTTTGCATAAGTTGCGACAAGTCATCGAGCGTCAGTAGTAACGCATAACCATTTCTCAGAAGAAGAAAAAAAAAAATGAACGGGCCAACCGAAAGGGAGCCAGGAAAACAACAAAATCTCTTTAAACATCAGGAAGGAAAAGGTAAAGTAAAGTAGAAAAAGAGGTTGGTGGTGTTTGCTAAGTGACTAGAACACGAGTTACTAGTAGTGAAAGAAAAATGTCGTACGTAAGTGGCATATCTGACTGGTTTTCCAACTCTTAAAAAAAAGAAAGTTTTATGCACCGCCGTGAGATGTCACCTGCACGGCGTAAAACCCCAATAGCTAACTGTCCTTTTATGCATGGAAATTTACAGCCTACCTGCAATGAAGAAGACTACATTTTATTGTGGGTTGACAGGGGCATGCATTCCATGTATGTCAGTCACCACCTAGAAGTAGAACATTTCCATACATTCTCAGAGAGCCTTTACTAATACGGTGGAAGGAATGTAGTCCACATTGTAGTGATATTAAACCAGTGCCAGTGCTTATTATTTAGGAAAACGTACTGTGTGTAGTATAAAGTCCTGCTAAGGGAGAATTTTGCATTACTAACTCAGTAACTGCTTTCAGTACTTAGTAACTTAGTTTTCTCATCCATTCTCTGTCTTATGAAGGCTATATTAGTTATTACAGATTAGGAGATAGGTCCAGCATTTTTTTAGTTCAAGGATGGTGCCAGAATAGCTTGGCGGATGAGACGCCAATCGATTCTGGCACCACCCTTGAACTATCATAGTCACATTTATTTCAAGCAGTGGGTGTATCAGGATTAAAAGGGTTACCTAGTAAAACGCTACTTTGACTGAAACCCTAATATTTGTTGACTACCATTTTGGATGACCGTAGAATGTGTGAAAAATACAAATTTGACTAGTACAAAAGCAAGCCTGTATGTTGAGACTCGTGACACTTGTGACACTTATTTCAGCTACCGTTTGGAAAGGTCACACAGGTTGTGAATCAGTTATGCGCATGAGGCGTACAGACGTGACTTTGCCATTGTTGTTTGTTCTTTGTGGTTTACACAGTTTTTGTCGCATTTATTTTGAAAGTAATAATCTGCCCCTGCATTTAGTTCACGCAAAGTGAAATTGTCATGCTGCCGAACAACACAGTAATAATCATGTATTTCATTTCAGGCTAATACTGCTGTTGACCTCTCGCTGTGGAGTCTCAGTACTTTCACCCAGAGTACATACTTGCAAACAAGTGCAGAAGTATGACGTCTACACCAACTGACCAAGGTCACACTCACAGCTCAAGTGAAGTGAGGGAATGTGACACTTATTCTCCTGGACTCAAGGTAAATCATACCAGTAGATCTGTGATGAGAATCAGGTGCAGAACACAACACAACTATGGTGTGAATGAACACATCATACTGTAATGCCTTCTTTCATTGGCTCATGTGCGAAGCAAGTGTAAGGCTATGTTCTGGGCCATTGGTCGTCCATGGTAAACTTTAATGTTGGCATTTTCTCTGAGACTATTCAATCCACAGTCTTCAAACGTAGCCGAAGGATACTTTGTGGCAAGACCTTTCTTACTCTTAGCCTACCAGTTTGAGTTCAGGCCAAGGGTCATGAGAAATCAAGAAATAGGTTATAAAAAAAAAAATAGCCATATTTTGACAAAAGATATTTTTTTCTCCAATACTATTACTATTCACAACTGTACATAAGCCTGCACTTTACATATGCTTAGCCTCATGGCACTTAAATTTCAGTCACCTTTTGGAAAGGTCACACAGTTCAGATTAAGAAAATGATCAGTTTTAAATGCACACGAGCGATCCAGGCTTCACCATTCTTGTTTGTGGTGTTCACAGTTTATTTCACATTAGTTTGAAGGTAGTAATGTGTAAACTAAATGTAGGGATGAATTGGGTGGGTGGGTGGGGGGGGGGGGGACTCCCCCCACCGGCCCCGAAATGTTTATAATGCTATAACAAAGTCCCTGTTTGTGGAGTTTGGAACCGACCCACCCTGAAATAAGATCAGAAGTGAAATTGCCATGCTGCCGAATAACACGATACACATGTATTTCATTTCAGGTCAGTGCTGCTGTTGACGTCTCACTGCAGAGTCACGCCCAGAGGGTATACTTGCAAACAAGCACAGAAGTATGACGCCTACACCAAGAAGAGGCAAGAGCTAGTCAGGTCATGTTTGCTCACAGGAGAAGGCCACAGCTAAAAGCAGGCAATTCCAGTTCCAGCGGATCAACTAAAGTGAGAGAATGCGACACTTATTGTCCTGGACTCGAGGTAAAGCATACCGATTGATTTGTGAATAGAATCAGGTTCATAACAAAACACAACTGGTTGGGATAAACACATCACACTGTAATGCTTTCTTTCATTTTGAAGATGGTGTAGTAGTAGTACCAGCATTCTCAACAACACCGAATGCTAAAATCACTTGCTGTCAACAAGTGGCACCATATTGCATTTGATTTGAAAACTAGAGGGTTGGGCAAGTCTCCAAATACTGTCGTTTTCTTTAATAAGCACTTAGTGCATACAAAAGGACGAGAAAAATCTGAATACTACCCATTTGGTCCAGTGTGTGCAGTTGCTAAACAGCAATGCGTTGTGTCCTGTTTGAAACAATTTCTGCAAGTTACACTTTGAATATTGATGCTGATTCTAGATATATGTATACACCCTTTGTGGTCATTTCAAGCTCAATGGCGTCTAATTTTTGGCGCAAGTGTGATAGCAAAAGTAAGTGTTTGTAATGGGTCGTCCGTCAACTGTCTGTTACCTGTGGGCAACTTTAACATTGGCATTTCCTCGAAGACTATGCAAGCCTCAGACTTCAAACTTGGCACAAGGGTACTTTGTGGTAAAATAATTCTAAACATACCAATTTCTGTGACCTTTCAAAGGTCATCTCAAGTAGTATTTTCAACTTCAAACTCAAACTTGCTATGGAGATACCACATGATAAGGGTGACAAAAGTTAGTTTCGGGTAGAGTTGTAGTTTTTATCAATGTTTTTGCAAACTTTTCAATAAAATTTGGCATGATGATAACCCTTTTCTGTGCTACTAATGTAATCAGCCCCTCACAGAGGTCAAGGGTCACAGAGGGTTGACAAATGTGTGAAAAATGAAGGGATTTGGAAAAATACTCAGGTTTCGCTGGTACAAAATCCAGCCCTATACTTATGTTTAGATATTTTCAGAGACCTGTTGGAGAAGTCAAGCCAAGGTCAAAAAGGACAGACATATGTGGATTGGTCATACACGTGAACCATAAGGACATTGCCTTTCTTGTTCATGTTCTGACTACTGTCATATTATGCATGTATGTACTTTGTATAAATACTTGCAAACATATATGCACGCAATATGTGCATGTCAGAAATTTTTTTGATACAAAATTATCTTTTGCAGGTTGCGAAAAATGAGGGAAGAAAAGTTCAGCGGGTACATCTCTCCGCAATGGCCAACCGACGAGAAGGCAAAGGAAGTGAACTGATTGTCCTGTGTAGGAGGGCAGACGTCCTGTTATTTTGATGTCCATCCACCAGGCTGGCCACAGTGTCAAGGTTTTGGACAGTCACATCATTCGCAATGCAGCAAAAGCCTGTGCCTTACTGCCTGAGCTGATGCATAGCCATATATTAGGAGAAGGGCAAGCAGGCGTTAGGCCTGGCTATTCAACTGCAGACACAACAACAGTGGGGCAGTGACAACAAAGTGACAATGACAAAACTCGAGAAAATAGAAATAAAGAGGGAGTGTTTCCATAAGCCTGACATAGAAGCAGCGGGGCAACAAAATTGTAACGTGCAGTCGAGCAGTTCAGGGGCTATTGTACAGTGATGGGGGTGTGCTTTGTGTGTTTTCATATAACAATGTGACAAAGCGATTTGACACCCATGTTGTAATTTGTAGTGCAGTAAAAAGGTGAAAAATATCTGTATTTTGACCAAAAAGATGTTTTCTCAAGTATACACAACTTCAAACCCAGACTTGGTACAAGGTGGTAAGAACTTTTCATGCATACTAATTTTGTATGCATGAAAGGTCAGAAAGGTCAAGGGTCACAAGAAATCGGGAAATAGGTACAAGATAGCCATATATTGCCCAAAGATTTTTTTTTCTCAAGTATTCCTAACTGTAACCCTAAACTTGGTAAAGAGATACCTGATGGTAAGACCTTCCTATGCATATTTATTTGGATAACCCCCTCAGAAAAGTTACTTTTTGTCACTCTCCTGTCATGTCGCGATTTGGAAATGCAGCTTAATATGTATTAGTTTTTGATTATCCAAAGAAAACCCCTTTACTGACCATGTGTTCATTTTTCGAAGACATTTCATCATATGAACAGGTCTTTATTGTGACAAGTTCCTAAATGCTGGCATACATCAGTCATTCAAAATATGTACTCCACAGCTGACACTTATGGGGTACAGATAGATTTTATGCAGCATCGGTGTGAGACAAGGAGAAAACTTATCACTGCTCCGCTTTGCATGATTCAAAATGATATACAGGGCTCATTCTGAAAATGGTCAGTGGCCTTAGAGTATAAAACCCACGGGTCCTTTCTGAAGAGGGGATGTGCGGAAATATAGAAACGTGGGGATGTATATTTATGTCATTAAACCCTCAGCTTAAAATGTTGTGCAAATGTGGACTTGCTCAATGAAAAACGCAATACTTCTCAAGAGTGAGTTGACCATGCAGTTTTTGCATTACCCTCCAGCTGTCACAGCAGATTTAAGTGGTTGGGTGATAACTGATCATAGGCATATGATATGTACTGTACTTTGTGTTTGTTTTGTTTTTTTCTTCCACTGTCAATCTTTGACTTTCAGCTGTGTGGCTTTACTTATCGTATCAGAATTGCTAACCACATGGTTCATTTCACAAGTTTTACAGATGTACTGTACATGACACACGCCTGCAAACAGAATGATCCGACTATGATCCATGTCCATTTGTGATTTGTGCTAAGGAACATGCGTACAGTGTAGTAATAAGGATAATATTTCATTTCTGAGCACATTCATGTAAGTTCTTTTGTGATTTATTTCATGCCCCAGCGGGTCCAAAATTAAATAAAGTAAACTGATGCCAACATTGTGTACAGGGTGCTATGCAGCAATCAGTTGTGACATGATAGCCTGCACCATGTTGAGTTTTTGGAGAGCAGCAATGGTATTGCTTGGATTACGGGCCAGCATGGTGCAGACTCTGTTGTAGACACTTTGCCAGCGTAGCACTCATGTATTTTGCAGTGTTATATGGTCGATTTTGTATCAAGAGCAGTACAGGTATTGTTTGGTGTGGATGCCTATATTATGCAGACTAGGTGACACAGTGCATTGTACCCTTGTTATTCAGTTGTTATGGTATTTTGTGTTGACATCAGCATTGTGCATTATGGGGCTTGAGACTGCATTTCACTTTGTTGTGCTGCAATTGGACACAGTGTTTTAATTGATTGATTGTACATTGCTTAACGTCCCGACAGCAACAAGGCTTTCTCAGGACGTGCCTGCACTGCTTGTGAAAAAAAACTAAACAGAAAACTGAATGTATGTCGCCAGCCGGTCAAATACGTTAAATAAACCAACAACATGGGGCCTAAATAAAGCTAAGACCATCTAGCAACACACATCCAATATCAAGAGCTACAGGCAGTGCAGACAGTAGGGAGAGTTTTAAAAAGGCAAATACAGGTGAATGGACTAAGGGTAGACAGAAACGCATGCCCCAGAATAGAGAGAAAACCCCACCCTGTGGGGCTGACCAGGGTGACCCTGGGAACTAAAAAATACCTAACCCCACCCAAGTCCCCCAGGGCAGACCCGGGTGGGGGTTGGACACAGTGTGGTACTGGTAACAGTATTGTTTGATTTTCATGCCAACATTGTGCACAGTATCTGTGTAATGTAGTTTGGTATTGCATTTCACTGTTATTATGTTGTGGGATGTGCAATGTTGAATTATATCAGGACTACAGTGATGGTACATGGTCTCTCTCTCTCTCCCCCTCCCTCTCCCCCTCCCTCTCTCTCTCTATATATATATGAGCAAAATAATATATGTAGTGGAAGGCTCTAAATGATAAGTCTGTCATTCCTTCTCTCCTATCCCCCTTCTTTTATATACTGTGCAGTTGGCTCCCAAATAAATACCTCATGAGCAAGTGGTTGCCGGTGTCGGTCTCCGTTGGCATGCACACAACTAAAAATGACATCAGCTCCACTTTTCTCCCAAATAGCTTGTATACAGACAGCACTTTGTCAATGTAAATGTGAATAATGTTACATGTAGTTGAAATATGTTCTGCAGTAAAGCTGTATTTTGAGGGGGAGCTGGGTGGCTCGGTGGTAGTGTGTTTTTGTTTCCTTATAATTTGTAACCAAAAACTGCTGGGAAACTGAGATTCAGCTAGAGAGATAGGTACATCCACTACCAATCTGTTTACAAACATCTTTCAACCAGAGATGTTCATCGACCTGCTTTCACGCAGACACCAAACGAGCATGTAGCATTTCTTGCAGCAGGTATATTAAAATAAATTCACATCAATTAATGTTTGTAGATGATGCCAGTAAAAATTATTTAAAAAAACTGTCTGTGACAACACTCTTTGGTGTGCTTTTTCATCAGTGAAGCTGTGAATGATTGAATGAATGTAAACATGCTCACACAATGCCTGGCTGAAAAAAATGAATGAACAAATGTACCGAGGTAACCAGTGTGCATTTTTATCCAAAACTGAATCCGGTTGTTTGGTTTATGGTTTAACATTCACATTACCACAGTGATGATAATCGCATATTTAAAAAAAAAAAATAAAAAAATAACACGCGTTAATTTTTTTTTGTTTTTGCTTTGGGTTTAAAGTGTGTTTCATTTAGCGAAGTAGAAACTGTATGGGTTTCAAATGTGAGCAGGAAAAAAAAGTTGCCATCTACGGGACTCGAACCCTGGTCACTGCGTGGCAAAGAAAAGTACCTTACCACTGCACTAACTAAATTACTAAGAAACAGCTTGTGCATTTAATTACTTATAGATAAACGTTTTCATCCCGTATCTGCCGTTGTTGTTTGTTCCAGTTTACTGTCACAAATAGTAATCGAGGACTAGCAGTTTGGGCGTAGTTTACAACAGTTTGGGCTTAGGTTTTCCCTTGTAAGTTTGGCATAGTCCTTTTCCCTTCTTTCTAATGCCGGCTACGGCGGAGATATGATCTGCCGGAAGTCAGACATCGCTTGTATCCCTTATTGAATACGCACTCGAAAACGACCCAAAGTGCCCAATTTTGTGCGGGACCCCATATTTTCTTCATAATCAATGTGATAGTTATAACATAAAGTATGACTTTATCGAATAAAAAGGGCCTGAGCAATTGCCCAACATTGCAAACACTTGTAATGTTATTGATAACATCCGGGCAATTTGCGAATTTACAACATACATTTTTTTAGATTTCACTTAGAATTCCAATTATCAGAACACACTTTTTTTACGAGAAAATACTAACATACTTTATGAAGTGACCGAAATGTTTCTTTATCATTTTAACACACTATTCGATAAATTTTTATTGTGTTCTGAAATCGGCTATTTTGCGTGTTTTTTCGCGTGGGGTACCTCAGAAAAACGGCTGTAACTTACAAATATGCCCGGGACCATGGGTCTGTCAGGGTGGCAATAGCCTCCAGACTGAACAAGGCTCTCAAAAAACCCTATAAAGGGCAGTTTTCAATTAAAAAATGTAGGTATAGTATACAACCTTAAAGGGTTTTCAACCTCTATTTTCTGTTTTCCTTACACCATGTCACCAATCATGTATTAACTATTTATTAATTCAAATTACCCTCGCGCTGGGGCCATATGGCATTGAGGCGCGTCCCCTGGGTGGTGGATAGGGGGTCCCTCGCGAGAGGGGTGCACCGAATGAAATAAGGTGCCATGAACCAACATGGTCTAAGGGAAGGAGACCCCGACAGAAAACCCCTGGTCCTCCTAGTATGAGGGTTGAGCGTGGGGGTAGCTTCCCCACCTTGCAAATAAAGAAATAGCTACAAAAACGCCGACGAATAGACAAACAGCAGTTCCTTTCCTGGAGGAGGAAGGTTCTTCTACCAGAAGATTTATGATGTCATGTGGTGAAAGCCGGAAGTCTTTGGAAGCCACAGGACCGAGCCACCTCTCTCTATCCAGGGACACAGTCATGGGCACAAGGAATGTCAAGACCATGTACCAGTTAGTTAGTTATTTGGGTTTAACGCCGAGCAGGCGACTAAGGCCATCTCACGGCGGGATGGGTAAAAATCTGGTCAGCCAAACTAAAAGCAAGGTCTTAAGACAAGATGTAAATATAGATTAAAAATCTCAGGCTAAAATGTCGCACATGTCTGGAAAAGAAACGTCTACAGACTCTCAAAAAGGGCAAATAAAAAATTCACATAGTCTATGAATGCTCAGATCTTGTTAAAAATATTGCATTCTCTCAAAAAATTGAAGATTTTGTCCGGGGGAACATCCCGGAACAAAACCTTCAAGGAGTCTGCTGTGAAGTGTTTATATCTGGTGTCAATTAGGTCAGCACAATACAGCAAAAAGTGTCGAACAGAAAACTGCTCATCACAAGCAAAACACCATGGACGCTCATCCTGTTTAAGTAAGTAAGAGTGCGTAACATGTGTGCCCGATGTGGAGCCGAGTAAGGACAGTCTCCTCACGGCGGCTGCCGCAGCGGAAAGGTAGACTGTCAGACAACTTAGGAAGAGCTTCATGAAGCTTGTTCCCTTCCTCTTTGTCCCACTCGGACTGCCACTCGCGGGCTATGTACGCACTAATAACAGGTTTAAAATCACTATAGACAGTCTGTGTGTCAGGGACAGGGTCACTGCGGGCACTGTTGGCAGCAGAATCTGCGATTCTGTTGCCTTCGATGCCCACATGGCCTGGGACCCAAATAAAAATGATGTCATAATAGTCCTTCATCAAGTCCGCGTAGAGCTCTCTAATCTGCACCAGCAGTGGATGGTCTGTTCCCGCGCCCTGAAGGGCCTGCAGGGCAGAAAGAGAGTCAGACAGAATCAGGAAGTTCCTTTCCCGAGACTGATAGGCATGCTTGAGTGCTAGCAGAATGGCCTGCAGTTCTGCACTAAATACAGAGGAATGGTCAGGGAGACGGAGCTTAAATGGGCGTCTAGGATGGCGAGAGGACACTGCAGCCGCAGCCACTCTTCCATCCTCAGACTTGGACCCATCCGTATAAAGACGACAATAGCCAGGAAAAATTGAAAGGAGTTCATTGAGGCTCTGTTGGTAAATGGCTGGTGGAGTACAATCCTTCTTGTGGGCAGTCAAGTCCAGCAAGATGTCAGGAACTGGTAGTAGCCAGGGTGGAGTGACGTGTTGCAGAGATTCCAAAACTTTGTCCAGGTCCACTCCGGCCGCCTGCAGATGAGGTCGGACACGGAAGGAAAGTGGACGGACAGCTCCCGGATGGGCATCGTAAATCTCTGCAAACGACGGGTTAAAAACACAATCATAGGCAGGATTTTCTGGATGGGCCTTCAGCTTCAGAACGTAGCTGAGCATGAGGCGGATGCGGCGGAGCCTGAGAGAAGGCTCCCCTGCCTCTGCATACAGACTAGGAACTGGAGATGTCCTGAAGGCTCCCAGACATATGCGCAGACCTTGATGGTGAATTGTGTTCAGACGCTGCAGAACAGACTTGGAAGCCGAGCCATATACCACAGAGCCGTAATCCAGTTTGGACCGAACAAGGGCCCGGTACAGTCGAAGTAAGACGATGCGGTCTGCACCCCAGTCAGTACGACCAACGACACGAACAATGTCAAGGGCCTTCCGACAAGAGGTTCTAAGGTAGTTAACATGGTTGCAGAAGGTCAATCTTTTGTCAAAGATGACCCCCAAAAACTTAGCCTCTTCAGCCACCTTAATTGGCACTCCAGCAATGCTCAGGCTAGGTTCTGGAAAAAATTTTGTCTGGTTAGTAAAATGCACACAGACTGTCTTGGAGGGCGAGAATCTGAATCCATTGAGAGACACCCACCCCTGGATGCGATCAACGCACAGCTGCAAGCGCCTCTCAAGGGACGCAAGTCCTCGACCTCGTGCACACAAAGCAAAGTCGTCCACAAACAAAGAGCATTCAGAATCATCCTTGACGGCCTTTACAATGTTATTTATTTTAATGCTAAATAAAACAGGAGATAGAATACTGCCCTGCGGGACACCCATCTCCTGTTCAAAGGAGTCGGAGAGGGTGGAGCCCACACGGACATGGAACGACCTGTTGGACAAAAAATTGTGAATAAAAATGGGCAGATGCCCTTTAAAACCCATGTCCGACAAATCAGACATTATACCATGCTTCCAGGTAGTGTCATATGCCTTTTCAAGATCAAAGAAAATTGCATAGACATGCTGCTTGTTGACAAAAGCATCTCGGATAAAAGACTCAAAGCGGACTAGATGGTCAGTTGTACTACAGAAGCGCCGGAAACCGCACTGGAGGTCTGTGATGAGACCCTGTGACTCAAGATGCCACACCAGTCGGGCGTTGACCAAGCGTTCCATAGTTTTACATAAACATGATGTCAAAGCTATTGGCCGGTAGTTGCCCGGGTCGGAAGGATCCTTACCCGGCTTGGGAATTGGCACAACCACAGCCTGGCGCCAAGATGGCGGAAAATGACCGGTTATCCAGATATGGTTAAAGGCCTTGAGAAGTACAAGGAGTGAATCCTCAGGCAGATGTGTTATGAGCTGATAATGGATGGTATCTAATCCAGCAGCAGAGTCAGTACATTTCTGCATGGCTTGCTGCAATTCTGAAAACGTAAAAGGGGCATTATAGTCTTCCAAGTTATCCGATATAAAATCACAAGCACAAGATTCTCGCTTCTCCTTCTCTCTCTGTAAGAAAGGTGAATAATGCTCTGTTGAAGAATTATGGGCAATGGTGGAGGCAAGCAAATTGGCCACAGCCTTTTTATCTGTGACCAAACTGGCACCATCTCTAAGATGGCCGACAGAAGCCGAGCCACCCCTGCCCCCAATTCTTCGAACAGCCTTCCAGACTTTTTGGGACGGAGTCCTAGAAGATAAAGATGAGACGAAGCGTCTCCAGGAAGAACGGCGTTCACGTTTAAAAATATAACGGGCTTTCGCCCGCTGTCTTTTAAAGGTTAAAATATTTGCTTGCGACGGATTACGAAATGCACGTCGCTGAGCAGATTTGCGCATTGTTTGGGCCTTGCGGCACTCTTCATTGAACCATGGTACTCTCGGCTTCCGAGGGAGTGATGTGGAAGTTCTAGGGATGGTTTCACCTGCAGCCTCCAACAAAATAGAAGTAAAACAAGAAACAGGTTCTTCAGCTGACATGACCACCTCCTCTGTAAGACGAGACTGACAGAGAGAGGCAAACAGAGACCAGTTAGCTTTCTTGAGATTCCAGCGCCCCACCGGCGAATCCTCCTCACAGCTGACCAATGACAGGACTACTGGGAAGTGGTCACTACCACACAGGTCGTCGTGAACCTTCCAGTCAAAGTCCAGCATGAGAGAAGGATCACACACAGTGAGGTCTAGAACAGAACTAGATCCGGAACCTGAGTTAGAGTATGTAGGTGAGCCATCGTTAAAGACACATAGGTTAAGTTGAGAAAAAACATCTTCTAACATCTGACCTCTGCCATCATAGTGGTCACTACCCCAAAGGTGAGCATGACCGTTAAAATCCCCCATGAGAATAAAGGGAGGGGGCAGTTGATCTACTAAGTGAAAAATATCATTGCTACAGACCCGCAGTGATGGTGGCAGGTAAATACTGCATATAGTTATGGTCTTTTTTAAGGTAACCCGAGCAGCGACAGCCTGAAGACAGGTGTCGATGCTAACGGGGCTACATAAAATTTGGCTACTAATGAGAAGAGCCGCTCCACCCGAACGCCTCTCCAAATCAGAGCCTTTATGTATAACATTAAAACCATTAAAAGACACAGGGTCAGAAGTCTTCAGGTAAGTCTCCTGAAGAGATATGACTGAGGGGTTATAGAACTTGACTAAAAGACGTAATTCCTCAAAGTTAGCTCGAAAACCACGACAATTCCACTGAAGCAAAGAGTCCATGATTAAGTCTGATCTGGGGGTAAGGAGTTTTTCCCCCCTTTTTCCTTTACCTTGGAAGGAGTTGAAGAAACAGAGGGGGGCCGGCTCCCGGGCCTCCTCTGGTTCTTCGGAGAGGAAGGGGGTGGAGCTGCCGCAGCATCAGCAACAACAACTTCCACTCCCTCCATCCGCTCCTCCAGTGCAGCATATTTGTTTTGAAGGGGCACATCTGTGTTCCCCTTCTGGGCCCGTGCGCACAGCGGTCCCATAGATTTCTTAGACTTCTGGTCCTGGGCAGCGTTCCTGCCGCTAGAGTTAGCGGCCTTAGAAGGCTGACCAGAGCCAGAAGCCTTTGGAGTTGACTGACTAACAGGTTTGGGTGGGGGCTGAGGCTTAGGGGCAACAGAAGGCGGCACAACCGGACCGGCAGTGTCCGCCTTCTGCGTTCCCTGGCTCCTTGTCACCACCGGAGGAGGGTTACTCTCCAGGGGCGAGATGAGCCGAGGCTCCGCCCCCAACCAAGAAGTTGGGGTCTGACATGAAAAGTCTTTGGTGGGGCGCTTGCCTGCCACCGCTGCACTAAAAGTATACTCTGAGGTGTTAGAGGTTGGGGCAGCCGCAGCTGCACCAGGGCCTTCAACCAGTTTTTTGGCATCCAGAAAGGACAGCCCCTTCTCCACACGCACCTGCTGAATCTTGCACTCGGATATCCAACGAGGGCATTTCTTATCCGAAGCCATATGCGCCCCCTGGCAATTCACACACAGGGGGGTGGCTGTGCAGGACTCAGCAGAGTGTCCGGGCCTAGTGCAACGGGCGCATGAAGCCTCTGCCTGACGGCATGTCTTCTGCCCATGGCCATACTTTTGGCACTTAAAGCACCGGAGGGGAAGAGGGACGTACTTTTTCACTCTCAGGGAGTAGTAACCTCCCCAGATGGTAGTAGGAGGGGTGGGGGTGCCAAACGTCAGGATGATGGTAGGGAGACGGATCTCCCCACCACCTCGCTTGGAAGCGAAGCGCCTGACGCAAGTCACCCCCTGAGACTTAAGGTTCCTTACAAGTTCATCTTCTGACAGTTCTGCCAAAGCTTGATCTTTGATTACGCCTCTTGACGAATTCATAGTTTTGTGGGGTGTGACTTCCACAGGAGTGTCTCCGATGGAAGAGAGCCCCAGTAGCCCACTGGAGTGTGCCCGAGTACGGCACTCCACCAGCAAGTCACCAGACCTGAGGCGCTGGGCGTCAGGCCTGCCAACACGGCTCCTGAGGGTCTCCCCCACCAGAAAAGGATGCAGCTTGGTAACTGGTTTCTCCTTCACCTTGCTATGGACAATGAGGAAGCGAGGCCATACGGCCGACGCCTGAGGCGTCGCTTCCTCACAGTCTGAATCACTGTCATGTGCAATGTCGGTGTCTATGCGCCGTTTCTGTGCTAGTTTTGGTTTTTTGGTTGTATCCATATTATATTAGTAGAGATATTCATCCCCCGGGGGTCCCCGCCCGCCACCGAGCCCAACAAGGGAAAGTGCAACTGTCGGCGGGTCTCCAGCCGACGCACAATGGAGACTGCCCGAAAGATATACTCAAGGGGGTAAGCCCGATTGAACCGTTTGAGCCACCGCCTTCTATCACACTGTTGAATGCAGGGGAATACTGGCGTAAAGCACCTAATCAGCAGCAGAAGCTATAGCATGGTGCTCCGTATAGCAACCCGCATGTCAACAGTGGGATAGGGCTCAACGTGACAAGAGCCGATTGACTAGGCCGGTACGACTAGCCTCCCGTTTAGGTAGAAGTCAAGGCTGAAGTGGAGTGTTGGCACCAGTGAGCCGCAGCCCAAAGGGAACCTCAGCCACCAGGATCCTCTTCTCCCCCGACACGGGTCTCCAAGCACGGCAAACACTTGGGATCCAAAGGACCAAAAAGTCACGAGTATTTTTAAGGACCAATCCAACATGGTACGACCTAGGTTAGCACAGCTCCTTAAAAACCGGACCAGTGAAAAGGCTGAACAACATATCTGCTGACATCAAGTCCTAATCCTGGACAAAGATGGCACCCGTCCGCTAGCCCACTCAGTCAGGGACTGAGCGGACTACCCACCTACGCCACGTGGAGGCCAGTGCCGGGTAGGCCCATGTACCAGAGCGGGAAGTCCGCCCAGATAGTAGAGGAAATGCAAAAGTACAACCTTCCCCTGCTAGGTATCAGTGAAGCCAGATGGACGCAGTCTGGCCAGAAATGGCTCTTAAGTGGGGAGATGATTCTGTATTCAGGTCATGAAGAGGAGAATGCCCCCCCCCCCCCACCCCCCCATACAGAAGGTGTAGCATTCATGCTGTCACCAGTGGCACAGAGAGCGCTGATGGGCTGGGAACCTCTTGGGCCAAGAATTATCACAGCAGCCTTTAGAACCAGGAAAAAGATCAAGCTGAACGTCATGCAGCGTTATGTGCCCACTAATGACAGTGACGAGGAAGAGAAACAAGAGTTCTACGACCGACTCCAGAGTGCTGTGGACAAATGTGCGGAGCGAGACATCACCATCATCATGGGCGATTTTAATGCCAAAATAGGGGAGGACAACACCGGATACGAAGAGGTGATGGGGAGACAGAGACTAGGGGAGATAAGTGAGAACGGGGAGAGGTTCGTAGACTTTTGTGCTCTAAACAGAGTTGTCATTGGAGGCAGCATCTTCCTACACAGAAGAATACACAAAGCAATGTGGGTCTTACCTGACCATACTACAGAGAACCAAATAGACCATATCTGCATTAGCAAGAAATTTAGAAGATCCCCTCAAGATGTTCGAGTGAGGAAGGGAGCAGATGTCGCCTCAGACCATCATCTGCTTATCTTAAGAATAAAACTCAAGTTAAAGAAAAGCAGCACAGGGACCACAAGAAGACAGCACTATAATGTAGGCCTCCTGATAGAGACTGGAGTGAGAGAAGAGTTCAAACTGGTGCTGTCCAAGCGATTTAAAGCGCTACAGTAGCTAGTAGATGAAGAGGAGGCGGTCACCACAGAGCAGCAGTGGAAGGCAGTTAGAGAGGCGCTGAACTCAACCTGCAAAGACACTGTAGGGTTCAAGAAACACCATCACAAGCACTGTCTGTCGGCACAGACCTTGAAGAAGATAGAAGTGAGGAAGCAGAAGAAAGCAGTTGTCAACAACAGTCGCACGAGAGCAGCCAAAGCAAGGGCACATGAGGAATACTCTGAAGCCGCCCGCAAGGTGAAGAGGAGTATCAGGGCAGACAAGAGAGCCTACACAGACGGCCTAGCAGCAAAGGCAGCAGGCAGCGGCAACATGAAACAGCTCTATGACATTACCAGAAGATTGTCTGGCAAGTATGGCCATACAGAAAGACCAGTAAAAGACAAAGAAGGCAAGCCTATTGCAGACAGAGCAGGCCAACTCGACAGATGGGCTGAGTATTTTGAAGAGTTACTGAACAGACCCACCCCACCGGACCCCCCAGACATCCAGCCAGCAGAGACTAACCTACCCATCCGCTGTGACAGACCCAGCCGGGAAGAGATCAGAAGAGCAGTGGCATTTTTGAAGAACGGCAAAGCAGCAGGGAAAGATGGCATCGCAGCGGAGGCTCTGAAAGCAGACCTAGAAACAACAGTAGAGATGCTGTACCCACTATTTGGAAAGATCTGGGAAGAGTAGGTGATGCCGGCTAATTGGAAGGAGGGGTACCTAATCAAGCTTCCCAAGAGAGGCGACCTCAGCAAGTGTTCCAACTACAGAGGAATCACCTTGCTGTCAGTACCAGGAAAGGTCTTCAACAGGATCATCCTAGAGAGAATGAAGAGCTCCGTCGACCCCCAGCTGAGAGACCAGCAAGCAGGATTCAGGAAAAACCGATCATGTACAGATCACATTGCCACTCTACGCATTATCGTGGAGTAGTCTCTGGAGTGGAGCTCCCCGCTGTATGTCAACTTTGTGGATTACGAGAAAGCATTTGACAGCGTGGACCGAGAGACTCTGTGGAAACTCCTACGACATTACGGTGTACCCACAAAACTCGTCTGCCTGATCAAGAGCAGCTATGATGGTATGACATGCCGCGTGATCCATGAAGGGCAGTTCACCAGGGAGCTCCAGGTCAGAATCGGCGTCAGGCAGGGGTGTTTGCTGTCTCTGTTCCTCTTCCTACTGGCCATAGACTGGGTCATGAAGAGGACCACAGAGCAGAGAAGAAGCGGAACACAGTGGACACTGTGGACACAGCTTGACGATCTCGATTTTGCAGACGACTTGGCTTTACTGTCCCACACTCATCAACAAATGCAGGACAAGACCACGAGGCTTACTGACATCTCATCCCAAGTGGGCCTCACCATCCACAAACAGAAAACAAAGACAATGAGGCTGAACGCAACCAGGGAAGAACCAGTCTTGACAAAAACCACAGTCAACAGAGTACAGATCTTCAAAAACAGTTGCCTTAGAAGAATCTTGAAAATCCACTGGCCATAGAAGATCAGCAACGTCAGACTCTGGGAGAGAACAGAGCAGATAACAGCAGAGAATGAAATTGGACGAAGAAGATGGGGATGGATTGGTCACAGTCTGAGAAAGCCAGTTTCCAGTATCACTAGGCAGGCAATGTCATGGAACCTCCAGGGAAAGAGGAAAAGAGGCAGGCCGAGAAACACCTGGCGTCGAGACCTCCAAGGAGACATCAAGAGACTGGGAACCACCTGGAGTAAAATCGAAGGAGAAGCACAGGACAGGAGTCGCTGGAGGTCTCTCGTCGACGGCCTATACCCTGGTAGGGGTGACAGGCGCAAGTAAGTAAGTAATTCAAATTACATTCTGTTCATGGAATAAAGTGTGCAAAATATGTGGTAAATTAGCCACTGTAAATAATCAACTTCACACCAGCACACAGGAGCAATTCAACACGCAATACAAATCACTGAAAACTTACAAGATTAAGTTTTAAATCTCTGCACAAAATGTTAATAAAGTAGATAAGAAAAAAATAGCCATGAGTGTTTTAGAAACAAAATGAGTCTCTGTCCTCAGCCTTTCTACTTTCAAGACATTCCTTTACCATACAGCCTGCAAGACTTTTTACATCAGCAATAACAGAAGAGCTTGAAGACTATACCACCATTGAAAGTTTTCAGCAAGTCAATTAACGATCAAACTTATCTTTATGATCGGCATTGTCTTTATCATCTTCTGCGGCTGTTCATCACGATCTTCCTCTGAGTTTTAATTCTCACAGTTCTGAAGCTGCACGTCTGTATATTTCTGAGAATTCTTTACACAGATGCAACCTGGTATTGTCCATGATCTGACACGCATGCATGCTAGAAGCTTAAGAACCGCTTCAGATACTGGTATGACATTCATCCAGTCAACAGCCTGGACATTCTTGTCTTTTCTTTCCATTTCCCATCCACGCTTGATGGGATCAGGAGCTTCAGGGCAATTTTCGAGGCTTCTGTTTCAAAGCGATTCGTGGCAGTTGGTTCACTAGGCATGTTCAGGACGCAGTGTCGACAGGTTGAGAGCTGATGTGGTTCCATTTCTGCATGACTCTGAATACGACACAGACTGCACGAGGTACACCGAAATTTAGCCTCAGAGCTGGGGCAGCTGATTCCATATGTGAAACTGAGGGACATGATCTATTTGAAGAAAAATGGGCAGCACCACTCAGAGGTATAGGAGTCAAAATTCAAAAGATAAACAAGCTGTCTCTTCAATAGATGAAAGCTTATCGTGCTGGTTGAATCTCTGTGAAAGTAACGTGGTCCTCATCTGACATCAGCATTTCAACATGCACTGCTGCTCCAGCTGACATTGCTGGGGATATCTAAAACGCTTTACAGTAGAAAAAAAGTGCATAAGTAGCTTTAAAGAAAGAACGCATGAAGTCAAGGTCTGCAACAAATGAACCATGGATATATGTCTCCATTGAAGACCTTTGGAACTGTGCTGAAAAAGAAAACAACCATTCACAGAAAGTGTCAAGTCGTGAACACCTTCTTGTATCAACCGCGGTGCGCGTGCAGTCCCCCGAGCAGTAAAATGCAAGAATCATGCAATTTAGACATTGTTTGCCGGATTCTTCATAATCATAGGTATTGTGTTTCTGTGACACAAAGGTTCATTTGGAACATGGTGTGCAAAGATTGTATGCGCTTCATGGTGTATGAGTTCGAAGAAACGATGTTCGGTTGATGCATGGACACAACAACACACTCGTGACTAGTAAATGTGTCTGTGTCCGTGAAGCAACCGCGTGAATGTCTGTATACAGACCAGGCAATGGCTTGTTTCTTTACAATATAGTACAGACACAAGAGTAAAATTTGACTTTTCTTGCATTATTTTTCACCTGTGAGCATTCTTTATTTTTTAATCCATTTTGTGCGCAGCTGCATTTTAGGTACTTGTCATAGCAAACATCTAAACATTGTTCACTGTCCACTTTTTGTCCACCATGATTTAAAAAGCCCATCCTGCAGCCAATATCATGGTATTTTCAAATCTGTAGCCCAAAAATGTTTAAATACACTATAATAAGCTTGATTCCACACTCCTACCATGCATCTGAATTTAAATTATTTAATTAAGCTTGTTTAAAGGCACTGTTTGGTGTCCATGTAGCAACACCAAAGATGCCAGGTCACATTAATTATTTGTGGCTCACACAAAAACCACTCTGTGAACTATCTTTTTTTTTTGTTCCTCGTGCATTGTATTATGTCACACAATGGTTGTACATTGCTTAACATCCCGACAGCAACAAGACTTTCTCAGGATGTGCCTGCACTGCTTGTGAAGAAAAAACCTAAACATAATATTGAATGTATGTCACCCGCCAGTCTAATACGCTAAATAAACCCAAGACCATTTAGCAACACACATCCAATATCAAGAGCTACAGGCAGTGCAGACAGTAGGGAGAGTTTAAAATAGGAAAATACAGATGAATGGGCCAAGGGTAGACAGAAACACATGCCCCAGAATAGAGGGGAAAACTCTGTGGGGCTGAGCGGGGTCACCCTGGGAACTAAATAGTAGTTAACCCCACCCAAGTCCCCCAGGGCAGACCCGGGTGGGGGTCACACATTCTGACCACCTTTTCAGAGCATGACCCCCATAGTCATAGAGCAGTTGTAGCATAATATGTAAATCTCCCAGGCACCGACCACGCACCCAACGACACCCCCCATCCCCCCCCCCCCCCCCACTGGACCCTACTGCCCCCCAAAACAAACAACAACAAACAAACAAAAAATTAAAAAAAATAATCACGACACGTGTTGGAGACATCACACCCGTTTCACTATCAGCAGCAATTCTTTAGCTTCTATCGTGCATATATGTGTCAGGTCCTGAACATTACCAGGGTGCTTCTGTGTAATAAATGCCCTGAGATGTAGAGTCACGTCCAGGCTTTAGGTTGTGAAAATCAAAGCTCAGAGAAAGATTGTGACAAAAAGCAGGAGATGATTAAGACGATGATGATGATAAATAGGAATTTGCTTTTAAATTTATTTGCTGAAAACATTCAGTGGTAGCAAGTCCTCAAGCACTTCTGTTCTTGCTGGTGTACACAGGCTGTATGGTAGAGGAACGTTTTGAAAGTAGAGAGGACAGAGACTCATTCTGTTTATTAAAAAAAAAAAAAAAATCAATACTTTTTTATTCTTCTTTTTTTTTTTTTTTCGTGTTGGCCAGAACATCTAAGCAGAATTGTAAACCTTAATCTTCACACGTTTTAAATTATTTATACTACTTGTTAAAATTGTTTCTGTCTGCTGACTGTCGTCTATTTAGAATTAATAATCTACCATATATTTGCACACTTCATCTTAACAATAGTGTATGCAACTTTGAGCAGAATGAGAGGTCAGTTGATAAGAAACAAAAAGACAGAGGTACGTTTGGTTAAATTTTAACTGTTTATTCTTTGCAGATATATATCTTCAAATATGCTCCAAAGTACCCATTTAATGTGTTTAATTATAGGAAACACAAATGCAAAGGAGAAAGTGTAAGGTACAACTGTGCAAAGTTTCTGCCGAGATCTTGTCATACTATGCGATAGGGTGCATAATTATTTTACCATAACTTAACATTTTTTCCCTCCTTAATTAACCTATGATCTTGACCTTCACGAGGTCATTGAAAAATACTTGTGTACAACTGCATTACAGTCAACTATCCATATGCCAAGTTTGACATTATCTGAATGAACAGTTTCAAAGAAATATTATTTTATGTATTTACTATAACAACATAGCAGAATGGCAAGGAGTGGCGGACGACTGGACAGACAGATTGACTGACAGACAAACATCACATGGCATTTTAAGTAGATGTACGGTGACACCACATTAAACCCCCCAAAATCAAAATAAAAGCAAAAGGGTATGCTCAGTGATGAAAACAATGATAAATTTTGTGATGAGTTTCGGCATTTTGGTGGGTGGCTGGGGGGGGGGGGGGGGGGGTTAGGGGGTGGGAGTTCACTGGCAGTATATAGAACTAAACACAGACTTAATCGTATTCTTAGATTTACCTATACATCGTTTTAATAGGAAATTTGCAGTGGCATCATTATATTTATATCACTGTCAATGATAAAAGGTGGTGGACCTGAAATCGGCGTCGGTGCAGGGGAGGGTGGGGTTAAAGATCATGTGTAAACAGACAAAAACCTACTCGATCCAGAAGTCTCCTGTGATTTTTCTATCCCTAGGGACATTGAGCATACCAAAAATCTATATTATGAGAATTTGCCCGCCTGACTGGTACCGTTTGGCCAATTTCGGAGCCTTGGCTCACGGACTAAAAGAAAAACAGTGTTAACGAATATTGCATGTTATCAGGCGTTGGGCCAACTAACACGCTATCCGGAAGGTAGCTTGGGGGCAGCGCAGGGGAGACAATATGCTGAACATGCACACGGCGACTCCTCGGTCGTCGCGAGTTGCTCTTCAATGCGTCAGACATCGCTTGGAGTCTCACGACCATTGTCCAACTTGTGCCACCTACATGTATATCTGCAAAAGGCCAACAGAGGTTGTATTTTCTGAGAAAGCTGAACTCTTTCTCTGTTGACAAGACCATTTTAACTTTGTTTTACAAATCTTTCTTAGAAAGCGTCCTGACTTTTTTGTTCATTTGCTGGTTCCCAAATCTTAGTGTTAAAAACAAAAACAGTCTTCAGAGAATTGTTCATCTCAGCTCCAAAATCATTGGGGAAGAACAGAGAAGTTTAGCCGTGTTCTTCGATAGTCAGATTGTAAGAAAAGCTATTTCCATCCTGGCTAGTGATGCTCACGTGATGAAAGACCCGTCTGGCCGCCGATACAGACAACCATCATGTAAAACCAACCGCAGGAAACTGTCTTTCATCCCTGTTGCCATCCGACTGTTAAATATTTTGTAAATCTCATCATCATCATCAGTCCCTTGCCCGAACTGGGCGTTGGGGGGACTGAAAGGCAGCAGCAACAGACAGTGCTCTCCACTGAGTTCTATTTTGGGCGGTGGCAAGCAAGTCTGGCATCTCGAGTTCGGTCCATTCTTTTATGTTTGCGACCCAACTCTTTCTCTGACGACCTCGCCGACGACTTCCTTCGAGAGTGCCTTGGAGGATAGTCTTGGACAAGGTGTTGTGTCGGGTCACGTGGCCAAACCAAGCAAGCTTGCGCCGTTTCACAGTTGCCAGAAGGGGTTCATGTGGGCCCACCAGGGAAGTGACGATGCTCCGTACATATTCGTTGGTCTTGTGCTCGCGGTACGAGATGCGGAGCAACTTCCTCAGGCACTTGTTCTCAAAGGCCTGGATTTTCTTTTCTGAGTCTGCAAGCAGTGTCCAAGTCTCACAGCCGTAGAGTAAAATAGACACTACGAGGGACTTGTAAAGCCTGTACTTGATGGTGAAGCTGATGGAGTTACTTCGCCATATCCTGTCCAGCCTGGCCATTGCGGATGTTGCTGTACCTATCCTGATACGGATCTCTGCTATGCAACTACCGTCTTTGGACAGGGTGGCTCCCAAGTACTTGAAGCTATTGACCTCTTCTAGCTTCTGGCCGTTCATGTGAATGTTGCTGCTGCTGTCGCTTGTGGTGTTGATCATCACTTTGCTTTTATCCGTACTGATCTCCATGCCATAAGACCCTGCGCTACTTGAAAGTTTGTCTGTCAGGTTTTGGAGCTCACTATTGCTGCCTGCCATGAGGTCAATGTCGTCTGCGAATCGAAGATTGCACAGGGATCTGCCACCAAAAGAGATTGAAGTATGGTGGTCGTGGAGGGTTTCCTGCATGATCTTCTCCAGGAATATGTTGAAAAGGACAGGAGAGAGCAGGCATCCTTGACGGACACCGATCGTCGTCCTGAAGAACTCGCCTGACTGATTGTTAAGTAGAACTGCGCTGCAGGCGTTCTTGTAAAGCGCTTCTATCATTTGGATCAGTCCCTCCTCTATGTTGAACGATCTCATGACTTGCCAGAGTCCGTCGTGCCAGACGCGATCAAATGCTTTCCTGAAATCAATGAAGTTGTGGTAGAGTTCGCGCTGATGCTGCAGATGTTTCTCGATCAGGACGCGGCAGTTGAAAATCTGCTCTACAGTGCTTCTTCCAACTCTGAAGCCAGCCTGTTCTTCTGCCAGCAGTTCCTCGGCGAAAGTTTTGAGGCGGTTGAGAATGATTCTAAGCATTACTTTGCTAAATCTACACAGCTGTTAAAAGTGTGTGTGTGTGTGTGTGTGTGTGTGTGTGTGTGTGTGTGTGTGTGTGTGTGTGTGTGTGTGTGTGTGTGTGTGTGTGTGTGTGAGATGATGAAACTTTATCAACAGTAAAAATTTTTGACAGAAACAAATCATCATTTTACAAACTTGCCGTTGCTAACATCTACAACATAAAATAGATTTTTAAAAAAAAATAATAATAAAGAATTATATTTACACATATTATTTCATGCAACAATAAAATTATTTAAAAAAAAATTATTTACACAAAATAATAGTAACACTCAACATTCATCTTATACTATACACACACACACACACACACACACACACACAAACAACCAATATAGATAAATGCATATATTACATGAAAGCATTAACCATCAGGGTTTGTTTAAATGCCCAGTGTTGGTATGTTTGGCTCATCAGGTAATCAAAAAGTTTCATTTTAAAGAATCCAAGTGATGCTATAGTCTTCAAATGTGCAGGAATAGTGTTTTATACAAACGGTCCAGAAAAGGATAAACTAGTTTTAAAGAGGTCAATTCTAGGTAGGGGTAAAGTATTGTTCCTTAAGGTCCGTTCGCGTTCTTGCTGTGGCATAAATTTGGTGGTTAGATACTGCGGTGTCATGTTATTTAATATCTTGTGCATGAGGATGCATTTGTTGAAATTAAGTTGTTGACGCAGGCCGAGAATGTTTAGATGTCTAAATTTGTCTGTGGTAGGAATGGGCCGGGTATCTATCATTTTGACAGCTCTTTTATATAGAGTTTAACCTGTTCATGTGAACATAACCTGTTCATGTGAACATCACTACAACCGTCCCACACTGTGTGAGTGTGTGTGTGTGTGTGTGTGTGTGTGTGTGTGTGTGTGTGTGTGTGTGTGTGTGTGTGTGTGTGTGTGTGTGTGAGTGTGTGTGTGTGTGTTTATACAGCTGTTTCATCGCGGGGGTATTGCTGGCCTGGATGGACAGTTGTATAGGGTGTAAGTGGAAAGTAAGACGTTTATGTGTTCGCTGATAATGTCGTTAATAATGCTCTTTAAGTTTTAAATAATTTTTAGTAATTGTATTAGTTTAGAGTTTTAATATATGTCTTAATATCAGTATTATAAGTCTTACAGATTTAGCATATTAATATCAGGTACAAATGGGATATTAGAATGTCCTGATATTAATTAATGTTTATTGAATGACTTTTATTTGATTGTTCCCCCCGTCCACACAAATGTAATTGCCCTTTAAGGGATAAATAAAGTTATTTGAATTGAATTGAATTGAAGCGTCAGCCGTCTATCCACATGACAAAAAAATAATGCCTGTCTGATATGAACCAGCTACGTCAATATTTCTGGAGATCTCCTGATGTAGGGCGTCGGGGCTAAATGGGCTAAGCAGGCGTGGCGTATCTATAGTGCTCGGGAAGTTCCCCGCGTTGCCTAGGAACGTCAGCGCGTCAGCCGCCGTCTTAAGAGGATACCATAGTCTTGAGATAGTAGCAAAGTAGTGTTTCAACACGTTTTTCTTCATGTTTCTTCCTCTTTGGAAACAAACAAAAACAGATTCTGGCATTGCGGTTTCCTACGGTGATGTCAAGACTTGCTGTTATTGCCAATAGCACGTCAAGACTTTCCTGACATTTTCCTGACTGCGCTTTCCTTATGAGCGCCTTACTTCGTTATCCTCACAAGATGGCCGCCACGACTAGCGTGATGACGTCAGCTTCCCGAGCCCTATAGCACTGAAACTGCGGGGGACGGTCGAGATGACATAGGCATCAGAGTGAACAAATCTTGATTTATACTGAAATCGCCTTTACCAAAACCACTCCACTACTTTTAAAAATCGTGTGCTGGGCTGTGATTTTAAATTTACAACTCTTAAGTTACAAAATCCAAACTCACAGACTAGAAGCAGGACTACATTCGACTTTGCTTATAACAAACAAGAAAGGCAGAGCCATTATGGCTCATGTATACTCGATTTACATGTGTGACCTTTGTGACAAGGGCTGGCTTCTGCACCAACAAAATCGTAAATGTAAGCATTTTTCACACGTCTGTCAACCCCGTGACCCTTGACCTTTGTGATGAGTCGACTAAATTAGTATGCATAGGAAGGTCTTATCATCAGTTATCTTTGTGCCAAATTTGGTTGAAAAATTTGCAAAAATGTTAATAATATCTACAATTTTATTTTTTTTTAAATTGGCATTTTACACATATTTGCCAGCCTCTTGACTCTTCTGAGGGGTCATCCAAATTAGTATGCATAGATAGGTCTTACCATCAGGTATCTCTGTACCAAATTTGGGTTTGAAGTTGTGAATAGTATTTGAGAAAAAAAACATCTTTTGTCAAAATATGGCTATTTTGGACCTATTTCCTGAGCCTTTGTGACCCTTGACCTCTCCGAGGGCTAATCCAAATAAGTATGCATAGATAGGTCTTACCATCATGTATCTCTGTAGCAAGTTTGGGTTTGAAGTTGTGAACAGTATTTGGAAAAAAAAAAAAAAAAAAAAAAAAAAAAAAAAAACATCTTTTGTCAAAATATGGCTATTTTTCACCTATTTCCTCAACTCTTGTGACCCTTGACTTTTCCAAGGATCAACCAAATTAGCATGCATAGAAAGGTCTTACCTTTGTACCAAGTTTGGGTTTGAAGTTTTGAATGATATTTGAGAAAAAATAAATTATGTCCAAATATACCTATTTTTGACATAAATTTCCTGATCCCCTGTGACCTTGACCTTTGTGAGAGGTCACTCAAATTGGTATGTTTAGAAAGGTCTTGCCACAAAGTATCCTTGGGCCAAGTTTGAAGAGTGTGGCTTGAATAGTCTCCGAGAAAATGACAACATTAAAGTTTGCCACGGACGACGGCAGACGTACACCGGACGGACGACCACTGGCCCAAAACACAGACTCGCTTTTGCTTCGCACGTGAGTCAACAACAAAAACAAAAACAACAAAAGAAAAATAATAACTTTACGGTAGTCACCACTGCACTTTTTCTTTGTATATTACTTCACTTACAGCAAACTTCTGATATAGCATCAACAAAATCTTTTAGTTCCCCGGTAGAATTCACACCCGAATATATGAAACTCTGGACTTGACTATTCTACTTTGTGATTATGTACCTTACAGCTGCAATCCCAAAGATCCAAAATCACAGACTAGCGCGCATATCAAAAGTGAGTATCAATTTTATAAGTCCAAAACTGCACGATCAGCCGCGACCACGTCACTAAATAATGGTGATCTTAGGCGACAAAAGGTAGCTATGTTCTAATTCCCCGGACTTTTTTTTTGTCCGCCACGGCAAACAAAGCCACTCGTCCTACCGGTCCGTCTGCAAGAGGCGTAGATTCTCATGAGCCCTTGCATTCGCAGGGGCTAGTGAGAATCTATGCCTCTTGCGGGCCAATATTTTTCTACGGACACGCTCGGATTGTGAGAGCAGAAGTGAACAAAGCGACACAACATTTTCACGTCAAACCTGGTAGTGGGGTAGTCGCGGACACCGGTGCGGGCCGCAACACGAGAAGTTTCTGTCCGCTACTGATTCTAGACCAACATGCGTGTACACTGCTGAGAAAATCCCAACAATAAAAAAAGCACGCTTCCAAAGGCCAAGTACGACACAATTTATTAACCTTGTCTGTCGGTAGCGTGTTTGGTCGAGGTGGTTCCTGCACAAATCATCTCGACCAAACATGCTACTGACTGTCAAAGCGTTAATTTTTGGATTAAAACCTGCTTAAAACTAGGCACATAATCAGAAAAAGACTGCAAGAACACATTTCTCATTTTCAGTGCTAAGGCAAGAAGTAACTGTTGTATTTCACCTTTTTCTTTGTTGACAAAAAAAAAATTCCCTGTTAACTGTAGCCTTGGTTCAATTTAAAAAAAAAAAATTTAAAAAAAAACCCACAAATATTCACTTTAGTTCATAAAATATTTATTTTGATGAACTACACTGAATGCCGAACAGCACTCAGGTCACTTCAACTTCACTACAGTAATAAAACATAATAACTATGATCTGAGTGGCGGGAGATGCATAGGGTGGAGACCATGTGGGGTTTCAAGCAGTACTAAAAGGATTCGGGAGAGAGAGAGAGACTCAGGACCGTTGCAGATTCGTGATGGATTTTTGTTCATGGTAACCTCTGAAGAGCAAAAACTTTAGTGGAAAATGCGCCAGCGTGTACCTGCGATGGACTGGACACCTTCACAGCCCATGGTCGATGACTGTGTGTGTGTGTGTGTGTGTGTGTGTGTGTGTGTGTGTGTGTGTGTGTGTGTGTGTGTGTGTGTGTGTACACCGTGAGCTATTAAGGCCACCCACCCCCAACCCCCTTACCCCTTCCACCCACGCCAGTGACTTGCAGTGCTTGACAAAGGTATTAAGGACATTCGTGTAGACCTTTTCCCCTTTTTGTTTTGTTTTCTTTTCTCAGAACAGTCTTGGAAAGGTCAGAGTGGCTGCGTTCGGTATCAAATGTCCGTCAACAACAAAGGCGATCGAAGGTTATGAACTCAACTTTTTATTGACATCTTGGTACGGGACGGGGCGGGGCGGGGCGGGGTGGGGGCTGGAATAACTACAAAGGTACAAACGTACTGCGGTGTAACCAACGAGTTCTAAACGTTGGTGTAACTTAGCTGGTTATGAAAACAACATGTAAGTTGTATGTAGCAACCAAAGTTAATGCAAATCGGCAGTTCCTTATCCTACACACATTTACAAAACTAGAACCCATGTACAATTTTTCGTACTGCTGATATTAAAAATACTGAACTTGGCGAAGGAAAACGTGTCAAGACCAGCATAGTCAGGACATTCTGAAAAATATATATATTTTCTGCATTATGCATTATATTTAAAACTGCAGTCTGCTATAATTTATTGCAATCCCCTTATCAGATGATGTGTCTGCAAAATCTACAGACGTGTTTGCCTTGCACTCGGTACATACACTTAAAGCCACATTGTACAGCCAATGAAGGTTAATAGTTCACAGATATCTTTTTCATAAAATCTTCTTGGTATATCTTACGATAATGCTGAACAAAGATCTACCTTAGCTTCTGTTTAATCAAGAAGTCTCAGTACCTCCACAGTTAACCATCTGGCTGTTGGTAGTGACTTTTGTTACGATGATTCATGCAGGAATCATCGTGACAAAGGTCACTACCGACAGTCTGAGGGTTAAGTGAGAGTTTCCCAATGGGTTCCTCAGTGGGCTGGCTAAAAGGCAGAAACAACACTTCTTTTACGTGTGCCTACCCACATGGCTTCTGAAAATATGGTACAAAAGTCTTAGTAAAGATGGGTCAGACATTGAGAATCAGTCTTATTGCCGCAATTAAGCATGAACAGTAACAGCTTTTTTGTTAAATGCAAACCTTAATATTAATAATAACCGCTTACAATATATTACAACAGCATTTCCTATCCATTTACCTCTACACTAACATTTTCTGTTCAATGCAACTTTAATAAGCGCTTAGATTACACCAAAGTTTCCTATTCACATGACTCGATACCAACAGGTTGCAAATAATTATGAACCCGTTGTCTTTCGCGCGTTTTGTCTGTCATGCGTTTTCGACTAAACGCGCTAATGACAGCCTAAGGGTTAAAAAAAAAACACCAACATGAGGACAAAAAAAGGTATGCACACGTATGTATTTGACTTGAGAGTCACTTTATGATGTACAATTTTACATGAACATCTGCCGCAACCCCGGCTTCACCAGCGTCACGCTTAATCCCCGAAAACACCCTCAAAAGGATGAGCTGACCGGTTAGCATGAGGCACTCGCTCACTCTTGTGGACCCCTACGAATGCTGGTGCTAATGTAACTCTATGCCTCTTGCAGTCGGAAGGGTGTGAGTGAGGGATTGTGTCAGTATGTCGCTAGTTGTCCATTAACCGTGTGGCTGTCTGCAGCAGATTTGTCGCGATGATTCCGGTAGGAATCGCCGCGACAAAAACTGCTCCCAACAGCCAAAAGGTTTTAACCCCCCAAGTTAACTTCCAGTCCACAGAATGTAAGTCATTCAGTAGTAGTTGGGAAACAAAGGGTTAAAAGGGAGCACCTTGAACACCTCCGCCTAAAGAACCTAACGAAAACTGTGACCTCGCAGACTGCAGGGGCTGTGCCTCTTACAGACGCTGGGAACGTTTACATTTTTAACTCATTCCTGACGTACCGCTTCCGGATACGCGGCAAACAGCCGCGCATCCGAATGCAGATCGTCTCGAATGTGTAACAAAGTGCGATCAGCAAGAGTCAGAGAGTACTATAGTGATGAAACAACTGTACACTTCCACTGTTTGAGAAAAGTTAACTCTTTGGGTCTCGGCAGTGATTTTGGCCGAGGTGATTCCTACAGGAATCGCCTCGACCCAAACGGTTAACTCCTTAGGGCAAATGAAGTCTAATTTGCCGTGTATCCGTATAAGGTACATCTCAACTGAGTTAAACTAAAAGCCAGTTTGTCAAAATCGAATAATTTTATCAATTAGAAAATTACATTATCCATCTAGTTTTACTGCCATTACTACTGCTATTATTATAATTATTATTAGTATTATCATCATCATTATATTATTATTACTACTACTACTGCCATTATTATTATTCCTGCTATTATTATTACAGCATTGCATTTAACCCATATCATACTGACGCTAAAAGCTTCAAATTTGTACACTGCCATATATATTCAAGCTACATTATAGTACTTACAGGGTCAGGATATAAACCAATGGCTTTAAGTTCAAGGGTGGTGCCAGAATAGCTTGGCACCTAGAGGCGCCAAGATATTCTGGCACTACCCTTGAACTATTTTAGTCATATTAGAACTTATTTCACACACTGGTGTATTCCGAATGATAAGGGTTAAGGATACAGATTTGAGATCGTAATCACTTGCTCAATCAAATAGCTTTTATTTTCACACACAAAAAGTTTTGCATTAAAAGTTTAATAAGTTTCCGTGATACCATGCGCAATCGCTTTAATGGCCTGGCTGTTTGTTTCTGCCATTGTTATCCTTGACTTTTTGTATTAAACATGCTTTATTTATTCCGTAAAGTACAGGCCGCTTCTGCCAAGTCGACACTAAGCACAGAGTTCACCTAAGCTTCTCTTTTAGTGTTAACCCATATCATACTGAGGCTAACAGCTTCAAATTTGTACATTGTCATATGCAAGCTATATTATACTATAGTACTTACAGATAAGGATATAGACCAATAGCTTTAGTTCAAGGGTAATGCCAGAATAGCTTGGCACCTAGAGAAGCCAAGCTATTCTACCCTTGAACTATTTTAGCCAAACTTATTTCACACACCCGTGTATTCTGAACGATAAGGGTTAATACAAAACACCCTGTTTAACTCTTTGGTTTTAGTAGCGGTTTTTATCGCGCTGATTCCTGCATGAATCATTGCAATAAAAACTGCTTCCGACAGCCAAAGAGTTAAACAACACGGAGATAAATTTTTTTCAATGAAAATAAAAAAGGCTTAATACATGCGCAACTCTGGTCCCGATGTGAAAGGCCCGCAAAACCCGATCCTACCGCCTGTCACGGCGGGTCTATGGGGAGGTTGTTTATGTGGGTGTACATTCACAACACCAGCCTCGTGTGACAGTGAAATTCTTTCCAAACAGTCCGATACAACCACATTTCTTTATTTCCCCCCCCCCCCCCCCCCCCCCCTTCAAATTCTGCTCCCAGCAAAACTTAAAGAGGTTTAAAAAATTAAGAAAATTTAAAAATATTCTCAAACCGTTGTATAAATAGTGCGCGCGTGCGCGCGCGCGCGTGCTTACGTGTGAACGCGAGCGCGTTCTGAATAAATCTCCTTTTTAATTAGTCAAGGGACGGGTCGCCGAGTTAGCTATTCTAGTTGATCGTGCTCAAGTCAGCCTGACACCGTAATGCTAGATGAGATGTCCACACACAAAGAAAGCGATCTAAGATCGAGTTTTCAGCATTTTCATGTAGAGAAATCTAACCCTCCCCCCCCCCCCCCCCCCCCCCCCCCCCCCAAAAAAAAAAAAAAAAAAAAAATGTGAAAGATGGACACGCAAGAAAGGTGGATGGGATTTGCGGGGATGGGTTCGGGGGAGGGGGGGGGGGGAGAGAGATAAAAAGAGAGAAGGAATGGGGGGTGGGGGGTGGGGGGAAGAGGGCGAGGAAGACGGGAGAGAGACGGAGACATGAGAGACAGAGGAGAGGCCGAGAGAGACGACAGACATGCTTTCTTACTCTAATGGAAGACAAATAAGGTTAAAAAAAATAAACAACCTAGAGTGTTATTGCTATATTATTTTTTTTATAAAATGTAACTTCTACTGGAAAATATCCTTTTGACTCGATTTCAAATTCGCTCTTGCTTTCCCATTCTATCACTACAGAGCGGTCGGTCACTTGCGATTGTTACAAAGCGACTAGCACGCTCTTCATGGAAGACTCTTCTAACTACACCATCACATTGGTCGTCTCTCTCGATCCGCCGCGATCACCAGCACTGACCATCGCAGCGAATAGAGGAGACGACCAGTGTGCCACATTCTATGCGCAGGGCTTTGAGCCGTCAGGTCCAAAATCACAGACCAGCACACATACATTTTGAAAACAAAATAGCTTTAGTTTTGTACTCACGGTGTGGATGTCATAGAACTGAGAGGTAGAGTCTGCCTAGTGCGGTGAGCGAGAAGTCGCACTGACGTGTTGGTCGTCACATGGTTGCTTCCTGACCATAGTATTCCACAGTAAATCGGAAACCACTGTCTGGAGTTCTGCACAGAATAAAACGCAGAAATAGTTATAGACGTAAAAGAAAATCAATATATTCGTTAACACATTCGAGACCTGCCGCCTCCGGATAAGCGACATAAAGCCGCGTATCCCGGATGCGCCATATCTCGAAAGAGTTAATACTTCTTAGTATTAACTCTTTGGCTGTCGGTTTCAGTGTTTGTCGCTTAGATTCCTGCAGAAATCATCGCCACTAACAGGACTACCAACAGCAACAGGGTTAATGTGTACTACTGCTCTCAATATTGTCATAAGAGGACTTCGACAACCCCATTTTCTCTGGGCGACTGACAGAGAGTCAGTCAGCCGTGAGGTGTCCTTGGATTGAATGGCAGACTTTCATAAATTGGAGGGAGAAAAAAATCACAACTGATGTAGTACAAAAGCTAGCCGGGTCTACCGTGCACCACCGCACCCCTCTCCCCCCTTCCCAGTACTCAATAAGATGGGTTTCAAAGTGTACCTTAGCATGTCATGAGATGTTTAAGCCATTTCCCCCTAAAATCCTTAGGAACACACCAGAGAGATGGCGCAAGGGTACCCCCATTCACGCTCTTCGCCGATGCGAAAATGAGGTTGAGAAACATTTTCCTCTAAATCAGAATTCATTCCAGAAGCCCAAATCAGGCAATATTATGTTAAGGACACCTTCTGCGTCCTCTGCAAAAATCAGAATGAAAAAATATTGAATCTCTGGCTCACAGTGAAGGTATTTATTTGTGCATCCAGTAAACGGCCATTTCCGCGAAATCACACACACACAAAAATTAATAATGTGTCAGACGCCTTCAGACATTTTCTATAGCACTGGCAGTCCATTTTCAGGCTTACATCATTAAAACAGGATGTCACAATTATTATAAACTTGACTAGGTGATGCTGTGATCACTGTGAGTGCCACAGTGTTGATTTTGTATCCCTACCCCCAAGTTGTAAAAATACACAAAATTAATCAGAAAAAAATACTAAAGTTATTCCATTTCATTTTGACCTCTCTTTAGTTTCAATCATGTGAGCATAAAGTGCAAGAAAATAAGGAAAGTCGGCATCCTTTACGGTACGTTCGTGGTGAATGATAGCTTTTTCCCATTTAAAATTGCTGAATTGGGAAACGTAAATTGTTTCCGATGCCCTCAGAAATTTTGTATACAACTGATACTGTGATAGGTCTTTTTTCAAAGTTTTATTGGTTAGGATAGAGTACCACAGTTACTCTCAACCTGATTTTATGATGTTGTGATGCATTTAGGGGCCACAGTGGCTAAATCTGCTGCCCTGCCCCCATTTTGCCAGTACACAAAGGAACGTAAAATAATCATAATAATTGCATAGTCATACTCTGTTTAAATATTTTTGTTGCCAGTTTTCTTAACAAAGTATGCAGTATGCATATTGAGCATAAGAATTTGTGATCATTTCATTAATTTCAATGTGACCCATCAATTTAATTGTAATTCTTTTTAGTTAAGGCATGTTTAACAAGGGCCGCTGAAGCTTCTATCATCTGCACATTCAGCAGTCTTGTCAAACTCGGGGAAGGCGTACCTCAGGGAGATGTTGTGTCTGATGCTGTTCTTGGTCTACATTAATGACATCAGTACAGCAGTACCAAGGTTCGTCTCGAACATCCTCCATGCTGACGACTTTGTAGTGTGGAGCACAGCAGAACATAAAGAAATAGCATCCTGCAGAATCCTGGATACTGGCAATAGAGTCAGCAGCTGGACTGAAAGATGGCCACTCAAACTGAGCTAGACCATCTCTTTCAATCAGATGAAAGAGGTCACCTTGAAACTGGAGACCTTCTAGAACCAAAGACAGACAGGCCAACTTTACTGGCAACAAATAAATTACTGGATTCATGTGGAGGCCTCACATCGATGCCATGGAAGCTAGAGCTGCGGGGGAAAGAAGTCTCTGACCAAGAAACTGGTGGGGACCACATTGGCGCAAATTACCTCATCTTGGCGCAAGCAAACACCAGCTCGGTCAGACCAGTAGTGCGGTACCAAGATACATTGACAACATGAAACACTGCCAGGCTTGACAAAATGCAGAACATGGGTCATTCTCATGATGCAGTGACATTCTTAGAGCCAACTGGACCACCCCAATTTAGGAAATGAAGGACATTGGAGCCACTGGAACACAGAACAGCACACAAGATGAAGAAGACTTACTAAACACCGACAGCACTGGAGATTACAGGAGCAGACCAAGAACCGTCAGAAACGCCCAAGTCTGAACTGCCAACTGAAGGTTCTGCAAAGTGCTAAAACTGACGTACTGGAACCAAGCCCAAAGATGTGTGAAGAGCTCCCTTCAGATACCTGGACATCTCGAAAGAGCATTCTAGACAACATAAACGATGTTCCTGGACTCTTTTCCAAAGGTCGCGGCACTGCACAAAGCCATCTCGCTGGAGATTATGCACAAGCGCTACCCTCACAGCAGCGGTGCTCACGTCTTCAGAGGCGGGTCTGCACAAAACGCCGTGCGGAACAAAGGAAGTGGCCTGTACATCTCTTGTGCAGGCTGCACTACTACCTCCCTCTCCTTACCAGCTGGCGGCAGCAGCTCCAACTATCGTACAGATCTGCAGGTGCTCAACACAGCAGCAGAGCACTAGCTAGGGTAAGGCAGCAGCTTGATCCACTGATCTCCTCACCAGGAAGTTTTCAAAATAGACAGGACGCCCTGTCCACAAAATAGTATTGCAGTGGATTCCTGTGCATTCTGGAGTAGATGGGAATGGAGAGGCTGACAGCCTGGCCAAAGCAGGCGCCAGACTACCTCAAGATCACAACCTCCTGTAAAGAAACCAAGACACTACAGTAACAAAGTGATTGGCAACAGGAGAATGGCGACTGCAGCTTGTGGGCAGACGACACCAACAACCTGAACAGGGAGAGCCAGGCCACCATCTTCCATCTACGCACTGATCACTCTGGACTCACCTCGTGAAACTGGGTCATGCGGAAACAGCCCTTTGTGAATGTGGCGTAGAAAATCAGTCTCCTAGCACATTCTCTAGACTGTCCATGCTGAGAAGCGGTCCGCTGGCAGTTCTGACCAGAAGACACGCCCCTGTACACCAAACTCTGAAAACATGCTGCCGAGCTCTTGACAGCTCCCTTATTGTCAGCCAGAACAATGTAAGATTTAAAGACGGCCATCAAGGAATTGACCTCGCGCTGGGACCATATGGCGTTGAGGCGCGTCCCCTGGGTGGTGGATAGGGGGGTCCCTCGTGAGAGGGGTGCACCGAATGAAATAAGGTGCCGTGAACCAACATGGTCTAAGGGAAGGTGACCCCGACAGAAAACCCCTGGTCCTCCTATTAAGGGGGTTGGGCGTGGGGGTAGCTTCCCCACCCTGCAAAGTAAGTATCAAGGAATTGAACGTTGCACAAGAAGAAGAAGGCAAAAAATGGGGGGTGGAAGTGGTGATCTCGTGGTGGACATAGTGGAAACTAAGTATTTTGATAACATTGTTTTGGCTGTTAGGAACCATAAAACTTTATTACGCATATTCATATTTACACATTTCTAGACAAAATAAATGAAAAGAAAAGGGGAAACCTTACTAGACTCGACTTATGCTAGGTAAAATATCACAAAAGACCAGCCAGTTATTAGTTAAAAATAGTTACAATTAAATTGATGGGCCACATTGAAATTAATGAAATGATCACAAATTCTTATGCTCAATATGCATACTTTGTTAAGAAAACTGGCAACAAAAAATATTTAAACAGAGCGTAAGCAAATTTTTATAATCATTTTGTGTTCCTTTGCGTACTGGTAAAATGGGGGTAGGACAGCAGATTCAGCTACTGTGGCACCTAATTGCATCACAGCATCATAAAATCAGGTTGGGAGTAACTGTGGTAAGTCTATCCTAACCAATAAAACCTATTTTAAAAAAAAGACCTATCAGTTGTATACAAAATTTCTGAGGGCATCGGAAACAAACGTATGTTTCCCAATTCATCAATTTTAAATGGGAAAAGCTATCATTCACCACGTAAAGGATGCAGACTTTCCTTATTTTCTTGCACTTTATGCTCACATTATTGAAACTGAATATGTAAAGAGAGGTCAAAATGAAATGGAATAAACTTAATCATTTTTTTATAATTAATTTTATATATATATATATGACTAAGTGCCAAAAGGTGAGCAAAAAGTGAGTGACCTCTTTTGCAGGAAACTAAAATCTGTTTAAAAAGACATGTGTTGACTTTAACAAGTGGAATGTGTGTGTAAATGATTAAAGATATACTGGCAATAATTTATGCACCTAACGTAAAGCCGTTTGGTGAGTATACTGTAAAATGCCAGAATTCACCAATGAAAATCGGCCCGGGAAAGCGGACAACGATTTGCCGTCGGTCTTTTTTTGATCTCGCGTGTTTAAGCAGTTCAATAACAAACCTGGTGCTAACCATGCCCAAATGTTCAGGGAAGATTGATCTTATAATCCGTGTATTTCCAAGATTTGAAGGTAAGCCATGCTTTTGTTTATAGCTCTTGAAAGTAGCCTCTGTCGGACGTCAGGTTTGTCGCCACAAAAGCATGTTAATTTCTGCGAACTTGTGCTAGCGAAAGGCACGCTAACCCAACCAGAAATGGCGTCATTGCGTTGTTTCGCTTTCATTGAATATTTGATATGGGGCGGTCCGTGGCGCAGTGGTTAAGGCGCCTGCCACCAATTCCAAAGGTGAGCGGTTCGATACCGGGTTCCGGCGTTGGACTTTTCTCCTCTGGTAAGTGTCACCGTTAATTCGGGCGGACCGTCGGGGGTTCTTTCTCCGGGTACTCCGGTTCTTCCACCCCCCACACTTTGGTACCGGTCTCAGGCCACTTTACAAAATTTCAAATACAAGCGATAAAAAAATCTCTGTAACTTCAGTAGCTGACTGGCCCTTCGTTTGTCTTGTACTGTGTTTGTCTTAAATGGCGTAAATCCGCGTTTGTTTCGTGAGTGTGTGTGTTGGGTTTCAGGCGCGGCGCTTTGAGTCGATTTCCCCAAAATTGAGAAAAAGCGCCTATATAATAACGGTATTATTATTATTATTATTATAAGTTTACTTTTCCGTCACAGCTTTCTAAGCTGGCAAAAAAAGGACCTTCTGAATCTGAGGGTCAGAATTAAAATAATGCACTCAGCCTGTACACAGATGAAATTTTTTTGAATATTTGTTTTATTTTTACAGGCGCAGACTGTTTAGCACATCATGTTTTATCATGTAAATTACATCAGAAAGCTGTATGCAGTTTGTTCTTCATCTGTTTTGTTTGTTAAATATTGTGCTTGAAACTGGGGGAAAAGGCTTTGTGTTTGTGGCTTCTGATAACTATCCCGGGGATATCTGCTGCAATCCTGATGTTGACATAAGTTACAAATTCTGGCCCTGACTGCCAATAAATATATTTCGGCAGCAAAGATGACTCTCATTTGCTCTTCTGTGTGCATGTATTCCTGTGAGTGGTATATATAACACGACAAAGTGTGTTTTTCTTGCTTGTAGGATATTTTTAAAATTGAATATGGTCGGATGTCAGGTATTGCAACACAAATCATGTTCTGGGATTAGAACATTCAAAGCCAAAGAGCAGTAATTGTTTGGATAGGTCAATTGTGACCACTACTTATTATTTTAACTGTTTGGAAACAGATTTGTGTTTTTTATCCCACCAATTTAGAGGCACTATGTCGCAATACCTGATGTCCGACATATCCAGACTTAAAATTTTTAATGGCCATTTTCTCAAAAACCATTTCAGATATTATCTTTTTCTTTTACAAACACATTACCAATACAGTGTACATCACCCAAATACATTTTCTGGCACTTTATGTCAAACTTTGATTTTCAACCCAGTTGTCCTCTTTGTGAGAGCACCTTTTGGCACTTAGTCATATTTTTAAAACTTCGGGTTAGGGATACAAAATCAACAGCATCACCTAGTTAAGTTTATAAATAATAATTGTGACATCCTGGTTTAATGATGTAAGCCTGAAAATGGACTGCCAGTGCTATAGAAAATGTCTGAAGACATCTGACACATTATTTTTTTTTTTTTTTTTTTTTTTTGCGATTTCGCAGAAATGGCCGTTTACTGGATGCACAAATCCTTCACTGTGAGCCAGAGATTCAATATTTTTTCATTCTGATTTTTGCAGAGGACGCAGAAGGTAACATAATATTGCCTGATTTGGGCTTCTGGAATGAATTCTGATTTAGAGGAAAATGTGTCTCAACCTCATTTTCGCATCCGCGAAGAGCGTGAATGGGGGTACCCTTTGCGCCATCGGCTATATCTCTGGTGTGTTCCTAAGGATTTAGGGGAACATTGCTTAAACATCTCAGGACATACTAAGGTACACTTTGAAACCCATCTTATTGAGTACTGGGGTTGGGGGGTCGAGGGGCTGGGGGTTTGCACGGTAGCCAAGACTGGCTTATGAAGTAATGAGAATAAGCTAAATGTGGAGAAACTGAACTTATCTTTATTAGAAACTAAAGAATACTAATGGATTCTGCACAGCAGGCCACAATCTAAAAATAGCAATAACAATGCCCCCAACCTCCCTATCTCTCTGTAACTTCTCACAAAGCAAACACGCCATATGCAACCACTCCTAGGTGCAAACAACACTCCCCTACAAAATGTCTTAAAGCCAAAATATACCCGAAAATTCAAATCACTTGCCACATACAGCCACATCGACTGATCGTTTTACACTGTGAGCTGGCCTGTGATTTTAGACCTTATGCCGTTTTACCAGGTGTGGTGGTCTGTTAATTTGGCCCCTAAGGGCACAGGCCATTAGATCCAAAATCACACACCAGCACACAATTTTCACTCTGGTCAACAACATACACACCTGTGCATCTAATACCTTAAAGCACCCAGGACCATCCAACTAAACAGTCAACATGTACATCTTTCACTGCCTAAGACAACTCACTCTTTAACGGCATCCATCATTTCAGCACCAGTACAGTTACTCGAAGACAGAAATCAACGACGAAGTAGCTTAAAAGTAGGGCTTGATTAGCGCTTTGCGCCTGGCGTAGTTGTGTCAAGCTAAAATAGGGTGATATCCTTATAAATAGTCAAACGGTAATGAGCTATCATGGTCCATCCATCTCCCGCAGTTGGCACTGTGATGGAAAGATACTGAGAACTTGTTAGCACTCGTGAGGGCAATCCTTGCAAATTTTTCCCATCAACACCACCACACCTTCACTAGTTACTAGAACTTCCGTTTCCACCGTCAACTGCTGGAAGCAAACTAACGCTAACAATAGCGGATGCTCATTAGGTAGTGCCTGCTTAGATCGGTGCTGAGAGTGGCACCACACAAATCAGAACCCACCTTTTAAGTAGTCACGGTGAATCCATCTCCAGCAACTTTAAAGTAGTGTTTATGGACAAGTCTGCAGACGAGTCAGTTCCGGAACAGCCCTCTGTCAATCTTTCATTCAAAAGTGAACACAATTCAACTACAAGAGACATAGGTCGTCATGAGCCCCCTAAAGTTGCGGGGGAAGATATATAATGCCTTTGTTGATGCCTCTTTGTACCTATGTAATGTTCATTAAACTGCTAGGGCTCTTTGGCGTTATTTGTGAAACCCAATCTGCGTCCACTGGCAGTGAAGGGGTTTAACAACACAAAGCCTTGATAAGATTCTGATGACATGAGCCACTGCAAACTGCAGTGCTCAGGAGATTACTTCCCTCTTTTTGGCAGAGTTAATCCCCAAATTTACATATATATCCTCAGACTAAGGAATATATGTTGGACTATAGTCTAGGACTGGGAAGTGAATGCTAAACCACTCCTGACCAAACTTTCTGCTAGTTTATGAGTTTCCATGCCCCAATTCAGAGGCGTACCCATTTTAACCATCAAACTTCAAAGAGATGATGAGTCGACTAAATTAGTATGCTATCTTTGTACCAAATTTGGCTGAAAATTTTGCAAACATGTTAGTAATACCTACAATTTTATCAAATATCGGCATTTTACACACATTTGCCAGCCTCTTGTGACCCTTGACCTTTCCAAGGGGTCATCCAAATTAGTATGCATAGATAGGTCTTACCATCAGGTATCTCTGTACCAAACGACGGATGATGGACGACGATGGATGGACAACGGCGGACGGATGACCACTGGCCGAAAACATACTCACTTTTGCTTCGCAAGTGAGCCAATAAAATTACACGATTTTAAACCTGCAATATTTACTAATGAAAGGATTAGTCAGCATCTGTACGATTTTAAATCTTTCAAGTCTCAGTCTAGTAGTTATGACAGCTGTTAACCCTCCATGCCTATCCAGGCATTTAGCCCTACTGATGGATGCACGCACAAGGGGGTTAAAGACAAACTTCTAATCGAAGCTAAACGGGACGATGATAATTCTCCGACTTGTGCATGTCCGTCTTCCGATGCACTGTCTTGTACAGTGAAGATGATCAGCGACATTTATTTTTGTGCGCCACGTTCACGCGTAATTAGACACAATGACAGAACTTCCTACTTTTGGAAATTATCATCTGAAGACAGTTCAGTGCTCAGATCGATCATGATTGGTCAAGGGTGGTGCCAGAACAGCTTGGCGCCTGGAGGCGCCAAGCTGTTCTGGCTCCACCCATGGCCTATAACAGTAGACAGTCGTTGATGTATTATGTCAAGGCTGTCTGGGTGAAAGTTGTGCAAATTTCTAGGATATTATAAAACTGCAGATGGCCTCACAATTTAATTAGTTGACGCACATTCAGGGAAGCAAGCAGAAGCAGTAGTTGGGAACTAAAGAGAACTTGATCTGTTCATATCAACATCACCAGCGTTACCCCAGTCATTTGTGCAGCAATATTTAAGATCAAAGAAATCACGTGTGAATTCATAAGTCAAGCCGAAGTATACTTTCTATATATTTAGCCACAGACAAATATAATCACAATTATCCGATCAGATGCTGTCATCAGACACTTCCTTGTTTCATTCATAAAAAGCTGAAAAGAATACCAGATGCAGTCTTTATAATTTCAGAATTTGAATAATTTACGACGCAATCTGAATAATTTATGACACGATGCTATGAGTGTTCAGCAAACTGTTCCTGCCTCCTATTGAACTACTCTGCCTCTTCTTCAGACTCAAATCAAGTATAGCTCCACGCTACACCAACAGTGCCACACCCTGTCAAACGCTTTCTTAAAATCCACAAAGACATGGTAGAGATCTTGCTGGTGCTGGAGGAACCTCTCACATAGAACTGTTGAAGATCTGCTCAGTTATGCTGCGCCCTGGTCTGAAGCCTGCCTGTTCCTCAGTTATGATTTCCTCTGCCTGTGGCTTCAGCCTGTTCAGTAGGATCTTTAACATGACTTTGCTTGGGTGGCATATAAGACTGATCGTGCGATAATTCTGGCTTTGATGTAAGTTGCCTTTTTTGGGGAGAGTTATTAAAAGTGATTGGGTCCATGGTGTGGGCCAATCCCCTGACTGCCAGATCTTATTGCAGATTGTTAGTAAGGCGCTTACGTGTCTTCTCCCCCTTCTTGGACTAGCTCTGCAGGGATGTTGTCTGCTCCTGCTGCCTTCCCTTTTTTCAGCGACTTCACTGCAGCCTCTACTTCTTCTCAGAGGATGGGATAATTGGTCACGGGTGGGTTGACAAGTATGCCTGGGTCCCCTGCAGCTCGGTGGTTGTACAAATCGGAGCAGTACTCTGTCCATCTCTTCAGTATGTCTTGGTCTTCCATAAGACAGTTCCCTTCACTATCTTGAATGATCGAGGAGCATCCTTGTTTTACACTGGTCAGGTCTTTCACCAACTGGTATGCTTTTTTGAACTTCATTGATTTCAGGAAAGCATTTGATCGCGTCTGGCACGACGGACTCTGGCAAGTCATGAGATCGTTCAACATAGATTGATTGATTGATTGTACATTGCTTAACGTCTCGACAGCAACAAGGCTTTCTCAGGACGTGCCTGCACTGCTTGTGAAAAAAAAAAAAAATAAACAGAACATTGAATGTATGTCGCCAGCCGGTCAAATACATTAAATAAACCTAACACATGGGGCCTAAATAAAGCTAAGACCATTTAGCAACACACATCCAATATCACGAGCTACAGGCAGTGCAGACAGTAGGGAGAGTTTTAAAAAGGCAAATAAAGGTGAATGGACAAAGGGTAGACAGAAACACATGCCCCAGAATTGAGAGAAAAACCCACCCTGTGGGGCTGACCAGGGTGACCCTTACTTACTTACTTACGCCTGTCACCCCTACCCGGGTATAGGCCGTCGACGAGAGACCTCCAGCAACTCCTGTCCTGTGCTTCTCCTTCGATTCTACTCCAGGTGGTTCCCAGTCTCTTGATGTCTGCTTGGAGGTCTCGACGCCAGCAGGGTGACCCTGGGAACTAAAAAAATACCTAACCCCACCCAAGTCCCCCAGGGCAGACCCGGGTGGGGTCGTTCAACATAGAGGAGGGACTGATCCAAATGATAGAAGCGCTTTACAAGAACGCCTGCAGCGCGGTTCTACTTAACAATCAGTCAGGCGAGTTCTTCAGGACGACGATCGGTGTCCGTCAAGGATGCCTGCTCTCTCCTGTCCTTTTCAACATATTCCTGGAGAAGATCATGCAGGAAACCCTCCACGACCACCATACTTCAATCTCTATTGGTGGCAGATCCCTGTGCAATCTTCGATTCGCAGACGACATTGACCTCATGGCAGGCAGCAATAGTGAGCTCCAAAACCTGACAGACAAACTTTCAAGTAGCGCAGGGTCTTATGGCATGGAGATCAGTACGGATAAAAGCAAAGTGATGATCAACACCACAAGCGACAGCAGCAGCAACATTCACATGAACGGCCAGAAGCTAGAAGAGGTCAATAGCTTCAAGTACTTGGGAGCCACCCTGTCCAAAGACGGTAGTTGCATAGCAGAGCTCCGTATCAGGATAGGTACAGCAACATCCGCAATGGCCAGGCTGGACAGGATATGGCGAAGTAACTCCATCAGCTTCACCATCAAGTACAGGCTTTACAAGTCCCTCGTAGTGTCTATTCTACTCTACGGCTGTGAGACTTGGACACTGCTTGCAGACTCAGAAAAGAAAATCCAGGCCTTTGAGAACAAGTGCCTGAGGAAGTTGCTCCGCATCTCGTACCGCGAGCACAAGACCAACGAATATGTACGGAGCATCGTCACTTCCCTGGTGGGCCCACATGAACCCCTTCTGGCAACCGTGAAACGGCGCAAGCTTGCTTGGTTTGGCCACGTGACCCGACACAACACCTTGTCCAAGACTATCCTCCAAGGCACTCTCGAAGGAAGTCGTCGGCGAGGTCGTCAGAGAAAGAGTTGGGTCGCAAACATAAAAGAATGGACCGAACTCGAGATGCCAGACTTGCTTGCCACCACCCAAAATAGAACTCAGTGGAGAGCATTGTCTGTTGCTGCTGCCTTTCAGTCCCCCCAACGCCCAGTTCGGGCAAGGGACTGATGATGATGATGATGCTTTTTTGCTATTATTTTTGTTCAAATTTTCTTCTACGTGTTTACACTGATCTTCAATCCACTTATTCATTGCCTTTTTCAGCGTTTGACAGGGTGTGGCATGCAGCCCTTTGGTCCACCATGAAGCTATACAACATCAATGCCAACCTGATCAGAGTCATAGCAAACATTTACAACAAGGCCACTAGCGCAGTCTGCTTCAACGGCAAAATAGGAAACTGGTTTAGGACTACAGTTAGAGTCAGACAAGGCTGCTTGCTCTCACCTACTCTTTTCAACATCTTCCTGGAAAGAATCATGACGGACGCTCTGAAAGATCATGAAGGAACTGTCAGTATTGGAGGCAGAACAATCACGAACTTGTGCTTTGCGGACGACATTGATGGCCTTGCAGGAACAGAGAAGGAGCTAGCTCAGCTGGTGGAAAAGTTGGATAGTACAGCCATTGCGTATGGGATGGAAATCAGTGCAGAGAAGACCAAACTGGTGACTAATAACGCCAGTGGCATTTGCACTGAAATCATGGTTGGAGGCCAAAAACTGGAAACAGTTCAGAAATTCAAATACTTAGGAGCCATTGTGACAGATGAGGGAATCAAAACCAGAAATACTGTCCAGGATTGTGCAGACAACAACAGCACTGACAAGATTGAAGACCATATGGAAGGACAGAAACATCACACTCTGCTCCAAGATCAGACTGATGCACTCCTTAGTCATCTCAGTGTTCTTGTATGCCTGCGAGTCATAGACCCTCACAGCAGACCTTGAAAGGAGGATACAAGCCACTGAAATTAGATGTTTTCGAAGGCTGCTTGGCATCTCATACAGAGATCACATCACGAACAAGGAAGTGGGAAGCACTATCAGGCAAGCCATCGGGCCCTATGAAGACCTATTAGCCATTGTGAAAAAACGCAAACTGAAGTGGTATGGGCATGTCACGCGTTCAGCAGGGCTTGCCAAAACAATCCTGCAAGGCACTGTGCAAGGAGGACGAAGGAGAGGAAGACAGAGGAAAAGATGGGAGGACAATATCTCAGAGTGGACGGGACTGAAGCTGGGCGATACGCTGAAAATGGCAGAGAACAGAGAGGAATGGAGGGAGCTGGTTGCAAAGTCATCAGTGGTGCCCCAACGGACGGCAAGACATAGATAGATAGATTAGATAGATTAGATAGATAGATAGATAGATAGATAGATAGATAGATAGATAGATGGACAGACACCAACAGTGAATGTGTACTTCATTTACCTCGCCCGTCCGTTTAAATGTAAATTAGCATGAGCCAGTGACACAAGGTGGAAACAGACGGGCTGCCATTTTTCCATTGCAAAGTAAAATATAAATGAAAGTCAAACATGATGTGTTTTATATCCCATTTCAAGAAAACTGCATGTAAATTATGTATATGTTAGTTGCACGCTTTCAAGTTAGTAAAAAGCAAATAAAAACAAACAAAAAAAAGAATTCACATACTTGCCACAGTGAGACCCAACAAGCTTGATATTGTGCACATGGATATTTTTCAAAATTTCATAGAAAGTCCTTTCCTATTCTTAATCTTATGCAACTCTTCTATCAAGTGTTTAGCGTCTATTTTACACGACTATTATGTGAAAAAAAAACATTTGTGAGTTTTTATTTGATCCCGAAAAAACGGTTAGTCGAGCGTGACAGGCCATGTCCAGAACACAGTGTGCACTATGACTTAGGCACACACCCTAGCATGGCCTATTAAGGAACCTCATTTGCATATATTTCCGTATAAAACATCTTATTGTACCAGCCCTTGGGGTTCGCGTACGATTATTTTTTACTTTTTGTGGCAAGTCTTCATTTTCATGTCCGTTTATCACAATCGACTATTTGCTGATTTCTATTTATGCGGAGTTCGTTTCGTACCTGCAACTTTGTTCGGAGGTCATATCTGGTCATGTGATTAGCCACAGTGTTTTCATTCATTGGAAATGGCGCCACGACGCACAGAAGGTAAGCAAAATTGTTTCATGTCCCATAACTTTTCCTTATTACGTACGACCTTACTTTGCCATTGTGTACATTTGTGTGCATGTTTCAGTTTCTTCAGTACCTCTAAGCGCGCACATTTTATATAATTTTACGTGTAAGTGAACGATGAGTGTGTGGTCGAAACTACTCGGCGATACTCTCAGAGGTTTGTTCGAAAGCGACTTGTTTTTGAGATGACGACGACTTTTTCAATAGAAGTTTGTCATGTCCCAAATCACAGTGGACTAATTCTTGTCATGTCCGACGCCACGTTCGACTGATAGACAGTTATTTTTTAATTTTGATGAGGAGTCTCAGATCGGGTTAAACTACCTGTTAATTTTCAAACGTGGGTTTCATTATACCTCTTTGTTTATGACCTGAGATGATAATGGCGGATAAATCGACTACTTTTCAGTCGACCATGATAGATGGCATGTGGACATGAAGTGGCTTCATGTCCTTCATCACGCTCGATGACGCTTTGTTTATGGTCAAGAGTACGACTGGGTGTCCAAATGGTGTGACAAGCACCCTGCATTTTCAAAAGCAAAATAATTTTAATATTTCATATAAATCTGATGTACCTTTGAATACATAAACATTGACACTAAGTAAAATTTTTATGTTATTTGCAGTTTGGTTGTTATTGAACTTTGAATTTTAAAGTTTGAACATAACATTTACAATGTCACACATTTAACAATTCACTACAAGCACAAGCTGTAAGCAATTTTTTGCATTTGTATGTTTCAAAGTATGTTTCCCAACCAGAATAAATGGTATGTCTATAAATAAAGCGTGTTAGTGAAAAATGCAACCTTTTATGCCATAAAAACTGTTTGAACATAACTTTACACCATAATTTCCAAAAGCCACTAATTTTTAATTCTACTTGCAAAACTAATTTTAAAATATTATGCTAAATGCACAGAAACAAGTCTATAATTTAATTTAAGTGCAAAAGCCAATTGAAAAAATAATGTTTACATAGTTCTGAATACTGACAAAGTTGTTCAATACACCTTCACTGCAATATTATTCTCATTTTTTATCTCAAGCAATCAAATACAGCTTCTGTAAGCTAAAAATGACTACACTAGATGACTTTTATCTGCTGTTAACTATTCCAATAGAAAATAAGTAAATTTTTACAAACTGAGCTGAGATTTGGCACAAATTCAATTACATTCACAAGATTGAACATAACTTTACACCTTCACCAAATATATTTTTGGTCTCATGTGATGAAGCTCTATGCTCGTGCATAGTGCTCATACATTAAATACGGTACAGTTTTTGTTAATGGTTTGTTTGTGCCGATAGTCCGTGGGGCCTGCTGTCCATGTGGAATCTGTAAGACATGGTTAGCACGGAGTTTTGGTGAGTTCTGTTTAGTGAGTTTTAGGCAAAAGCTTTGTCTGTAAGAGGTCTAGTTTGGTTAGTGCGGGGCTTGACTGTCATTCTGGACAGACGTTATGCGAGATACCTTAGCCCGCATTCCAACACTCTGAAGCCTAGATTTCAGGTATGTTTCTATATGTAGTATTGATAGTTGCTTAGTTAAAGACGGTATTCTTTGGTAAGAGTAATTTGGTTGTATAGTGTTGGCCGGTTTGGTTTAGTTATGTTGGTTTAGAATTCAGTGAGTAACCGGTGGTTTTTGTATACAGTTGTTTACCGAGATAGATGACTAAAGGAATGTAAGGTGTGTATGCTTAAGTCACTATGAAGGTAGTACGTGGATGGTTAAGCATAGTCTTTTCCAGTGTATAGAGTAGTGTATAGCAAGAGTGTTAGGCTATAGTCTGTTTCAAGATAGTGACAGAGATATGGGGGTGTTACGGAAGTAGACAGTTTATGAAGCACGTGTGTGTGTGTGTGTGTGAATGAACGTGTGAGTTATTTGTATCAGCCAGGTTACGTGACGTTTCTCATTGATTCAATATGTTGTGTGTTTAGCAAGTGTTACGTTGGGACTTTTGTTGTCTAGTCAGAGTTCTTGTAAAGAGTGGAACGACGGACGCCGAGACGTCGAGTCACAGGTGGGACCTACGTGAGGTCATCCCTCCAGCTCTTCACTGAGAGCGAGTCTGACCGGGACCAAGACACCCGAGTCAAAGCGAGAACTGCGCAACAGTACGAGAACAAGGACATCTGTGCCAAAGAGACAGGACGGCAAGAAGAAGCGTACGACAAAGGACTTTCACGCCTAGACGTGAGAAGGACAAACATAACCAGGCAATAACATCAAACAGGTTGGAGACAGTGAGAGACTAAAACCTAGCCTGGCAAAGATATTGTCATTTTTGTGTGTGTGATAGTAGAGCAGTGTATAGTTTGATAGACTTTAAAGCGTTTCTTTTCTTTTATATTGTATAAAGGTTACTTTAGAAAGGGAGCCCGTGTGTTGTGTTTTACCGCATGAATGCGCCCGTCTGAGTCAGTGGCGGTGTATGCGTCTGTTGCGTGAGAGTCTGTACGTGCGACTGTGGGCAAGTCTGCGTGCGTTATATCTCACAAGGGCAAATCACGAACTCTTGGGAAAAAATAAGTATGCATACCAATCCCACTAACAAGCACAGCCATTATATAAAACTAGTGATGTTTATGTGATTTTCAAAGAGGGCTGTTGCAACTTTTCAAGTGTTTGTACATAACTTTACACCTTCTGACTCGCACACAGGAAAAATCTTAAGATTATTCAAGAGAAGTCTCTAAAGAAGACACTATCATCGAGCCTGCTTTCACCTATAAGCAGTGTGCATGCTGTTCTGGTAAAATTTCATTTGTTAGTCCATCATAATTACATAAACAGTAGCAAAAAGACAGAAAACAGGATGCATGAACATAACTTTACACGGTCACATTCACACATTTGCCTTGTAACTTGACAAGTAGAATTATTTAGAAATTTGTTGATTGCCTGTAGTGTACAAAAGAAGAATGATGTTTGCACTAACATGATTTCATGACAAAAACATGAAATAGAAAGGTAAAAAATAATGACGTGGCGTGTTTGAACATAACATGATGACAAAAGACCATTTTCTAAAGCACAAAAGTAAAGGTGCAGAGTTATGAAATGCAGATTTGAAAGCTGTTTGTGATGATAAATATTAAGATAGTGCATGCATAAAGGTTAATGCACAAATTTCAATGCACAACGGGAAATGTAATCATCATTGCATGAACGTAACATGACACGACGTAAAGTTATGTTCATGAGCAATAGCTGTGACATTATCTTGTTTTGCAGTCACTAAAATTTTATAGATCTTGAAATTCATATTTTATAGATTTATCTGGTTATCTTACCTACTTTATTGCAGAACGGCCAAAGAAATGAAATTTGTGTTTGTTCATAACTTTACACAGTGCATGTGATGTACTGATGGTGTAAAGTTATGTACAAACAAAAAACAAAGAAATGTTTATCCTAGAAGGTATCACATGCTTTATTATTATAAAAAAGTAAACGGAATCTTTTCAGCTATTGGTAGTTTTTTATAAAGTGATTTTTGTGATTTTAGGTGATAAATGTTTGAACATAACTTTACATCCCACAAAGTTGTGTCAAGTTATGTTCATGAGGAAAATTTGAAAAGAGTTTCAAATGTGTTGTGTACCAGCATGTGCACAACTATTTTTCTGTGTTGGCATCATCTACTATATGATTTGCAACAAAATTTACCCTTCAACAAAAAAAATGTGCTTACTGGTTTGAACATAACATTTACACGCCAGCACGCAGAAAAAAATACAATAAAATTATTTCAACTGAACAAAATTAGGTATTTTTGGGCCTACCAAGGTCTTGTCTAAATAAGTATAGTCCTACTATAGAATTATTGCAGAATAAGTGAAAAGAAAATAATATATCTATAAAGTTTGCTGGACTGCTTGAACATAACAATTTACACCCAAAATTTGGACGCATACTGTAAACCTCGTAAAGGGTTTCTTTCATCTATCACCCATGCATCCTCTTCACAACCTTAATATAAATCACTACGCCAGTTGTCTTTAGCAAAAACAACAGATTAGCAGAGATAAATAAGTGCCTAAACTGTTTGAACATAACTCAACATTTACACCATTCTGAGTACAAATCTTCAAAACTGGATCATTTGATTTTCCATGTAAGAACCACAAACCTTTCATCATAAATACAAAGTAGATACTCTAATCTACAAAATAACACATAAGTTTTAATAATTAACCATTTGTCAAAATGTGTTATAGTGGTATGATTTCTGCTGACAAAATTTACAACACGTGTTATGTTCAAGCAGGCTCTTATATTATGGTGAATTATGCAAAAGCAACTTGCTCTAGAAAATCATCAACTCAATGGTAATTTAGGCCAACATTGCAAACATCTTGTGACAGTAACAGTGATTTTTCATAGTCCAGCATGCCTTTGAAAATCTGAGTTCCAAGGAGCATCATGTGTAAAATGTGTCACGTTTTGTTCTCAAGCTATAATTCGGATTTGGTCAAAACAAACTGTGATAATGTCCCAAATTCTTCTGTGGTCACCCAAAGATTAGTATCACTGGAAACCTTATCCATTTCCCTACAAAATGATGTATGCCTTAGTTTATCTGACCACTTCTGACAATTTTGTAGCAGGTTTTGTGAGGGAGGGTGTAGATTTTACCCTTAGACACCCAGTCGTACTCTTGACCTTATGCCAAAACATAACAATAGTTAATGTGCGATTTATAATATCTTGCTTTAGTTACTGAGTTTAATATCATGGAGATTTAAAAAAATTGCCAAAAGTGGTGTTCTAACCACCGAAAAAATCCGTTTCAGGTCTTCGTCAACTTGATTCTCCAGAGGAAAAAATAAAGAACACTAAAGTTAAAATGAACGCTGAAAAATGCCAGGGATATCGCATCTCAATTAAGCATGACCCCTCCGGTGATGAAGCTGAGGTAGAAGAATAAAGAACGACGTTCTCGAAACAGACAACGCCCTCGGACAGAGAAAGAAATACTGCGCAAACGTGAACAGGACAGGCTACGCGCACAAACATACAGGTATGTGTTGGTGCTGGTTAACATGCTTGTAACATATTCCCATACATAATTTATTTTTATACTATTGTGACTTTGTTTAGGAGACCTACTCTGGCTGTGATTTGTAAAAATGTAAATACATTTCTACCTTTTTTATTGATATCCATCTGAACTTTTCTGTGCGTGATGGGTTCCCAGTATATAATCTCTTCAATTCCATCAAACATTATTTTTATTCAGGGAGAAAAAGAAGATGCTAGCCCAACCCCTGGCCAGATCTACACCAAAGCCCAAGACCAGGCATGCGGTGGAGCAGCAGCATGAAAACTGGCGCAGAGCGAAAAGGGAGCAACGCTGGAATGGTCGGCCCAGAAGTGGCGGCGTCACCGGACAATTGTTCAAAGAAGTATTACTTTGAAAAGAAAGGTAAATGAGCATTTCTCATAATTAATTTTCTAATATTTTGAATTATCTCAACAAAAAAAAAATTTCTTTGCAGAACTGTTCATGTGAGAGGCAGATTCTTTATTCAGATTAAGGTTCTGTAAATAATATGGTACTTTGCATGTGAAACCTGCCATTGCCGTCTTCAAGCCGACAGTCAGCACACCTATACCTATTGTGTTTAACTGTTACTTTGTCTGTTTTGGTGGTCACTATGGTATACTCGGACGCTGTACTTTTTAACGGTATCCCAGGTATATTTTCCATTTTAAACTGTGCAATACTTCAAATCTCGCTTCCTATGAGAATGTTGCCATACAGCTGGCAGTTTCTAGTTATCGCACTCGATTCTCATGGGAATCAAGACTTGAACACTTTAACATGGACAACGTACCTGAGGTAAAAAATTGTCTAAAAAAACAAACATACTATAGTGACCATTTAGTAATTTTTGTGATTGTATTAATAAATTATCATCATATTTTATTCTTTTCCTAGAATGCACTCACTCATCCCCGGCCAGAAACAAGCCCTCTGCAATCTGAGACTACCCCTCCACAGGTCAGCACACATCAGCCTTTGATGTCACCATCCCCTAACAAAGTGAAGATGGCTGTCTTACTTACTTACGCCTGTCACCCCTACCCGGGCATAGGCCGTCGACGAGAGACCTCCAGCAACTCCTGTCCTGTGCTTCTCCTTCGATTCTACTCCAGGTGGTTCCCAGTCTCGTGATGTCTGCTTGGAGGTCTCGACGCCAGGAGTTTCTCGGCCTACCTCTTTTCCTCTTTCCCTGGGGGTTCCATGACAATGCCTGCCTAGTGATACTGGAAGCTGGCTTTCTCAGACTGTGACCGATCCATCCCCATCTTCTTCGCCCAATTTCATTCTCTGCTGTTATCTGCTCTGTTCTCTCCCAGAGTCTGACGTTGCTGATCTTCTCTGGCCAGTGGATTTTCAAAATTCTTCTAAGGCAACTGTTCATGAAGGTCTGTAGTACTGTACTCTGTTGACTGTGGTTTTTGTCAATCTCCAAGTCTCTGCTCCATATAGGAGAACTGCTTTTACATTGGAGTTGAAAATCCGGACTTTGGTGTGTTGTGACAGCTCTCTGGAACTCCACACTTTTTTCAACTGGAGAAAGGCTGCTCTGGCTTTACCGATTCGTGCTCTGACATCTGCATCAGTGCCGCCTGTTTTGTCTATGATGCTCCCGAGATAGATGAAGGACTCCACCTCCTCCAACGGGGTGCCAGCAAGCAAGACTGGTTCTTCCCTGGTTGCGTTCAGCCTCATTGTCTTTGTTTTCTGTTTGTGAATGATGAGGCCCACTTGGGACGAGATGTCAGCAAGCCTCGTGGTCTTGTCCTGCATTTGTTGATGAGTGTGGGATAGTAATGCCAAGTCGTCTGCAAAATCGAGGTCGTCAAGCTGTGTCCACAGTGTCCACTGTATTCCACTTCGTCTGTGCTCTGTGGTCATCTTCATGACCCAGTCTATGGCCAGTAGGAAGAGGAACGGAGACAGCAGACACCCCTGCCTGACACCAGTTCTGACCTGGAGCTCCCTGGTGAACTGCCCTTCGTGGATCACGCGACATGTCATGCCATCGTAGCTGCTCTTGATCAGGCGGACGAGCTTTGTGGGTACACCGTAGTGTCGTAGGAGTTTCCACAGAGTTTCTCGGTCCACACTGTCAAATGCTTTCTCATAATCCACAAAGTTGACGTACAGCGGGGAGCTCCACTCCAGAGACTGTTCCACGATGATGCGGAGAGTGGCGATCTGGTCTGTACATGATCGGTTCTTCCTGAATCCTGCTTGCTGGTCTCTCAGATGGGGGTCAACGGAGCTCTTCATTCTCTCCAGGATGATCCTGTTGAAGACCTTTCCTGGTACTGACAGCAAGGTGATTCCTCTGTAGTTGGAACACTTGGTGAGGTCGCCTTTCTTGGGAAGCTTGATTAGGTACCCCTCCTTCCAGTCAGCCGGCATCACCTCCTCTTCCCAGATCTTTCCAAACAGTGGGTACAGCATCTCCACTGTTGTCTCTAGGTCTGCTTTCAGAGACTCCGCTGGGATGCCATCTGGGCCTGCTGCTTTGCCGTTCTTCAAAAATGCCACTGCTCTTCTGATCTCTTCCCGGCTGGGTCTGTCACAGCTGATGGGTAGGTCGGTCTCTGCCGGCTGAATGTCTGGGGGGGTCGGGTGGGCTAGGTCTGTTCAGTAACTCTTCAAAATACTCGGCCCATCTGTCGAGTTGGTCTGCTCTGTCTGCAATAGGCTTGCCTTCTTTGTCTTTTACTGGTATTTCTGTATGGCCATACTTGCCTGACAATCTTCTGGTAATGTCGTAGAGCTGTTTCATGTTGCCGCTGCCTGCTGCCTTTTCTGCCTCTGCTGCCAGGCTGTCTGTGTGGGCCCTCTTGTCTGCCCTGATACTCCTCTTCACTTCGCGGTTGGCTTCTGAGTATTCCCCCTGTGCCCTTACTTTGGCTGCTCTCGTGCGACTGTTGTTGACAACTGCTTTCTTCTGCTTCCTCACTTCTATCTTCTTCAAGGTCTGTGCCGACAGCCAGTCCTTGTGATGGTGTTTCCTGAACCCTAAAGTGTCTTTGCAGGTTGAGTTCAGCGCCTCTCTAACTGCCTTCCACTGCTGCTCTGTGGTGACCGCCTCCTCTTCATTTACTAGCTCCTGTAGCGCTTGAAACCGGTTGGACAGCACCAGTTTGAACTCTTCTCTAACTCCAGTTTCTCTCAGGAGGCCTACATTATAGCGCTGTCTTCTTGTTGTCTCTGTGCGGCTTTTCTTTAGCTTGAGCTTCATTCTTAAGGTAAGCAGACGGTGGTCGGAGGCGACATCTGCTCCCCTCCTCACTCGAACATCTTGAAGGGATCTTCTTATGGTTGTATCCCTGGATAGAGAGAGGCGGCTCGGTCCTGTGGCTTCCGAAGACTTCCAGCTTTCACCACAGGACGTCATAAGTCTTCTGGTAGAAGAACCTTCCTCCTCCAGGAAAGGAATTACTGTTAGTCTTTTCGTCGGCGTTTTTGTAGCTATTTCCTTTTTTGCAGGGTGGGGAAGCTACCCCCACGCCTAACCCCCTTAATAGGAGGACCAGGGGTTTTCTGTCGGGGTCACCTTCCCTTAGACCATGTTGGTTCACGGCACCTTATTTCATTCGGTGCACCCCTCTCACGAGGGACCCCCTATCCACCACCCAGGGGACGCGCCTCAATGCCATATGGTCCCAGCGCGAGGAAGATGGCTGTCTACACCAAGTTAAATAAGCTTGGAAGGAAACGAAGCAAGAGACCTCTTTTTCAAAGCCAAATTCTTCGAAATTCTGTGAACCATCTCCAACGAAGGACTGTCAGAAATACAGGTGCAGGAAGCTGCATGCAGGCAAGCAAACGACAGTCAGCTTTCTGGAGGATATTGCCATCAACATCCCTGGCAAAAAGACTGTGTGCAAGAAGACACTAAGACAGAAAAAAAAGTCTTGCCAAAAAATCTAAAGACACTTCACAGAGATTTTCAAAAACAAAATCCAGAAATCACTGTATCACTGAGGAGCTTTTACCGCCACATGCCTGCGAACCTGCTGACTTCACGCAGACAAGCCTACCGGCAGTGCCTGTGTGAAGTCTGCAGTAATGTCAACTTAAAATTGGAGGCAGTGAACAAGCTCTTTAGGGGAGTTCATGTTGATGGCCGTGATGTTCTGTCGGAAATGTCTGTCTGTACAGATCCCAGTCTTTCATGTTACAACAGAGATTGTAACCTTTGTGGCACAGATAAGTTCAGACAGCAGTGGACAGGCCACGGAACACAGTGCTGTTTCCGTACTGTCCAGTTACTTACTTACTTACTTATGCCTGTCACCCCTACCCGGGTATAGGCCGTCGACGAGAGACCTCCAGCAACTCCTGTCCTGTGCTTCTCCTTCGATTCTACTCCAGGTGGTTCCCAGTCTCTTGATGTCTGCTTGGAGGTCTCGACGCCAGGAGTTTCTCGGCCTACCTCTTTTCCTCTTTCCCTGGGGGTTCCATGACAATGCCTGCCTAGTGATACTGGAAGCTGGCTTTCTCAGACTGTGACCGATCCATCCCCATCTTCTTCGCCCAATTTCATTCTCTGCTGTTATCTGCTCTGTTCTTTCCCAGAGTCTGACGTTGCTGATCTTCTCTGGCCAGTGGATTTTCAAAATTCTTCTAAGGCAACTGTTCATGAAGGTCTGTACTCTGTTGACTGTGGTTTTTGTCAATCTCCATGTCTCTGCTCCATATAGGAGAACTGCTTTTACATTGGAGTTGAAAATCCGGACTTTGGTGTGTTGTGACAGCTCTCTGGAACTCCACACTTTTTTCAACTGGAGAAAGGCTGCTCTGGCTTTACCGATTCGTGCTCTGACATCTGCATCAGTGCCGCCTTTTTTGTCTATGATGCTCCCGAGATAGGTGAAGGACTCCACCTCCTCCAACGGGGTGCCAGCAAGCAAGACTGGTTCTTCCCTGGTTGCGTTCAGCCTCATTGTCTTTGTTTTCTGTTTGTGAATGGTGAGGCCCACTTGGGACGAGATGTCAGCAAGCCTCGTGGTCTTGTCCTGCATTTGTTGATGAGTGTGGGACAGTAATGCCAAGTCGTCTGCAAAATCGAGGTCGTCAAGCTGTGTCCACAGTGTCCACTGTATTCCACTTCGTCTGTGCTCTGTGGTCATCTTCATGACCCAGTCTATGGCCAGTAGGAAGAGGAACGGAGACAGCAGACACCCCTGCCTGACACCAGTTCTGACCTGGAGCTCTCTGGTGAACTGCCCTTCGTGGATCACACGACATGTCATGCCATCATAGCTGCTCTTGATCAGGCGGACGAGCTTTGTGGGTACACCGTAGTGTCGTAGGAGTTTCCACAGAGTCTCTCGGTCCACGCTGTCAAATGCTTTCTCATAATCCACAAAGTTGACGTACAGCGGGGAGCTCCACTCCAGAGACTGTTCCACGATGATGCGGAGAGTGGCGATCTGGTCTGTACATGATCGGTTCTTCCTGAATCCTGCTTGCTGGTCTCTCAGCTGGGGGTCAACGGAGCTCTTCATTCTCTCTAGGATGATCCTGTTGAAGACCTTTCCTGGTACTGACAGCAAGGTGATTCCTCTGTAGTTGGAACACTTGCTGAGGTCGCCTTTCTTGGGAAGCTTGATTAGGTACCCCTCCTTCCAGTCAGCTGGCATCACCTCCTCTTCCCAGATCTTTCCAAACAGTGGGTACAGCATCTCCACTGTTGTCTCTTGGTCTGCTTTCAGAGACTCCGCTGGGATGCCATCTGGCCCTGCTGCTTTGCCATTCTTCAAAAATGCCACTGCTTTTCTGATCTCTTCCCGGCTGGGTCTGTCACAGCTGATGGGTAGGTCGGTCTCTGCCGGCTGGATGTCGGGGGGGTCGGGTGGGCTAGGTCTGTTCAGTAACTCTTCAAAATACTCGGCCCATCTGTCGAGTTGGTCTGCTCTGTCTGCAATAGGCTTGCCTTCTTTGTCTTTTACTGGTCTTTCTGTATGGCCATACTTACCCGACAATCTTCTGGTAATGTCGTAGAGCTGTTTCATGTTGCCGCTGCCTGCTGCCTTTTCTGCCTCTGCTGCCAGGCTGTCTGTGTAGGCCCTCTTGTCTGCCCTGATACTCCTCTTCACCTCGCGGTTGGCTTCCGAGTATTCCCCTGTGCCCTTACTTTGGCTGCTCTCGTGCGACTGTTGTTGACCGCTGCTTTCTTCTGCTTCCTCGCTTCTATCTTCTTCAAGGTCTGTGCCGACAGCCAGTCCTTGTGGTGGTGTTTCCTGAACCCTACAGTGTCTTTGCAGGTTGAGTTCAGCGCCTCTCTAACTGCCTTCCACTGCTGCTCTGTGGTGACCGCCTCCTCTTCATTTACTAGCTCCTGTAGCGCTTGAAAACGGTTGGACAGCACCAGTTTGAACTCTTCTCTAACTCCAGTTTCTCTCAGGAGGCCTACATTATAGCGCTGTCTTCTTGTTGTCTCTGTGCGGCTTTTCTTTAACTTGAGCTTCATTCTTAAGGTAAGCAGATGGTGGTCTGAGGCGACATCTGCTCCCCTCCTCACTCGAACATCTTGAAGGGATCTTCTAAATTTCTTGCTAAGTACTGTCCAGTCTCTTAGCCTTAATCAGTCCCAGTCATCCCCTAATATTTCAATCCCCTAAAAAAACATTATCACCTACCAGCTGCACATTTGCCATGCACAAAATTAAAAAAAAAAAAAAAGTACACGGATTGTCTCATTTCTTGGCTATGAACCTGATTCCTTACCAACCCCACACCCAAGCACAGCTGAAATCGGTGTGCCCCTCAAATCACTACATCAACGGCAACTCAACATAGGCCCACAATTGTCCACTGGATTAGCTCAGGATGGTATGAATCAAAGCACCAAACATGTCTCCTCTTATCTAACCAGAAATTTCCAGCAAATTCCAACATTCAGCCCTACTACAAATTTACAAATAAGGCAAAAAGTTATTTTTAAAAACACCGGTCCTCTCACTGCCTCAACTGCCCAATTTGAATTGTAACATGACCTGTGGAGAGCCAATTGCAAGGAAGATTGGAGGAGGAGGTGTTGTGGAAGAGCTGGGATCTTGTACAGACAGACAAGTCCAAGAACAAGCGGCGTGACCTTGTTTTTTGTACAGCATGTAGATACTGTGACAGATCTCTTAGATGAGCTAGAGAAAGAGCTCATTCCATTTTCTAAGCACCTTTTTGTCTTCAGGTGGCAATTTCTGCAATTGAAGACACTGTAGGTGAACTTGCCGACAACCTGGGCCATAGCAACATGCGATTTTGCTGAGAACATCCTATGTAAACATGAGGTCCAGTCTGCACACTGGGGTTACAATTAAGTGACTGTACACCCTGTCGTATTGCAATATCAGTGTGCAGACTGGCCAAAGCAGGTGACAGATTATCTGGCCTACCTGTCCAATGACCTCAACCATGATGCGCACATGGTGAAGAGCATTCTCAACCACACTGTCGCATATCTGCAGCAGACCATGGGGTCTTTAGACAAGATTGTAATTGTTTCTGACGTTTGTGCTGCACAGTACAAATCAAAACTTCCATTCTACCACTTGGCAAACTTGTCAGCAGGCATAAAGGTAGAACAATGCTACTTTGGTTCAAGACATGGCAAGAGCTTGTGTGATGCGTGTGGCAGCATTGTAAAGAGAGTCATTGACGATGATGTGATGTGCGCAGTGGGGAGGCAAGAGTTCAGTGTGCTGCAGACATGCATGAACGGTGCTCCGAGATGTACTCTCTGCCCTCACCAGATGTGCCAAGCTGAAGCAGCTCATGCATACATACAAAGCGATCGTTCCATCTGGTCATGACAGAAGATATTGACTGTGGCCGAAAATCCTCAACTCTTGTCACTGTTCTGGAACACGTCAAATTCACAGCATCAAGAGTCTTGGTCGAAACATCTTGGCCACACGCCGTCTGTCATGCTTTTGCACATCATGCATTCAAGACAATCCAGAGAAGTGTGAAAATGAAAAGTTTGTCGACAAGTGGGACATCATTAAACTAAAACTGCAGGACAGTGATGATGATGACGACACGCATTCACCACCTGTCAGGTCTTTAATTCAACATGACCCACGACCTTCCCAAAAGGATTTTTTTCCAGCAGCTATCACAAGACATGGAGGGTTGTACAACTTATAAACAGCTGGAAGAGGTTGTGACCACCCAACAGAACATGATATCATCGTTCCCCCTGCCATCTATATCCATGCACAGCTGTTGATGTGCATGGCACTATCGACAAGGAAGCCTTGAGTTTGCGGCCAGGCAATGCCCCGCCTAATATGTACCCGCTGAAAACAGAAGCAGAAGGTAACTGTCTACCACAAGCAGTGTCCACCTTAGTGTATGGCCACCAAGAAAATTTCAAAGAACTTAGTTGCCGAACACATCAACAACAAAGAAACTTACTTGGCAGGAACCGGGATGGCCAATACCATCGATGACTGTCTCCATGTTGCTGCCATGCAAGTAGTTGTTGCTGATGGTTCAGAGAGACATTCTGCAGAAGAGGTATTGCATAGTGACATCAAAAATGCCTTTGAAAAAGAAGCCCTGGCCATTGCAAAGGATAAAGAGCATATGGGGCTCTGGCCGTTGATGGCAGTTGCACACATCGTGAGCAGACCAGTCGTGTTGGTGTATCCAGAACTTTGCTGGGACATTATTCAAGCCCTGAATACCCGAACCCTGCGGCCAGCCCTTTGCCAGAATGACCAGCCACTGTACTTGATGTGGTCAAGTAACCAGACAGACAGCATCTCTGAAAACTGGACCAGCAATCACTTTGTTCCGATGATGCTAATTGTCGATCCAGCTTCATCAGTCAGTGTTGAAGAAGATGTCCTGAATGAAGCATTTCTTGAAGGTCCTGTATCAGTGCAGGACTTTTTTTTACCATTGACTGGAATTTTTGGAAAGGCCAGGAGTTTGTAGCACAAGTGTTGGAGCTGGATGGCAACATGATCAAAGTCAGCTTTTTGCATGAGAAGCAGGGTATAGGGTACTACTATCCACCAACAGAGGACCTGTCATGGGAGGACATTGGCAATTTAAAGAGAAACATTTCTCTTGAGATGGACGTTGCAAGAAGTACTCACCGTTGTCAGTTCTTTCGATGTACTAGTTGAGCTCCTATGACTAAAACTGGCAGCAACAGAGATCTGTCATCGTCAACTTGTGTGTTCATTTTATCGTATTGTGGCATGGGGTATATAAATTAGTCAGCTTATGGTCAGCACATGTTATCCTACTCGCTTTTGTGAACATTTTTTGTCATACACTCATACAGACTCGCTTTTATTGTCAAAAGCTGAAAGACCTCATTGTAGGTGCATGTATAAATCATGCAATGGCTTAATTATTTTTTAGGTATGCCTAAGAAACAGTGCTGAGAAATGAAAATTTTGGGTTTTTTGTTAGCGACTGCGTTTAATTAACTCATTCTTTATGGTGTTCATTAATTTACAGTGTACACTGTATGAGCGTCTTTTTTTTTGGTGAAATTAGTTTGTGGCAACATTTCTTCAGTTATAGGATAGTATGCAAAGAGTGGTTAGAAATTTGTTTTTGTGATTGCATATTTACACGAGTAGACTAAGTGTGTTAAATAATATTCTACATGTACGCCAAGATTTTATCATGTATAATGCACAAATGATGTATGTACGCCAAGATTTTATCATGTATAACGCACAAATGATGTATCAAATTATGTTCTTGTCTTCATTTATAAGATTTTATGTTTGAGAAACAGTAGTTGGAAAACTCACAAACCAGATAGGTGAGGCTTGCGCTGGCAGAATTGTTCAACAAACCAAGGGGAATCACTCAGCGCTGGACAGACGAACAGTTAGATCCCCTGCCCCCGCCTATCAGGCACCCATTCGCCAGCCCACAGAGAAATACGCAGGTATAGAACAAGACGATCATCTACATCCCTAAAAAGGATGCATCAGGTCTCTTATATAACCCTTGTCTTTCTCTGGAACTTAGGAAGTAGGCAGGAGAAACATACATACACAAACACGAAGGTGCATTACTATATGTGGTCGGGTAAATACCCTGAATGCCCACAGTAGATGCACAGAACATTACACAACAATGTAACGATACAAATTTGCCTCGAGTTATACTGAGATACTCACAAACCAGATAGGTGAGGCTTGCGCTGGCAGAATTGTTCAACAAACCAAGGGGAATCACTCAGCGCTGGACAGACGAACAGTTAGATCCCCTGCCCCCGCCTATCAGGCACCCATTCGCCTGATAGGCGGGGGCAGGGGATCTAACTGTTCGTCTGTCCAGCGCTGAGTGATTCCCCTTGGTTTGTTGAGTAGTTGGAAAAGAAAATATAGTTTCAAGTGGTTGCGAGTAGAAAAATGCTTTGGTGGTCTTTTTTCATGTCCTCGCAGATTTCATCACATACGACATGCTTTTTGCATAAGATCAGTATATATGCCAATAATACCATAAGTATTAACTGTAATGCTAAGAAATAAGCTTTTCAATTTAATTTTTTTTTTAACAAGTGCGTTTGAGGTAAGAAAGAGTTTAAATGTTGTTGTTTCTCATGTCCTCATATATTTCGTCACGTCCAACATATTCATTTTGTAAAAAACACTGTCACCCTGATACCAATAAAATTTCATATACAGTTTGGCTGGTAAATATTGTTTTGATTTAAAAAGTTGTGTTTCTTCATTAACTGTGTATTTGTTCTTTCTCTATTGTTTGTTTGTATCCAGTATATGTCGTATGTGACACAGGACATGAAACTTTACTAAATTTTCAGTGCTTAATTTATAACATTCTTGAAGATTTACACTTTTCTGATGTATTTTAGCATGTTTATATAAAACAACATTTAAAATTTGCTAATGATTATGTAAATTGAGAAGGATTTTAAAGAAAGTCATGTCCCATGTCACGTTCAACTACTTCCACTTGACCACCATTTTTGTCATGCCTATGGAACACCTGCAACTCGACTATCTTTTTGTATGGTTTTAGATAGCGCAAACACTATAGTTTCAAGGGAGCATAACCAAATATACCAAAAATAAATCTTAATTTTGCACAATGTAATGTGAGGCCCACCTTCTGTCACTGGCTCATATCCAATGAAATTAAAACAATAGTGCATCTTACTGTCGACATGAACTTGTCACTTGCAGGCAGCAATCGCTTTAGGTACGTATTTCCCCCAGCCCGAAAAAGCTCTACTTTAATGCAGCCTGGTTTAAACACTGCTCAGTTGTGAATATCTCTTCGAGTAATTCGCTTCAACTTTAGAGTAAACACGGCAGAAATCAATGGATGCACAGCAGTGCATAGTGGCCTCTTTCACGGCACTCTACTAAAGGGTTTCCTTGGCTTGACTTCGCGAACGAAGATTCTATAGGGCTTGCTCACGTCGTCTGCAGGCATTTTCGTGGCTGCGGAGGCCAATCCAGGACAGGCAGGTTCGACCGCAGTGGCTGCAGGGGAAGGTCTGGTCAGGGTTCTGAGTTACGGCAACTCGGTTTTTTCTCCTGAGCCGTTTGTCCTTAAGGTTAGCTCTGCGAGAGTCCTCAAAGGAGACGGCTGCCTTGTAGATGGTGGAACGCCAGGTGTCATGGTCCGCAGCAAGCGAAGACCACTGGCGGTGGTCAATTTGGCAGGCACCAAGTGACTTCTTGAGACCGTCTTTGTATCTCTTCTTTGGTGCCCCTCTGTCACGGTGTCCAGTAGCAAGCTCGCCGAACAGAGTGATCTTGGGTAGGCGATGATCCTCCATCCTGGAGACGTGCCCCGCCCAGCGAAGCTGTGTCCGCAGCAACAAAGCCTCGATGCTCATAGTTTCTGCCTGTTCAAGGACCTCGACGTTGGTGACATAGTCACTCCAGTGAATGCCCAGGATGGTACGCAGGCAGCGCTGGTGAAAGCGTTCGAGGAGTCGTAGTTGGTTGCGGTAGAGGGCCCAGGACTCGGAACCGCACAGCAGGGTGGTGAGGACGACAGCTCTGTACATCTTGGTGCCCGTTTTCAGCTGTTGATTGTGCCACACCCGCTTGAAAAGTCGCCCAAAAGCGCTGTTCGCTTTTGCCAGCCTGCTGTCAAGCTCCTTGTCCAGCTTGGCATCTGACGTGATGATGCAGCCAAGGTAGGTAAACTGGTGTACTGACTTCAGTTCAGTCTCGCCGATGGTGATGTGGGGAGGGCGATGCTCTACCTTGGGTGCCGGCTGATGAAGTACCTCTGTCTTTTTCAGACTGACCTCGAGTCCAAAGAGCTGGGCAGCATCTGCAAAGCAGGATGTGATGCGCTGCAAGGCTCTCTCTGTGTGTGCAACAAGGGCAGCGTCATCAGCAAAGAGCAGCTCACGAATCAGTTGGTCTAGGGTTTTGGTGTGGGCCTGCAGTCGTCTGAGGTTGAACAGGCTGCCATTGAGACGATACCTGATGTACACTGCATCGTCATCGTCGAGGTCTACTGTGGCCTGCTTCAACATCATGCTAAAGAAGATGGTGAAGAGGGTTGGTGCCAGCACGCAGCCCTGTTTCACGCCGTTGATAATGGGGAATGGTTCTGAGAGGTTACTGTTGAGTCTAACCTGGCCTTGCTGGTCCTCGTGGAGCTGGACGATCATGCTTAGGAACTTTGGGGGACAGCCAAGTCGCTCCAGGATCTGCCACATGCCTTGCCTGCTCACAGTGTCGAACGCTTTTGTTAGGTCGACAAACTTTACGTACAGCCCTTTGTTCTGCTCGCGGCACTTCTCTTGAAGCTGTCTCAGCACAAAGACCATGTCGGTGGTACTCCTGTTGGCTCTGAAGCCACACTGGCCCTCTGGGAGGTGGTCTTCAGCGATGGCAGGTACCAGCAGGTACCAGGTACTAAAGGGTTTAACGTTCAAGTAAACTTCAACTCTAGATGTTGATAAAAAGGTCCGAGATACTTCCGGCATAGCTAAATTTTGCGGGTGTGATTCGTTTCCTTCCTCGTATTCTGACGAGCTATTTACGCGGTGGCGCAGCGGATTTGCATTTAGTCAAAGCACCACTTGTCAGGCCCCTATGTCTCGAGGATGTATGTCTCTTGCATTTGGATCGTAAAGTGTTCGCCTTTCCTCGGCATGGAAGGGATTAACGACACAAGTGCCTACAAGACGTTTAATTATTTTGTCTGCTGTGTGAGTGTGGACTGATTTAGCGTTCGTTGGTAACCAAGCATTGATAACGAAATGTGAAAACGACACAACACTAATCAAATCGAAATAAAGTCAATGAACGAATGATTCGCTCTGACGTACAACAAACGTCTATAACACTTCCGTACACACCCCCACCCCCTCCTCCCACCCCACACGCACCACCTCCCTCCCTCTCTCTCTCTTACTCACACATACGATCCATCCTGTTTCTTATGTTTCACTGTGACTTTTTACCTTAAGCCTGTCGGTCGTAAGGTTCAAAATCACAGGCCCACACACCAATATACGTAAGGCTACAGGTACACTCCAGTGCGCCAGAACTGTCCAAATCACATACCTAAACTAACACGTTGCATACCGACTGCACTGCGCGACTGCGGGTGTGCTGAATTTATGGGCATGACATGCTGGCGGCTTCTTTTCGACTCCAGTGACACAAGCATCTCAAAACACACACAAGGCAGCCGCAGGACTAAACACTCGCTTCTCCGCGACTTCCCTAAGGAACTGACATGTAACGCAAAGTACAAAGTATGTTCAGTTTGTGCATGAGGCTACAGATTCTCATGAGCCCCTGCACGCTGCAGCAGCTCATGAGAATCTATGCCTCCTGCAGGCAGAAGGGAGATGTAGTGTCAGCACATTATCAATCCCCCTCACAGCTAGTGCAAACACAACCGTTCACTCAACAAATTCTTTGCGTCGCAGGCAAGATACCATCGCAGTTAAAACCTCGATACCTACTCCGTCTAAAATTCGCAAACTGTGACACAGATCTGTAAGAGGCCTAGACCCTCATGGGCCCCTGCAATGCGGGGCTCATGAGGATCTACACCTCTTGCAATAATACCCCCGGCGTTTGTCTTAAGACTATATAAGAAATCTAGGCTGGGCGAGGTGGGTTTGAGGAATGTGTACAATGTGTACTAAACTCCTCAGGCTGCCCGGTTATTTTTTGTCCACGCCACGTCCATGCTAGCCACGCTGACAAGAAATGCAAACTCCAAACCCAAACGCCAGTCCACGTTATGTACCCACAACTGACTGAGCGGGTCACCGGGCGATTAGATCACAGTTGTTTTTTTTTTTTACTGAAATGCGCCAGCTCGCAGATACGAGAAAACAGTTTACAGTTTTGCCTCTGTTGCACGTTTCGAACTTTACCTTCCTCCGACTGTGGAGCAAATTACGGATCAACACTTTTAATATATATATATATATATATATATATATATATATATATATATATATATATATATATATATATATATATATATATATATATATATATATATGTGCAAAGTGATTTACATTGAGAGAGTTCTGTTGGGTCTCTCAAAAAGTGTTATCAATTATCCGACTTTTGTCAACCAACCTTGTTATAAGCGAAGCAGACTGTATATCCGCAGTTTTATTAACTTATGTATCTGCTGTCTCCGTTCCTCTTCCTACTGGCCATAGACTGGGTCATGAGATGACCCAGAGCACAGACGAAGTGGAATACAGTGACACGTGGACACAGCCACCCCCCCCCACCAACCAACCAACACCCCACCACACCCACCACCCCCACCACACCCCCCACCCCACACCACCACAAACACCACACCCCACCCAACCCACCCCCACCACCACCCAACCCCAACACCACACCCCAACCCCCCCACCACACCACACCCCACACCACACCCCACCCCACAACACACCCCCACCACCCCCCACCAACACCCCACAACCCACACCACCCACAACCACCCCACAACCCCACACCCACCCACCACACCCCCACCCACACCCCCCACCACACACCAACACCCCCCACCCCACACCACACCCCACAACCCACCCCACACCCCCCACCCAACCCACCCCCACCCACCCCCCCCACAACCCACCCCCCAACCCACCACCCCACCACCCACACCCACAACCCACCCCCCCCAACCCCCCACCCACCCCACCCACACCCACCACCCACCACCCCACCCAACACCCCCCCCCCCACCCCACCCCCCCACAACCCCCCACACCCCACCCCACCACACCCCACCCCAACCACCCCCCACAACCCACCCAACCCCACACCCACCACCCCCACCACACAACCCCCCACCACCCCCCACCACCCCCACCCACACCCACCACCCCAACCACCCACCCACACCCCCACCACACCCCCCCACCAACCCACCCCACCCACAACCCAACACCCACCCCCACCCCCCCCCACACAACCACACCCACCCACCCCCAACCCACCACCACCACACCCCCCACCCACAACACACCCCCAACACACCCCCCCCACCCCCACCCCCACCCCAACACCCCACCCACCCCCCCCAACCCACCCCCCACAACCCACCCACACCACCCCACAACCCACCCCACCACCACACACCACCCCACCCCCACCCACCCCCACACCCCACACCCACCAACACCCCCCCACCCACACCCCACCACACCACCCCACCCCACACACAACACCCCCACCCACCCACCACCCCAACCCCACCCCAACCAACCCCCACCCCCCACCCCACCCCACCCCAACCCACCCCACCCCACCAACACCCACCCCCACACCCACCAACACCACCCCCACACCCCACCCCCACCCCAACCCCACAACCCCACCACCCCCCACACCCCCACCCCAACACCCACCCCCCCACACCCCAACCACCCACACCCACCCCCACAACCCACCCCCACCCAACACCCACACCCCACCCCCCCAACCCCACCCACCACACCCCCCACCCAACCACCCACCCCACACACCACCCCACCAACCACCCACCCCCCCAACCCACCACCCCCCCACACCCCACCCACCACAACCCACCACCACCCCCCACAACCACCCCCCCCACCACCCACCCCACCCCCAACCACCCAACACCACACACCCCCCCCCACACCCACACCCCCACCACACCCACCAACACCCCACACCCACCCCACACCCCCACCCCCCCCCCACCCCACCCACCCCACCACCCCCACCACCCACCAACCCCCACCCCACCCCACCCACCCCCCCACACCCAACCACAACCCCACCACCCACACCCCACACCAACCCCACCCACAACACCCACCACCCACACCCACCAACACCACAACCCCCCACACACCCACCCCCCAACCCCCACCAAACCCACCCACACCACCCCCAACCCCACACCCAAACCACCACCCCACCCCAACCACCCCCAACACCAACCACAACCCCCCCCACCACCCACACCCACCAACCACCCACACCCCCCCACCACACCCACCCACCACCACAAACCCCCCAACCCACCCACACCCCCACACCCACCCACACCCACCACCCCCCAACCACCACACCCAAACCACCACCACCCCCACCCCACCCCACACCCACCCCCACCCCACACAACCACCCCACCCCCCCACCCACACCCCCACCCACCCAACACCCCACACCCACACCACCCACCCCACAACACCACCCCACACCCAACAACCACACCCCCACAACCCCACCCACCACCCCACACCCCACCACCAACCACCAACACCCCCCCCCACCCACCCCACACCCCACACCACACCCACCCACAACACCCACCCACCAACCCCACCCCCACCACACCCCCCACCACCCCACCCACCAACCCCCACACCCCCCCCCACACCCCCCACCACCCACACCCCACCCACCCACCACAACACCCCCCCAACCCCCCACCCCACCACCCACCCACCCCCACCCCCACCACCCCACACCCAACCCCCCCCACCCCCCACCCACCCCACCCACCACCCCACCACCCCCACCACCCAACACCCCCCCCCACACCCCCACCCCACCCACCAACCCCCACAACCCACCCCACACCACCACACCACCCACCACCCCCACCCCCACACCCACCCAACACCCCCCACCCCACCACCACCCCCCACCCCCACCCCCCACCAACACCCACCCCCACCCCACCCCCACCCCACACCCCACCCCCACCACCCAACACACCCCACCCACCACACCCCACCACCCCCACACCCACCCACACAACACCCACCCCCACCCCCCACACACCACCCCCACAACACAACCCACCAACACCCCCACCACCACACCACCCCAACCCACACAACCACCCACACACCCACCCCCACCCCACCCCCACCACACCCCCCCACACCCCACCCCCCCACCACACCCCCCCACACCCCCCACCCAACAACCCCACCACCCCCACCCCACAACCACCCACCACCCCCACCCCACACCCCCAACACCCCCCACCACACCCACACCACCCCCCCACACCCCACCCACCAACCAACCCCCCCACCAACACCACCCCAACACCCCCACCACCAACCCACACCACCCCCACACCCAACCACACCCACACCCACCACACACACCCCCCCCCACCCCACACAACCCCCACCCCAACCCCCACACCCCAACACACCCCACACCCACCACCCCACACCCCCCACCACACCCAACACCCACCCCACAACCCCCACCACCCCACCAACCACCCCACCCCACCACCCACCACCCCACACCACCAACCCCCACCCCCAACCCCACCCCACCCACACCACCCACACACCCAACCACAACCCACCAACACCCACACCCCACCACCCCCCACAACCACCCCACCCCCCACCCCCACCCCCCACACCCCCACCCACCACCACCCCACCACCCCCCAACCCACCCCACCCCCACCCCACACCACCCCCAACCCCCCACCCACACCCCCCCACCCCCACCCCCACCACCCACCCCCCCCCCCACCCCCCACACCCACAACCCACCCACCCCCCCACACCCCACCCCCAAACCACCCCACACCCACCCACACCCCCCCAACACCCCACCCCCCACCCACACCCACCCCCCCACCCAACCCCACCACCCCCACCCACACCCCCACCCACCCCCCCCAACCCACCCCACCACCCCCACCCCCACCACCCCCACCCCACCAACCCCACCCCCCACCCACCCACCCCCCCCACACACCCACCACCCAACCCCCAACCACCCCACCCACCACCCAACCCCCCCACACACCCCCCCCCAACACCCCACCACCCCCCACCCCCACCCCCCACACCACCACCCCACCCACCAACCCACCCACCCAACACCACCCCCCCAACCCCACCACCCCACCCACACCACCCCCCACCCCCACCCCACCCCCACCCACACACCCACCCCCACCCCAACCACCCCCCCACCCCCACACACCCCCACCACACCCACCCAACCACCCCCACCCCCCCCCACACCACAACACCCCACCCCACCACCCCCACACCACCACAACCCCCCACCCCCCCCCACCACCCCACCCCACCCCACCCACCCACCCCCCAAACCACACCCCACCCCCCACCCCACCCCCCACCCCCCCACCACCCCCCCACCCACCCCCCACCCCCAACCCACCCAACCACCCCACCCCCACACCCCCACCCCACCCCCCCAACCCCCACCCCCACCCACCACCCCCACCCCCCACCACCCCCCAACCCCACCACACCCCCCCCCCCACCCCCACCCCAAAACAGAAAACAAAGACAATGAGGCTGAACGCAACCAGGGAAGAACCAGTCTTGCTTGCTGGCACCCCGTTGGAGGAAGTGGAGTCCTTCACCTATCTCGGGAGCATCATAGACAAAAAAGGCGGCACTGATGCAGATGTCAGAGCACGAATCGGTAAAGCCAGAGCAGCCTTTCTCCAGTTGAAAAAAAGTGTGGAGTTCCAGAGAGCTGTCACAACACACCAAAGTCCGGATTTTCAACTCCAATGTAAAAGCAGTTCTCCTATATGGAGCAGAGACTTGGAGATTGACAAAAACCACAGTCAACAGAGTACAGACCTTCATGAACAGTTGCCTTAGAAGAATTTTGAAAATCCACTGGCCAGAGAAGATCAGCAACGTCGGAGTCTGGGAGAGAACAGAGCAGATAACAGCAGAGAATGAAATTGGGCGAAGAAGATGGGGATGGATCGGTCACAGTCTGAGAAAGCCAGCTTCCAGTATCACTAGGCAGGCATTGTCATGGAACCCCCAAGGAAAGAGGAAAAGAGGTAGGCCAAGAAACTCCTGGCGTCGAGACCTCCAGGCAGACATCAAGAGACTGGGAACCACCTGGAGTAGAATCGAAGGAGAAGCACAGAACATGAGTTGCTGGAGGTCTCTCGTCGACGGCCTATACCCGGGTAGGGGTGACAGGTAAGTAAGTAATAAGAGACCTGATCCATTCTTTTGAGGATGGAAATGATCGTCTTGTTCTATACCAGCGTATTTCTCTGTGGGCTGGCGATTGGGTGCCTGATAGGCGGGGGCAGGGGATCTAACTGTTTGTCTGTCCAGCGCTGTGATTCCCCGTGGTTTGAGTAGCATTATATGTGTTACATGTTGAGTCGTAGTCGTAGTATGATAAACACACCAGACGCACGCACGTAAGGTTCTTTTAAAGAAACTTCACTCAGCTGCAACCCGTCACGCATGGCTTACACTGGAGTAACAGTTCCAACAATATTTTATTGCAGCGATGCGATCTCCACACAATGCATTCACAAAAGCACTCACAGTGGTACACTATCTCTTCTCCAATACATTGAACACTTTTGGCACACTGCGTCTCACATACAACGTACACCACCGTTACGCTGCGTCTCTCACAATGTACACCCTATACGGGCCACGTACCTACAATAAACTGTGTGTCCATACAACTGACAACGTATGACAATGTACAAATGCACTTCCCAGCAAAATCTTTTATAGAATCAGGCTTTCCAGAATAATCCAGCAAATTCATACAACGCAACCAATCAGAAGGGAACACGTAACCGAAACTCATAAATATTGATGAAAAAGAACTTTCTAGAATAGACTACAATAGTTTACAAAATTTGACTGCTATTTCCAGCCCCTATTTTGGGAAATCCCGGCGCGTTATGACGTCTCACAAAAGTATGGTAGACAATTCACGACCTTGCCCGAACTATAAGGAAGTTAGACGAGTTTTCTTAACACAATACTTACTTACTTATGCCTGTCACCCTCGCGCTGGGACCATACGGCGTTGAGGCGCGTCCCCTGGGTGGTGGATAGGGGGTCCCTCGTGAGAGGGGTGCACCGAATGAAATAAGGTGCCGTGAACCAACATGGTCTAAGGGAAGGTGACCGCGACAGAAAACCCCTGGTCCTCCTAGTAAGGGGGTTGGGCGTGGGGGTAGCTTCCCCACCCTGCAAAAAAGGAAATAGCTACAAAAACGCCGACGAAAAGATTAACAGTAATTCCTTTCCTGGAGGAGGAAGGTTCTTCTACTAGAAGACTTATGACGTCCTGTGGTGAAAGCCGGAAGTCTTCGGAAGCCACAGGACCGAGCCGCCTCTCTCTATCCAGGGATACAACCATGGGCACATGGAACGTCAAGACCATGTACCAGAGCGGCAAGGCCGCCCAGATAGCAGCGGAAATGCAAAAGTACAACCTTTCCCTGCTAGGCATCAGTGAAGCCAGATGGACGCAGTCTGGCCAGAAAAGTCTGTTAAGTGGGGAGATGATTCTGTATTCAGGTCATGAAGAGGAGAATGCCCCCCATACAGAAGGAGTAGCACTCATGCTGTCACCAGTGGCACAGAGAGCGCTGATGGGCTGGGAACCTCTTGGGCCAAGAATTATAACAGCAGCCTTTAGAACTAAGAAAAAGCTCAAGCTGAACGTCATCCAGTGTTATGCGCCCACCAATGACAGCGACGAGGAAGAGAAACAAGAGTTCTACGACCGACTCCAGAGTGCCGTGGACAAATGTGCGGAGCGAGACATCACCATCGCCATGGGCGATTTTAATGCCAAAATAGGGGAGGACAACACCGGATACGAAGATGTGATGGGGAGACAGGGACTAGGCTCGGAGATGAGTGAGAACGGGGAGAGGTTTGTAGACTTTTGTGCTCTAAATCGACTTGTCATTGGAGGCAGCATCTTCCCACACAGAAGAATACACAAAGCAACTTGGGTCTCACCTGACCATACAACAGAGAACCAAATAGACCATATCTGCATTAGCAAGAAATTTAGAAGATCCCTTCAAGATGTTCGAGTGAGGAGGGGAGCAGATGTCGCCTCAGACCACCATCTGCTTACCTTAAGAATGAAGCTCAAGCTAAAGAAAAGCCGCACAGAGACAACAATAAGACAGCGCTATAATGTAGGCCTCCTGAGAGAAACTGGAGTTAGAGAAGAGTTCAAACTGGTGCTGTCCAACCGGTTTCAAGCGCTACAGGAGCTAGTAAATGAAGAGGAGGCGGTCACCACAGAGCAGCAGTGGAAGGCAGTTAGAGAGGCGCTGAACTCAACCTGCAAAGACACTGTAGGGTTCAGGAAACACCACCACAAGGACTGGCTGTCGGCACAGACCTTGAAGAAGATAGAAGCGAGGAAGCAGAAGAAAGCAGCGGTCAACAACAGTCGCACGAGAGCAGCCAAAGTAAGGGCACAGGGGGAATACTCAGAAGCCAACCGCGAGGTGAAGAGGAGTATCAGGGCAGACAAGAGGGCCTACACAGACAGCCTGGCAGCAGAGGCAGAAAAGGCAGCAGGCAGCGGCAACATGAAACAGCTCTACGACATTACCAGAAGATTGTCGGGTAAGTATGGCCATACAGAAAGACCAGTAAAAGACAAAGAAGGCAAGCCTATTGCAGACAGAGCAGACCAACTCGACAGATGGGCCGAGTATTTTGAAGAGTTACTGAACAGACCTAGCCCACCCGACCCCCCCGACATCCAGCCGGCAGAGACCGACCTACCCATCAGCTGTGACAGACCCAGCCGGGAAGAGATCAGAAAAGCAGTGGCATTTTTGAAGAATGGCAAAGCAGCAGGGCCAGATGGCATCCCAGCGCAGTCTCTGAAAGCAGACCTAGAGACAACAGTTGAGATGCTGTACCCACTGTTTGGAAAGATCTGGGAAGAGGAGGTGATGCCAGCTGACTGGAAGGAGGGGTACCTAATCAAGCTTCCCAAGAAAGGCGACCTCAGCAAGTGTTCCAACTACAGAGGAATCACCTTGCTGTCAGTACCAGGAAAGGTCTTCAACAGGATCATCCTAGAGAGAATGAAGAGCTCCGTTGACCCCCAGCTGAGAGACCAGCAAGCAGGATTCAGGAAGAACCGATCATGTACAGACCAGATCGCCACTCTCCGCATCATCGTGGAACAGTCTCTGGAGTGGAGCTCCCCACTGTACGTCAACTTTGTGGATTATGAGAAAGCATTTGACAGCGTGGACCGAGAGACTCTGTGGAAACTCCTACGACACTACGGTGTACCCACAAAGCTCGTCCGCCTGATCAAGAGCAGCTATGATGGCATGACATGTCGCGTGATCCACGAAGGGCAGTTCACCAGAGAGCTCCAGGTCAGAACTGGTGTCAGGCAGGGGTGTCTGCTGTCTCCATTCCTCTTCCTACTGGCCATAGACTGGGTCATGAAGATGACCACAGAGCACAGACGAAGTGGAATACAGTGGACACTGTGGACACAGCTTGACGACCTCGATTTTGCAGACGACTTGGCATTACTGTCCCACACCCATCAACAAATGCAGGACAAGACCACGAGGCTTGCTGACATCTCGTCCCAAGTGGGCCTCACCATTCACAAACAGAAAACAAAGACAATGAGGCTGAACGCAACCAGGGAAGAACCAGTCTTGCTTGCTGGCACCCAGTTGGACGAGGTAGAGTCCTTCACCTATCTCGGGAGCATCATAGACAAAAAAGGCGGCACTGATGCAGATGTCAGAGCACGAATCGTTAAAAAGCCAGAGCAGCCTTTCTCCAGTTGAAAAAAGTGTGGAGTTCCAGAGAGCTGTCACAACACACCAAAGTCCGGATTTTCAACTCCAATGTAAAAGCAGTTCTCCTATATGGAGCAGAGACATGGAGATTGACAAAAACCACAGTCAACAGAGTACAGACCTTCATGAACAGTTGCCTTAGAAGAATTTTGAAAATCCACTGGCCAGAGAAGATCAGCAACGTCAGACTCTGGGAGAGAATAGAGCAGATAACAGCAGAGAATGAAATTGGGCAAAGAAGATGGGGATGGATCGGTTACAGTCTGAGAAAGCCAGCTTCCCGTATCACTAGGCAGGCATTGTCATGGAACCCCCAGGGAAAGAGGAAAAGAGGTAGGCCGAGAAACTCCTGGCGTCGAGACCTCCAAGCAGACATCAAGAGACTGGGAACCACCTGGAGTAGAATCGAAGGAGAAGCACGTATGCCTGTCACCCCTACCCGGGTATAGGCCGTCGACGAGAGACCTCCAGCAACTCCTGTCCTGTGCTTTTCCTTCGATTCTACTCCAGGTGGTTCCCAGTCTCTTGATGTCTGCTTGGAGGTCTCGACGCCAGGAGTTTCTCGGCCTACCTCTTTTCCTCTTTCCCTGGGGGTTCCATGAGAATACCTGCCTAGTGATACTGGAAGCTGGCTTTCTCAGACTGTGACCGATCCATCCCCATCTTCTTCGCCCAATTTCATTCTCTGCTGTTATCTGCTCTGTTCTCTCCCAGAGTCTGACGTTGCTGATCTTCTCTGGCCAGTGGATTTTCAAAATTCTTCTAAGGCAACTGTTCATGAAGGTCTGTACTCTGTTGAGATTGGTTTTTGTCAATCTCCATGTCTCTGCTCCATATAGGAGAACTGCTTTTACATTGGAGTTGAAAATCCGGACTTTGGTGTGTTGTGACAGCTCTCTGGAACTCCACACTTTTTTCAACTGGAGAAAGGCTGCTCTGGCTTTACCGATTCGTGCTCTGACATCTGCATCAGTGCCGCCTTTTTTGTCTATGATGCTCCCGAGATAGGTGAAGGACTCCACCTCCTCCAACGGGGTGCCAGCAAGCAAGACTGGTTCTTCCCTGGTTTCATTCAGCCTCATTGTCTTTGTTTTCTGTTTGTGAATGGTGAGGCCCACTTGGGACGAGATGTCAGCAAGCCTCGTGGTCTTGTCCTGCATTTGTTGATGAGTGTGGGACAGTAATGCCAAGTCGTCTGCAAAATCGAGGTCGTCAAGCTGTGTCCACAGTGTCCACTGTATTCCACTTCGTCTGTGCTCTGTGGTCATCTTCATGACCCAGTCTATGGCCAGTAGGAAGAGGAACGGAGACAGCAGACACCCCTGCCTGACACCAGTTCTGACCTGGAGCTCTCTGGTGAACTGCCCTTCGTGGATCACGCGACATGTCATGCCATCATAGCTGCTCTTGATCAGGCGGACGAGCTTTGTGGGTACACCGTAGTGTCGTAGGAGTTTCCACAGAGTCTCTCGGTCCACGCTGTCAAATGCTTTCTCATAATCCACAAAGTTGACGTACAGCGGGGAGCTCCACTCCAGAGACTGTTCCACAATGATGCGGAGAGTGGCGATCTGGTCTGTACATGATCGGTTCTTCCTGAATCCTGCTTGCTGATCTCTCAGCTGGGGGTCAACGGAGCTCTTCATTCTCTCTAGGATGATCCTGTTGAAGACCTTTCCTGGTACGGACAGCAAGGTGATTCCTCTGTAGTTGGAACACTTGCTGAGGTCGCCTTTCTTGGGAAGCTTGATTAGGTACCCCTTTCCAGTCAGCCGGCATCACCTCCTCTTCCCAGATCTTTCCAAACAGTGGGTACAGCATATCCACTGTTGTCTCTAGGTCTGCTTTCAGAGACTCCGCTGGGATGCCATCTGGCCCTGCTGCTTTGCCATTCTTCAAAAATGCCACTGCTTTTCTGATCTCTTCCCAGCTGGGTCTGTCACAGCTGATGGGTAGGTCGGTCTCTGCCGGATGGATGTCGGGGGGGTCGGGTGGGCTAGGTCTGTTCACTAACTCTTCAAAATACTCGGCCCATCTGTCGAGTTGGTCTGCTCTGTCTGCAATAGGCTTGCCTTCTTTGTCTTTTACTGGTCTTTCTGTATGGCCATACTTACCCGACAATCTTCTGGTAATGTCAAAGAGCTGTTTCATGTTGCCGCTGCCTGCTGCCTTTTCTGCCTCTGCTGCCAGGCTTCTTAACACAATACTGGCCGCTAACTTCACGCTCACAGAAAACAGTGGTGATTACTCAAGCGGTTTCTAGACTCTTCGGGATTCAACTCCGTGTATCAAAAGACAATCAATTCCGCTCTCCGTGTGAACGATAGTGAATCTTACTAAAAAGGTATGCGATTCGTAATCATGATAGCTCAAATAAATATCGGATCGTTTCCTACGATTAATGCATGCATGCTCTCACAGCACAACACAACCGAAACATTACCCCACCTATTTATAACGAAATTTCACAAAATTTCTTCTCAAATCTCAAAATATGGTTGTGCTGTGTTAACCTACACAGAACCTTAAATAAATACAGTTTCACATCGAAGTCAAATCAAATTAACTACTTTAAAATAATTAACTCACAGTTCCTTTAAACTGTCCTGAATGAAGATATGTTCCTTTAAACTGTCCTTCAAAGAAATGTTCTTTTAATTAACTGTCTTGGGCAAAGAAATGTTCCTTTAAACCGCTCCGCCCAGGCAATCCGCTCCAAAGCTCCGCGAACCCTCGACTTTAAACTAAAAATCAATGTCAAAATTCACTTCTGGAACATCGTCAAATCATGAGATACAATTCACACAGTTCAAAGGTCCTGGGTCGAACACTGTCAGCTTACGGAAAGTATGATAGTCCATACACACCTAATTGGATCTCTCTGGTTTCTTCGCGATAACCACTGGCGATCTGGAATTTCTGACGACTCCCAAGTTCAACGTCTCCCCAACATTCTTTCTCAGTCCCTCTCTCATGTTGCGAAGCAGACGACATGGCTCGTTGTGATCCGGCTTATTCAATGTCAGATCAATCTCATGTTGAATAATATCCGCAGTCTCCGAGTCGAGCGCAAATTGATGCACAAACTCCATAGATTGGACTCTCAGCATCTCCTGTTTATCTCTCTCCTTATCTTCCTCCTGCAGCTTCAACATCTCCTTACTCAGAGGAGCCCCGTCTCGCTCGTGGTCCTCGTTCACTTGGCTTTTCGGCGACCCCATCTGATCATTGTGGCGGTGCTCGGCATCGTGCCGCCGACTGTCCAACTCATGTGCCTGTTTTTGTTGCAAACGGTGGACGGCTGCTCGCTGTTCTGATTCTAACTTATCTCGATCACTGGCCACCTGATCTCATTCATCTGGTTCTGCTGTCAATCCAGCGCCTTGCACTTCTCTTTCTCCAAACTGTCGCTATTCACCATGACTGTTCCTATATTGTCAGCCACTTTTAGAGGGATGGTATGGTGGTCCTTCTCTTCCTGACCTCTCGTAGTAACTGTACACGTTTCAGGTCTCCACTCCGGATCTGGATCATCCGCGCTTCTGGCACCATCAATGTTTCCGATGATAAGGTCGTAGACTGGTGTCTTCACGCACAACGCCTTCTTCTCTCCTGTTAGTTACGGAATGTGTTGACACTGACCTTAGCAAGGGGGATGACTCTGCCAGTTCCATCGGCCAAGATGAGGGTCGTCCACTCCTGTAGCTTCTGGTCTTCAGCTACTAAGTCCTCTCCCACGATGATGCAGCTACAACCGGTGTCTCTCACTACTCTCAGCACTCTCACTGGTGTGTTGCCGACGAATCCTGACACCACCGGCCTGTTCAGTACTTCATTCTCAGGCAGCACGATGTTTGAGACTGGTAAAAATTTTAAAATGTAGTCCCATCGCCGACTGGGATGCATCCATTCTTTTTGAAAGATTCAATCAGCTCCGGTGTCACTCACCTATCTTCAGATTCAAAGTTACTGGATGACGTCACATCATTGGCTAGTACAGCGGTGGCTCTGTGTTGAGACGTGGTACTGCTTCTGTCTGCTATCCCGCGATCTTGGTTGGGTCTTCTGGTGTTATCGCCTCGGGGAATATCTTTAGAAGGACACCGTATCGCCTTGTGTCCCTCTTTCCACAGAGAAAACATGTCAGGTTCTCCATCGGCATGTGTTTCGGAGTGTTTCTGACGTCGTGGATATCCCCTGCTGGCGCAGACAGACGCTGTGGCTTACCGGGCCCGAACTTCATATTGTGGGTGTCCAGGTATCTTTGAGCGAAGTCTGCCAGGGCCTTCAGGGACTGGTCCTTTTGCTCCCTGAGTCAGGCGGCCAGGTCCTTAGAACATGCGTTGAGGACTTGTTCTTTGATTATGAGGTCACACAGGTCCTGGTATTCCTTGTTTAAACTAGCCAGCTCTATCCATTTCTCCAGGTAGCTCCCGATTCTTTTAATTAATAGGTCGGGTGTTTCTCCTTCTTCAGGCTTGCAGTCCGAAATTGTCGCCTGTAACCCTCTTCAGTGAAGTTGTACTGTCTCATTAGGGCGGCTCTCAACTGTGTATAATCTTCAGATTCTTCTCTTGGCAAGCGGGTGCAAAATTCAAGTGCTTTGCCAGTTAGAAGTATACTCAGCTTAATAGCCCAAGTCTCTTGTCTCCAGTTGTTGCTGCATGTGAAGCGCTCGAATCGCTCTAGGTAAGCGTCCATCTTATCTGAATTTTCTACAAAAGGTGGTAGCTTTGGCGCACGGGCTGTTTGCTCTCTGCTGGCTAATGCTGTTGCTTCAGTAGCTCTCTGGCTCTGTGCCTCTATCTCCATCTGCTTTAAATGAATTTCGTGTTGACGCTGCCTCTCTGCCTCTTCTCGCTGTTTCTCAGCTTTTTCTCGCTGTTTCTCTGCTTCTTCTCGCCGTTTCTCTGCCTCTGCTGCTTCTTGAATTTCGAGTTTCCTGATTTCACGCTCTTTAGCTCTTTCTTCTCTCTCCAATCTCTCTTTTTCTTCTCTCTCTCTCTCTCTCGTCTCTTTTCTTCTCTCTCCTCTCTCTCCAGTCTCTCCTTTTCTTCTCTCTCTCATTTCTTTTCTTCTCTTTCCAGTCTCTCCTTTTCTCTCTCCAATCTCTCCTTTACAAACTCGAGGAGTTGAGCTCCTTCGAGTCCACATTCCTTTCCGATTTTCAGGAATGTCTCCATTTGAGATGTCGCCATCTTTGCGTTTCACTGCTGGCTGTTTTCTCCGGCTACCCTTTCGACTGAGCCAACTGAAGAAGTCCCATCGGAGGTGCCAAAATGTTACGTGTTGAGTCGTAGTCGTAGTATGATAAACACACCAGGCCCACACACGTAAGGCTCTTTTAAAGAAACTTCACTCAGCTGCAACCCGTCACATGTGGCTTAAGGATGCAGACCGGACTGGAGTAACAGTTACAACAATATTTTATTGCAGTGATGCGATCTCCACACAATGCATTCACAAAAGCACTCACAGTGGTACACTATCTCTTCTCCAATACATTGAACACTTTTGACACACTGCGTCTCTCATACAACGTACACCACCGTTACGCTGCGTCTCTCACAATGTACACCCTATACGGGCCACGTACCTACGATAAACTGTGTGTCCATACAACTGACAATGTATGACAATGTACAAATGCACTTCCCAGCAAAATCTTTTATAGTATCAGGCTTTCCAGAATAATCCAGCAAATTCATACAACGCAACCAATCAGAAGGGAACACGTAACCGAAACTCATAAATAATGATGAAAAAGAACTTTCTAGAATAGACTACAATAGTCTACAAAATTCGACTGCTAATTTCAACCCCAATTTTGGAAAATCCCGGTGTGTAATGACGTCACACAAGAGTACTACACAGTTCACGACCTTGCTCGAATTCTCCGGAAGTTTCACGACTTTTCATAACACATACTGGCCGCTAACTTCACGCTCACAGAAAACAGTGGTGATTACTCAAGCGGTTTCTAGACTCTTCGGGATTTAACTCCATGTATCAAAAGACAATCAATTCCGCTCTCCGTGCGAACGATAGTGAATCTTACTAAAAAGGTATGTGATTCGTAATTATGATAGCTCAAATAAATATCGGATCGTTTCCTACGATTAATGCATGCATGCTCTCACAGCACAACACAACCACAATCGTAACAATATGTGCTGACATGGAGCACAATGGAAAGTTCCGAGCAGTCTCAGTTCAGAGTTTGAATTGCAACACTTTTGTGTAGCACTTGTGTAGTGTGCTCACCGCTTGAGGAGAACTGCAGATTGGCCAGCTGATTAAAAATTAAGGTAGGGCAATGGTTCTAGGAGGTAGGCATTGGGGCACTGAACCCCCTGCGAGTTTCAGATGGTGACCAATCACAGTGTCGGAAAATGGAGTGACTGAACGACAATGAGCAGCAGAACCCCTGTTATGTGTGCCTAATAATAACTAAATAAGGAAAGCAATAAGGATAATGTACTTAACCTCCGAATCCATGATGCTTTAAGCACTTTATAAATCCAAAATTGAAGGTTGGAGCACAAACAGTACTGGGAACACAGAGAGAGAGAGAAAGAAAAAAACAGATTTTAATAGAAAGGGCAGAAAACTCTTTGTCAAGGCAGGTCAACACTGAGAACCCGCTTGTATCTAGGCAAATTTTAGCAATCAAAGCCTGCCTTTGAGCATTGAACTTTAAATACAGGAGACAGATCAACGATCAAGAAAATTATTATCACTGGATTTGACTCTTCTCACATTGATAAGGCATAGACCATCAAGATTTGATTGAACTATTATGTCCTGTTAGTGTTACAATAGGTGTATACTAACAAAAGCGAGCTTATAAGTTATATACCATACAATCGTACGATCAAAAACGGCGTACCTTAATTCTACAACATAAGAAACAAGCCACATAAATCTTTTCAATAATCAAGCAACACTGGCAGTGAAGGAGGGGCATGTTTATCATTTCACTTGCCTGCATGACAGATGGATTTAAACGCAATACCCCCATATCCTCTCCATCTTAACACAGACTCGCAGCTAAAAGAAGCAAGAGGCAACAATTCTTATGCGACCCCCACTCCCTCAACCCACCCTCAATGGCGGAGGCTCATGAGAATCGTTGCCTATTGCAGATCTCTCGACAGATTGGGGGTAGGATTTCAGGGTGCAGGTTTCGAGAGACTTACCCCAAAGCTTTCCTGGATATCCTGCCGTCTGCTGATACAGCAACATCACCTTTTCCTAGCAAGCTCACAGTTTCTTCTACTCCGCCCCCAGGCTTAGAGTGCATACAAAAAAAAACTTGTGCACAAAGTTCGGTTAAGTTTATACTATTTCTATTTGGTTAGCATCCATCTCAGTTTAACCCTTTTAGCCCCAAGGTCCCATTTCTCAAATTTTGGAGGTGTTGCCTAACGACTATGTACCAGTTGTACTTGTAGGCGACGGATTGATCATGATAATTTAGGCGCCAAGCTCATCTGGCACTACCCTTGAATTATCATGATCAATCCATCTCCTGCTGCAGGGTCCTGGGGCTAAAATGTTTAAAGGCTAACTACCGCCATAACTGTTCCAAGATACACTTCTGTAACTGATGGTTACAAAACGCTACACAAAGGTCTAGTTATGGTTCATTTAGACGCAGAAGAATCCAGTTCAGCACATGTCGTCTTTATATCAAGTAACCTGACAATGACTCCATTCTAGAAATACAATGCTTTCAGACGAAAAAGAGCTAAAAATAGATTGACACACAAAGGTCTAGTTATGGTTCATTTAGACACAGAAGAATCCAGTTCAGCACATGTTGTCTTTATATCAAGTAACCTGACAATGACACCACTCCATTCTAGAAATACAATGCTTTCACTGTTTCAGCACGAAAAAGAGCTAAAAATAGACTGACACGCTAACACGCGGCAGCGCAGAATACATAAGTGCGATTATGCGTGTGCATTTGCTGCGTGTCCCAACTGCTGTTACAGTTCATTAGGTGTGTCGACAAGGCATTAACACACACAAATGGTGCTGAAATGTGTCTTCAGATTTATGCGTAATGGTACTTTAAGTTATTTGCACCCTCTTTGTTCTTAGCCCTTTGTTGGTAGCGACTTGTGCTGCGATGATTCCTGCAGGAAGCAGCACTGACAACGAAAGTCACTATCCACAGACAAAGGGTCAATAATATCAATTATCACTGTTTGTGACTGCAGGCTTCCTGATTTATCTAAGGGAGTTGGTCACACACCTTGATGTAACATAGTGTGCCCAAAGGCAGAACATTTTCCGAAAATCTATTCCAGGAGTTGTCATCTGAAGATTATGGAAAGTTCTGGACACAGTTTGCCTATGGCTGATTGGCTGATAATTCAAGGATTGTGCTACTAGCATTTTAAGACAGCACTCAAATTATCATTTATTCATGGTTCATGCACCTCCGGTTTTCATTATGTGTCAGGCTTGAGCATCAACTTGGAAATCCCTGTATATCCACCCATCCACCCCCTCATCCTCTTCTCACACCACCACTTAATAATTCTGTCCATATTTACTGATAACAATTAAAATGTATTAGATCCTGAGGCTGAAATTATCAATGTTTTCCCTTTAACGTCTGTGTCACAGTTCTGGAGACAGATCAACCATGATAGATCAAGGGTGGTGTCAGAATAGCTTGGCGTGTTGAGGCACCGACCTATCAATCCACATCTTGTTGTAGCATGTCAAGAAGTACCCAACGGACAAAGAAACACGCTTAGAAAAGACGGGTACAACACAATTTATTAATATTTCGGGTAAATACCCTTTGTCAAAATAGACAAACAAACAGAGAATGAAGATAAGTAGCGGCTAATCTCTCTGTTTGTTTGTCTATTTTGACAAAGGGTATTTACCCAAAATATTAATAAATTGTGTTGTACCCATCTTTTCTAAGCGTGTTTCTTTCTCCGTTGGGTACTACTTTGCATATTAGTTATTACACGCTTGGCAGTCACCTTTTGGGTCTGGATTGTAGCAGTTTATGAGTTACCAAATTTATATAAATTTGCATAGAACACTCCACACAACCACAGCCTCACCCAACTTTTTCTTTCGCTCTTAAAGAGATTGGGACTTCTCCAACAAAAGGTCAACCCCCACACGCTCTCCTCAAAATTCTATCCTTTTAAATTTCAAACTCAGAACAAGGAGTAGATGACACCTCCTAACATAAAATATTATCACAAATCCTGAACTCTGAAAAAAAATTCTGGACAAGACTGCTGACTTAGCAGAAATATCGTCCTAGTTAGAAAAGCAAAGGGTTCAATAGGGTAAGTAGATAACTTCAGAAGTAAACTTGTGTGAATATTTTGCTAGTGCATTTCCCCATTCATTTTAGATCTCAGCACTAGCAGTCATCCCTATTCAAAGCGTTTTAAACAGTATATTGAAATGGACAAATCTATGACAAATCTCTAGGAAAAGTAAGGAGTTGGCCACTTCAGACATTTCAACAATCTGGGTGTTGGTAGCGGTTTTTGCCACAATGACTCCTGCAGGAATCATCACGACAAAAACTGCTACCGACAGCCAAAGGGTTAAGAATTAAGCTTTCAGGGTCAACATTTTTTTCGTATTTACCACTACCTGCATTATCTTGTCACTGGCCCCAAACTCTGACCGGATAACTGATAAGCTGTGAGTGTACCCCCCCCCCCCCCCCCCCCACACACACACACACAGGTGTTTACAGCACTTTGGCACAGGTTGCTTATCAACATCACTGTCTGCATTGACACCTCACACTTACTGTGATAGTCACCCAACACACAATTATCAAAATGTCCGTATCGCTTTTTGTCAAGGCAATTCCTACCAAAGCAGTTCTAACTCAGACTCCGAAAAGCCTAATCATTTTGATTCGATGGAATGTGAGCGCGCGCTCTTCTCTGTTTCGGTCCCCTTTTTTCAGCCGAGCGGTTTGTTTACAATTGCTGTCATCGCGTCTAATACACTATGGAAGGCAGTCACTGAATCAGCTCGCGCAGCTTCTTGTATGTAAGGACCAGCATAATGATAGAGGCAGGCAAGAGTCAGGATTCTCATGAGCTTCCGTATCTGCGGGCGCCATGAGGATCTATGTTTATTCCAGACAGGAGGTGTTTATCATTGAGTGTATCTCGGACAGTGTGATAGTGGTCCTTTCTACAGATGAGAAAAGGCATAGATCCTCAAGAGTCCGCCACGCAAGTTACAGGAACGTGACCCATGAGAATCTGTGCCTAAGTTTTGCTTTTTCAGTTCACACAATTTTAATTTCCAGGCTGAGTGGGGGAAAGGGAGAGAGATGCGCTATTGTGCTTTGCAGTGAGTTTCAGCCGTTTCTTTTGTTTTTCAGTAACGGTACATCAATGACCATATTATAAATAAACACACTCCCCCCCCCCCCCCCTCTTTTGTTCTGGTAAAGACAGTCGGGTTCACTACGGAATATACTTAATAATAATAATAATAAGCGCATTAAATAGGCGCTTTATCCCAATTGAAAATCAGCTCAAAGCGCCGCCGCGAACTGAACCCAACAAGCACGCTCACGTGAAACACGTGCATTCACTCACACACTGTACATAAACACAGAATATTCACGTGGTGCTAAGGGCAAGCTCAAGCGAGCTACTGTAGTTTTTGGAAATTCAAAGTCGTTTGTATTTGAAATTTGATTAAGTGGGCTGAAACTGATACTTGAATCTGCTGAGGCACATTATAATTCTAAAAACTCAGAAATTTAAAAAAGCCAGGTTACAAATTTAAAATATATACTGACACAGTTCTCCAAAAAGCCTAATCATTTTCATTCGATGGGAAAATGTGAGCTCTATCTATTCTGTTTCTGTCCCCTTTTTTTCAGCCGAGCGGTTTGTTTATAATTGCTGTCAACGCGTCTATTACACTATGGAAGGCAGTCAGTGAATCAGCTCGCGTAGCTTCTTGTATGTAAGGACCAGCGTAATGATAGAGCCAGGCAAGAGGCATGATTTTCATTAGTTTTTGCATCTGCGGGCGCCATGAGGATCTATGTTTATTCCAGACTGACAGAAGGTGCGTATCAGTGAGTGTATCTAATTCAGTGTGATAGTAGCCCTTTCTACTGATGAGAAAAGGCATAGATTGATTGTACATTGCTTAACGTCCCGACAGCAACAAGGCTTTCTCAGGACGTGCCTGCACTGCTTGTGAAAAAAAAAACCAACTAAACAGAACATTGAATGTATGTCGCCAGCCGGTCAAATACATTAAATAAACCTAACACATGGGGCCTAAATAAAGCTAAAACCATTTAGCAACACACATCCAATATCAAGAGCTACAGGCAGTGCAGACAGTAGGGAGAGTTTAAAAAGGCAAATACAGGTGAATGGACAAAGGGTAGACAGAAACACATGCCCCAGAATAGAGAGAAAAACCCACCCTGTGGGGCTGACCAGGGTGACCCTGGGAACTAAAAAATACCTAACCCCACCCAAGTCCCCCAGGGCAAACCCGGGTGGGGTAGAAAAGGCATAGATCCTAAGAAGTCCGTCATGCAAGTTACAGGATCGTGACTCATGAGAATCTGTGCCAAAGTTTTGCTTTTTCAGTTCACACAATTTTAATTTCCAGGCTGAGTGGGGGAGGGTGAAGGGAGATGCGCTTATTGTGGTTTGCAGTGAGTTGCAGTGAGTTTCAGCCGTTTCTTTTGTTTTTCAGGACCCATACATCAATGACCATATAAATGAACACACTTTCACACCCTCTATCGTTCTGTTAAAGACAGATTCGGGTTCACTACGGAATATACTTGGATCTGCTGAGGCACATTATTATACGGGCAGAAATTTAAAAGCTAGGTTACAAATTAAAATATGACTAAGTGCCAAAAGGTGGTCTCCTGATTTGGGACAAAGGGGTAAATAATTCAAGTTTGTCTCACAGAGTTGTCTTTTTTACAATCAGATATCTTTCAATACCAAGCAAGATTCTGCAATAGGAAAAGACAATTGAAGGTTTGGTTTGTGAGATATTGTAGTTTAAATGGTAAAATGCCTGTCATGTCGCGTGTCAAACATTACAACACAAATAGTTGATCAAGTACACAATTCAAGGGATGTTGGCAACAAAACATTTTTTTCCTTTAAAGACTGGCCTGCATCTACATTATAATCATATTTTGTTGTGATGTTCACATTCTAAAATACTTTATTGCATATTCAGTGTTGTAAGGTTTGACACACGACACCGACTAAATTGTTTACAATTTGTCTGCAAGTCTATTTTAACATTTTATTTGTAAAATAACATTGTACCACATCCATACAAACAAAACAAGACCAGGTGTATTGGTATTTGCAAACAGAGATTCATTAATATTTAGAAAATAGTGCATTTCCTGCTGATGTTGTAATGTTGACGTTTGACACTGACTGGACCATAAACATGCTGTAAAAGGTCCTGGCAAAAAAAAAAAGGAATCAAATCAAAGTAGGAGCATTTTGGCAAGCTGAGCTAAACTTGCAACATTCTCTTCTTGCAAGAAAATTTCACTAGCACAGCTTAGAGATACTGCAACAGCCATCTATAATGTCGAGCGTCAAATTTACAACAAAAGAGTCGGGTCATACGTCAACATTTCTACACATGCCGCCTCTGTTGTACTAAAGTAACACCGCCATTTTGTCACTCTAACGTAACTACGTATTTCCAAGTTGTGGTAAATCGATTTTCCTAAATGCATTCTACCCAAAAGATCTAATGAAAACAAACAACCAATGCTTGTTTACATAATTTTACACAAAAAGCTTCAGATATTAGTGTCGTTCGTCAAAACAGTGTTATACGTCAAAGAAGGAAAAGTCTTACAACATACATTTCGATCCTTGCTGTTCGTCAACAAAGGAATGAATCCCGCGAAAAGTCGGTCAAGAGGAAACACCACGTGTACCGGAAGTGACCCACAGACACGTTGGGAAAAAAAAATGCTTGTGAAAGGAAATATTTGGCTTGGTGTCGTGACGTCAAACATTACAACAATTTTTGGCGATTGAATAGATCGCAGTTTTACACGTGATAACGTTGAGCTCAAACATTGGAAATGAATGTCAATGAATAGTTATTCCCAGAGTATACAGTGGCGTTTTTGGATAATCTCCAATGCAACTCGTTCGGATGGTAAACAAAGACAAAGTTTCGGGGACGGTCTTACAACACGTTTGACGTACGACACGGTAAAATTCAACGACCATATTCGCACGGATTCAGAAACATTGATTGATATGACAAACCTATGAGCGTAGTATAATGTCTTATTAATCTACTTGCTAGATTTCAAGCGTCTTTATTGCACTGAGACTGAGTACACGCCCATCATCTGAAGCAGACTGCTAAGTGTCCATTTTGGGCGCCATGATTTCTGGCTGAATATCACACATTTAGGACAATATTGCTCAAAATACTCGAAATTACTGCTTGAAAGTATTTATAGTATTCACATATGCACTCTTTCACACAGATAAAACAATAATTCAGTTTTCAGATGTAAATATACATGATTTTATTGGAAATCATATCAGCACCCCTTCTGTGTCCCACCTTTTGGCACTTAGTCATATATATATACTAAAATGGGCTTGGATAGGGCTATTATTTGGTTGAGGGCTGGGGACCAGTACAAAGCTTTAGCCAGCCTTGAAGGCCGCTTTCATCGGAACTGCCGTCAGATGGTATGGCAGAAGGTTCTCTGTTCCGTCTGATGTGCACAGAGACAAATGAACCTATCAAGAAACATTCATTCCACCGTTACCGCATACTTTCACGAGGATAAATATATTCTTGTTTTTACATCAGACGGATGGCATTCACTGCCTAGCAGTAGCAATGTTCGCTCATAACCAAAGACAAAACTCCCCAAGAGGCATAGATCTTCATGAGTTCCGCGCAGAGTGCGGGGGCTTGTGAGAAGCTACATGTACTATATGTATCTTGGTGGCTAGTGTTGCCTCTAGTCTCTATCCAGGGATACAACCATGGGCACATGGAACGTCAAGACCATGTACCAGAGCGGCAAGGCCGCCCAGATAGCAGCGGAAATGCAAAAGTACAACCTTTCCCTGCTAGGTATCAGTGAAGCCAGATGGACGCAGTCTGGCCAGAAAAGTCTGTTAAGTGGGGAGATGATTCTGTATTCAGGTCATGAAGAGGAGAATGCCCCCCATACAGAAGGTGTAGCATTCATGCTGTCACCAGTGGCACAGAGAGCGCTGATGGGCTGGGAACCTCTTGGGCCAAGAATTATCACAGCAGCCTTCAGAACCAAGAAAAAGCTCAAGCTGAACGTCATCCAGTGTTATGCGCCCACTAATGACAGTGACGAGGAAGAGAAACAAGAGTTCTACGACCGACTCCAGAGTGCCGTAGACAAATGTGCGGAGCGAGACATTACCATCGTCATGGGCGATTTTAATGCCAAAATAGGGGAGGACAACACCGGATACGAAGAGGTGATGGGGAGACAGGGACTAGGCTCGGAGATGAGTGAGAACGGGGAGAGGTTTGTAGACTTTTGTGCTCTAAACCGACTTGTCATTGGAGGCAGCATCTTCCCACACAGAAGAATATGTGAACACAAAGCAACTTGGGTCTCACCTGACCATACAACAGAGAACCAAATAGACCATATCTGCATTAGCAAGAAATTTAGAAGATCCCTTCAAGATGTTCGAGTGAGGAGGGGAGCAGATGTCGCCCCAGACCACCATCTGCTTACCTTAAGAATGAAGCTCAAGCTAAAGAAAAGCTGCACAGAGACGACAAGAAGACAGCGCTATAAATGTAGGCCTCCTGAGAGAAACTGGAGTTAGAGAAGAGTTCAAACTGGTGCTGTCCAACCGGTTTCAAGCGCTACAGGAGCTAGTAAATGAAGAGGAGGCGGTCACCACTGAGCAGCAGTGGAAGGCAGTTAGAGAGGCGCTGAACTCAACCTGCAAAGACACTGTAGGGTTCAGGAAACACCATCACAAGGACTGGCTGTCGGCACAGACCTTGAAGAAGATAGAAGTGAGGAAGCAGAAGAAAGCAGTTGTCAACAACAGTCGCACAAGAGCAGCCAAAGTAAGGGCACAGGGGGAATACTCAGAAGCCAACCGCGAGGTGAAGAGGAGTATCAGGGCAGACAAGAGGGCCTACACAGACAGCCTGGCAGCAGAGGCAGAAAAGGCAGCAGGCAGCGGCAACATAAAACAGCTCTACGACATTACCAGAAGATTGTCAGGCAAGTATGGCCATACAGAAAGACATACAGAAAGACCAGTAAAAGACAAAGAAGGCAAGCCTATTGCAGACAGAGCAGACCAACTCGACAGATGGGCCGAGTATTTTGAAGAGTTACTGAACAGACCTAGCCCACCCGACCCCCCAGACATCCAGCCGGCAGAGACCGACCTACCCATCAGCTGTGACAGACCCAGCCAGGAAGAGATCAGAAGAGCAGTGGCATTTCTGAAGAATGGCAAAGCAGCAGGGCCAGATGGCATCCCAGCGCAGTCTCTGAAAGCAGACCTAGAGACAACAGTTGAGATGCTGTACCCACTGTTTGGAAAGATCTGGGAAGAGGAGGTGATGCCAGCTGACTGGAAGGAGGGGTACCTAATCAAGCTTCCCAAGAAAGGCGACCTCAGCAAGTGTTCCAACTACAGAGGAATCACCTTGCTGTCAGTACCAGGAAAGGTCTTCAACAGGATCATCCTAGAGAGAATGAAGAGCTCCGTTGACCCCCAGCTGAGAGACCAGCAAGCAGGATTCAGGAAGAACCGATCATGTACAGACCAGATCGCCACTCTCCGCATCATCGTGGAACAGTCTCTGGAGTGGAGCTCCCCGCTGTACATCAACTTTGTGGATTATGAGAAAGCATTTGACAGCGTGGACCGAGAGACTCTGTGGAAACTCCTACGACACTACGGTGTACCCACAAAGCTCGTCCGCCTGATCAAGAGCAGCTATGATGGCATGACATGTCGCGTGATCCATGGAGGGCAGTTCACCAGGGAGCTCCAGGTCAGAACTGGTGTCAGGCAGGGGTGTCTGCTGTCTCCGTTCCTCTTCCTACTGGCCATAGACTGGGCCATGAAGATGACCACAGAGCACAGACGAAGTGGAATACAGTGGACACTGTGGACACAGCTTGACGACCTCGATTTTGCAGACGACTTGGCATTACTGTCCCACACTCGTCAACAAATGCAGGACAAGACCACGAGGCTTGCTGACATCTCGTCCCAAGTGGGCCTCACCATTCACAAACAGAAAACAAAGACAATGAGGCTGAACACAACCTGTGAAGAACCAGTCTTGCTTGCTGGCACCCCGTTGGAGGAGGTGGAGTCCTTCACCTATCTCAGGAGCATCATAGACAAAAAAGGCAGCACTGATGCAGATGTCAGAGCACGAATCGGTAAAGCCAGAGCAGCCTTTCTCCAGTTAAAAAAAGTGTGGAGTTCCAGAGAGCTGTCACAACACACCAAAGTCCGGATTTTCAACTCCAATGTAAAAGCAGTTCTCCTATATGGAGCAGAGACTTGGAGATTGACAAAAAACACAGTCAACAGAGTACAGACCTTCATGAACAGTTGCCTTAGAAGAATTTTGAAAATCCACTGGCCAGAGAAGATCAGCAACGTCAGACTCTGGGACAGAACAGAGCAGATAACAGCAGAGAATGAAATTGGGCGAAGAAGATGGGGATGGATCGGTCACAGCCTGAGAAAGCCAGCTTCCAGTATCACTAGGCAGGCATTGTCATGGAACCCCCAGGGAAAGAGGAAAAGAGGTAGGCCGAGAAACTCCTGGCGTCGAGACCTCCAAGCAGACATCAAGAGACTGGGAACCACCTGGAGTAGAATCGAAGGAGAAGCACAGGACAGGAGTTGCTGGAGGTCTCTTGTCGACGGCCTATACCTGGGTAGGGGTGACAGTAAGTTTAGGTGGCTGTGTGCACCTAAGACACATTTTGCCCTTCAAGACTTTTCCAGAGATAGCACCTGTCTTTGCAGATGACTTAGTTCTTACCAAAAAAAAAAAGTCCCTGCTTCAAACAGATTCTACTGTATCACTCAATAGTATCAGTTAATCACAATTATACACCCTGAAAATAACAAACACCAAACATGTGAATGCACTGAGCTTTTTTACAGTACACACTAAGCATTTACCAGACTAGGTAAATCGCACTAAACATACACTTTTTTGTTGCACTGTACTTGTATCCCCAACATTAAAAGCATTAATTGTACATCCATTTTAAAAGTGAACAGAGTTTTTATAGCATTTCAAAGAAACAGAGAGCAGAGATGTCTTTCATCAAGTCTGAAGTCACGGGTTTCCTTTTTGTACTTTCCAACCATTTAAGTAACTACAATACCACGATGAAACTACTAATTATCTCAAGGATTAATAGAAATACAACCAGGTGTCACTCCCATCTCATTTTGACACAACACAGGAGCAATCAAACTGATAAGCGGTACTTTACAAGTTGACAATAACGTGCAAGTGCCCTCAGGCAGAAAGCACCATGTGGAGAGAGTTACTCTGACACTGTCAAAATGAATTGTATTTCCTCATACAGTCTGTTCCGTCTGAAAGAGACACTGATTCACGTAAGCCCCTGCTTTTGCAGTTGGTCATGAGAATCTGTACCTCTTGCTGGCCGAGATTTGGGCCCAATTTACATCCAATAAAAGGGTGTAATCTGGTGTGCAACTACAAGGTGTAATTGGTAAAAAAACAACTCGAAGGTCAAAACGTACACCTTAACCCATTTAATCCCAAGGATGTCATTCCCAAATCTGGGAGATTTCCTATGATTTCCACATCTCAGCGAAGGAGACAGATCGACCATGATAGTTCAAGGGTGGTACAAAACAGCATGGTGCTTGTAGGGGCCAAGCAGTTCTGTCACTGCCTTAAACTATCCTAGTCAATCAATACCTTTAGAATCTTGTTGCTGTGTGTCAGGGCTCAATGGGTGAACTTTGTAAGGTCTGTACACCCAAAGAATTCAGGAATTTGTGAGTGTGTTTGCGGGGCGGGGGGGGGGGGGGGGGGGGGGGGGGGGGGGGGGAGGGGGAGGGGGTAGGGGGTAGTGCCGAATCAGCCGGACTCGTAGACATGCGCAAAACTAATCAGGAACTGCTCCTGCAGTTTTCACATTTAATCCTAATCACGCTAATGGCACTGACAGAATTAATGACACACAATTTACAACATGATGCTAGAATGGTCTGTCGAAGAGCATGGGTCGAATCTAATTCAAATACTTAATAGCTCTTTTCAGAAGCAGCAATTAGTTAATTACTATGATCAGGCTATCTCAGATTTCTTATACCTCTGAAGATCGATCTAAATTTGGCAGTTGGCGCTGTAGACTGAAAGGGCTAAATGTGTTATAGACGGGATAACGCCTGAATCATTGTTAGACACACGCACACACCGCCAGTCCAGAGTGATTCATAACACAAGAGCACCCTGGGCTACCGAGATCCTAAGCTAAGTAGGGCACATCCCGTACACCGGTGTACCCAATTCCACGTCCAGTCCGTTCGCAAAAGGCATAGATTCTCCTAAGCACCTGCGGCCGCAGGGACTAGTGAGAATTCATGCCTTTGTTGTGTAAGGAATGCCATGTTCGTCGATTCGTACTACAACTATGGCAGGCATAGGTAGTCTACAATTGCGTATGTACCTGTATTCAAATACACCAACTTACCTTCTCAGCTGAGCGGAGCGCGGCTACACACAACACTCCTCGAGGCTGGGTAGTAATCCATTCAAATAAACGGAATCCGCTGCCCCCCTCACAAATTCACACTTTCACACACAGCTTCACGTCAAGAGGTCACAGCCCTCGTCTTTCACAACACAATCCGAGGAGTCGGTCATTTTATCAACACCGAGACCCCAGTGCAAAACCAGCAGAGGACGAAAATCGCGGCTGTCTACACAAAACGAGGAGACCTTTCTAACACGACTGGGACACAACCCGCTTGAACCTCTCTCTTTCACGACACTACAGCACACAACTCAAGCCCACAGGCCCGATATTCAATAACACACTCGCTGAAAACACTGTCCGTGTTTGTGTTGGGACTTGGAGGTCAGGCTGCACATTCTCTGCGAGTCGATATCTTTGTCTAATCTTCAATAACTCGGCGCAGACGACAGCTGAAAGGGGAAACAACCCCGCTACGCGGATTTCCCCCCCCCCCCCCCCAACACAAAAATGTGTACACGAGCTCAGTTTACACTGGTGCTGCGTGTTTACCAGTGCACGTGTACCGGTGGATTGTCCATTTCTTCTGACACTGATCACGATTTTCTGTCTTCAATCCCTCAAAACAGCCGATTCCATCTGAAAGCGGAATATATTCTGGGGGCTGCTGCGTTCGCAGTGTCTCACAACATTCTATGCATCGGGTCTTCATTTACATCTCTGCTCTACTTTACGTCTACGTTCCTCTGATGGCGGAGGTCATACATACACGCACACACACAGTCTGAGAATCAGCCACCGTGTAGTATCAGAGCTTGTAGTAAGCCGCGTGTGTCCCTCCTATCCACCGCATGTTTCTCGCACTGCGTGCCAAGTTTACACACAGCCAGCGCCGCGGTTCTCATTACAAGTCGCCCTGCACCCTAACTGGGCCTCAGCGCTGTCTTGAATGATTGCATGCAAAAATCAACATGGCGGCAGCACTCGCTGAATTCAAGCTCCATTTCTTCCTCAAAAAGAGATTGTAGACGGTTCCATTTGTAATGTGAGGCACAGATTCGCATGTGCCGCTGAGGTCGCAGCGGCTCATGTTAATCCGTCTGTGCCTCTTTCAGTGGTACCAAAGAGTATCGAGGATATACTCCTTTTCTTCTACAAACGCGGGAAGTGCTATAAATTAAAATAAGTTTAGCAATGCATGATTCCTGTTTCCTCCATACCCCTGTAGGTCGCGGGGACAGTAAATTGGAAATAATGAATGATTCCTGTAGTTGCACACTGAACCTCTTACTCCAAGGCGATAATATGGGAGGGGTGAATTGCAGAGAACGGGTCATACTGCGTCATACCCCCCCCCCCCCCCCCACCTCTAACTCCTATATTACTGTCACTTGTGTCAATCCTGTTTTTGTTTTGGATGGGGAAATAAGATACGAAACCTCTTTTCGAAAGAGGAATAGTTTTCTGTATTCTGTTGCTCCTTGAAAATATGAAGCAGACTGAATTCAGAACTATTTTGTCTCTGCTGACTCAACTCTCCTTACTGTGTCCATCACCAAGAACATCAAGCCCTGTACCTGTACCTGATTACATGAGTATGGTTCGCTGCTGGAGTCATTTGCATGTGTGAGCTTGGTCCTGTGCCAGCCTCAAAGCAAGGGGCTCCGCTATAGCGAAGCATCTTGCTTGGTAGTTGGCGCAGGACTAAGTATAAGCTCAGTTATAATGCAAGGAGTGGTGTGTACTCCCTGACATTCCCTCTCCCGCATGTTACGCCGATTTGTGTTGCACATTACTCACTTCTCCCAATACCTCCCATACACGGAGAACACGGATGTCTGATTGGAACAGGCTTGTAAAACACGTATTCCTTGACCGGCACAAAGATCCGAATGAGTCTCCGCTCCTTAGGAGCGGGAGCCTATGTAGATCTATGTCTCTTGCAAATGGGCAGCGTACGAGGATTGTTGTAGATCAGATGGGCAGCCACGCAGCTACTAGTGCAGGAAGTCCTGCTCATTTGATATGATGCAACCGGCTTGCTACGGATGTTTCACTACTGTACACGCGGACAAACTCGCCAAATTCTCTCGCAAACGGAATCTTGTTGATCCATCTAATGATCCCACAGTCCGACCAGAAAACAGGACTTCAACCAAGCTATTGTTTTCTTGGTTAGTTTCTGTGTACACATTTACTCAGCCTACGAACTGTGGACAGTGAAACGAATCACACTCAAAGAAACTACTGCCCGTACGGCAAAATTCTAATCATATTAAAAATATCTACCCAAAAAAATCTATCCTAAAATTCTGACTGACCAATCCAAACCAGTAAATCAGCCCCCACCCCTCTTGCTCAAACGAATGAGACAGAGGCCACAGAGGAAGAGGGAGTCCCTTTCAAGGCAACATTCTGAGGGTGACCAGAGTCCCTGAGGGCTGCTTAAGCGGAGCAAAACCGAAGCACAGCACAAAAAAAGCACCAACCCTTTCTTCCAACGAGTGTTCTCCCCCCCCCCCCCCCCCCCCCCACCCCCCCCCCCCCCCCCACCACACACACACACACACACACACGCACTTTTTTTTTTTTTTTTTTTTTTTTTGGTTTTTGGTATTGTTACAGTTCGAGAGCTGTGGGGATGGCCCGGCCCCATTATGAGAATCACCAGGAAAACGTAACTCGCTGAACACCATCCATCTGCATGAGGCACAGATCCTCATGCGCCTCCGCGTTTGCCTCTTGCTGAAATGACTGCTCTATCGAATTTACTGTTTTGAAGCAGTGCAACCGTTTAAGGTTATTTGTGGAGGCTCAAGCGGATCTTTTCTTCATACAGACGTGGGTGACACTTCCGTCTCTATCAGGCTTTGTTTATGTCAGTGGTTCTCGGGCGGCGAAGAATAATGGTGCTCAGTTCTCAATGGGCAATACAAACACACTACATGACTCCCTGCGTGCCGGTTTTTGGTGTGTGTGAAAAACAAGTCGGTCGCGCAACGGCCACACACAAAAAAAAGGAACCTCAACACAAGTTTCTCTTGTTATTCCTTGTCGCCGTGAGTCCGTAAATCAATGTGTGCTGGTCTGTGATAGCCGTAAGGTCCAAAATCACACGCCAGCACAGTACTAAAAGACAATCAGACGTCAACAACGCGCTACTAACCCTGCCTCCTTTATAAAGGGGGTAGAATTTGTAAGTGCTCCGCAAAGCATGAAGCCGGGCTTTATCAGAAATGCCAGTACAGACATGGAGCTGTGAAATCCACTCAGGACTATGAGGTGGATCCATGGCCTACGTGAGGTACTAGATAGGAGCGTATGGGGGGGGGGGGGGGGGGGAGTACCATTGTAACAGATCCAAGTTGCACAAGTTCTGGGACTATGTATGCATCCTGACATGTGAAAACATGAACTGCTCATCTGTCTACCAACCCAAAACAAACATTATCAATATTTCTAAACCCCAAAGCCATCCAGCAAAATCATGGTCACAAAATATTTACAATCTACTAACAAAGGATTCCGAGTTGCCAGTCGGAAAATCAGAAAGTATGGTTCATGCTTACCACTCAAGATTCCTTTCAGCAAATGATCAAGGCACATGAACCTCCCAGAAGATAAAAAGGACCCTTCTGCTAACGCAATACCATCCTCCCCACCCGTCAGCGCCACCACCCCGCTCCCACCAACCAAGATCCGCCGCTAGTGCCCCACACTTACAATATTGACAAGCAGTAGGGTGTGAGAGCAGGGCGGTTATTCAAAAGCTGAATAGAACCTGATACACTGATAGGTACACGCTTTGTTGTTAGGGTAGGGGACCTTTTCGGGTGGTGAAATCCCCGCATGACGCGGCGCAAGACAGCCTCCTCCCCGTCAAAGAGCGTTTAAACGCTTTTGAACATTCTGACGGTACATGCATATTAATCATACTCCTCAACCTCTCTACCCCCTTTGCGTGAGGAATACAGATCTATAGTTGAGTATGTCGCAACGTCCTATGCCGTGCAAACAAACACAATAATCTGAGCAGGACACGTAGGTCTTCAGTGCGGGAGCTCATGAGGATCTGCGCCTCTTGTAGACAACCGGCATTTGTCCGAACCCTACCCCCCCCCCCCCCTTCCCCCCACCTCGAAAAAGTTTTTGTTAAATCTGTTTGGGTAATAGAGCCCGGGGGTTGCACAAAGTGAGACGGAGTGTGTTGTTATAATATTAATACACAGATCTACACAGGTGGGCTTAAGTGTTGTGTCGACACACAACCACACCCACCCATTGCTACCAAAACCTGTAACCCTTGTGTTCGGTGTAAAAAAGAGCGGGTGAAAGTGCTATCCAGAACTTAACAAGTAACATAAAACGGGTACGAGGGTTTAATGTAACGGTCCTCTTTATCAAGAGGGGTGTTCTTTAAAAAAGGAGTCCACAGAACAAAAGTCATACCATGCGAGATGAAGGTCGCCTCACTAAAAGTACAAATACAATGTCTGTACACGTCACATGATATTCACATAACATACTGATTAATTTTCTTCATATATACATATATATATATATATATATATATATATACTTTCATAAGTGAAAGTGCCGTGGTTTAATGACAGGTGTAACAGTTTGCACCGAAGGGTTGACAGAGAGAGAGAGAGGAGTAGCGGCATGTCACAAAGGTGTGGAGGTCACGGCGGCAGTCAAGGTCGTGAACCCTGACCAGGGATCCCACACCTGACGCATTCTCGTTCACCACGACTCAAGTGCACCCATAAACTCCTCTTCGTGAACAGCTACGATAAATATTTTTTCAAAACAGAGCCAGCAAAAGGTATAGATTCTCATGCGCCCTTACAGCCGCAGGGGCTTATAAGAATCTCTGCCTCTTGCAGAAGTATGGAACTGTTATTGTCAAATGTCCACCGGGAACGTTCCCCTACTGACCATTCATAGCCATGACTTCCTCAGACTGAGATGCAAGTGTATAAACCTAGTCCTTGCCAACAAAAGGCACAGATTCTCAAAAAAGCTGCAGGGGTTCTTCAGAATTCACAGTCTTGCAAATTACAATGCCGACCGAAGGACTCAATTTTCAAAGTTATGAAGGCCACTGCCGTCTAACCAGCTGTACAAAGGCGACCATAGATTTAGGCGCTGCTGTTTACACAGAGACACAGGCAAAGGACGCGGGATTTCTGTGAAAGGTGAATGGGTCACTGGGCGTGCTGATACCTTTGTGTCCAACCTGATTTATTCACTGAGCAGGAATCTCAGTTAACATCTCCCTGACTTAACAGAACTTACAATATGTGTATTCAATAAACTAGCATTTATGATTTTACTAATGAAACTAAAATGCTGCATATCATTTACCCAAGACAGAATTTAATACAGTATAATAATGTGTTAAAAGTAAGCAAACAAAGAACATACTTTTTCATTAACCCGTCAGCCTTTCTTATTAACTCTATGCCTACTAGGTAACTTTACTCTATGTACTCTGCCACTATGTAATTTTGCTAAGAGTTTATTTCTGGGTCTGCTGTGCACACCAAGTAAGGGCCTGTAAGGACACATTCAGCACCAAAAATAGCCAAGCCAAGCACAGGCAGTAAAAGTGCTTGTGAAAGTCCACATTAGTAGCAAAGAGCTACAAGTCAATATCAGGATGAAAAGATCACCAAAGCTTTTTTATTAAAAAAACACCTTATTGTTCCTGGGGATGGAATATCACTACAAAGGGGCAGCAGCACCCAACCTATCTAGCAATCATTTCTTATCACCCTCTAATACCTGTAGCTTTAGGCTGACACTGGCAACTCAGCAGCTACATCAAAGCAAAGTCACCAAAACTTAGACCTCCCCCCCCCCCCAACCCATCCCCCCAAAAAAAACCTGTTACTGTCCACGAGGTGAAGATAGAGCTAGCTGCCTTTCCCGGGGATGGAGTATCGCTACATGGGACAGCGCCATCCCACATGCACCCTAGAATTCATTTGTATCACCCTCAAATGCCTGTAGCTTCAGGTTGACACCTCTACCAACTCTGCTCACCAGCTACATCACAGCGCCGGTCTATCAGTGTCAGCTGCGGAGTATGCATTGTTCTGGAAACTGCAAGTTGTAATGAGGTCTATGTGGGCACGAACCGTGACGGGCAGCCAGGCGTGAACGGGGCTAATACAAATAAGTAACCGGCAGTAATCAGCACCATTCAACTGGCGACTGAGCTTCATATGACACAGGTAGAGAGAATGATACCGGAAGCTTATTTACCTAGATACCGTCCCATTACACAACCAGCTGGGGGAGTCCACTATGACAGTTCAAAGGTAGTGTCTGATTGGCTTAACTCCTGGACAGGCGCCACGCTAATCAAACAGTACCCTTGAACTATCATGGTCAATCAATCTCCTACTAGAAACGGGTTTAAACCCTCTAGCCACGTGCATGCTCAGCATAGAGCTTGTTTTTGTTTTTTTCCAGCGCGCTACAAGTACAAGTGTCCAGTCATCATCATCATCAAAATGTGGTTACTTTGGCTGTGAATGTGAAGCAACACCTAGCTGACACCTAATGGAGCGAAGTTGAATGTCCTATCAGATCAGTCGGATCATGTACATGTACAAATTCAGTTTCACGCATGAATGAGAATCAATTAGAATTGTATTAACGATCAAAACTATTCCTCCACGTTTGAACACACCTGCACAGTTCCCTGTATTAAGCCTTTCCCTGTCCGCCGCTAGACATGACTGAAAATATCAAACTATCATAGACTAACTGCTCATAATAACCAGACTACATGAAGCACAAGGATAAGAATGATACACTTACAGACAAGAGGCATGGATTGATTGATTGTACATTGCTTAACGTCCCGACAACAAGGCTTTCTCAGGACATGCCTGCACTGCTTGTGAAAAGAAAAAAATAAACAGAACATTGAATGCATGTCGCCAGCCGGTCTAATACGTTAAATAAACCTAAGACATGGGGCCTAAATAAAGCTAAGACCATTTAGCAACACACATCCAATATCAAGAGCTACAGTTAGTGCAGACAGTAGGGAGAGATTAAAATAGGAAAATAAAGGTGAATGGCCCATGGGTAGACAGAAACACATGCCCCAGAATAGAGGAGAAAACCCACCCTGTGGGGCTGACCAGGGTGACCCTGGGAACTAAAAAGTAGTTAACCCCACCCAAGTCCCCCAGGGCATCTGCGGAGGCTCATGAGGATCAATGCCTCTTGCACTTGGGTGTGGTTTAATGAGCCCTCGCAATGAAAGAAATAATGCATTGTTAGTTCAAATTTACCTGATTAACAAGGTGAATTCTTTGAAGCCAAAATCGTCCCACATAGACATGTACGTGTAATGTGTAATGAAATTGGTTGAATAGATGGGGAGACACGAACATAAAAAGGAAATCCTCTTCCCGGTACGGGTCACGGCACATAACATTCCTGATTACATTGATCCGTTTCAGTAGCATTGCTGACTCATACAGCCATGGTCATCCCAATATCTCATCCCACTTATATCAAGCATACTTTAGGCATGACACTAAAGATTGGTTTGTTAAAAGATAAAAAAAATAAAATAAATACCAGGCAAGCAAAATGTGAAAAACTCACAAATTTTCCACATCTTTTCCTATGAGATAAGTGACATGAATTTTTAAGTCCCCCTTCTTATATAATGACTCCAGAAAGTAATTCTCAGCAATGTTTTTGTTTCTGTTGTTTGTTGCTGGTTTTTATTTGTTGGTTGTTGTTGGGTTTGTTTTTTGGTTGTTTTATTTTTTGTTTTGTTTGTTTGTTTGTTTGTGGGGGGTGTGGTTGTTGGTGGTGGTGTTGTTGGGGGGGGGGGGGGGGGGGGGGGGGGCGTTTGCTGTTGGTTTTTGTTTGTTTGTTTGTTTGTTGCTTCTGAGACATGTTGGCAGACTACAGCTACCAACTGACATACGCTATAGAGCTCTAACAACAGTAACACCAACACACATGCTTTGCAAAAATGGCATTAGTGAAAGGTTTGGGGAAAAAAGTCTAAAAAAGCAACACTTAGTTTTCATATCTTTTGTCACAATAACAGTCAAACAACTCATTAAAATAATTTTAAGCAATTTTTAAGTCCCCCTTCTTATAGAAGGGACTTTCTAGGATGGGTCGCGGTGGGGCAAAGTTAATAGGATGTCCATGATATCAAAGGCAGGCAGGCCTAACACCTCTGACAACTGAAGTAACAAGATAAAAATTATGTCATGTCTAGTTACGCTAACCTCGCTGCTTTTTCTTTTGTGCGTGCGTGCGTGTGTGTGTGTATGTAGACACGAGAATCTCAGATACTGCTGTACGCAAAAGCTTGAAACTTCGCGAAATACTTTATTTAAAGGGTGTCTAAGAGAGCCTCCGAGCATGTATTCAAAACATAAAAGACCGTTTATGGAAAGTCGGTTGACCCAGATTAGAGTCCATAATTGTTGTCATTTTAACTTGAAATTTTGGATATGGCTAGTTTGTAGAAAGACATTGGATGAATTCGTTAGCCAGCTTTGTACCTCTTCACTTTTTAAATAATAATTAATTCATTTTTGCAAGTTTTGGATCCACTATATACTCCCATCAAACAGTCAGCCCTGGAAGAGGCTGTGTGGAACAAACAGTCAGCCCTGGAAGAGGCTGTGTGGAACAAACAGTCAACCCTGGAAGAGGCTGTGTGGAACAGTCAGCCCTGGAAGAGGCTGGTGTCTTTTAGATAATAATAATAATAATACCGGTTATTATATAGGCGCTTTTTCCCAATTCGGCGAATGGGCTCAAAGCGCCGCGAACGGAACCCAACACGCACGCTCACGTGACACGCATTCACTCTGAAGACAAACACAGTGCAAGACAGACACAGGACATTCATGTGGTGCAAAGGGTCGGCTCAGCTACTGAGGTTTCGGAAATTTTGATGAGATAAGTGACATGAAACATCAATTTCATCACTGTGTACGCTGTGTACGCTTTGTACACAGCGTCATGAGACTAGCGATGCTTTGACGTCAAGCTAAGTGACGTCATTTTGCTGCTCGATAAAATAAATAATAAATAAATCAGCGCATTAAATAGGTGTTTTATCGCAATCAAAAATCTGCTCAAAGTGCCACCGTGAACTGAACCCAACAAGCACGCTCACGTGAATCATGCGCAGTCACTCACACACTGTACATAAACACAGAACATTCACGTGGCGCTAAGGGCAAGCTCAAGCGAGCTACTGAAGTTTTGGAAATTCAAATCGTTTATTTGCAATTTGATTAAGTGGGCTGAAATTGATACCAAAGTCGTGGGGAAGGAAGAGCCGGAGTACCCAGAGAAGAACCCCGGACAATCCGCCCAAATTATCGGTGACACTTACTAGAGAAGAAAAGTCCAATGCCGGAACCGGGTATTGAACCTTGCACCTCTAGCATTGGTGGCGGGCGCTTCTACCGCTGTGCCACGGACCGCCATGACGTCGAGCTTAGTGACACCATTTTACTGCTCGTGCTATTTTTCTTCAGAATTCCTGTCGCTATTCCAGCCCACAGAATGTACTAATGGCGGGAAACGCAGTGTGTCCGTCTTTACATGTGTGTGCTGGTGTGTGTATTACAGTATTGATCAGAGGTTGGCTTAGAGAGAAGGGAAATGGATGAGAAGGATCAAAAGGATAAGCTTAAAAATATGAACTGTAAAAAAGAAAAACGCATGTGAGCTCCAAAAAATACTGCAGACGTTTTTGATGAAATCCTCATCTTGTTCAATAGGAGATATTTCAACATCAGAATCAGGTCAAAAACAAAAGGTAGAGACCCTTGATAGTGAGAACAGCTCTCATATAAGAAGGGACTTAGTGAGTTATGGTTCATCCCATCTCGCTTTGGTTTGTTGTTTGTTGTTGTTGTTAATTACAAGGTTGCATGCTACCAGGAATCTGACAAATGACCTTCAGAAGAACTCAAGTTCCTAGACTACTTGTACCAACTGAATATACGCAATAGTACTGTAGCTAACACCACAGGTCCTAACAGGTCCTACCTGAAGTGGCCAGCTTTTAACGAAGCACCAATAATAACAAACAAGCCTCCAAACCTTCTACGTTCCGTCCGAGGACTAAAAGTCTAAGTGAGTCATCTAGCAAGAGACACAGATCCTCAAACGTTGTCGTAACAAGCGTCGTGAACCCCTACCTGCTCAATGCCCTCTCAAACCCTCTTCAACCCTACTCGGGCCTCTGAAGTCGAAGGGAAGCAACTCTTCCCGATGTCACCCAGCTAGCTGTGAAGGTTACTTGGCGTTTAGTGAAGATTTGTGGATTGTCATGCGAGCTCAAGTTAGTCGTTGTTATCGGTATGGGGCACAGGTTCTCATAAGCCCCTGCTACTCCATCACCAGAATTTATTCCGTTAGTTAGCGGGTCGGTATGGGTCCCATTTTAAACAGCTGAGGAAAGGAATAACCAAGAATGCCAAGACACACTTCAGAAAAAGTACAAGAACAGCTGTATATGCGATTTTTGTTGTATCCAACCTTTATATAAGCAAAGCTGACTTATACTTCAGTTTAAATTCCTTGATGACATTCAAGTCTAAACACTACATGTAATTTTACAACAAGAAACAAGAAAGGCAAAGCCATTATGGCTCACATGTATGACCGATTGATATGTGTGACCTTTGTGACAAGGGCTGGCTTCTGCAGCAGCAAAATCCATGTTTTCTGAAAATGTAAGCATTTTCACACATCTGTCAACCCACCGTGACCCTTGACCTTTGTGATGAGTTGACTAAATTAGTATGCATAGGAAGGTCTTATCATCTTTGTACCAAATTTGGTTGAAAAATTTGCATATATTTTACACACATTTGCCAGCCTCTTTCCAAGGGGTCATCCAAATTAGTATGCACAGATAGGTCTTACCATCAGGTATCTCTGTACCAAATTTGGGTTTTAAGTTGGGAATAGTATTTGAGAAAAAACATCTTTTGTCAAAATATGGCGAATTTAGACCTATTTCCTGAGCTCTCGTGACCCTTGACCTTTCCCGAGAGATCAACCAAATTAGTGTGCATAGAAAGGTCTTCCCATCAGGTATCTCTGTAGCAAATTTAGGTTTAAAGTTGTGAAAAAACATCTTGTCAAAATATGGCTTTTTCATACCTATTTCCTGAGCCCTTGTGACCCTTGACCTTTCTGAGAGGTCATCCAAATTAGTATGCATAGATAGGTCTTACCATCAGGTATCTCTGTAGCAAGTTTGGGTTTGAAGTTGTGAATAGTATTTGAGAAAAAAACATCTTTTGTCAAAATATGGCTATTTTTCACCGAATAGATTTCCTCAGCTCTTGTGACCCTTGACCTTTCTGAGGGATCAACCAAATTAGTATGTATAGAAAGGTCTTACCATCAGGTATCTTTGTACCAAGTTTGGGTTTGAAGTTGTGAATAGTTTTTGAGAAAAAATAAATTATGTCAAAGCTATTTTTGATATATTTCCTGATCCCTTGTGACCTTGACCTTTGTGAGAGGTCACTCAAATTGGTAACTCCTGGCGTCGAGACCTCCAAGCAGACATCAAGAGACTGGGAACCACCTGGAGTAGAATCGAAGGAGAAGCACAGGACAGGAGTTGCTGGAGGTCTCTCGTCGACGGCCTATACCCGGGTAGGGGTGACAGGAGTAAGTAAGTAAGTAACTCAAATTGGTATGTTTAGAAAGTTCTTAACACAAAGCATCATTGGGCCAAGTTTGAAGAATGTGGCTTGAATAGTCTCAGATAGAATGCTGACAAAGTTTATCACGGACGAAGGCTGACGACCACTGGCGCATGGCCCAAAACATACTCATTTTTGCTTTGCACGTGAGCCAAAAACTAATCACTAATCTTTTGTTTTCGTACAAAGCATTTTCTTCCTTTGTTGGTTACTTCAATTTTACATGACTCCTGCAGTAGAAGTGAAACACTGCGGTTGGGGAAGAGGGTTGTTTAAATGAGAGCTGTAATCACATGTCTCAAGATAACAAAACAGGAGAGGGCCCTCTCCCTTCACTGCTCAGGGTTTGTGCTTGCACCTTTCACTTGTACAGTTGTAGTTAAGTAAAATAATGCACAGGTACAAACAGAAAATTGGATACACTACAAATATAACAAATGCAGACAGCTTCATTTTAATCCCTCTTGTGCATGCAGCCACTGGTATTGTTTACAGCACCTGTGGCTGCATAGGCACGGGGGCTAAAGGTTAGTTATAGTCCAATTCCAAAGCACAGATAACAAGAGGAAAAAGATGGCCCATTCCCCAAAGACAGCAATAATCTCAGTGTTGGCACACGTATAACAAGAAAGTCAAAGTAAGATAACTGATACAGGTCTGTAATCATATTCATGGTGGATATGAATGGACAATAATCCACGAGTATGGAGAGATCAACTGTTATTTGTGTTAAGCGTGTTAACTCATTCAGACCCACTCCTGCCATTCCCAAATTTTGGAGGCGTCATCTAACGACTATGCACCGGTTGCACGAGATGGATCGACCATGATAATTCAAAGATAGTGCATTAGTGGCAGATTAGCTTGGCGCCGACAGGCGCAAAGCTAATCTGACACTACCCTTGAATTATCATGTTCGACCCATCTCCTGTTGTAGGGCATCGGGGCTGAATAAGTTAATGGGGAAAACATGGTTCTCCCAATTTGGTTTCCAGCCAGCCTGTCTAAAATGACAGTTATTTTCCCTGAAAACAATTTCCATGGAGGAATGACAGTGTTATCCTTTCTGGCCTGCATTTGTGTTTATGTGCATCTCAGGTATCTGCCAGCATGAATAAAATTCCTTACAGTAAAAGTGAACACTTACCAGTGAGTGAGGTACTAACTGTAACAGAATTACAAGTTTCAGTTCCAGTACGTATCCACATAACACTGCAGGTAATCCATTAAAAAGTTGGTGCACTGAAAAAGAAAAAGGAGTAGATGATATAAAATTTAGTAAAATATAGGAAGACTACTAGGTAAAGTAGGTAAAAGCACTTTCAGGGGAGAGAATTGTACATGATGATGATTGTACATTGCTTAACGTCCCGACAGCAACAAGGCTTTCTCAGGACGTGCCTGCACTGCTTGTGAAAAAAAAACTAAACAGAAAATTGAATGTATGTCGCCAGCCGGTCAAATACATTAAATAAACCTACAACATGGGGCATAAATAAAGCTAAGACCATTTAGCAACACACATCCAATATCAAGAGCTACAGGCAGTGCAGACAGTAGGGAGAGTTTTAAAAAGGCAAATACAGATGAATGGACCTCGGGTAGACAGAAACACATGCCCCAAAATAGAGAGAAAAACCCACCCTGTGGGGCTGACCAGGGTGACCCTGGGAACTAAAAAATACCTAACCCCACCCAAGTCCCCCAGGGCAGACCCGGGTGGGGGTGCTCTAACATAAGCAAAGGGTTGGCTGGTGTAAATTCATAAGAAATTTAACCACTTAAAATTTATGCACTTGTCACACTCTTGCCAACCTCCCATGACCCTTGATCTGTGCAAATAGTAAACCAAATTAGTATGATAAAAATGTCTTATAATCTGCTACCTTTCTGCCAAATTTGATTGAAACGTTTTGCAAAAATGCTGATAAAAAAACACATTTTACAACAAAAATACACATTGTTCACATCATTTGCTGATCTCTTCTGGCCCATGACCTTTTCAATGGAGTCATCCAAATCAACATGTATAGCAAGGTCTTACCGTCAGGTATGTACCAGGTGTATTCCAGAGAGAGAAAAAGTCAAACAATGGCCATTTGTGACTCATTTCCTGATCTCTTTTTACCCTTGACCTTTCATCCAAATTAGTATCTTACCATCAGGTATCTCTGTACCAAGTTTTGGTTTGAAGTTGTGAATAGTATATTCATCAAAATATGTAAATAGTATTTGAGAAAAAATAAATTATATCAAAATATAGTTATGTTACCTATTCCATGATCCCCTGTGACCTTTGTGAGAGGTCACTCAAATTTGTATATTTAGAAAGGTCTTGCCACAAAGTATCCTTGGGCAAAGTTTGAAGACTGTGGCTTGAATAGTCTCTGAGAAAATGCCTACGACGGACACTGGACGAACGACCACTGGCCCAGAACACAGATTCACTTTTCTTCGCACATGGCCCAAAAATTACTTTGCTAAATACAGAACTTCAGTAACAAACGTCTGGCGCCTTGCTCTAACATTAATCGATGTTTACTGTGTCATACAAGTTTTTCTATAAACAAATCTGTCCACAAAAACATACCAATTCTATCTCAGCTACAACATAAAGTCATTGTCAAAATTTTTGTCAGGAGGCCTATTGAACGCCATGTTCAACAAAATTGGCAAAACCCACGCCACACCGCCACCGCCTAAAAAAAAAGTCACAACTTAATCAGCCCAAGCTAGTTTAGCAAAACAACTCCTGCGACACTCCTAACCCTGTAATCCCGGCCTGCACTACAATACTTTTCAATTCACACCCCGCTAGAAATCCAACCTCCGAGCCGGCCCCCACCTTCCCCCGGCGCTCAACCGAAAAAGGCATCAATCAAACGTGAAGTGTGCTTGACAGAAACCTAAAGAGTTCAGCCACTCAGCGGCGTAGTTGTGAAGAAGCGTGGGGTAGGATAGCCTGAAATTTTTTAAGTGCCCTTCCATTTGCAAGAGGTGCAGATTCTCATGAGCCCCTTCGACCGCAGAGGCTCATAAGAATCTATGCCTCTTGCAGTAATTATTAAATTACAGTTTCTTTATTGCTTCGCTGACGGAGGAAGCAGTAAGGGTTCTGTGCATGTGACTGTGACTGGCCTAACAGAAAGTCCCCCCGTCCGCCGTCACGATCGGGTGAGCACGCAGAAAGGAGGGTGCCAGGCTCAGGCAAGATCTCATGCCGAAACACCACAGCCCACCTCCGTTTAAAGAACAAATCCAAAAATGAAAATTAGTAGTAGTGCACTAGACATGGTACGTAAAGGCCACAGCAAGATACACTGATTCTCGTACACCCCTTGCATGCCTGCCTGTAGGGAATACTGATTCTCGTGCGCCCCTGCTGACATGCGTGGGCACATGAAGATCTAAGTCTGTCGCAGACGCGAGCGATGGACGAGGCAGTGATCAGGCGGTAATCATTCGGCGTCGGGCATCGCGGCAACAAAGGCGAGCTGTTTGCGCGGAAATGCCTCAACACTGGGGGACACCTCTACATTACAATAAAACGTTCAAACCTCCGTCTTTCTTTCACTCGAGGAGCTGAGAAGGAAGTGTAAATGGCGATACGCAATGGTCGCAAGATGTATGTATTCTCATGAGCCCCTGCAGTATCTATAGGGGCACGGGAGAATCTGTACCTTTCCTAGACGGAGGTGTTTTAATGCTAGTGGTCACCTTTACACCAACTAGACGGGAGTCATACTGGCCACAGAAATACCTGTGTATAAAGGCCGAAAGGGCACAACAAAAGCCTTCAAAAGCGAGTTACTGGAAAATTAAGTAAGTTGTATGAGTGAGCGTAGTCCTGCGCCAGCCACTAGGCAAGGTGCTTCGTTGTGGCTGGTGCAGGACTAAGGTTACTCATGCAACTAGCCCCAGGTACCTGTCACGTGTAGGTTAGTTCCTGAGCAGCGCGAGCTATATTGCCGACTCTGAGCCAAGACTAGACTTGGCCAGCCACGAAATGTGGGCAACCGGGCTAGCTGTTACGATTAGCCGATGCTGTTTTGCTGTAAATCAAGCAACATGCGGCAAAATATAAGCTCAAATTGACAACAACAAAAAACTGTTGACATATGCTTCCTGATCGTACAGTCGTTACAATACAACTTTACTTTTATAAAATTATGTCAAGATAATACTGAGGAAAACGAGCTCACAACATTCATGAAAACTGCATTTGGCGATGAAGCTAGTCATGGTGGCTTCGAAAAATGGTCTGACCTGTTGTTTTATTAGCTAGTGATTATCATTTAATTTAAATATACCAACAGTAGATGCATTTTATTCATGTAAACTCTGCTAATATGGGGCGATGTCACGAAAATAATTTGTTTCTGTAAAGTTTTCCTGCTCACACTGCTGAACATCCATAGTAGCGCGCTGCCATGATCACAGCCCACTGGAGGCCACGGACCACAGTGCCGTTTCCGTACTGTCCAGTCTCTTAGCCTTAGTCAGTCCCAGTCATCTCCTAATTTTTCAATTCCCTAAAGAACACTACCGCCCACCAGCTGCACATTTGCCATGCACAAAATACAAAAAAAACCAGCACACTGGTTTCTTGGCTATGAAACTGGTTCCTTACCAACCCCACACCCAAGCACAGCTGAAATCAGCGTGCCCCTCAAATCACTACGTCAAAGGCAACTCAACATAGGCCCACAATTGTCCACTGGATAAGCTCAGGATGGTATGAATCAAAGCACCAAACATGTCTCCTCTCAGCTAACCACAAATTTACAGCAAATTCCAACATTCAGCCCAACTGCAAATTTTCAAACAAGGCAAAAATTATTTTTAAAAACACGGGGCCTCTTACTGCCTCAACTTCCCAATTTAAATGTATACCGTGACCTACCTGTCAGAGAAACTTGTCCCACCTGAACACCATTCAATCTGCCATCAGTGCAACCCTTAGACAATAGCTAAGTCAAACCCAAAGTGACACCCTTGAAAGTTGCTGCATCTTTATGTTATGGCCCATTATGTGAAGTGCCTTGATGTGGCGTTCACAATGCTGTTGATGTGTTGGATCATGCATATAATTATCTGATGCCATGAAAAACAGCCTAGATATGGTCAGAATGCCTCCAAAATTGGCATGTACATCAAGTAATATATCTGATCTTCAGAAATGTTGCATTTGAGACACAGGCACATGAAAGTGTTTTTTTTTTTTTCCATATTTTTCCATTGCCTACCCCCCTACTTTTTCTGTTTTTCCAAGTTTACACACGCATGCAATACAGTCAAACTGACTTCTGGTGGGCTGGACAACTTAAAAAAAGTTACCATGACACTGACACTGATGAAAAATGAGCTTTCAGACCCAAGGCCATTTCCTTGTGTATCTTCGGGCAGCCCAAAAGACAACACCCAGGCATCCTCATTGACCCTGTTGTCTGGTGACAAGAAGCTGGAAGAGGCCTGTAACCAGCTGCCATGCCCTATATGCTGCTGGCAATCTTTCCCTAGGCAAAAGGGGTCATGAAACAGCTCTGCAATTTAAACATTGTCTATTGAGCTATCCCACAGGAAAAAGACTACACAAAACAACCAAAACTATGCTACGCGGGACACGCCGCATACGCTAACAAGTGTCTGGAGTGCTGATTTAGGAGGTAGCATAGAAAAATGGTTATGTACAGTTCATTTTTATATAAAACACACTTGTCTGAGTCTCAAAACACCTCAGCTCATCTTGCAAGTTTGCAACGGCAAGTTTGAAAACTGGTCCTGTTACCAATAACTTCTACCGTTGGAAAGTAAAGGTTCATTGTTCATTGTTCATTGCAGATGCAGTAGGCATGTGTGTGCCAAACTTGTGAACACTCCTGTAAAACCCTGTACTGGTGCCCGCAACTGCTGGTCCCATAACAATGCACTCAAATGAGCTTTACTCAGTGTACAAGTGCTTGTGTTTGGCTTAGAATAGACACCAGAGACATCCCTTATGACAATTACAGCAGAATGACACCTCAGATGCAACCAGTGTAGCAGTACCATGCAAAATAACACTTCTGCAGGTCACATTATTTTGGCCGCTTATTTCACTCTGAGGTCAGCTGTCTGATGAAATGCACATGCTAACACTGTTTCATTGTAGTTTTTATCTTAACATTTGACCTTAAGCCCCCAACCCCCCCCCCCTCCCCACCTCCAACCCAAACCCCTACCCACCCCACCCAACACCCACCCCACACAACTTCAATACCTGAAAGAGTGAATTTTTTTTAGCGCATTTATCAAACTGAACACCCCAAACCCCACCCCTTTCAAGGTCAAGGTCAAAGGTCACAGCTCATGGTCGAAGGAAAGACTCATGACAAAAAATAAATGAGCAAACACACTAAACCTAGCTCACAGTGCAGGTAAACAGGGTGTTGCCACGCAAAAATGCCAAAACCCTATAAAACTGCATGCACAGCGATTTAATTTGGCAAAATTTTAAATTTTTCATGATTTTCTTACTTTTCCAACTGCAAACATCCAAACTCAATGATCTGGTTACACTAAACCAGTTTCCGGTCTACGTCACATATGGCATGTGGTGCACCTGACAGGCCACGGACCACAGTGCTGTTTCCGTACTGTCCAGTAGTCAGTCCCAGTCATCTCCTAATTTTTCAATTCCCTAAAAAACACTACCGCCCACCAGCTGCACATTTGCCATGCACAAAATACAACACAAAAAAAACCAGCACATTGACAGTCTCATTTCTTGGCTATGAAACTGGTTCCTTACCAACCCCACACCCAAGCACAGCTGAAATCAGCGTGCCCCTTAAATCACTACGTCAAAGGCAACTCAACATAGGCCCACAATTGTCCACTGGATAAGCTCAGGATGGTATGAATCAAAGCACCAAACATGTCTCCTCTCAGCTAACCACAAATTTACAGCAAATTCCAACATTCAGCCCAACTGCAAATTTTCAAACAAGGCAAAAATTATTTTTAAAAACATGGGGCCTCTTACTGCCTCAACTTCCCAATTTAAATGTATACCGTGACCTGCACTTTCTGGCCTCTCGCACTAATAGTCTAGCAGCTGCCCTTCATAGACGATCAGCCGTTTACGAGATAGTGATTTTCTAGAGAGTAACAAAGGTTTGAGTATATCAAAATGAAGTCTAGTTTGAATAAAAGCAGTGCGCACTCGTTTTAAACCGACGGAGGATGGAGACATTTTTCTGTAGCACATTTTGTTTTTAGTTCGCCTGCAGACGAAACTAGGACATTCGCAGCCATGTTCACAGGGGATCAGTAGTTTACGCGGGTCTCATTGTTCCTGTATTTAGTGATAGTATGCACTATATGTCACTTAAAAGGATTTCATTTATTTTTTTAAATACAATTTTTACACTTAGGTATATTAAGAGAAGAAGCAATTACGAAAAGGCTTGCCTTAAACTCAAATATTGTTACTCAACAATAAGGTATCCCAAATCACGTGATCAAAACATCGGCTACGCGCGGATTTCGCTGCGGTTAATTTTGGTGTGCCGGCGAGTTCTTTTTGATTTGTTCTACAGAAGCGTGTTTGTTTCCCAAAAAGGCGAACATGCAACGTTGCTTTGTGCATTTTTACGCCTTGATAAAGGTTTGTCACGTTTATTTTCATTCACTTTACCATCGCTTTGCCCGTTTCATTTCGACACCACAGCACCAAAAGAAAAAAACAACAACGCTATCTTCGAAACCTATGTCCGAAGTGCAACATGCTGCATGCTGTAAAAGAGTGCCACACCACTTGGTTTAACTGTAATGGCTGAACAAAGTTTCGGAACTTGATTAATTATTATTATACTGTAACACTTAATTCAATCAGTTGTACTGGCAAGCTATGTTGTGATGTGCGATCAGTGCCATGCAGTCTCGGTGATCACTGATGGTACAGTACACTTCACACATAAAAAATATACAGCACAATGTGAACACGCTTGGAAGTTCATGCAATGCTTTGTTTAAAATTAAACCCTATCTTGCTAGCAGTAGCCTATTGCACAAAAGAGGAACTATTTTGCTACTGCATAGTTTTCAGTTTGTCTGCATTATTGCAGTTTGCTGCAAGATTCTTAGCAGCTGGCTGTGATGAAGCTCTATGCTTGTGCATAGTGCTCATTCATTAGGGTAAATACGGTACGGGTTTTGTTAACGGTTTGTTTGTGCCGAAAGTCCGTGGGGCCTGCTGCCCACGTGGAATATGTAAGGCATGGTTAGCACGGAGTTTTGGTGAGTTCTGTTTAGTGAGTTTTAGGCAAAAGCTGTGTCTGTCAGAGGTCTAGTTTGGTTAGTGCGGGCTGTTTTGTCGTATGGAACGGTTGTTTTTGAGTTACCTAGCCCGCATTCCCTGACTCTGAAGCCTAGATTTCAGGTATGTTTCTATAAACGTAGTATTGATAGTTGTTAGTTAAAGACAGTATGCGTGGTAAGATTAATGTGGTTGTATAGCGGTGTTCCGGTTTGGTTTAGTTATAGTATGTTTAGAATTCGGTGAAGTAACCGGTGTTTCTGTATACAGTTGTTTACCGAGTTAGATGACTAAAGGAATATGAAGTGTGTATGTCTAAGCCACTATGAGGATAGTACGTGGTTGGGTAAGCATAGTCTTTTCCAGGGTATAGAGTAATGTATAGCAAGAGTGTTAGGCTATAGTCTGTTTCAAGATAGTGACAGAGATGGGGTGATACGAAAATAGTTTATGAAGCACGTGTGTGTGTGTGAATGAACGTGTGGGTTATTTGTATCAGCCAGGTTACGTGACGTTTCTCATTGATCCAATATGTTGTGTGTTTAGCAAGTGTTACGTTGGGACTTTTGTCTATTCAGAGTTCTTGTAACGAGAGTGGAAGACGGACGCCGAGACGTCGAGTCGCAGGTGGGACCTACGTGAGGTCATCCCTCCAGCTCTTCTGAGAGTGAGTCTGACTGGGGACCAAGACACCCAAGTCCAAGTGAGAACTGAGTACCGTACGAGAACGAGGACGTCCGTGCCCAAAGAGAGACAGGACGGCAACAAGCGTACGACGAAGGACTTTCACGCCTAGACGTGAGAAGGACCAACGTAACCAGACAACATCAAACAGGTTGGAGGCAATGTGAGACTCAGACCTAACCTGGCAAAGATACTGTGATACGTGTGTGGTGTGATAGTAGAATATTGTATATAGTTGATAGTCATTTAAGTCATTCTTTTTCATTTATACTGTATAAAGGTTACTTTAGAAAGGGAGCCCGTGTGTTTGTTTTACCGCATGAATGCGCCCGTCTGAGTCAGTGGCGGTGTATGCGTCTGTTGCGTGAGAGTCTGTGCGTACGATTGATTGATTGATTGATTGTACATTGCTTAACGTCCCGACAGCAACAAGACTTTCTCAGGACGTGCCTGCACTGCTTGTGAAAAAAAAACTAAACAGAACATTGAATGTATGTCGCCAGCCGGTCCAATACGTTAAATAAACCTAACACATGGGCCTAAATAAAGCTAAGACCATTTAGCAACACACATCCAATATCAAGAGCTACAGGCAGCGCAGACAGTAGGGAGAGTTTTAAAAAGGCAAATACAGGTGAATGAACAAAGGGTAGACAGAAACACATGCCCCAGAATAGAGAGGAATGTGGGGCTGACCAGGGTGACCCTGGGAACTAAAAAGTAGTTAACCCCACCCAAGTCCCCCAGGGCAGACCCGGGTGGGGTCTGTGCGTACGACTGTGGGCAAGTCTGCGTGCGTTACACTGGCATTAGCACCAACACTCATATATTTTGGGATTAAAACGAGAAAGAAAACGGAGACAGGTAACACAGAGTGATCAAATGAATGAGATATGCTTTGTGATGAACAGCTAGTTAAAGGGAGGGGGGGGGGGGAGGCACATACTTTATAATGTGCACGTACTATTTCTTTCAGTGTTTCATCACCCACTCATAACACTATTGGCCTCGATGAGTTCTCATGTTTTGAGTGATTTACAAAATACATGTACTTGCTGCTGTTATATTATTTTCTTACTGACTTTGACATTTCACTGTAAGATTTACACTTACAGTCCCATACTTTAAGCCTGTCCCGACTAACGCACATGGAGGCTGACTGTACCATTGATATATGTGTGTGTAGGTATCGTTTTGTTTGAGGTGGCAGTTGTGGCCTCACCTTTAAGTTTGGTGCCCCTGTGCATGTGGCCACCAGTACTATTTACAGAACCGATGGCTGCATGTGCAGTGTGATTAACTGTACACATGAGATTTTTAGGTGGGCAGCTAAAATACAGGCAGTCAATACAAGCCACTTTCTTCTCAAATCTCTATATATAGGTTTTACAGTCCACTAATGCCCATCAGTATACAATTGTGCATGTCTTTTGTGGGTGTTCTGCAGTTTTCCTTATCAATGTGAACTGGGCAGCCTATTGTTTGAAGTGATCAGTGGCTTCATCCATAATGTATGTGTGCATTTGGCCACTGGTACTGTTTACAAAGGTGCTGTTTACAGAACAAGTGGCTGAGTATGCATATTAGTTCTGTTATTGTTATCAGGTGTGGCCTTATCTCTAAGTTTTGGTGCCCCTGTGCATCACTGCATGAGGCCAACAATACTTTTCACAGAACTGATGGCTGCATGTGCAGTGTGATTAACTGTACACATGAGATTTTTAGGTTAGGCTAAAATACAGGCAGTCAATACAAGCCAATTTCTTAACCTCAAATCTCTATATACACATGTAATAGTTTTTACAGTCCACTAATGCCCATCAGTATACAATTGTGCATGTCTTTTGTGGGTTTTCTGCGGTTTTGTATGTGGGGTGGGGTTGAAAGCGGGGCAGTATGGCACCTATTACTGTGTATGTATGTACAAAACCTACATTACAAAAAAACATGAATAAATAATTTAAATAAATAGTTATTTGGGTTTAACGCCACACAGGTGACTACGGCCACCCTCACGATGGTTAAATGAATAAGATAAAGTCAAAGATACCTGGGACATATGAATGCTAAGTAAAGGATAGATTATGAACATATGAACATGCACAGATATACATTCTTTTGGTGGGTGTTCTGCGGTTTTGTGTGTGTAACTGGAGTGGGGTTGGGAGCGAGCGGTATGGCACCTATGACCATGTACGTGTATAAGACATTTATTCACCAAGTAAAACGTTATAAGGACTTTAGTGTGGCACGGCGACAGTAAAATACATCCTCACTTGTAGGGCATTCATCATGTCATACACTCAGTTGGCGATCATCCTGTATAGATTGATTGTATTGATTGATTCTACATTGCTTAACGTCCCGACAGCAACAAGGCTTTCTCAGGACGTGCCTGCACTGCTTGTGAAAAAAAACAAAACTAAACAGAACATTGAATGTATGTCGCCAGCCGGTCAAATACATTAAATAAACCTAACACATGGGCCTAAATAAAGCTAAGACCATTTAGCAACACACATCCAATATCAAGAGCTACAGGCAGTGCAGACAGTAGGGAGAGTTTTAAAATGGCAAATACAGGTGAATGGACAAAGGGTAGACAGAAACACATGCCCCAGAATAGAGAGATAAACCCACCCTGTGGGGCTGACCAGGGTGACCCTGGGAACTAAAAAATACCTAACCCCACCCAAGTCCCCCAGGGCAGACCCGGGTGGGGCTCATCCTGTATAGAGCACTAAACGATAGATAATAATAATAATAATAATAATAATAATAATAATGTACATTTATATAGCGCTTAACTTCCAAATGAATGGTGCTCACAATATTAAACACAAATCAGTCATGTCACAAATCATGGAATCACGTTCCATGGATGGTGATGTACTGAGGACAGCTTCTGGAAAGAAACTGCACCTGAATCGAGAGGCTCTGGCTTTCAAAGCACGGAACCGCCGGCCAGAGGGCAAAAGCTCGAAGAGATGATTGGCTGGGTGCGACAGATCTGACAGAATAGTACTGGTGGCCACATGCACAGAGGCATCATGGTGTATGTTCTTAGCCTGTATTCTGATGTGTATCTACAAAACCTACATTTCAAACAAAATAAATAAATAATTTAAATAAATAAGATAAAGTAAGTCTAAGGTACCTGGGACATATGCATGCTAGGTAAAGGATAGATTATGAACATACACAGATGTGCATAAACTGCATGTCTTTTGGTAGGTGCTCTGCAGTTTTGTGTGTGTATTTGGGTAGGGGTTGGGAGCAGGCGGTATGCCACCTATTACTATCTAAATATGTGTATATTTTCTTCTTGTATGCTGATGTGTATGTAAAAACCTGCATTACAAACAAACAAAAGTAAATAAATAAATAATTTAAATAAATAGTTATTTGGGTTTAATGCCGAGCAGGCCACTAATGTCATCTCGTGGCTGTTACATAAATAAGATAAAGTAAGTCAAGATACGTGGGCCATATGAATGCTGAGTAAAGGATAGATTATGAACATACACAGATGTACTTGTCTTTTAGTGGGTGTTCTGTGGTTGTGGAGTGGGGTTGGGAGCGGGCAGTATTACCATGTATGTGTATGAGAACATCAGCATATAAAACCTACTTTACAAACAAATAAAAATAAATAATAAATTTTAATAAACAAAATAAGGTAAATCAAAGATACCTGGGACATATGAATACCAAGTAAAGGATAAATTATGAACATGCACAGACTTGCATGTCTTTTAATGGGCGTTCTGTGGTTTTGTATGTGGGGTGGGGAGCAGGTGTTATGCACCTATTACCATATATGTGTGCATGTATGTTCTCATCTTGTATGCCTATGTGTATGTGCAAACATACATCACAAACAAATAAGTAAATAAATATATTAAATAAAATAATAAATTAATAAATAAAATAAGTCGGGGATACCTGGGACCTATGAATATATTATGCATGAGGATAGATTATGAACATGCACAGATGTATGCATATTGAAAAGTAATTTCCTCTCCTTGGTGGCCACCACCATACCACTAGCGATCATGTGCATCAAGGAATTCCTTTCATCCATAATTAAAAGGATAAATAATAAATAAATATGTAAGTGAATACATAAATGAATCAATAATAAATAAATAAAACAAGTAATACAATGGAGAGGGCTACTACCTGTATTGTGTCTCATGCAGTACCGATAAAGCTTGATCATAAGAGTTTTTGTGAGTACCCGAGTGTGGATTGGTTGAATGGGTTGCAAAAACTACAATTTTTATATTTAGGTGTTTAGCTGAACATGGTGATTTAGATGTTAACGGTTCGGAGATGGATTTCACTCTGCCTGGCTTGTGCTTAAGACCAGTCGGATAAGAGTTGCTTGACCAGTTACAAATCCCATTTCCACTAATAACAAAAGAGCAGACCTACACTTAGAGCCGTTAGGCTGGAAAACGGACGAACAATATGCATGTTGTATCCGGACATAAAGTCTGCAGAATGTTGAAGATGGTCGGCAGACACAATGCACAACATGCACGACTAAGGTAGTTTACTTTCGATATGCTTTCCTCCCACAAATGAGACTGAGTTCTATGGGAAAGGCTGTTTTCAAGACCAGGAAAAATAACGTATTTGACGTTGATAAGATGTACTTCAAAGTTCAAATCCAAAGTAATCTCTGTTTCACTTCAGGAGCAAAGTAAAGCTGATTAACCGTGCGCGTCTGACTTCTTTCGAAGGCATCTCGCTGACCGCCATTTTGAAACTAGCGACGGGGGTATGCTTACCGCATTGAAAATATTACTTTTTAAATTATTTTATCGTAAATATGTATGCATGTTTACTTGCTGATGATTTTAAATTACTCACTGGAATAAATGTGTAACTTGTATGCTCGAAATTTTCAATGCTATGCACAAAAAATGTCTTCCACCTTATCTGGGCCGTGTACGAGGACTGGTTCCCTCACATCGAAAAATAGCTTTTGAAAAACACTTATACAAAAATGTCTCCATCCTAAGGACAAATATTGTTGCTATCCATAAACTATATGGCATTAGTACTTTCATTTCGTACCTGCAAACCATTGTTACTCTTTTCACGAACTACTCATGTCTGCAGAAATTGCGTAAGCTGCTGGACTATAAAGAGCCCACTAGTTTGGAGGAAATCACGACCACGTTATTGGTAGAAAAGTAATGAACCCCCGAAACCTCCCGGACCTGCTGTGGTCCTTGCCAAAGTCACACAATTTTACTCCTGGGAAATGTTTTGTGATTCAGTGGAGGATAATACTGATAATAAAAATGTACATTTATATAGCCCTTAACCTCCCATATTAATGATGCTCTAAAGATCAAAATTCACAAAACCAAAAGTACAAGAAAGTAAAAGCCACAATACATGTTACAACTAAAGTGACACATATCACAAGCTCACACACACACATACCGTTACAAGAACAGGTACTGTCAAAGACTGCTAAAGCACTGAAAGGATGACTCAATAACAGCCAATTTAGATTATTCAGAGCATGGAATTACTGGTACTAAAAAAAGAGGAAAACCCCTTTTCACTAGGGGGGTCCGGGGGCATGCTCCCCCGGAAAAATTTTGAAAATTTACATTAAAATTTGTGCAATCTGGTGCATTTTAGAGAGAAACTGAGCAGTTTAACCACCTAAAAATCTTGCTTTTTTTTTTATTTTTTGGGTGCACTTTTTATTTTTTGTGTCAAAGGTTTAAAAGTTATACTAAAACTTAAAGTATTCAACAGAATATATCCAAGTGCTTATTCAAAATACATCTGAATGTCTTTCCATTTTTAATTTTTTTTATTTGAGTTTAATTATATAATATATATACTTTCTTTAATAATCTATGATTAATCAGCTGTAAGTATGGATTCCTTTTCTCTCTTATTTAATACTATGTACCGTGGTCACTGAACTGGAGAAAGGTTATATAGATTTTTCAACATAATTTCATCAAACTTTACTGGAAAGAAATACATTGTAATAAATTTATTCACCATCAAGAGTAATATTTCCAATGGCACTGCTTTTAGCTTTTTTGTGTTTCGCTGTAGACACATGAGCATCAAGAGCTACGCGGCCGCGTAGTTAATATCAAACTCTGCGCAGTTCACGGCAATACGCCTGCCCACAGGCCGCTAACTTGCGAATACACTGAGTGCGGAGCTCGTCGTTTATGCTTTTCTCGAGCCAAGTCCATCTCCAAATATTCTTGGCTCCAGAATCGTCTATTCTGTCTCCGCGTTTAAGTATTTTCTCTTCGCCATATTTTGACCAGACTACGACTACCACTGAAGACCGGAAGTGACCTGTGCGAGCTAAAGCTAACGCCTCGCTCAATTTTGAATACGCGATTTGGGGATATCCGCCACATAAAGATCGCGAAACACGGTATTGGAATAGTGACTTTACGATTTTGTTTTCGGCGGAAATTTTTATTTTCGGCGGAATGGCAGCTTCATTTAAGCGGAAATCCGCCAAAAAGAGGAAAATTCCATGCTCTGATTATTAATTCAGTGAAAGTAAGGTTTAATGCTTTTTTCTGTGACCGGTGTAACGAAAAGAGAGAAAATTCTCAACAAAGGAACAAGCTCAGAAACGTCAATTACATTAATTTACAAACACATTTGTGTTGTAAGTGTTCTTTCCAAGCATGTGTAATGTCCAAGTAATACTAATACCAAAGTGTTAAACGATAAAAAGGACAAGAAGAGCCTATAGACGGGACATCACGTGTGCGTGGGTGTGTGTGTGTGTGTGTGTGTGTGTGCACAAAACCCCTAAAATGGGCGACTGTCTTTACCATCCTTATGGAAAAATGCGCGTGTGTAAAATTCTGGGTGCCCAAGTCAGACAACCATTTTTTTTTAGTTTTTTTTTTTCTGCATGGTCTTGAGGTAAAAAGTTTGTTGTTTTTTTTAAATCAGTTTTTCACATTTTTGGGTTTTTTACATGCACTTGTGAGTTTAAAAGACACTCCGCTAGAGTGTTTTGAATTTGTCCCAGCAGTCTGTGTGTGTGTGTGTGTGTGTGTGTGTGTGTGTGTGTGTGTGTGTGTGTGTGTGTGTGTGTGTGTGTGTGCACAAAACCCCTAAAATGGGTGTGTGTGTGACATCACCCTTCTCAGCTATAAATAACTTAATACCTGATTGGTCGACTGCGTCGGTGAGCCGAAGTGAAACGGAGAGATACAAAAGGTAGGGGGGGGAGGGGGGCGGGTGGTATTGTAGTTGTGTGAGGGAGTAAATTGTTAATGTTGCTGCAAAATGAGGTTTGTTATTGGAGGGTGTGGTTGTTTTGTGAAAAAGTGTTGAGTTGTGTTGTGGTTCCGGGGTCATGTGGTGGGAGGTCTGGCAAATTTTAGAGCAATGTATCTGTGCGCCAGCGACTTGGGCAATGTATTTGTGCACCAGCAACTTGCTATAAAGTGATTATATGAGTGCGCAGTGTGAGAGAGGACGTATAGACTTTGGGTGAGCCTGCTGTTGTCTTGTGTCCTGCCCGACCTTTTGGTTCAACCTGTTGCCTTGTTTGTGGGTTTGTTGGTGTTATGCTTTCGTTTTGACTGCAACTCCTTTCGGATTGTATGCACAAATTGATTGAATGCAAATGACGTCACACAGCCAGTGTCATTACGCGCGTCGTCTGCTGCAGTCGGCCGTTTAGTGCAGACAAAAAAGAGTGAAGGCTTTGGATGCGCCATTTTCGGATGTAATGCTAGCTCAGATTGATTGATTGTACATTGCTTAACGTCCCGACAGCAACAAGGCTTTCTCAGGACGTGCCTGCACTGCTTGTGAAAAAAAAAACTAAACAGAAAATTGAATGTATGTCGCCAGCCGGTCAAATACGTTAAATAAACCTACAACATGGGGCCTAAATAAAGCTAAGACCATTTAGCAACACACATCCAATATCAAGAGCTACAGGCAGTGCAGACAGAAGGGAGAATTTTAAAAAGGCAAATACAGGTGAATGGACAAAGGGTAGACAGAAACACATGCCCCAGAATAGAGAGAAAAACCCACCCTGTGAGGCTGACCAGGGTGACCCTGGGAACTAAAAAATACCTAACCCCACCCAAGTCCCCCAGGGCAGACCCGGGTGGGGACAATGCTAGCTCAGAGAAAGAAACCTAATGTTGCCAAAAGGTGTAATAGTGAAGTATTGTTTGTGGTCCTGCTGCCCGTTTGAGGGAAGGACTAGAAAGTCGAGTGCTGATCGAAGTAAGAAGGCGACAATGGAAAAAATAGCCCATCACTATAGCAGGGGATACGTTGGCCACACCAGTTGTAAATTAAAAGACTTTTAACATTAGCAAATGTTGAGTTAAAAGAGGTTTTAATACAGTTTTAATAAAAACTGTTGCCTGACACGCTTCTAAAAACAACAGTTTCTCAGTTTTAAACCTTCTACCGCACATGAGGGAGGCCTTCGCCGGGCACGCCATAAACACGATTGCTTCTCTTAGCTGGCCTGTAGTGTGGAATGGGAGACTTGACCAAATGGACCCATCTGGTGCACTCCAAATGCACATTTGTGAGTGGATCGACGTGAAACTCAGGGCACGCCTCTGAAATGACCTACTGATTCAACCGACACTGAAAATCTTTCATTAACTCTTACCAGTTCGCTCTATTTGAGGCCAGTGAACAAAATGACTTTTACCCTCACACATGACCAAGAAAAAATGCTGCTGAAAGCTCTTCTAGTGGTCAAAAGTTGGCTTATTATACATCATATTAAAGTGCATTGAGTCAGCCTTCAGTCAGGATAAGTAAAAAGTCTGTACTTAACGTAGTTTAGAAGTTGTTGTTTATTTAGCGACGAAGAAAAAATGGTGTCCGGTTTCCAAAAACAGTTTTCACGAAAGTCACTAAGAAGAAATTTTTTTTGTTTCTTGCCCCTTTGTTTAAAATGTGAATCCAGTGTGTGGACAAATCATTTCTACACATTTTTGTGAAGTTTCAAGAAAATGTGTTTGAATTTCTAAGAGTTACACAACATAATCTACACCGGTCAAGGGCAGGAAGAAGTGGGCGTGTCAACACCTGGCATGACTGAGACAACAAACATGTGCTTCTCTGAAAATCTCTGACTTGCTGAAAATATCACTGAGGCAATACACAGCAAGTAATAAAACTTGTTTATGTACTTCATAAAGTTTCACGATTCTGAACCAGAAAGACTCACATGGATAGCACATGGTCAAACCAAAATAGAAAGTGTCACAATGACCTGCGATGGTTTTCTTTCATTTTTTCCACATCGCTGGTGCTAGAATCATTTTCAGTGGCCTGGTTGCTGGAAGATTCCCCTTCAGTGAGATACACTTCACTTTCGGACTCAGATGAACTCATTTTGACGGAATATTCGCAGAGAGAAATCGCAAGCAGTGAAAATAACGCAGTAGGGAAAGCAAGATGGCAGACGTAGTGACTCAATCGATAACAAAGGTCACGAACAAACTCAAAATTAATATTTTTTTCATTCTATCATATGAAAGTGACTTTCTAATGTCAATAAGTTATGACAATAATACTGAGAGTAAAAATTAATTGGTTTTAATTCAGTAAACACGATGGAATATTCCATGGGCGTGGCTTCGTATGTATACATACGATGGCCAAGGGAGCGAACTGGTAAGAGTTAATAAGAGAGAATTGCAGCTCTATAAAATCAAAAGTGATGAACCCCGCCCCTTTCCTCCCCGCCAACCGCGCCCATCCAAACAATCATAATAAACTCAACCAGAGGCATGTTTATTGAAGTATTTGTTCATTGTGTGTTGTATCATTGTGCTTGACATTTCTAGTAATGCAGGAAAAAGAAGGAATACACATTTAGTTGAAAGAAAAGAATGACAACAATCAAATGAATGCGAAAAAGAAGCATCAAATATTCCCTGAACTTTACCTGATTACAGACGCCTAATGACTAATGTTCTTAAGAAAGTACATGCTTAAATAAATGATTTGAAATGACATCCATTTTCACTGTAATGCCAGTTTTTGAGAGGCACCCACTTTATAATATTGCTAGAAACCCATTTTTTCTCCATCCAGTTGCTCTGTTTCTAGAAATGTCTTCTTTATTTTAAGTTATAGAGCTTAGTTTTAAGGTGAGTTCTAAACATTCGCATCAACTGCAGAGCCCTAGAATATATAGAAATATGGGAACCCATTTTCACATAAAATGGTAGGTAACCCACTCCGAGGCTTTTGTCTCCATGTGTGTGTGTGTGTAACTGTCCATGTTGCTATCATACTCGGGTAGGCAGAAAACGACTTCAGTTTAACACAAGCACCCATACCATTTCGTTCCATCTGCAAGAGGCATAGATGCCCATGTGCTTCTATAGCTCTATTCTGCCAACAGAAATCAGTCCCAATCCATGATGTTGTACAAACGTTGCCGTCCACAAGATTGGGAAAATTTCGGGGTTACGGCATTTAAAAGCCGTTTTTTGCAACTAGTGCATCCAGCCGCGTGCCACTATACCTTTTTTTTTTTTTAAATAGTCACTAAGTGACAGTTCTGGGGTAAAATGTTGATATGAGGGTACAGGGACACGTGGCGAGGTTAGGGGCATAAAAAATCCAGCCTACCTAAACATCAACATCCCGAACACATGACATGACAGCAACGAGAGTGAAAGCAAGTTACAAACCTTATGTTGCTGTGCATCACTAACCGTAGTAAACCTGTACAACTACCAGTCGCAAACCTCTGTTCTGTAAACTTAGCGGGGAAAAAAACTGAGTCACAAGACTGAATTTTTAAAAATTCACTAAATAGGTGTTTGGAAATCAGAAGTAGGTACACGTTTCGACAAAAACACAATGGATTAATAAAAGCCCAGACAAACAGATGTTGTATGTTTGTCCGGGCTTTTATTCCACTGTTTGCGTCAAACAGGAACGCTGCTGGTAAGATGGTGACGGCCACAGGGAGAGAGGAAGGGCGTTCCACGTGGCAGGCCAGCCTGTCTCTAAACCACAATGCTCAGAGGAGCAGTACCAAAAAAACAAAAAACAAAAACAAAAATGAGGTTTTCGTTAAAAAAAAAAACACAACACTTCTATAATAAAATGCATTAAATACCTACTTTAAATAGAATGGTTAGGCATGTGGCACTTGTTGCATCAGTGTTTGCCACACTCAAAATTAACAAGCCAGTCAAACAAACTGTGAGGAATCTGAGAAAATTCAATAACACCTTGTCATTTGGTAGCTAGGTTCCAAAGAATCTACATTTCTACTACTTCTTCGACGAAGCTGTCGACCTTCTCTTGGACCCCGCCCCCTCTCCCGATCTTGCATCCCATTTCGATTCCTCCCTTCGAAAACTTCTAGACACCCATGCCCCTGTCACCACCTGCTCCATACCCAACCGACTCCCTTCCCCCTGGCTCACTGACGACATAGCTGAGGCCAAGCGCGAGCATCGACAAGCGGAACGCCGCTGGCGATCATCTGACCTCACCGTTCACAGAGAGATCTTCCAAACCACCAGATCCAAAGTCTGCAGAATGATCTCTGACTCCAAACGTAAACACCTTCAAAACAAAATCCTGGAATCCACTTCTTCCAAAACCCTCTACGCCACCATGAACACACTCCTAGGCACTTCTAAAGACTCTCCTCTTCCCAACACACACAGCAAAGAAGAACTTCTGTCCGCTTTCTCCTCCTATTTCTCCGACAAAATCCAAACTCTGCGCAACACACTCGACACTCTGCCTTCTCCGCCTTGCCTTCCTAACCCCCCCCCCCCCCCCTTTTCCGGCACTCCCCTCTCGTCCTTCCGCCCCGTCTCTCAGGATGAAGTCCTCAAGACCATAAAGTCCATGCCTTTCAAAACCTGCGAACTAGACCCCCTCCCAGCTTCTCTCTATCGGGACGGCCCCCCCAAAAAACTTTGCCCTTCATTACCGACATCATCAACACATCTCTAGAGAATGGCTCCATCCCCGATATCTTCAAGTCCGCCATCGTCCGTCCTCTCCTCAAAAAACACAACCTCGACCCAAACGAACTCAAGAACTACCGCCCAGTCTCCAATCTCTCTTTCCTGTCCAAGCTTCTTGAGAAGGTTGTCCTCAACCAACTCAACCTCCACCTCGCTGACAACAACCTCCTCAGTCCCTTCCAGTCTGCCTATCGCAAACATCACAGCACTGAAACTGCCCTTCTACATATCCTAAATGACCTGCTTCTCTCCACTGACTCGGGCAACATCTCCCTTCTAACGCTACTCGATCTCTCTGCCGCCTTCGACACCATAGACCACTCTATCCTCCTCCACCGCCTTCACCACTCCGTTGGCATCACTGACTCTGCCCACTCCTGGTTTCTCTCCTACCTCTCCGACAGACAGCAGTCCATCAACATCGACGGCGTCTCCTCCAACCCAGTCAGGCTCTCCTGTGGCGTTCCACAGGAGGCCGTCCTGGGCCCAGTCCTTTTCACACTCTACACCTCTCCCCTGTCCAACATCATCCAGTCTCACCACATACACCACCACCTCTATGCTGACGACTCACAACTACTAGACAAAGACAAACTCGACAATACTCAGACACTACTGACTCGCATGGCTGACTGCTATGAAGACGTGAAAAACTGGATGACAGCAAACAAGCTCAAACTGAACGACGACAAAACGGAAGCCATGCTGGTAGGCACTTGCCAGAAACTTTCCCAGCTCCCTCCCTCTCTCCACCTTCAACCCGACAGCACCCCCATCTCCCTCTCTGACTTGGTCAAGAACCTTGGCGTTATCCTCGATTCCTCTTTCCATGACCAGCTTCGTCTCCGCCACGGCCCAGGCATGTTATTTCCACCTCCGCCGCATCAGTCAGATCAGAAAATACCTCACTACCGAAGCTGCCATCAAACTCGCTGTCTCTCTCATCTTATCTCGCATCGACTACTGCAACTCTCTCCTTTCCGGCCTTCTTCACTCCACCACTCTCACTCTCCAGCATGTCCAGAACAATGCTGCCCGCCTCGTCCTTAGAAAGAAAAAATCCGACCACATCACTCCCCTGCTCAAGCTCCTTCACTGGCTCCCCATCCCCCAATGCATCCAATACAAGATTCTGTCTCTCTGCTACAAATCCCTGAACAACTACGCTCCTACCTATCTCTCCAACTTACTTCACCCTACACTCCTTCCCGCTCACTCCGCTCCGCCTCCGACCCTCTCCGCCTCCTCATCCCCCGCACCAAACTCAGCACTTTCGGCCCCCGCTTCTTCTCAGTATACGGTCCAACCACCTGGAACACTCTCCCACTCTCTCTCCGTCAGAAACACTCTCTCTCCTCCTTCCAGTCCGCCCTCAAAACTCACCTCTTTCAACAGTTCTAGCACTACATCACCACACTCCCCACCCCAAGCTGGCCGTCGTAATGTATTTTCACTATTTGTGGTACATGAGTCATTGTCTAAAGCGTGCGCATGCGTGTGCAAGTTGTGAGTGCGCGCTTAGAGTTATAATTATTATAAGATAAGCGCATTATAAATACCGTAATTATTATTATTATTATTACTAAATGTTACAATGCACACAGTAATAGTTAAACTGACAGACACTCATTATTCAATAATATGTCAAGACATAGTTTTCTCACGCCATAAAATTTCAACGACAGCGCAAGTAAAATTCATTGGGTTTGGTAGTTTTATACTCTTTGAACAAATACCGCCCATCTGCAAGAGGCATAAAGTCTCATGAGCCCCCGCACAGTGGGGGCTCATGTGGATATTATGCCTACTGCTTACCAAATTACTGCTTACCAAATTTCAATTTGTTTTTGTCTACCGTCGTTGACCAACCAGTCAGATGCGCTGAAGTCCTTCAGCCAAAGCAACTTCGACGAGCAGGTTCGTCGAAGGCCCCTACACCAAAGTCTTTGATGTGCCCTTCGGACGCTTCGATGAAGAAAACTTCGATGAATTAAGATGCAGCATTTGAGAAAACTATGGTCATTCAACTCAATGACACCATCCTTCTGAGGCGGCTAACCCATTCAACTTCACGGACGCATTTCCCACGACTATGTACCAGCTGCAGGAGATGGATCGACCATGGGAATTCAAGGATAGTGCCAGATTAGCTGGGCGCCTGATAGCGACAAGCTAATCTGGCTCTACCTTTGAATCATCATGATCGATCCATCTTCTGCTGTAGTGTGTCGGTGCTAAATAGGACGAGGACCGAACCCTGCCAGCAGGGGCTCATGAGAATGTACGCCTCTTGCAAATGAACTGGTCACTCAGGGTGGACACTGCAGTAACTGATGGCCGGCCATTCTCATACACTTGTCTCAAGCTCTTCATTAACCCGTTTAGCCCCAAGGTCCCATTTCTCAAATATTGACCATGATAATTCAAGGGTAGTGCCAGATTAGCATCACGCCTTCAGGCGCCAAGCTATTCTGGCACTACCCTTGAATTATCATGGTCAATCCATCTCCTGCTGCAGGGTCCTGGGGCTAAATGGGTTAACATATCCAGGGCCGTATGTCAAACCAGAGGAACAAATTTCCAATACCAAGTGCAATTAATCCAGGGGCGGGCCTGTGACAAACCTAACATAAGAAAAGAAGATCGTCGTCCATACTATATATACTAATGGTCAAAACTTCAGGTCCACCCCACTTTTTGTGTCATTGTTTATCATCGTAAGTACGCTAATAAAATACAATGTTCTTTCGATCCAAATGGGTTAAAAGTTGACCTTGGACAGTCTAATGTACAGGGAACAATAGACAACAATTCATCAATTTCCAATACCATGTCAAATGCACCTGAAACATGGTCAATTTTTGTGAAAAGCTGTGCGATATTGGCAAGCATACCAAAGGCAGGCAGGTGGAAAAACTCGGTAAAGTCGTGATGCACGTGCTAAAGGGGTCAGTTGTGAACACTGAGCACTTCTGTTTCGCTACAAATTACCGGTACAGTAGGGGCATAATTGTCACTTTCCTAACCATGCCTTACGCCAGTAGATCAAGGCCAGATGCTAGCATGGCTGCAGGATGGAATTTCCGGATGAGAAGTTGGGAGATGTCTTGGGATGTAGGCCATCAGTTACTGCAGTGATCCAGAGGCTGCTGGCACGATTCCATTAAACTGGAAGGGCAGATTGACGACCCTGCTCAGGACGCCCGCGCTGCACCAGCAGAAGAGAGGAAAGATACCTCTGTGTGGCGGCTCTGTGCGACCAAACTGTCACGTCAACCACTCTGCGACTTCAAATGATGCAAGCTGCAAACGTTAACGTCAGCAGAAGCACAGTCTGCCGACGTCTGCGCAAAATTGGCCTGGCTTCATGCAGAGCAGCAGTGAGAATACCCTTCGCTCCAGCTCATCGCAGAGCCCGGGCTGCCTGGTGCCGTCAACATGTGAGGGGGAACAGACTCCAGTGGACTCAGGTTCTGTTTACTGATGAGTCACAGTTCACGGTGTCCTTCAAAGATGGTGAGGGTCTGGAGACGCCAGGGCATGCGATTCATGGATGAATGCGTCCAAGAGGTGGATCACTACGGAGGAGGCTCAGTCATGGTCTGGGCAGGCTTCAGCAGAGAAGGCAGGACCCCCCCCCCCCCCCCCCTGTCATCTGAAGCTGAAGCACCCTGGCTGGACTGCGCTATCGGGACAAGATTGCGCAGCCCCTCATCCAGCCAGCTGTCCAAGCCATAGGCGACAATGCTGTTCTGCAGGACAACAACACTCGACCTCATTGCACCCGTGCGGTGGATGAGTACCTTGAACAACGGGGCATTATGAGGATGAGTGGCCAGCTCGTTCACCTGATCTGGCTCCCATCGAGCACCTCTGGGACGTGCTGGGGCAATATGGTAGTCAGCAATCATCCCCCACCTCAAGGCCTCCCCCAGCTGACTCAGTTCCTGCATCAAGAGTGGGAAGCAATCGCACAACATGTTCTCCGAACTCTGGTGAACTCCATGCGTCAACGCTGCATTGAATGCTTGGCTGCAAACAGAGGGTACACTCGCTACTGACTGGACCAGTTTTGTGTGACTTTTCAAATGAGGGGTGGGTATTCAAACGTACTGCTGTTGTTACAATTGCTTGATTTACTCAAAACTTAAATGAAATTGTTACTGAATAAATTAGCAAAGTACTGACTCCAAGTATTGTTACATTATTTGTGTGGTGTTGTCGGTGCGTCTGCGATAAAAAGTGGCTTTTAAGTTTTGACCCGTAGTTCTTCTTCTTCTCGAACGCCGTCACACTTGGAGTTTGGCTCTCAAAATGAAATCTGTGGTCTTCTGTAGTGCCTCCACAGGCCCGTACAGTTTCTCTTGTAGAGTGGCGGGCTTCGGCCATATCTCCTCCCTCAGCGGCTGGTGGTTCCCACAGTCCTGGAGGATGTGCTCTGTGGTCTGCTCTGCTTCTCCACAAGGGCACAGGGGAGATGGCACGAGGTGGAAGCGTCTGTGCAGGTGGAAATTGAGTCGGTTGTGCCCGGTCCTCAGACGAAAGATGGTCACCTGCTCTTGTCTGGACAGCTGATGGTAACTGTCTATGGGCCGTTGTGGTGGTCTGTACACAGACTTAATGATGGTCTTCATCTCTGTGAAGCTGACTCCATTTTCATCTTGTTCTTTCTCTGCGCCCGCTTTTGCCATTCTGTCAGCTTCTTCATTGCCGTAGATGCCACAGTGTGAAGGGATCCACTGCAGCACCAGTCTGGTGCACTTGATGTTTTGCAGTGCCTCTTGTAGACGTGGCAGTTTGCTTGCTGTTGCTGCCTCAAGGACAGACATGGCATCAGTAAGGATGACCCGTAGTATAGTACAATCATCTACTCCATTTCTTAGCCAAGTCCCTTGTGCCTGCAAGGACAATAGATTTTAATCAACCCATGCAGCCGCCGGGGCTCACGAGAGCCTATGTCTATTGCTGTCAGAAACTGTCCTCATTTACATCTTGTGACTGACCCTTTTACGGCCAGTAGACCCTGTTCGTCTCTGAAAAACAAGAATGGCAAAGCCCTTTAGGCTCACGTGTATGACTTCTTCAAAACTTTGAAAACTAAAATTATATCAACAATTGGCATTTTTCACACATATATTGACCTCTTGTGACCCATGACCATTTCAAAAGATTATCCAAAATAGTTTGCATATAAAAAAATTAACATCAGGTATCTCTGTACCAAGTATGGGTCTGAAATTGAAATTGAAAATATTATTTGAAAAAACACCCAATAAATGTGGACCTCCTTTAACCCGTAACATTTTCAAGGGGTAATCCAAATTAGTATGCATGGAAAGGTCTTACCATCAGGTATAGCTGTACCAAGTTTGAACTTAAAGTTGAAAATAGTATTTGAAAAAAAAAAACATTTTTGGGGGTGAAAATATGGCAATTTTTTTACCTATTTTGGGACCTCATGTGACCCTTGACCTTTCTGAGGGGTCATTCAAATTAGTATGTATAAAGGTCTTACCATCAGGTATCTCTGTACCAAGTTTAGGCTTGAAGTATTTGAGAGAAAAAAAAGTGTGAAAATATAGCATTTTTTTTACCTATGAGAACCTATGTCTCTTGCAGTGGGATTGGCAGTCATGGGTTAAAGAAAGCGCGGTATCTCCAGCGTAAGTCCATGCCTGCACCAGCGCTGCGAAACAATAAAATAGATGGTGGTCTGTTCAAGCTCTTCTCCAGGTAGGAAGAGAGAGATTGAGAAGTTTGTAATTAATTATCGATTTCCACTGGGATTTATTCTTCAGATCTGGGCCCATCTCTTTTTAAAGTGTGAAGCAAGAGAAATACACTGCCGCCATTAACTATTTGTTCCATTGATTGATTGTACATTGCTTAACGTCCCGACAGCAACAAGGCTTTCTCAGGACGTGCCTGCACTGCTTGTGAAAAAAAAAAAAAAAAAAAAAAAAAAAAAAAAAAAAAAACAGAACATTGAATGTATGTCGCCAGCCGGTCAAATACGTTAAATAAACCTAACACATGGGGCTAAATAAAGCTAAGACCATTTAGCAACACACATCCAATATCAAGAGCTACAGGCAGTGCAGACAGTAGGGAGAGTTTTTAAAAGGCAAATACAGGTGAATGGGCAAAGGGTAGACAGAAACACATGCCCCAGAATAGAGAGAAAAACCCACCCTGTGGGGCTGACCAGGGTGACCCTGGGAACTAAAAAATACCTAACCCCACCCAAGTCCCCCAGGGCAGACCCGGGTGGGGTATAGTCTGTGTGCCAGAGACAAATCCTAGAGAAAAAATATACCACATTTACACTGAAGTAGTGAAGACACCACAGAGAAACGCCACTGACGGATTTTTTTCAAAGATACTGCCAGATTACTTAGCGTTTTCCACGCAGTTCTGGCATCCTCCTTGAACTATCATGGATGACTTAGCGTCAGTACCTGTTTGTAGCCTAAGGAAGACAACCCCAAGATTATTTTTCAAGTTTCGAGGGATCAACATTCAACCTGTGGAATATCTGATACTGTCAACTCAAAAATAACCCCAACTCCCAAGGTGATAGTAGGATATTAGCCTGGCTTCTAGTGAGGCACCAAGTCACTCAGGCACTAACATCTCCCACGACTAGCACTGACAGTGTGACAGTTCAACGGACCCAGTATATACATATTATACGGTACATATACCTCTATCAACATGATTCCTATGGAGAAAAAAAATTTAATCTAAATTATAAAATATCTTAAGAACGCAAATTCTAACGTTTCAGCAAAGACACAAGCACGCTTAGAATTAGAAATGACAGGTTTTTTTTTTTTTTAATTTAAAAAAAATAAAAAATTGTTTAAAGGGGCACGACCAACCTTTTTTAATGCTTCAGTTCGCAAAAAGCTTTTACTGGGCTTCAGTATACATACCCACCCTATTGTCCCACCAAATGCTTTCTTTCGTCCGTTCAAAGCGAAAGAGGCCACCGGAATCGTGTGGCTGGACCCGGTCAAAAGATTTCTTCCGATAGACGATCAGGAAGCCGACGTCATAACTATTCTATACGACCTTAGGTCATCTGCATAATTATAACCAATCAGAGACAAGATGTCGGATGAACCAGCGAAGAAAAAAAGAAAGTATCAGTCAACTCGCGCCAGCCGACAATGACAGCCAATGACAGACTCGTAATTGAAGAGAAGAAAGAGAAAGAGAGACAAGATACCCCTAAGTAGAACTGACATCGGACAAGGGAATATAGAGCTTGGCTTGACCGCCCATCCGGAATTTGTCGCTTTCTTGCTATGTGAAACAGTAAGTAATCCGGTTACGATCTTTGTCGATCTTCCTGTAGTTTCACAAGCGCTAGAGACTGAGAATTCATGATCTTCAGTAGAATTTATCTCTTACTGATTTTGCAAGATTTTAAACCTGTTTTATCATGAAGTTACGAGCTAGTTCATCAGATTTTATGCTGCAAGGATCAGACAACTACGGCCTGTGTGTCAAAATTGCGGCACCGGCTGCCGACATCGATGGTCGTGACACGTTTTTGTCTTTGCGGGCTCTCGTTCACTCGCTTCACAGATGTAGTGTTTCTGCTGCGATGGTGCATTTGTCGTTTCCAGAGATGCTTTCAGTTACGTAGACTTCAATGTGTGTGATGTGAAACTGCAATGCAGAAATGGGTATAAGTGGGTGAAATACCACTGTTCTGTTTCGTGACGCTGGCTCAGTCGCCGGCTTAGCGCGGAGACCCGAGTCGAAGAACTTGAAGCCACGCCCACAGCACGATTTGCCCGTTACTCAGGGCAGCAGGTCAAGCGGAACCCGCATTGATTTTGACAGCATAGCGAATAAGTGGAAAATTTATTTTACATTCTCGTGGAAAATTATGTCAAAGGGATGCCGGAGAACATCAGTACATGTCTACACTGACGCGTGTGTACCCACTCGACAACGATGACCACCTCCGTCGTCTGCAGTATCGATTGATCGGGTTCTGCCTTGTGACGTAGGCTAGTTAATATGCACAAATTCAAAACGAGGCCGATGCAGACGATAATTTGCACCCTCGGGTACAAAAACAACACACCTATCAAACTATGAATTTCGACGAAAAGAAAAGGGGAGACTGCCAGTGCTCATATTTTACGAAGTTTACAAAGTAGAGTAGGTAAGAGCACTGTCAGGGGAGAGAAGTGTGCATGATCGACCAGTGATCACAGATCTACAGTGGCCAAAGCACAAAAAAAAAGAGATAGGAAAGAGAGATTGATTGTACATTGCTTAATGTCCCGACAGCAACAAGGCCTTCTCAGGACGTGCCTGCACTGCTTGTGAAAAAAAAAAACTAAACAGAAAATTGAATGTATGTCGCCAGCCGGTCAAATACGTTAAATAAACCTACAACATGGGGCCTAAGTAAAGCTAAGACCATTTAGCAACACACATCCAATATCAAGAGCTACAGGCAGTGCAGACAGTAGGGAGAGTTTTAAAAAGGCAAAAACAGGTGAATGGACAAAAGGGTAGACAGAAACACATGCCCCAGAATAGAGAGAAAAACCCACCCTGTGGGGCTGACCAGGGTGACCCTGGGAACTAAAAAGTACCTAACCCCACCCAAGTCCCCCAGGGATAGGAAAGAGAGGGTGCGCTAAGAAAGTGACAGAAAGCAATGCATACGGAAGCCGCCGCCGCCCCCCCCCCCCCCCCCCCCCCCCCCCCCGGAAGGGGGGCGTATCACATATCCCACTGTTCCAGCCACTTAGTTCATGAAAATTTAAATCTAGGTCCCCCGAAGGGGGGGTCCAGATATTAAGCCGGTGTGGACAGTCTTGGCGACCTCTTCAGCACACCATCTGCAATACTTGAGGAAGGCAGGAATTTCTGCTTACCTGCAATGACAGCCACATTTTACTGTGGTGTCTGCAGGGGCATACATCCCATGCCACCACCTAGAGCTAAATTTCCATGCACCCTAAAAGAGAACCTACCAAAAGGGGGGAAGGGGTTGCAGTCGATATTGTAGTAATAAATGAAAAGAAAAGGGGAGATTGCCAGTGCTCATATTTTAGGAAGTTTACAAAGTAGAGTAGGTAAGAGCACTGTCAGGGGAGAGAAGTGTGCATGATCGACCTATCTCTTTTTTTGTGTGCTTTGGCCACTGTAGATCTATGATCACTGGTCGATCATGCACACTTCTCTCCCCTGACAGTGCTCTTACCTACTCTACTTTGTAAACTTCCTATGAATTTCGACATTTGGCATTGTATTTACATCATAAAGTTCTAAGTTAGTACACAAAGGACCCATGCATAATACTGTCAGCAGTATCTGTTGCAGACAGTTTTCCGACTGTGTTGAGATGATTAAACCTGGGGAGAATCGCTTTAATAAAATAAATTTGCTGTACCTTCCTTTCCAAGTGTGTATTTTTTGGGGTCCGAAATGTGTATGGATTTTACACGAAGCACTTGGCAGTCACCTTGTTGGTCCTCATCACTGGACGATGGCAAGAATACATGTCATCCATTTTAAGCCCGTCAGTTCATGTAATTAGAGCAAGCCTGTACTTGGGGCGGGAGGGGGACGAGGGGAGGGGGATGCCCCAAAAATCGTGATGCGTAATTGTGTGTGTGTGTGTGTGTGTGTGTGTGTGTGTGTGTGTGTGTGTGTTTCGTTGCGATCTGAGATTGCAAGTGTTTCATACTTCGGATCAGTGAAACGGAGTCCGCCGTTAAACGTGAAAGATAAAATAAGATCTTCGTGATCCGTGAAAATATCCTGGTTATTTCGTGAAACATGGAAAGTATGTATCCACACTGTAACTTCTGACTTTGAACCCAACCCTCCCCGCCCGTTGTCAGATTTTTGGGCAGGTGAGTCTTCGTCGTTTCTTTCCAGCAAAAAACGTAAATGCCATTTTTTTTTTTTCATTCGTGATTCGTAAATAAATCGTCGTGAATCCGTGACGCCACCCATGCGCCCCGCCCCCTTTCTGTACTGGTGCAGTCAGACTATTTGCGACGCCCGTCTTCATTTCACGCAATAAGGGTTAGCGTGTAGTACTGGTATGGCCAGACTATTTGAGGGTAAGATTCAGAACGACGGTGGAGCAAATTGGGATATTACCGTGGTTTAAACAAAAAAAAATTTAAAAGGGGGCAAGAAAAAAAAAACCGAGACAGCGCTTTAACTGAAGGGTTGTGGTTTACCGTCCCATGTTATTGGTTTCCAGAAATATCCGCGGTCGTTATCTGGTGCAATTCTTCCCCGGTATTAAGGAGAAGAAAACGCCAAGCACACCGGGTTATCAGCTACGTTACTGCTCAATATTGTAATCACAAGTCGAGGCACACACTACGAAAACGCACCTGCAACAGTGCAAGCGGCATAGGCCCTTTTATGTCCCCGCAATTGCGGGACCTCATGAGGATCTATCCTTCTTGCTGAGGCCACTTACATTGGTCTCTCTCAAACAGAGGAGAAATTTCGTACGGTGGTGAGCTTACGGTGGAATATCTTGAATCAACACTAGAGCGGTTTGCCTGAATCAATAATTTTGTGCAGGACGGGCTGAGTGAACGTCGACGCTGTCCCAGTGGCAGACAAAGCATTTTCGTCCGAGGAACATAAAGGTAAATTGGTCTAAGTTGTACAATCGAGCGATGCCCCATGATACAAGCAACAGGCATGAATGTGTGACGTCGCTGATTGGGCGCTCGATAATTCCCAACTTCTCCGGGAAACAAAGATACATGTTGCGAGTAACAAGGAGTAAAATGGCACCAACACAGACATAAATAGTCCACTGAACAGTGCACCCCCCCCCCCACACACACACACACACACCCCAACCCAACCCCCCCACCCACCCCCACAACAATAGAAATTCAACAGGTCTTATAATCCTGTCGTACTCTTACTGACCTCTGAATCTGCAGAGTATAAATACCAAGAATGCCAGTGAAATGTGCCAAACGGTGTCAACATGAAGCACACATCCTCATAATCCCTGATAGTCCATAAGCTAGGAAGATCTTCCGTGCACGCCCCCCCCCCCCCCCCCGCCCCCCTCCCAGTACTCAATAAGGTGGGTTTCAAAGTGTTCCTTAGTATGTCCTGAGATGTTTAAGCCATGTTCCTCAAAAATCGTTAGGAACACACCAGAGATATAGCCGATAGCGCACGGGTACCCCCATTCACGCTCTTCGCTGGTGCTAAAATGAGGTTGAGAAACATTTTCCTCTAAATAAATCAGAATTCATTCCAGAAGCCCAAATCAGGCAATATTATGTTAAGGCACACCTTCTGCATCCTCTGCAAAAATCAGAATGAAAAAATATTGAATCTCTGGCTCACAGTGAAGGTATTTGTGCACCCAGTAAACGACCATTTCCGTGAAAATCGCAAAAAAAGACAAAAATAATGTGTCAGATGCCTTCAGACATTTTCTATAGCACCGACAGTCCATTTTCAGGTTTACATCATTAAAACAGGATGTCACAATTATTATAAACTTGACTAGGTGATGCCACACATCACTGTGAGTGCCACAGTGGTTGATTTTGTATCCCTACCCCCAAGTTGTAAAAATACACAAAATTAATTAGAAAAAATTACTTAAGTTATTCCATTTTGACCTCTCTTTACCTATTACGTTTCAATAATGTGAGCAAAAAGTGCAAGAAAATAAGGAAAGTCGGCATCTTTTATGGTACGTTCGTGGTGAATGATAGCTTTTTCACATTTAAAATTGCCAAATTGGGAAACATACGTTGTTTCTGATGCCCTCAGAAATTTTGTACACAACTGATAGGTCTTTTTTAGGTTTTATTGGTTAGGATAGAGTACCATAGTTACTCCCAACCTGATTTTATGATGCTGTGATGCTTTTAGGGGCCACAGTGGCTGAATCTGCTGCCCTACCCCATTTTACCTGTACGCAAAGGAACCAAAAAAAATAGATCACAACAACTGCTCCTCTGTTTAATATTTTTGTTGCCAGTTTTCTTAACAAAATATGCATATTGAGCATAAACATTTGTGATCATTTCATTATTATCAATGTGACCCATCAATTTAATTGTAATTCTTTTTATTTAAGGGGGCTGCCGCTGAAGCTTCTACCGTCTGCACATTCAGCAGTCTTGTCAAACTCGGTGAAGGTGTACCTCAGGGATATGTTGTGTTTGATGCTGTTTTTGGTCTACATTAATGACATCAGTACAACAGTACCAAGGTTCGTCTCGAACATCCTCCATGCGGATGACTTTGCAGTGTGGAGCGCAGCAGAACATAAAGAAATAGCATCCTCCAGAATCCAGGATGCTGCCAATAGAGTCAGCAGCTGAACTGAAAGAGGCCACTCAAACTGAGCTAGACCATCTCTTTCAATCAGACAGAAGAGGTAACCTCAAAACTGGAGACCTTCCAGTACCAAAGACAGACAGGCCAACTCTACTGGCAACAAATAAATTACTGAATTCACGTGGAGGCCTCACATCAAAGCCATGGAAGCTAGAGCTGCAAAAAAAAAAAGGTCTCTGATGAAGAAACTGGTGGGGACCACATTGGCACAAATTACAGCATCCCGATACAAGCAAACACCTGCTCGGTCAGACCAGTAGTGCGGTACCAAGATACATCGACAACATGAAATACTGCCTGCAAAACCCCAAAAGCCAGGCTTGACAAGATGCAGAACATGGGTCATTTTCATGATGCAGTGACATTCTTAGAGCCATTTGGAGCACCCCAATTTAGTAAATGGAGGACACTGGAGCCACTGAAACGCAGAACAGCACACACGATGAAGACTTACTAAACACCGACAGCATGGGAGACTACAGGAGCAGACCAAGAACCGTCAGAAACGCCCACGTCTGAACCGGCAACTCAAGGTCCTGCAAAGGGCTAAAACTGACGTCCTGGAACCAAGCCCAAAGATGTGTGAACAGCTCCCTTCATATACCTGGACATCTCGAAAGAGCCTTCATGACAACATAAACAATGTTCCAGGACTCTTTTCCAAAGGTTGCGGCACTGCACAAAGCCATCTTGCTGGAGGTTATGCACAAGCGCTACCCTCACAGCAGCTGTGATACCGCACAAGAAGCCGTGCGGAATGAAGGAAGTGGCATGTACATCTGTTGTGCAGACCACACTACTACCTCCCTCTCCTTACCAGCTGGCAGCAGCAGCTCCAACTATCGTACAGATCTGCAAGTGCTCAACACAGCAGCAGAGCAAAAGCTAGGGAAATGAAAGTTTGATCCACTGATTTCACCAGGAAGCTTCAAGATAGACTGGATGCCCTGTCCACAAAATAGTGCTGCAGTGGATTCCAGTGCATTCTGGACTAGCTGGGAATGGAGAGGCTGACAGCCTGGCCAAAGCAAGCACCAGACTACCTCAAGATCACAACCTCTTGTAAAGAAACCAAGACACTACAACAACAAAGTGATTGGCAACAGCAGAATGGCGGCTGCAGCCCGTGGGCAGATGACATCAACAAGCTGAACAGGGAGAGCCAGGCCACCATCTTTCATCTACGCACCGATTACTCTGGACTGGGTCCATACAGAAAAGCAGGAACGAAGTTCACAAACTTTTCATAAACGTTTCACAAACCCAAACTGAAGCCTGAAGGTTTACATACTTTAATTAGATCACTCTGTATCAGCAATTATTTGAAGCTTCCGTGCCTAATGCATGAAGAGATACCAAAATAAAAGAACGCTTAGTGAATGGCGGAGCTCGGTAAAAGCATAAACAACCAATCAGAATGTTCGGCAGAAAGGCCATGCAGTCACTTTATGATCAGAGCTAAATATAGATCACTTGCAACAAGCGTCAGCATAATCATTCGCAATGGATTAGTCACAAATTGGGGGAGAAAAAAAAATAAGTAGACAAAAGTTTTACCAGCACGTCATTTTTTACAAACTTTCACAGACTTTAAGGAAAAGGGCTGAAATTGACAGACTTTCCAGGGCCCTGAAAAAGCCCTGTCATTTTTTAACAACTTTCACAAATGTTCACAGACCGTAAGGACCCTGCTAGACTCACCTCGTGAGACTGGGTCATGCAGAAACAGCCCTATGTGAATTTGGCGTAGAAAATCAGTCTCCTTAGCACATTCTCCAAACATGTCCATATAGAGAAGCGGTCCGCTGGCAGTTCTGACCAGAAGACATGCCCCTGTACACCAAACTCTGATAACATGCTGCCTAGCTCTTGACAGCTCACTTATTGGCAGACAGAACAATATAAGATTTAAAGACGGCCATCCAAAAATTGAACGTTGCAGAAGGTGGAAGTGGAGATCTTGTGGTGGACATGTGGAAACTAAGTATTTTTATAACATTGATTTGGCTTTTAGGAACCATGAAACTTTATTACGCATATTCATATTTACACATTTCTAGATACAAATAAATGAAAGGAAAAGGGGAGACCTTACTAGACCCGCCTTACACTAGGTAAAATATCGCCTAAAAGACCAGCCAGTTAAAAATAGTTACAATTAAATTGATGGGTCACATTGAAATTAATGAAATGATCACAACTTTTTATGCTCAATATGCATACTTTTTTTTAAAAAAAACTGGCAACAAAAAATATTTAAACAGGAGTATGACGTAAGCAATTTTTATGATTATTTTGCGTTACTTTGCGCACTTGTAAAATGGGGGTAGAGCAGCGGATAAAGCACTGTGGCCCCTAAATGCATCACAGCATCACAAAATCAGGTTGGGAGTAACTGTGGTACTCTATCCTAACCAATAAAACCTAACAAAGACCTATAGGTTGTATACAAAATTTCTGAGGGCACCGGAAACAACGTACGTTTCCCAATTTGGCAATTTTAAATGGGAAAAAGCTACCATTCACCATGAATGTACCGTAAAGGATGCCGACTTTCCTTATTTTCTTGCACTTTATGCTCACATTATTGAAACTCAATAGGTAAAGAGAGGTCAAAATGAAAAATGAAATGGAATAACTTTAGTAATTTTTTCTAATTAATTTTGTGTATTTTTACAACTTGGGGTAGGAATACAAAATCAACCACTGTGGCACTCAAAGTAATCACAGCATCACTTAGTCAAGTTTATAATAATTGTGACATCCTGTTGTAATGATGTAAACCTGAAAATGGACTGCCAGCACTATAGAAAATGTCTGAAGGCATCTGACACATTATTTTTGTCTTTTTATGCGATTTCGCGGAAATGGCCGTTTGCTGGGTGAACAAATACCTTCACTGTGAGCCAGAGATTCAATATTTTTTCATTCTGTTTTTTTTTTTTGCAGAGGATGCAGAAGGTGTGCCTTAACATAATATTGCCTGATTTGGGCTTCTGGAATGAATTCTGATTTAGAGGAAAATGTTCATGAATGGGGGTACCCTTGCGCCATCGGCTATATCTCTGGTGTGTTCCTAAGGATTTTCGGGGAACATGGCTTAAACATCTCAGGACATACTAAGGAACACTTTGAAACCCATCTTATTGAGTACTGGGCGGGGAAAGGGGGGGGGGGGGGTGCACAGTAGACCTTCCTAGCTTATGGACTATGAAGGCTGTGGACGCTGTTAAGACCTATACTTCTTGTGACTTTTTAACCCTTCCACTGTTGGTAACGCTTACTGTCGCGGTGATAATCCTTTGACTGTTGGTAGCGCTTTTTTCGCGGTGAAAAAAACCATTTGACTGTCGGTAGCGCTTTTGTCGAGGTGATAACCCTCCGATTGTCGGTAGCTGTTAGTTATTTGGGTTTAACGCCGAGCAATTGACTAAGGCCATCTCACGGCGGGCTGTCGGTAGCGCTTTAGTCCAGATGATAATCCTCCGACTGTTAAGATTCAAGATTTCAAAATGTTATTTTATTCATAACTTTTTGTCGATGTAATATATAACCCTCCGACTGTTGGTGGCGCTTTCTGTCGATGTGATTTCCCTTTGACTGTTGGTAGCGCTTTCTGTCGATGTGATTACCCTTTGATTGTCGGTAGCGCTTTCTGTCGATGTGATTACCCTTTGACTGTCGGTAGGGCTTTCTGTCGATGTGATTACCCTTTGACTGTTGGTAGCGCTTTCTGTTGATGTGATTACCCTTTGACTGTTGGTAGCGCTTTCTATGTGATTACCCTTTGATTGTCGGTAGCGCTTTCTGTCGATGTGATTACCCTTTGACTGTCGGTAGGGCTTTCTGTCGATGTGATTACCCTTTGACTGTTGGTAGCGCTTTCTGTCGATGTGATTACCTTTACCCTTTGACTGTCGGTAGCGCTTTCTGTCGATGTGATTACACTTTGACTGTTGGTAGCGCTTTCTGTCGATGTGATTACCCTTTGATTGTCGGTAGCGCTTTCTGTCGATGTGATTACCCTTTGATTGTCGGTAGCGCTTTCTGTCGATGTGATTACCCTTTGACTGTCGGTAGCGCTTTCGGTCGATGTGATTACCCTTTGACAGTCGGTAGCGCTTTCTGTCGGTGATTACCCTTACCCTTTGACTGTCGGTAGCGCTTTCTGTTGATGTGATTACCCTTTGACTGTATGTAGCGCTTTCTGTCGATGTGATTACCCTTTGTAGTGTTGGTAGTGCTTTCTGTTGATGTGATGACAACAATTAGACTGTTGGTTGCGCTTTTTGTCGAGATGATTTCTACAGGAATCACCTCGACAAAAAGAGCTAACGACAGCTAAAGGGTTAAGATGCTGGGGTTTATGATGAGCCCAGACGTTAGGTGTTCGATGCCAGAGTCCGCCCAGGAAAGATGAATCTATGGACAGCAAACGTTCAAGAAAGCTTCAAATGAGACTTTTGACGCTGCAGGCCGTCTGTGTGCTGTCTGACTGGGAGAATTCTTTTAGCACGCCATTTCACTTGAAAGACACTCGATCAAACTGTGTCTACAAGGATCTGACAGAAGAGAAAAATATCACCCAGACACTGAAGTTTTCAAGTGGAAAAGGTGACTTTGTTATTCGACCTGTTCTTTACATGTCAATGATAACATGCGTGCGTGTACATAATACACCCTATGTACAGAATGTTCTGCAAGACATCCTATGAAGCTACAATTCAAATCGTTCACCTCGTCAATGCTTGCAACTGGAGCAAACTGTGTATCAGCAAATTATCTGGCTTTACCTACAGCATAAATATTCGGCCTTCATAGTTGATATGAAGAAATTGGGCAGAATAACAGTAAAACGAGTTGGTGCTAAATTGTCATAAGCAGTAACACTTGACCGACACAAAGCAGAGCGTTGAAAACAGTAACAAAACACCAATGACAAAACTCAACACGAAAGCTGAGGTGTAGGTTATCGTACAGGTAAAAACACAGCACTTGCAGCTGTGAACTTGGTCTAGCAAAACAGAAACTAGATCAGACACCTAAAAAAGAGGGCATGCCATTTCACACACTGGTTGCCTCCTTCGACCCATCTTGTCCCTTTCGGGCACACTGAGAGGCCTTACTTTACAAGCACACTAACAATGTAACACAATGTAACACAAACACTCACAGAAATCACCGCAAGAAGAGCAAAAGATTGCCCAACAGATTCGGTTCAAGATTGATCGCCTGCTCTGAGAGCTCAATTCTTCTCTTTAACGTCACTCGTCTTAATAAAGCGTCGTCGCTGGTCCTGTTATAAAGCCCACTTCAGTGCTTGCCATTGTAGATCACAATATCCATCACAAGTAAAGGAGTCCGCTGAACGCTAAGTTAACACGGTAGCTGAACATAACCTGATGACAGATCGAGGGGGGGTGGGGGGGGGGAAGGGGTATAGGGTACAGTAATAATATCTGAGAATACCCTCCCGTCTGCGCAAGGCACAGATTCTCATAAGCCCCTGCAGCTGCTTGCGATCATGAAGTCAGTTACAAACGGAGATGACAATAAGAACCTGTTTTACTGGAAAACTTGAATGCCGAGAAAAACTGAACTCCACCCAACTGCAAGAGGTATAAAGCGACTTTGCATTCGTGTTCCTTTCACAGCTTGGAATCTTTGACGTTCAATTTACAATGATTCTAAAAACACAATCTGCGTCCACTGGCAATGAAGACACTGCAAGTATTTTCTGTTCAATGCTGCTATTAAACAGTATTATATTAAGTAACAAAATAAAATATAAAATGAAAAAACAGCACCGTCTGTCTCAATTTTTCGTAGTGCTATATAGTGAGTAGAGTACAATGCCTGTGAGTTGGGGCAAAGGAGAGGGGTGCGGGTGTGTGACAGTTGATCCCACGGACTGCATTCTCTCCTGGCCCCTACCTTCCTTTCTTGACATTTTCTGTAAATACCGTATGCACTATGTTCGCACCGTACTGCGCATGTTAGCCCCATCCCCCAGAGCAGTGCCTAAGCCAGGGCTCAGTGTGCATGAGTCAGCTTAAATCCTGAGCAAGCCACTTGGCAAGGTGCTTATTGGCTTGCGCTGGACTAAGCTTACTTGTGCAACTGAGCCTTGGTCATTCAATCTTCATAAGCTACATGTATTAATGGTACATGCAGCGGCAGTGTCTCATCACAATTTATACTTCGTGCTGGCCGAGATCGGCCCCAATATATCCTCTGATTAAAGGGGCACTCCTGACCTTTTTTAATGCTTCAGTTCACAAAATGCTTTTACTGGGATTCAGTATACACACCCACTTAGACAGTGACCACCCTATTGTCCCACCAAATGCTTCCTTTCGTCCGTTCAAAGAGAAAAGAGGCCACCGGAATCTTGTGACTGAACGCATTAAAAGACTGCTTCTGATAGGCGATGGTAGCTGATGTAATAACTATTCTATACGACCTTAGGTCATCTGCATAATTATAACCAATCAGAGACAAGATGGCAGATGAACCAGCGAAGAAAAAAAAAATCAGTTGACTCGCGCTGAGCGACAATGACAGACTCGGAATTGAAGACAAGAAAGAGGAAGAGAGACACTATACCCGATAGAGCTTCGCTTGACCGCCCATCCAGAATTTGTCGCTTACCTGCTTCTGAATCAGTAAGTAATCTACAGTCTTTGTTGATCTTCCTATAGTTCCGCGAGCGCTAGTGATTTTCATAATTCATGATCTTCAATAGAATTTATCTCTTACTGATTTTGCAAGATTTTAAACCTGTCTTATCATAAAGTTACGAGCTACTTATCAGATTATATGCTGCAATGATCTGAAAACTATGGTGCGTGTCAAAATTGCGGCACATCGCTGGTCGTGACACGTTTTTGTCTGTGCGGGCTCTCATTCACTCGATTCACAGAAGTAGTGTTTCTGCTGCTATGGTGCATTTGTTGTTTCCAGAGATGCTTTCAGTTACGTATACTTTGATGTGCGAGATGTGAAATTGCAGTGCAGAAAGTGGGTATAAATACCACTGTTCTGTTTCGTATTTCCGAGGGATAAAGGATCAAAGGTCAAACTAGACACCATGGACGCTGGCTCAGTCGCTTGGCGCGGAGACTGAGTCGAACAAGCCACACCCCCGGCCGTGCACTGACGAGGCACTTACTTACTTACTTACGCCTGTCACCCCTACCCGGGTATAGGCCGTCGACGAGAGACCTCCAGCAACTCCTGTCCTGTGCTTCTCCTTCGATTCTACTCCAGGTGGTTCCCAGTCTCTTGATGTCTGCCTGGAGGTCTCGACGCCAGGAGTTTCTCGGCCTACCTCTTTTCCTCTTTCCCTGGGGGTTCCATGACAATGCCTGCCTAGTGATACTGGAAGCTGGCTTTCTCAGACTGTGACCGATCCATCCCCATCTTCTTCGCCCAATTTCATTCTCTGCTGTTATCTGCTCTGTTCTCTCCCAGAGTCTGACGTTGCTGATCTTCTCTGGCCAGTGGATTTTCAAAATTCTTCTAAGGCAACTGTTCATGAAGGTCTGTACTCTGTTGACTGTGGTTTTTGTCAATCTCCAAGTCTCTGCTCCATATAGGAGAACTGCTTTTACATTGGAGCTGAAAATCCGGACTTTGGTGTGTTGTGACAGCTCTCTGGAACTCCACACTTTTTTCAACTGGAGAAAGGCTGCTCTGGCTTTACCGATTCGTGCTCTGACATCTGCATCAGTGCCGCCTTTTTTGTCTATGATGCTCCCGAGATAGGTGAAGGATTCCACCTCCTCCAACGGGGTGCCAGCAAGCAAGACTGGTTCTTCCCTGGTTGCGTTCAGCCTCATTGTCTTTGTTTTCTGTTTGTAAATGGTGAGGCCCACTTGGGACGAGATGTCAGCAAGCCTCGTGGTCTTGTCCTGCATTTGTTGATGAGTGTGGGACAGTAATGCCAAGTCGTCTGCAAAATCGAGGTCGTCAAGCTGTGTCCACTGTATTCCACTTCGTCTGTGCTCTGTGGTCATCTTCATGACCCAGTCTATGGCCAGTAGGAAGAGGAACGGAGACAGCAGACACCCCTGCCTGACACCAGTTCTGACCTGGAGCTCCCTGGTGAACTGCCCTTCGTGGATCACGCGACATGTCATGCCATCATAGCTGCTCTTGATCAGGCGGACGAGCTTTGTGGGTACACCGTAGTGTCGTAGGAGTTTCCACAGAGTCTCTCGGTCCACACTGTCAAATGCTTTCTCATAATCCACAAAGTTGACGTACAGCGGGGAGCTCCACTCCAGAGACTGTTCCACGATGATGCGGAGAGTGGCGATCTGGTCTGTACATGATCAGTTCTTCCTGAATCCTGCTTGCTGGTCTCTCAGCTGGGGGTCAACAGAGCTCTTCATTCTCTCCAGGATGATCCTGTTGAAGACCTTTCCTGGTACTGACAGCAAGGTGATTCCTCTGTAGTTGGAACACTTGCTGAGGTCGCCTTTCTTGGGAAGCTTGATTAGGTACCCCTCCTTCCAGTCAGACGGCATCACCTCCTCTTCCCAGATCTATCCAAACAGTGGGTACAGCATCTCCACTGTTGTCTCTAGGTCTGCTTTCAGAGACTCTGCTGGGATGCCATCTGGGCCTGCTGCTTTGCCGTTCTTCAAAAATGCCACTGCTCTTCTGATCTCTTCCCGGCTGGGTCTGTCGCAGCTGATGGGTAGGTCGGTCTCTGCCGGCTGGATGTCTGGGGGGTCGGGTGGGCTAGGTCTGTTCAGTAACTCTTCAAAATACTCGGCCCATCTGTCGAGTTGGTCTGCTCCGTCTGCAATTGGCTTGCCTTCTTTGTCTTTTACTGGTCTTTCTGTATGGCCATACTTGCCTGACAATCTTCTGGTAATGTCGTAGAGCTGTTTCATGTTGCCGCTGCCTGCTGCCTTTTCTGCCTCTGCTGCCAGGCTGTCTGTGTAGGCCCTCTTGTCTGCCCTGATACTCCTCTTCACCTCGCGGTTGGCTTCTGAGTATTCCCCCTGTGCCCTTACTTTGGCTGCTCTCGTGCGACTGTTGTTGACAATTGCTTTCTTCTGCTTCCTCACTTCTATCTTCTTCAAGGTCTGTGCCGACAGCCAGTCCTTGTGATGGTGTTTCCTGAACCCTACAGTGTCTTTGCAGGTTGAGTTCAGCGCCTCTCTAACTGCCTTCCACTGCTGCTCTGTGGTGACCGCCTCCTCTTCACTTACTAGCTCCTGTAGCGCTTGAAACCGGTTGGACAGCACCAGTTTGAACTCTTCTCTAACTCCAGTTTCTCTCAGGAGGCCTACATTATAGCGCTGTCTTCTTGTTGTCTCTGTGCGGCTTTTCTTTAGCTTGAGCTTCATTCTTAAGGTAATTGATTGTACATTGCTTAACGTCCCGACAGCAACAAGGCTTTCTCAGGACGTGCCTGCACTGCTTGTGAAAAAAAAACTAAACAGAAAATTGAATGTATGTCGCCAGTCGGTCAAATACGTTAAATAAACCTACAACATGGGGCCTAAATAAAGCTAAGACCATTTAGCAACACACATCCAATATCAAGAGCTACAGGCAGTGCAGACAGTAGGGAGAGTTTTAAAAAGGCAAATACAGGTGAATGGACAAAGGGTAGACAGAAACACATGCCCCAGAATAGAGAGAAAAACCCACCCTGTGGGGCTGACCAGGGTGACCCTGGGAACTAAAAAAATACCTAACCCCACCCAAGTCCCCCAGGGCAGACCCGGGTGGGGTCATTCTTAAGGTAAGCAGATGGTGGTCGGAGGCGACATATGCTTCCCTCCTCACTCGAACATCTTGAAGGGATCTTCTAAATTTCTTGCTAATGCAGATATGGTCTATTTGGTTCTCTGTTGTATGGTCAGGGAAGACCCAAGTTGCTTTGTGTATCCTTCTGTGTGGCAAGATGCTGCCTCCAATGACAAGTCGGTTTAGAGCACAAAATTCTACAAACCTCTCCCCGTTCTCACTCATCTCTGAGCCTAGTCCCTGTCTCCCCATCACCTCTTCGTATCCGGTGTTGGCATTAAAATCACCCATGACGATGGTGATGTCTCGCTCTGCACATTTGTCCAAGGCACTCTGGAGTCGGTCGTAGAACTCTTGTTTCTCTTCCTCGTCCCTGTCATTAGTGGGCGCATAACACTGGATGACGTTCAGCTTGAGCTTTTTCTTGGGTCTAAAGGCTGCTGTGATGATTCTTGGCCCAAGAGGTTCCCAGCAGATCAGCGCTCTCTGTGCCACTGGTGACAGCATGAATGCTACACCTTCTGTATGGGGGGCATTCTCCTCTTCATGACCTGAATACAGAATCATCTCCCCACTTAACAGCCTTTTCTGGCCAGACTGCGTCCATCTGGCTTCACTGATACCTAGCAGGGAAAGGTTGTACTTTTGCATTTCCGCTGCTATCTGGGCGGCCTTGCCGCTCTGGTACATGGTCTTGACGTTTCATGTGCCCATGGTTGTATCCCTGGATAGAGAGAGGCGGCTCAGTCCTGTGGCTTCCGAAGACTTCCGGCTTTCACCACAGGACGTCATAAGTCTTCTGGTAAAAGAACCTTCCTCCTCCAGGAAAGGAATTACTGTTAGTCTTTTCGTCGGCGTTTTTGTAGCTATTTCCTTTTTTGCAGGGTGGGGAAGCTACCCCCACGCCCAACCCCCTTACTAGGAGGACCAGGGTTTTTCTGTCGGGGTCACCTTCCCTTATACCATGTTGGTTCACGGCACCTTATTTCATTCGGTGCACCCCTCTCACGAGGGACCCCCTATCCACCACCCAGGGGACGCGCCTCAACGCCATATGGTCCCAGCGCGAGGACTGACGATGCAGCACGATCGTTAATAGTAGCAGGTCAAGCGGAACCCGCATTGTGATTTTGACAGCACAGCGAGTATGGAAGGTTTATTGTACATTCTCATGGACAATTATGTCAAAGGGATGCCGGAGAACATCAGTACATGTGTACACTGACATGTGTGTACACCACACCGATGACCTCGTGACTTGCAGTATTGACCACGTTCTGCCTTGTGACGTTTGCTATTAAATATGCACATATTCAAAACGAGGCCAATGCAGACGATAATCTGCGCCCTCGGGTACAAAAACAACACACCCTCCAAACGATGAATTTTGACATTTGGCATTGTATAAAAAGTTCTAAGTTAGTACACAAAGGACCCATACATAATACTGTCAGCAGTATCTGTTGCAGACAGTTTTCTGACTGTGATGAGATGCTTGATCCTGGGGAAAAAAAAACTTTAAGGTAGTGATCTGGATGTAACAAACTCTAAAACGGCATAAGCACTGATTTGCTCATCTTTACATCTGTGTACATTTTTGATGAAATTATCTTACTTATCTAACTTAACTTATAACTTATAACTTACTGTTTAAAACAAGTCTTATGATGATAAATGGCGGCTCTTCAACATTTACACAAACATGGATGAAACGGTTGTGGTGTAGTTCTATGAATTCGTATAAGCTTTTATTTCCTCTCCTTCTAGTGTCGCAAATTTAAGTCATAATCCATCAGAGATCAACTTGTAGACAGTTCGTGCGCTGTCTCTGATATTTGACTCCTTCTCTCAGTGCACAATGAGTGTAACGCGTGAAAACCAAAACACTAAAACAACACATACACGCAACATACCGGTACTACAGTAAACGGTTATACAAAGGCCTCAGATTTTATGGCCATGACATTGTACATGGATCGGTATACCTCACGTACCTTTTTCACACTTACAAACACAGCTTATATGCAGGTAGTCTTAGCCTCAGTTATAAAGAGTGCACCTCTCCTGCAATACTAAGAACACCAGTTTCTTCAGTGCAAGAGATCTTGTACATTAGGACACTGAGCCCTAACATCCAATTTTTTTAGTTTCTCTCCTAAAGACAGGGACTGAGAGAGATCACAATACTTCAATACTGGACGCGCAAAACTAATCCTGCACTATTCTTGAACTATCATGACTGGTTCTTCTCATGCTACAGGTTGTCAGCATTGATTGTGCTTAAATTGAACCCAGCACAAGCCTCTGCAAAGAAAGTAGTAGACACTGCAATAAAAAATAACCAGAGCTATTTTTGTTCAAAAGGTCTTCAGAAATAAATCCAACACAAACAAAAGAAGCCCACACTGCAGGTAGAAATTAATACTAATAACCACAGTTTTTTTCTCTGCTTCACAAGAGGATTTCATAATAAATCCAACACAAACCTACACACAGGCGAGCTATAAAAAAGTCAACATTGAATCAAACTCAAAATTAAGCTCAGTACATTCTGCGTTGAGGCCGACAAAATTAAATCCACGACAAACCTGTGTAAACAAAAGAAGTCAACAAACGCCTCATCATTCAAGCAAAAAACCACTGTGAACAAAAGCCAGGAAGTGGTGACGATATCCTTACCTGTACTTGTGAAAACTTGATCCTTCTTGATTGGAAGATTTGTAACTTTCAGTAAACATCAAATGAAAACCTGTCAGGCAAGCAATTGGTTCATGACAATTCACACAATAGTCCTGGCCCAATTAAAACTATACTTCAGAATTAACCTCTTCTCTGCCATTGGATAGACTGTTTTTGAAACCTTCCTTAGTTCAACACCAAAGATCCCCCACCATCCAAGGAACTTGGATACAAAATGGTATCAGCAAGAGGCACAGACCCCCATGAGCCCCCACAGTTGCAGCTGGATTGGAATCACATTTTCTCAGCAGTGTGTGGGTTAAGAATAATATTGATGTAATAGGTCCATCAAGTCCATGCAAATTAGAAGAAAACATTTGTTAAATTTTGAATGCTTGTAGTAAGAATAAGAGTTGAAGAACAGACCAGTTCAATGCTAAATTTTACTGACCATGGCACAAACCATTGTGAGAACCTTTCCACCACGAGCTGAAAAAATCAACAGCTGGTGGAACGGGCAATGAGGTGGTGGTGTCTAAACTCCAAAAGAAAGAGGCAAATAAATCATTTTAAAGTATTTTGGGGCTTGGAGTGGGGGGTATGGGGAAACTACCCCCCCCCCCCCCAAAAAAAAAAAATAAATAAATAAAAAAGAAAGAAAAAAAATAGGCAACACTCAACTCATACTGTAGTAGCGCATTGGCTAACTTATAACAATTATATTGAAATAAACCATGAACACGGACCAAAATAAATGCAGACAAACCTACTGTGAATGCCGCATACCCCTACCCCTTCCCCCTAATCAACAGCAGGGGAAAATAGGGTACTGTACTAATCACTAAACAAAGATTATACTGGGACTTGGTCAATCCACACAGATTTGGCTGTACCTGACACCCAGCAGATAAAGAGTGTAGCTGCGGCAGCGCGTTTCACGTGGGCGGTTACAATCTAGTCTGACACCCCCCCCCCCCCCCCCCCCCCTTGTATGTTTAACCCAAAAACACCCTCAATATGACGTTGGCAAATCTGGGGTCGACACAAAAAGGCATAGATTTTTTTTAGCCCCTGCGAATGTAGGAGCTCATGTAAAGCTATGACTCTTGCATGTGGATAAACTAGAGCTAAATGATGCAATGTACCCTAGTACTTCTACCCGGGCTGTGACACCGACTGCCAGGGGTGTGTATTGTACAGCCAACAAATTGCTACTGGGGATGGTTGGCAACTTTATTCCCTCTCAGTCACGGTTGTTCCCCTTATCTGTGTCCCGGAAGTGAAATCGCAGGGCCTCACCAGAATCAAAGACTCTCGTTGACCAAGATCGGCTTCCGCTGTTCCTCTCACTGCGGGCGATACTTCAGGTTATGCAAACAATGCACTAAAGAGACTTCTGGTGAAGGGCCGCAGTAATTAGCATAGCGACAGACGTCCCTTGTCTACTACTGACACTAGTGACAGTTCCAAAACCCATGAATTAAAGTTACCTACTCCTGGCAGTAAGAGGTCAATAGTCACAGTCTATATCCTTTATAAATGTGTTTATTATAACTGTATAACTGGACAAACGTCAGAACATAAATTATGAAGTTTGAATGTCGAAAATGACAGAATTTTCTGGTCTTTTTCTCCTTTGTGCACTGGGGAGTTCCTTTCAAAACGCTCAAAAGGCAGTAGAAAACCTCTGGTATGTGTGCATACTCATGTGAAATTGAGAAAATAAGAATAGAAAAGTCTTAATTAAGGCAAGACAACACTAAAAACCCATTGTATCTGCAAATTTTAGAAATCAAAACCTAACCTGGATCAGAAAGCTTTAAGTTAACACTGGGCATTTAATTCTAAACAAACATCTGTATGTAACTAGTCACAAAATTCTTCTCCACGAACAATTTTTATCAATTAACAAATCAAACAAATTAAATCAATTACCTTATCAAACAAAATCACAAGCAAAACTGAATCAAAACATAAACTAGAAACAAGAAGCAGTTCTTCATTAAAATTTAAGTCATAATTTAGAGTTCTTCTGACAAAACCTGCTCTCATTCACAAAATGCTGTCAAATTTCAAGCTTGAAGTCATCACACGCTATGCAGTGAACCCTACAATAAATCTTTCCCTGCCACTAGACACACATTTTGTTTCTGAAATCTTGTTTATTCAATGATCAAAAGCCACAAACACTCAAGAAACCTGGCGAAAAATTGCTCTCAGCAAGAGAAATAGATCTCCATGACCCCTTGCAGTCACGGGGGCTCATGATGATCTAGGTCTCAGCAGTGAAAGGGTTAAAACTCTGTCAACTTTTTAATGCTCACTAAATACAGCACATTTCAAGACATTTACTGATAAACACATTTTAAATTTCAATGATGCACCTAAAATCTTCCAAGAAACGCATTTAGTGCTTATTTACAGTGAAAGCGGCGTTCCATTTCTTTAGACATCTCAACACAATCCTAAAACTCTCTAAACAGATGCTGCAGGTGGCTGCTGAGTCAATATATTTTACACAGATTGGTACTCGGCACCTAAACATTTGATGTTCATCATGCTCTGAAAAGTGTTTTTATTTCCCACATTCGCTTGCACTATTTTGCACATGTAACTCAGAAAATAAAAAGGTCAAAATATCAAAATTTTAAAGTTGTCTTCTGAAAGCTACATCACAACTCACGAGACTTGTTGAGCATGGATGTTCTTGGGTAGTACCAGAATAATTTGGTGCCCACATGTGCCACGTTACTCAAGCATCACCTTTAACCCATTACATCATGAGGTTGAATTTTTTTTAATTTGCTTGTACTTGTAGTCATTGTCCTACAGTTTACAGTTTAGGAGGTAGATCAACCATTTTAGTTCAAGGGTGGCACCGGAATAGCTTGGTGCCTTAGGCGCCAAGCGATTCTGGCACCAACCACCAACCTTGAACTATTGTAGTCAAAATTATTTCAAGCAATAGTGTATCAGGATGAAAAGGTGTAAACTATGATGGTCGATCCATCTTGTAGTAATAAGGGGCTGGATGGCTTAAAATGTAGGCCTACTGGGGTGGTACAATTTGCCTAATGCTTATTTTTTATTGTGTAACCCTTTGACTCCCAGCAGTATTCTATCAAATGATTTCATTTAGATATGGGAGTCAAAGGGTTAAACATGAATTTCTGATGCCTGATCCAAGACACTTTTCAGTTTTACAAGCTGACACCACTGAAACAAATGTCACAATGTTGTAGACAGCTGTACATTTGGCACACGTCATAAATGCCCTGCTCACACTTTTTGCACTACATGAACCTAATAGCTAAAGGGCATATTAATATCCCGAAGTGTCCAATGTCAAGTTGACAAGTTCTCTGCATCGTGGAAGTTTACTTCCCAAAGTGGACACCACCAAGCTCATGTGTCTTAATATGTCAAAGCATTATCTTGGCCTGCAGTCCACCAAGCATGCGGGTTCCACAAATTTTCTCTCGCCTATACTATCACACTTTTAGTTTTGCTTTGGTGCCTTAGGTATCATAAAAAACCTGCATTTTGTTGTTGTGTAAGCCCCGCAGTTTTTATTAATCTGCCTTTTTGTATCCAGCGGTGTAACGCTGTATTCTGATTTCCGAGAGAGGTGAATGCACCTGCAAACCGACTGTAAACAGCCCTTGGCCCTGGCCATTCTACTTTGTATCAGGAATCAGTTGTATTCCATCTTCAACAATACATGACTGGCTATCCGTCAAATCACAAAAGAGTCACTAGACATAATTCCTCAGCAGTAACTGACAAATAACTTCACTGACAACCCCTAACAGCCAACCTACCCGCTATTTTGAGTGTCCCTCATTTGAATAGCCTCAGTTTGACCAACCAAAAAGACGAGGCGGAGGCAGAAGCAACTTCAATGAGCAGGTTCGTCAACGTTCAAAGACACTTTGATGGCTTTGACAAAGTGAAAATTGTAGCTTCGCCAAGGTCTCCAGTGAAGTCAAACTGCGGGATATTAAGACACCCATAAGGCACATGACCTAGGCATATCAGACTCAGTTACACCATGTTAACCCATTTAACCCCGACTCCTTACAGCAGGAGATGGATTGACCATGATAATTCAAAGGTAGTGACAGATTAGCTTGGCACCTGATGGCACCATTCTTACAGGTGCTACCCTTTAATTATCATGGTCGATCCATCTTCTTCAACTGCAGAGTTTACTCTGAAATTTACGCATGTATATGGGTCATTGGCCCACAAAGAAAAAAAGATGGGTGGGCCTTTAGGAACACATGAAAAGAAGGGCCCGTTGCCTACATTAACCTAAGGGTTATTGACCCCTCAGCTCAAAATGTTATGGGTCATTTTTGGAAATCATGCGCCAATGGCACAGGGCGCACTCCAAAAATGAACCCAGCAACTGGCACAGTTAGGTGACACTTCCAAAATTTGGCAAATGTGGTTTGGGGTAAAATAGGTGAATTCAGCACCAAAGGCACACATTCATGAACTGAAGACTGAAGAATAAAAATAATAATACCATTATTATATAGGCGCTTTTTCTCAATTTTGGACGAATCGACTCAAAGCGCCGCGAACTGAAACCCAACACGCACACTCACGTAACAGACACGGATTTACGCCATTTATGACAAACACAGTACAAGACAGAGATTTTTGATCGCTTGTATTTGAAATTTGTAAAGTGGCCTGAAACCGGTACCAAAGTGTGGGGGGTGGAGGGGGGTGGGGGGTGGAAGAACCGGAGAACCCAGAGAAAGAACCCCCGACGGTCCGCCCGAATTAACGGTGACACTTACCAGAGGAGAAATGTCCGACGCCAGAACCCGTTTTCGAACCTCGCACCTTTGGCATTGGTGGCAGGCGCCTTAACCACTGCGCCACGGACCGCCCCAATCCATCAACATATATCTACGGTTGGTAAGTCATTTTGTGAAAGTGACCTTGTCCCTCACAACATGTTCATGGTATAATGCTGCACAAAAGGACTAACTTAAGTTTTGTTTAATTATGCAGCACTTCTTCTCCTTTGCCACAATGGAAAGATACCCATGGGCAAAAGAGTATAAACACATCTGTCGTTACGTGCACCTCCACACACGGTTTGTGAAAAGATGATTTAGGAAGGAAAAAAAACCCATTGAGAACCCATTTTATATCACACAACCTCTGCCCTGGACAATTACACGTGGACTGTAAACCTATTCCAAACCAGCATTCACTTTTACAACACAACCTGCAACATCACCTAAGGGGTTGGCTTTGGTGGGAGGCGGCATTGGTGTTGAACCTGGAGTACACCCATTCCCCTGTTTCCTGTGACAAATCCCTGGGGCCAGTGGTACATTTCAGCCCTGGCGGCTTCCTCAGTTTCAGAATATAAATAGCTTGCCCATTTTTGCCAACAAACGGCACACATGATCATGAGTCTGTGCAGTTGCATGTGCTCACAAGAACCTTTCTAACAGACACAGATGAAATGCTCCTGATGTGTATGAAAACATAGTTGCACGGGCTCACGACAACCTCTGTAAGAGACACAGATGCTCATGAGTCCGTGCAGTTGCATGGGCCCACGAAAATCCGTAGGTTCTCTTGAGCCCATGAATCTGCACGGACTCATGAGCATCAATGTCACCATTTGAAAGGGGGTTGTTCGAGCGACTCGAGTCAGGTGTGCTGTGACACAGGTGGCGCCTTGCTCGGTTGCTTTATACCTCACCTCCCACTCCCACCCTTCATCAAAGAACGGAAGGCAGCACGAACACCCCTCTCACTTTCAAAATGAAATGTTTGTAGAATCCTCTACAAAGCACGCGGTGGTTCGCGGGAGATGGATCCACCTTCATAATTCGGGAATACTGCCTGTGACTGGTTCTCCTAGTGCTTAAAGGTGTGGACTTTATGCACACTGGTTGTCTCAGCTGCAGCGAATCGAGGGAAACAACCAGGTGGACACTTTCCTGTCTATGCTGACTGACACTGACATACGGCGTCTGGCACGGTTGGCGCTGAAAGTGAAAATGTGTACTTTACCTCCACCCCACCACCACCTCCCTCTTTCCCCCTTGGTCTGGTCGGGTCAAATTTCAGCGCGACACATTCAGTGAATCGCTTTGATTCAAATCTTTGTTGGGTTTCTTTGCCGGCGAACTGTAGAACATCTATCAGAGACGGTCCCCAACAGGCACAAACAAACTGATAAAATTCTGAATAGAAAACACACGCAGACACTGCATGAACTCTGCTGAAAATTGCTTTCACTCCCTTCTGATTTAGTACAAGGTTGGAAAGTTCGTATTTTTACAGGCACAATTTCAAAGTTTCTTTGTGAAATTTTTCCTGTCCTTTTTCTGACGGTTGCTCTTTTTGTCCTAGCGAGACCTGCAAGCCACTACCTCAACAAAAGCCCTATCGTAGCGCTGCAGGAATCACCTTGGAAAAAAAAAATGCTACGACAGGTGAGGTGCTAAGGTTTTGTTTTTTTAAGTTTCTGCCGCCTGTTTGGTATTTTTTTTTTAGTACAAAGATGATGTTTCAATATAAAGCTTCTGCTTATTTTGAATCAGAATACACATAGGATTGTACTGTGAGTAACATTTCTAAAAAAAAAAAAAAAAATGAAACACTCGGTACCAACCAGCAACAACCATATTTCATGTTAAACAGAACAAAGTAGTCAAAAAGAGACTGATACAATTTTGGTATGGGTTGCAATTTTGGTCAAGGTGATTCATGCAGTACACACATTTGCTGATGATTTACTTAATTATGTATCATACTGTTGTTAACTTCGCTTATCACAAGCTCAGATATAGATGGCAAACATTGGACATATTATAACTATAAGACACTTTTTCTGAGATCATGGCTACACTTTTTCTGTGCAAATTTCTTTGCTTAACAAATTTCAAACATAGGACCCAAACAAATCATAGGTCCCCTGTACTCCCTCCGGGTCCATGAGGAGTTTTTTTTTTTTTTTAGGATGCCTCTTGAGGATATTTGGAGTGTTGTCTATGCTTATGGTACAAGCTGGTTATCCAACGTGATTGCGCTCACGTTCGTTGTCGGGAGTCGTTCGTTGCAAACGAAACCTCACTATCACCGCCCACATCACAATCGAACATTTCTATGATAGCAACATATTACAAAGACACGTGTTACTGTACATCTACAATACTATCCTTAGAGTTAGACAGAAGCCGTCTGCAAAGTTGAGCCCAGTGTACAAATTGTGGACTCTTGAGAGAGAATGGGTCGTCTTATCAGCAGAGGGAGCAGATAGAGGTGGGGTCAGGTTCCAATACCACTTACCTAACCCTCAGCTGGCTCATTTAATCTGCAAGAAGCTGAGATGTTCATGCCCACATGCATCAACAAGAGTTAGAGAATGTATTTCATGCTCACCAAGATCGACTTCAGCTGATTCACAATTACGGACGTCGTTTTTCGTTTTTCGTAAGGCGAAAGAATTTAATGTTTTTGTTTGTCATGTTCATTCGGCACAAAACTGTTCAGTGTTGTGCCGACTGAGCAAGACAAAAAAAAAAAAAAAAAAAAAAAACACTTCTGCGAGAGATATTGATCCTCACGATTCACTGCGTCTGCTGGGCCAAAACGAAGATATAATTCTTGCTGGCACTTTTTATTTGTGTTCTTGAGGCAGGGAAGACTGAGATTTCAAGGATTTTAATCTAAGATTGTACACCTACGCCTTGGTCAAAATGGAGCTTTTCTTTGTGTTAATTCATGTATAACAATGATGTGTCTGGTCGTTGGCGTCAGTTCAGCGGTGTTAGTGTTATGGGGTTTTTTTCTGCGATGAATTTTTTTTTTTTTTTTTACAAAAACAGTGAATAGATACAAAGTTGGTTAATGAACTCATCCAATATCTTTCTTGAAGCTAGCTGTATTCAAAATTTCAAATGAATATAACACAAATTATGGACTCAAATGCAGGTCAAACAACTTTGCATAAACGGCAATTTTTCTTTTTAATGAGTAATCCAATCTAAAAATTATGAAAAGTACTCCAAGATACATGTTGAAGGAAGCATTTCCTAATTTTTCAGACCTGCCAGCAGGTACGTACACAGACACAGGAGAAACAGAGTATGGAATTACCTGTACTAAAAAAAAAAAAAAAGGAAAACCCCTTTTCACTAGGGGTGTGTGGGGGCATGCTCCCCTGGAAAATGGTGAAAATTTACATTCCTGTATTTTTTGTGCACTTTTCATTTTGTGTGTGTCAAAGGTTTAAAAGTATACTAAAACTCAAAGTATTCAACAGAATATCCAAATGTTTATTCAAAATATACATCTGAATGTCTCTCAATTTTTTTATTTTTGAGTTTAATTATAAGTTAAATAAATATATATATTTTCTTTAATAATCTCTGATTAATCAGGTGTAAACATGGATTCCTTTTCTCTCTTATTTAATACTATGTACCATGGTCACTGAACTGGAGAAAAGTTATAGATTTTCAACATACTTTGATCACACTTTACTGGAAATACATTGTAATTAATTTATTCACCATCAAGAGTAGTATTTCCAGTGGCACTGCTTTAGCTTTCTTGTGTTTCGCTGTAGACACGTGAGCATCAAGAGCTACGCGACCGCGTGCAGCGTAGTTAATAACAACTCTGCACAGTTCGCAATACGCCAGCCCACAGGCTGCTAACTTGCGAATATACTGAGCACGGAGCTCGTCGTTTACGCTTTTCTCGAGCCAAGTCCACCTCCAAATATTCTTGCTCCAGAATCATCTATTAATATTATGTCACCACATTTAAGTATTTTTCTCTCCGCCATATTTTGACCAGACTACGCGGATTACCACTGACAGGCCACGGAACACAATGCCGTTTCTGTACTGTCCAGTCTCCTAGCCTTAGTCAGTCTCAGTCATCCCCTAATATTTCAATCTCCTAAAAAACACTACCGCCCACAAGCTGCACATTTGCCATGCACAAAATGTCAACAAAAACAGCACACTGACTGTCTCATTTCTTGGCTATGAAAATAAATGAACAAACACACTAAACATATCTCACAGTGCAGGAAAACAGGGTGCTGTGGCGCAAAACATGCAAAAACGCCTATAAAACTGCAAACGCAGCGATTTTTGGGCAAAATTTCAAATGGTCATGATTTTCTCAGTTTTCCAACTGCAAAGTCCAAACTCAATGATATGGTTACATTAAACCAGTTTCCAGTCTATGTCACATATGGCATGTGGTGCCTCTGACACTAGTGACAGGCCACGGAACACAGTGCCATTTCCGTACTGCCCAGTCTCTTAGCCTTAGTCAGTCCCAGTCATCCCCTAAAAAACACTACCGCCCACAAGCTGCACATTTGCCATGCACAAAATGCCAACAAAAACAGCACATTGACTGTCTCATTTCTTGGCTATGAACCTGATTCCTTACCAACCCCACACCCAAGCACAGCTGAAATCAGCGTGCCCCTCAAATCACTACGTCAAGCGCAACTCAACATAGGCCCACAATTGTCCACTGGATAAGATCAGGATGGTATGAATCAAAGCACCAAACATGTCTCCTCTCATCTAACCAAACATTTCCAGCAAATTCCAACATTCAGCCCTACTACAAATTTTCAAAGGCAAACATTATTTTTAAAAACACTGGTCCTCTTACTGCCTCAACTGCCCAATTTGAATATGTAATATGACCTGAAGCGACCTGTGCAAGCTAAAGCTAACGCCTCTCTCAATTTTGAATAAACGGTTTGGGGATATCCGCCACGTAAAGATCGCGAAACACGGTATTGGAATAGCGACTTTACAATTTTGTTTTCGGTGGAATATTTTTTCTTCGGCAGCTTCATTTAAGCGGAAATCCGCCCAAAAAGAGAAAAAATTCCATGCTCTGCTACATACACACACACACACACACACACACACACACAGCGTTTCCCACCAAATGTACATTCAACAGCACGATTCGGCATAGTTAGGCATGATGTAATTTGTATCATGTTACTTCACTTTCCGAGTATGATGTGTGCCCGCCTATGTTCGTCATTTGCATGCTACGGAACATGCTCCTACCAGCCACATCTCACAGTCTAATGTATTTTCAATACGGTAGACAAAAACAGTGCATTATTTGACTCAATAATGTCCAAAAACTTAAAGTGGGCATAATAAGTCGTAACATGGCGTCACTATACACCTGCGCTAACAAGTTGAGTTAATTTACAATTAGATGTACAATAACACTTACAGGTCAACTGGAATGAGCCAAGATCACAACTGTCTAAATGCTACATATTTGACAGGGTAGACTTAGCTAACTTAGCAACACAAAAAAAACAAGATCTTTCTAAAGAAAACCATGCTATCTGCAAGAGGCATCAGATTCTCTTGAGCCCCTGCGGCCGCAGGGGCTCATGAGAATCTATGCCTTTTGCTACCTAGATTGGCCCAGATAACCTACATCATATGACGAAGGGAGCCGCGGGGTGGAGGGGGGGGGGGACGAATTTACATCTACGGCTGTACATCTAAAAAAAAAAGCCACCCCAGAAAAACGGAAGATTGCGATCTACGCCACAGCTTATTCTATTTATGGCCCTGGATGGGTGGGGGTGTGATAAACAGCATGACCTTCCCCTCCGTCTTGGAGACCGAGGCCCGATCCCATTTCAGCTCACTTTCCTAGTGGCAAACGTTTTCGCCCTTCTCTACAAGATCGAAGAAGTGCAGTTCAAGGGAGGAAAAATGCAACATGTCTTTGGCTCTAAAGCGAGATTTTCTCCGCCTTTCTGTTTGACAGACTGGGTAGCGAAAGAGTGGGGGATGCCCCAACAATGCATGCTACCCTCGCACGCTCGCTCGCTCTTCCTTCAAGCTGCATGTGTGATGAAGATCCAAGTAGCGCTCGGCAATCGAACGGCTAGCACTACACAAAACCGAAATCGACCCCCTTCACCTATAGCTATCTACACAGCATTTCAGTACAATCCAGCAAAGAGAATAGTATGCTGGCAGAGGATGCTAATCAATCCGACTCTATGGCATGGGAATAATTAAACTAAACACATTACGATAGGTGTTTGCTTATCCTCGATACTATTCAACCCCAATTTCAGCAGGTTTCTCAAGCGGTTTGGAAATCCCTCCAAGTCGCCTCAACCGACTATGTACCCACTACTCGCTTGTGGTTCTGATTCACAAATCCTGGGGTGTTTGTACATGTAAATTATTCAAATGTCTACTTACCATGTCTTCCACTTCACAATGGCACGTCGCGTAAGAGAGTAGCAGCGCACAAAACCCATCATTATCGTCGGTAGCACACAGTGACCTCCATGTTTTGGAGAGGAATAGTGACCTCCGCATGTGACTGAAACGAGGCGCCTGATTGGTCATAACTCGGCGTTCACTCTTTGGCGGCAAAAGCAGACGAAACAAAACAATTTTACTTTTCATTTCGTTTTCACAGGAATACGTCGCTAACATGCACAAAAACACAGAACTTGTTTCTTTTTTGTTGTTATGTATGCAGTCTGCTACAAAAATCTGGGTCTGTTCTATTTTTACAACTGTGTGCACATGTTTTTTGTTCATTATAAAGTGATACTTTAGACGCATACATGAATCAATATAACTCATCGAAATGTCTTACAATATGATTTTGCTCGGCTGAAACATGTGTAATACGGGCAGTTTGCGCCAATACCGCATGAGGAAGGCGTTAGGGTAAACATTACAGATTTACGATGTTTTATTTAAGTTACGCCGATTCGCGAGTATAGCATGTCAGTCATGAAATAAAAAACCCGTCGCGCGTGTATTTGCCTTGTAATGATGTGTGTGTGTGTGTGTGTGTGTGTGTGTGTGTGTGTGTGTGTGTGTGTGTGTGTGTGTGTGTGTGTGTGTGTGTGCGTACACCAAATGACTGAACTGGGTTACTTTCTTTACCATCCTTATGCAATCTGGGTCTGTGTAAAATTTTGGGTGGCCAGATCAGAAACCCATTTTTTCTGAGGGTTGTTTCTGTATTATCTTTCATTCAAAATTCAGAAAAAAATATCAAAATACGATGTGCCCATTTTAACAGATTTACTTCATCGTTGTGTTTCAGGGATGCCCTGGGCCTGTGTGTGGACACGGAAGCGGCCGGAGTGTTTTCAGATCAATTTGATTGGTCCAACACCGATGAACGGAGTTCCTTCCCTTGCTTAAACGTCTTTCGTCTCCAACGGACGCACCGGTCATTCTCTCGCATTTGCAGAGGTATTTTATGCAATATTTCTTAGTTAAGAGCACGCCCAAATGTACTTGTTCAGTGCAGTTATTTAACTGAGAGATGCCTCCAATCCCCGTACCCGTTTGGCCCAGAAAAATAAGGCGTCTGCTTTCAAACGTGTCTTCGGCCGCACCGGCCGGGCCTGACCGTTGAGTCTTGTAGTAAATGATAATAGAACCCCACGATTTTAACAAAAGCTTTCTTCTTCAATGAAAGGAATTCGTTCAATAACCCCATTACAAGGTCAATCTGCCACGCGATTTTGTTTCTTCTTTCTTTTTTTTTTCTGACGTGTTAACTTGCCACATGCATGCACAGTAACTATCAGTTGACTTTTTTTTTTAAAAAAAACAAAAATGGCGCCAGATTTCAATCCTCGTTCGCAAAACTGCCTCGCGATTCGAAGAACGAACGTCCACAAACAGGTCTCGTTTAGGAATGTGCAACTGAAGTATCGCTTTTTACTGTATTGCCAGTTTTTAGTTCTCAGGGTCACCCTGGTCAGCCCCACAGGGTGGGTTTTTCTCTCAATTCTGGGGCATGCATGTGTTTCTGTCTACCCTTTGTCCATTCACCTGTATAAATTTGCCTTTTTAAAACTCTCCCTACTGTCTGCACTGCCTGTAGCTCTTGATATTGGATGTGTGTTGCTAAATGGTCTTAGCTTTATGTCTTGGCCCCATGTGTTAGGTTTATTTAACTCATTCTACCCCAGACACACCACGGCAGGATAAGGATCCACCATGATAGTTCAAGGGTGATGCCAGAATAGCTTGGCGCCTACGGGCGCCAAGCTATTCTGGCATCTCCCTTGAACTATCATGGTCGATCTGTGCCCTGCACTGCAATGCAGTCTTGAGAGGACAGGGGCAAAATTTAAGGATTTTGGTGTTGGGGTAGAATGAGTTAACGTATTTGACCGGCAGGCGACATACATGGCAATGTTCTGTTTAGGTGGGTTTTTTTTCACAAGCAGTGCAGGCACGTCCTGAGAAAGCCTAGTGGCTGTCGGGACGTTAAGCAATGTACAATCAATCTGATTCAAAATGTCAGTTGGTTTACATGGTTGTATTGGACATGTTCTCAGCAACACCATTTTGGTCACACCGGCTCAGGACTTTCTGGCACACACCCAGCGCCGGATGGCAGCAGGATGTCCAAACCCATCAGGATCTATGCTGCAGAATCATGGCCCCCCAGCCTCTGCCACAGAGGGTGCGTCTGGTAGGAGGGTGCATGGACGGCAGCGGAATGCCCCCAATTACAAACTGGTAAGTAAAGTGATTCTATGATCATCTTCATTTTATTGGCTGGCGTGCGTGCGAAGCAAAAGTGAGTTTATGTTCTGGGCCACTGGTCGTCCGTCCGTCGTCCATGGTAAACTTTAACTCATTCTACCCCAACACCAAAATCCTTAAATTTTGCCCCTGTCCTCTCAAGACCGCATTGCAGCGCAGGACACAGATCGACCATGATAGTTCAAGGGTGGTGCCAGAATAGCTTGGCGCCCGTAGGCGCCAAGCTGTTCTGGCATCACCTTTGAACTATCATGGTCGATCCTTATCCCAGGGTGGGATTCTTCCGCGTTTCCGCGGATTTCCGTGGAAATTCTTTCACAATTCCGCTGAAGCATATTTATTTTCCGCGTCTAATAACAACAAAAAAGACGAGAAAAAAAAAAAAAAATCTTCTTAAATGGCAAAAAAATCTCAAATGGGTTGGATTTGTATGCAGTTTGGTTCACTATCGCCCGACACTTCCGGTAGCTTTAGGTCGCAGTGGAAAATGGCGGTGAAAAAAGGATATTGTCCAAGACAGAGTGCCGTTTAGTGTGCATCTGAACATAAACTGGTACGCACATTCCATTTTTATACTGCAGATCAGGAGTGTCATAACAAAGTCCATTTTCGGGTGTGTTTGGTCTCGCTCCCCGTGTCGGTTTTTGGATACTTTGGCGAACGGTGGACACGCGTGCCTATCCCCCCCCCCCCCCCCCTCCCCCTGTCGTTTGATTTTTCGGCCGCTGAAAATGAAGGACATGAAACCACCCCCCCCCCCCCCACCCCCCACCCCCCCCCACCCCACCCCACCCACCCACCCACCCCCCACCAATGTCGTTTGATTTTCCGCGTTTTCTTTCTTACTAGAATCCCACCCCTGTTATCCTGCTGTGGTGTGTCTGGGGGTAGAATGAGTTAACGGTGGCATTTTCTCGGAGGCTATTCAAGCCACATTCTTCAAGCTTGGCCCAAGGATACTTTGTGGCAAGACCTTTTTAAACATGCCAATTTGAGTGACCTCTCTCAAAGGGTCACGCAGGGTTGACAAATGTGTGAAAACTGCTTGCATTTTCAGAAAACGTGGATTTTGACTGCTGCAGAAGCCAGCCCTCGTCACCGAGGTCACACATATGTCAATCGGTCATACACGGGATTACTCTTTTTATTCTTGTGCAAGGCCCCTTTAAACCAAAATTGGGCTGTTTCTGTTTCTAAGGCAGCTTTGGTTTTAATCTTTCTTTCTTTCTTTCTCCAGTTGGCAAATGGCGCCTGGGATGGACCCGAGACTGAGAGCAGTGCCAGCGCATCGCAATATGAGGGCAGTGATGACGAGGAGTTTGTTCCTGGCTCGAGCTCACCGGATTCAGAGGGTGTGTCAGCATCAATTGCTGGGATCTCGGACATAGACAGTATTGTATCGACTATGTTAGATTTCATCAAAGTGGCAGGTTTGGGGTGGCCAGGTGTTGGTGACGCTAGTACCAGCAAGGTGCAGTGTGCGTTAGGGGGTGGCAATGAGAATGTGGATAGGCAGGAGGAACATGATGCTGGAAAGAGTGGGGAAAGAGCACTTACAGAAGAAACGGGTGTGCACGTGTCGCAGAGAGGGAAAGGAAAGTACAAATGGGACAAGAAACATGCATGCAAATTGTGTGGCAAGCTTGTCTTGAAAATGAGCACGCACTTACAAGATGTCCATGCAGATGAGGCTGACGTTGCTAAAATTTTGTCGATGAAAAAAGGGACCAAGCAGAGACGTCGAGCATGGATCAGACTACAAGATGAGGGTGATTACATGCATAACGTTGCTGTTCTTGAAAACAAATCCGGATGTTTGATTCCTAAGTATCGCACCAAAACTAGTAAGGCAGATGACCTTCTCGCCTGTAGCCATTGCAAAGGGCTCTATCAAAAAAAGCTGATCTCTGTACACTCAAAACGTTGCTGTCAGAAGCCAGGAGGGTTTCAGATCACTCGGCGAGGGGACGCCGCTCGCCGTGGTCGGCTCATGCTTCCAATACCCTTAGACGTTGAATTTTCCTTCTACCACAAGGTCTTGGCTACCCAGAGAGATGATGAGATAAGCCGTCTCATCAGAACTGACCCCTTGCTTCTTGAGTATGGAAAGAGATTATTTGACCGCAGGGACATTGAAGAACACATGGCTGGACAAATCAGCACCAGGATGCGGGAGTTAGGGAGACTGTTGAAGATTATCAGAGTGAGGTCAGAAATGAAAATCGCAAGTTTAAATGCTGTGATCAATTCAGCTAGCTTTGATCATGTTGTCCTGGCTGTAAAAGAGCTAGCAGATTTTGATGAGGACACACATCAGTTCAAAAAAGGCAATCTCGCAATGCGCATAGGCCATGCTTTGAAAAAGTGTTCACAGATCAAACAGTCACAGGCATCCAAACAGCTTGGACAGGGTTCAGACGACAGGTGGCGGCAGGAGCTCTCTGAGGCGCAGCGGTTTGACTCCGTCTTCGACGGGGACTGGTATGATTGTGTGTCCGCTACAGCAGCCCAGTCGGTCGGGAAAATGACCATGAACAAACCCAAGCTGATCCCATCATGTGAAGATGTGAGGAAGGTCCAACAGCTTCTTGAGACAAGGATGGTTTCGGAAGATTATCCGACAGTGGTTAAAGCAACTCTTTGTGCTGTATCACTTTTCAACCGAAAACGAGGGGGAGAAGTTCAGAGAATGAAGGTGTCAGACTTCCAGAATGCTAAGATTGGATCGATCACCAATCAAGATATCTTGAAAGGTCTCACAGAGGTTGAGAAGAAAATGGTGAATCATTTTCAGCGAGTGGAAATCAGAGGCAAGTTTAATAGGAGTGTTCCCGTTTTGCTGACGAAGAAGATGATGACAACTGTGGACAGAATCCTTCAAATGAGGCAATCGGTGCCAGCTCTCGCTGATTCCCAGTACATCTTTGCCACACCTTCTGGTCAGAGGCCTTACAGAGGCCATGATGTTCTGAAGGCCCATGCCCTAGAAGCAGGGGTGTCATACCCAGCCATGTTCACATTTACTCAGTTGCGGAAACAGGTTGCAACTGTGGCTCAGTCAATGGCCATCTCGGAGTTAGACCAGGATCAGCTGGCAGATTTCCTTGGCCATGATATTCGGATACATCGCCATATCTACCGCCAACCTCAAGACGTCCTTCAAAAGGCAAAAGTGGCAAAGATTCTTCTGTCAGTTAACAATGGGATGACAGATTTTGAGAGTTGCATTAGAGCTGAGCTGGGCGATGATGAAGAGATTGACTTTGACAATGAAGACGCATCAGAAACTGGCAGAGAGGTCTCGGGGGGAACAGCACCTGTGAATGAAGCAAGTAGCAAGTCAGCAACACAGGAATCGATGAGCATGGCGGAGAAAAGACGTCCAGAGCCTGATGACAATCTAGATAGTTTTGATGATGACAGTACTGCGTCGGCTCCTGTTCGAAGGAAAGCTAGATTTACAAGAAAACCATGGGGGGAAGCTGAAGAGAAAGCTGTTCAAACTCGTTTCAAGACACACCTCGTCATGAACAAACTTCCTGGAAAGGCCGAGATACAGTATGCAATGGCGCTGGAACCTGCACTTAGACATAGGCGCTGGACAAACATTAAGGATTACGTCCGCAACAGACTGAAAAAGTTACAAAAGAAATGAATTGAGCCGCCACTCGCAGCATTTTCGATTTCATACAGATTTATTACATCAGTGTTATTATTGGGGTGGTTTCAGCATGTATAGCCTGCTTTTTTTTTTTTTTTTTTTTTTTTTTTTTTTTTTTTAATCTGATGGACGCCTGGATCATTTGTGACCCTCTCTCTCACAAAATCAGTCTTAAGAACTCGCATTTTGCATGTTTTGACATATATGCATTTATGAAAACTACAGTGTTTGCTGATTACTGTGATATATGACTGTATGCTGTAGTGCAAAAATTGTAAAAGCTGTTCTTAAGTGTTTAAAGTTGTTAAAGCCTCCGGCGGCCATTTTGAGAAAACAGCCTGTGAAGTTTCTGTGTGCAGCATAATTGGGGCCAAGGGCAGACTTTTAAAATCATTTTTTACCTATTTAATGGCATTTTTCATGATAAAGATTTTAACCATACGATACTTTGGTGTATGTAGAATACATTTCTCCCAAAAAGTGAAAATGCCCCAGATTGACCCCCCCACCACATATTATTGCGTGTAGTGCTGATTGGCTCGCTGCGAGTTAAGACTGGTTTCGTGAGAAAGGGTCACATTTTGTATACTGTATAACCTTTGGATTTGCAAAACGAAACAGCCGGCTGGGGACAAAAGACAATATAATAAGATAAGAAAACCATTGACAATGTAAAAATTGATTACAAGAGTGTTATTGGGGGGGGGGGGGGGGGGGATCATTTTGTAATATACTGCATGCCATTTTAAAAACTCTGCAAATGAAAGAATCAGAGCATGGAATTTTCCTCTTTTTGGCGGATTTCCGCTTAAATGAAGCTGCCATTCCGCCGAATTTCCGCCGAAAACAAAATCGTAAAGTCACTATTCCAATACCGTGTTTCGTGATCTTTATGTGGCGGATATCCCCAAATCGCGTATTGAAAATTGAGCGAGGCGTTAGCTTTAGCTCGCACAGGTCACTTCCGGTCTTCAGTGGAGTCGTAGTCTGGTCAAAATACGGCGAAGAGAAAATACTTAAACGCGGAGACAGAATAGACGTCAGACGATTCTGGAGCCAAGAATATTTGGAGATGGACTTGGCTCGAGAAAAGCGTAAACGACGAGCTCCGCGCTCAGTGTATTCGCAAGTTAGCCGGGCCTGTGGGCAGGCGTATTGCCGCGAACTGCGCAGAGTTGATATTAACTACGCGGCCGCGTAGCACTTGATGCTCACGTGTCTACAGCGAAACACAAGAAAGCTAAAAGCAGTGCCATTGGAAATATTACTCATGATGGTGAATAAATTTATTACAATGTATTTTTTTCCCAGTAAAGTTTGATGAAATTATGTTGAAAAATCTATATAACCTTTCTCCAGCTCAGTGACCATGGTACATAGTATTAAATAAGAGATAAAAGGAATCCATACTTACAGCTGATTAAGCAGAGATTATTAAAGAAAGTATATATATTATATAATTAAACTCAAATTTAAAAAAAAATGGAAAGACATTCAGATGTATTTTGAATAAGCATTTGGATATAAATATTCTGTTGAATACTTTGTTTTAGTATAACTTTTAAACCTTTGACACAAAAAATGAAAAGTGCACCCCAAAAATAAGAAAAAAAAAGCAAGATTTTTAGGTGGTTAAACTGCTCAGTTTCTCTCTAAAATGCACCAGATTGCACAAATTTTAATGTAAATTTTCAAAATTTTTTCCGGGGGGGGGGGGGGGGGGGGGGGGGGGGCATGCCCCCGGACCCCCCTAGTGAAAATGGGTTTTCCTCTTTTTTTTAGTACGAGTAATTCCATGCTCTGAAGAATGGTTGGTTGTACTGCCATACCATTTTGCAAATGAAAGAATGGCTGGTTGTTTGTTGGAGACGAAAGACGTTAAATAAAGGCTGAAGTTTCAAGTGATTTCTTATGTTGTCAGTTAGTTAATTAATGTCGGTGTTCTGTTCTGTCATTTTAACTCGTTCTACCCCAAGATCGGAATCCCCAAATGTTGACGTCGTCTTCAGAAGACTGCGTTGCAGTGCAGGACACAGATCCACCATGATAGTTCAAGGGTGATGCCAGAATAGCTTGGCGCCCATAGGCGCCAAGCTATTCTGGCATCACCCTTGAACTATCATGGTGGATCTTTATTTTGCTGTGGTGTGTCTGGGGTAGAATAAGTTGAGCCCAATGTTGAAGTCGTCTTGAGAAGACTGCGTTGCAGTGCAGGACACGGATCCACCATGATGGTTCAAGGGTGATGCCAGAATAGCTTGGCGCCCATAGGCACCAAGCTATTCTGGCATCACCCTTGAACTATCATGGTGGATCTTTATTTTGCTGTGGTGTGTCTGGGGTAGAATAAGTTAAGCCCAAATGTTGAAGTCGTCTTCAGAAGACTGCGTTGCAGTGCAGGACACAGATCCACCACGATAGTTCAAGTGTGATGCTAGAATAGCTTGGTGCCCATAGGCGCCAAGCTATTCTGGCATCACCCTTGAACTATCGTGGTGGATCTTAAATTTTGCTGGGGTAGAATAAGTTAAGTGTTCGTTTCTTCGTCTGGGTCTTTTTCTATCTTTGATATTTTTCCACACTTTTTGACCCGCATCATAGTCATACTGAGGCTAAATAGCTTCAAATCTGTTCACTGCCATAATTCTATGCAAGCTACATTACAGTACTTACAGATGAGGACATAGACCAATGGCTTTAGTTCAAGGGTGGTGCCACAATAGCTTGGCGCCTAGAGGCACCAAGCTATTCTGGCACTAACCCTTGGACTATTTCAGTTACACTAGTTGCACACACTGGTGTATTCCGAATGATAAGGGTTAATATTCAAAATGCTCTGTTGCTGTTTGTCTGAAACTCCAGAGTACCCCAAAACGCACAAAAAAGGTCCTTTAATTTCCAGAATACATTATGTTGATTCTCACATCAATGCCATGATAAACTGTTTTGCTTCAAAAGGACAAAACGCAGCAATGTTTAAACGATTTCCTCTGTAAAAATCATAATCGAAAGGTTTCGGGCCAGTGTTTATTGAATTTTGCACCATACTATGTAAAGAATGTTAAAGCACACATACACATTTAAGTTGGGAAAAAAAAATTAATGTGAAAAAGAAGTATTCCATGAACTTGACCTTATTACAGACGCCTACTGTTGTGAAGACACCCATTTTGACTGTAATGCCAGTTTCATTTGTGTGAGAGAGACACCCACCCACTTTATTGGCAGAAACCCATTTTTTCGGCATCTAGTGGCTCTGTTTCTAGAAAATGTCTATTTTATTTTAAGTTATAGAGCTTAGTTATAATGTGAGTTCTAAACATTCGCATCAATTCCAGAGCCTTAGAATAAATAGAAATATGGGAACCCATTTTCACATGAAATGCTAGGTAACCCACTCTGATGGTTGCGTCTCCCTGTGTGAGTGTGTGTGTGTGTGTGTGTGTGTGTGTGTGTGCGTACACCAAACCACTCAAATGGGTTACTTTCTTTACCATCCTTATGCAAAATGGGTGTGTGTAAAATTCTGGGTGACCAAGTCAGGCACCCATTTTTTCTGAGGGTTGTTTCTGCATTATCTTTCATTCAAAAGTCACCCCCAAAAAAAATCAAAATAAGATGTCCCCATTTCGCCAGATTTACTTCATGTTGTTTTTTGGTGATGCCCTGGGCCTGTGTGTTGACACGGAAGCGGAGTGTTTTCAGATCAACTTGATGATCGCCGATTGGTTAGCCCAACACCGATGAACGAAGTTGTTTCCCTTGCCCTTCCTAAAACGTCGTCTTTCGTCCCCAACAGTTCAACCATTCTTCAGCGTTTGCAGAGGTACTTTATGCAATATTTCTTAGTTAACCCTTATCGTTCGGAATACACCATTGTGTGAAATAAGTTTGACTAAAACAGTTTAAGGGTAGTGCCAGAATAGCTTGGTGCCTAGAGGCACCAATGCTATTCTGGCACTACCCTTGAACTAAAGCGATTTGTCTATATCCTTATCTGTAAGTACTATAATGTAGCTTGCATATGGCAGTGTACAAATTAGATGCTTTTAGCCTCAGTATGACATGGGTTAAGAGCACGCCCAAATGTACTTGTTCAGTGCAGTTATTTAACTGAGAGATGCCTCCAATCCCCGATACCCGTTTGGCCCCAAAAAATAAGGCGTCTGCTTCAGCCGTGGCTCGGTCCGTGTCTTCCTCTCTCTGACCGTTGAGTCTTGTAGTAAATGATAATAGAACCCCACGATTTTAACAAAAGCTTTCTTCTTCAATGAAAGGAATTCGTTCAATAACCCCATTACAAGGTCCCCCACCCGGGTCTGCCCTGGGGGACTTGGGTGGGGTTAGGTATTTTTTTAGTTCCCAGGGTCACCCTGGTCAGCCCCACAGGGTGGGTTTTTCTCTCTATTCTGGGGCATGTGTTTCTGTCTACCCTTTGTCCATTCACCTGTATTTGCCTTTTTAAAACTCTCCCTACTGTCTGCACTGCCTGTAGCTCTTGATATTGGATGTGTGTTGCTAAATGGTCTTAGCTTTATTTAGGCCCCATGTGTTAGGTTTATTTAACGTATTTGACCGGCTGGCGACATACATTCAATGTTCTGTTTATTTTTTATTTTTTTCACAAGCAGTGCAGGCACGTCCTGAGAAAGCCTTGTTGCTGTCGGGACGTTAAGCAATGTACAATCAATCAAACCATTACAAGGTCAATCTGCCACGCGATTTTGTTTCTTTTTTTTTCTGACATGTGTGATTGTCAGTGATCGAAAAAGTAACTTGACACATGCATGCACAGTATCAGTTCACTTTAAAAAAAAAAAAAATGGCGCCAGATTTCAATCCTCGTTCGCAAAACTGCCTCGCGATTCGAAAAACAAATGTCCACAAACAGGTCTTTCGGAATGTGCAACTGAAGTGTTGCTTTTTACTGTATTACCAGTTTTTAGTTCCCAGGGTCACCCTGGTCAGCCCCACAGGGTGGGTTTTTCTCTCTATTCTGGGGCATGTGTTTCTGCCTACCCTTTGTCCATTCACCTGTATTTGCCTTTTTATAACTCTCCCTACTGTCTGCACTGCCTGTAGCTCTTGATATTGGATGTGTGTTGCTAAATGGTCTTAGCTTTATTTAGGCCCCATCGGCATGTGTTAGGTTTATTTAACGTATTTGACCGGCTGGCGACATACGTGGCAATGTTCTGTTTATGTCAGTGTTTTTTTCACAAGCAGTGCAGGCACGTCCTGAGAAAGCCTTGTTGCTGTCGGGACGTTAAGCAATGTACAATCAATCTGATTCAAAATGTCAATTGGTTTACATGGTTGTATTGGACATGTTTGCAGCAACACCGTTTTGGTCACACCGGCTCAGGACTTTCTGCACACACCCAGCGCCGGATGGCAGCAGGATGTCCAAACCCATCGGGATCTATGGAAGTGGACAAGCACGCCCCTTCCTGGCACATGACCAAGGCCCATGGCCAAATTAGTCAGCTGCAGCATCATGGCCCCCCAGCCTCTGCCACAGAGGGTGCGTCTGGTAGGAGGGTGCATGGACGGCAGCGGAATGCTCCCAATTACAAACTGGTAAGTAAAGTGATTCTATGATCATCTTCATTTTATTGGCTGGCGTGCGTGCGAAGCAAAAGTGAGTTTATGTTCTGGGCCACTGGTCGTCCGTCCGTCGTCCATGGTAAACTTTAACTCATTCTACCCCAACACCAAAATCCTTAAATTTTGCCCCTGTCCTATCAAGACCGCATTGCAGCGCAGGACACAGATCGACCATGATAGTTCAAGGGTGATGCCAGAATAGCTTGGCGCCCGTAGGCGCCAAGCTATTCTGGCATCACCTTTAAACTATCATGGTCGATCCTTATCCTGCTGTGGTGTGTCTGGGGGTAGAATGAGTTAACGGTGGCATTTTCTCGGAGACTATTCAAGCCACATTCTTCAAGCTTGGCCCAAGGATACTTTGTGGCAAGACCTTTTCAAACATGCCAATTTGAGTGACCTCTCTCAAAGGGTCACGCAGGGTTGACAAATGTGTGAAAACTGCTTGCATTTTCAGAAAACGTGGATTTTGCTGCTGCAAGCCAGCCCTCGTCACCGAGGTCACACATATGTAAATCGGTCATACACGGGATTACTCTTTTTATTCTTGTGCAAGGCCCCTTAAACCAAAATTGGGCTGTTTCTGTCCTAATGCAGCTTTGGTTTCAATCTTTCTTTCTTTCTTTCTTTCTCCAGTTGGCAAATGGCGCCTGGGATGGACCCGAGACTGAGAGTAGTGCCAGCGCATCGCAACACGAGGGCAGTGATGACGAGGAGTTTGTTCCTGGATCGAGCTCACCGGATTCAGAGGGTGTGTCGGCATCAATTGCTGGGATCTCTGACATAGACAGTATTGTATCGACTATGTTAGATTTCATCAAAGTGGCAGGTTCGGGGTGGCCAGGTGTCGGTGACGCTAGTACCAGCAAGGTGCAGTGTGCGTTAGGGGGTGGCAATGAAAATGTGGGTAGGCAGGAGGAACATGATGCTGGAAAGAGTGGGGAAAGAGCACTTACAGAAGAAACAGGTGTGCACGTGTCGCAGAGAGGGAAAGGAAAGTACAAATGGGACAAGAAACATGCATGCAAATTGTGTGGAAAGCTTGTCTTGAAAATGAGCACGCACTTACAAGATGTCCATGCAGATGAGGCAGACGTTGCTAAAATTTTGTTGATGAAAAAAGGGACCAAGCAGAGACGTCGAGCATGGATCAGACTACAAGATGAGGGTGATTACATGCATAACGTTGCTGTTCTTGAAAACAAATCCGGATGTTTGATTCCTAAGTATCGCACCAAAACTGGTAAGGTAGACGACCTTCTCGCCTGTAGCCATTGCAAAGGGCTCTATCAAAAAAAGCTGATCTCTGTACACTCAAAACGTTGCTGTCAGAAGCCAGGAGGGTTTCAGATCACTCGGCGAGGGGACGCGGCGCGACGTGGTCGGCTAATGCTTCCAATACCCTTAGACGTTGAATTTTCCTTCTATCACAAGGTCTTGGCCTGCCAGAGAGATGATGAGATAAGCCGTCTCATCAGAACTGACCCCTTGCTTCTTGAGTATGGAAAGAGATTATTTGACCGCAGGGACATTGAAGAACACACGGCTGGACAAATCAGCTCCAGGATGCGGGAGTTAGGGAGACTATTAAAGATTATCAGAGTGAGGTCAGAAATAAAAATCACAAGTTTAAATGCTGTGATCAATTCATCTAGCTTTGATCATGTTGTCCTGGCTGTAAAAGAGCTAGCAGATTTTGATGAGGACACACATCAGTTCAAAAAAGGCAATCTCGCAATGCGCATAGGCCATGCTTTGAAAAAGTGTTCACAGATCAAACAGTCACAGGCATCCAAACAGCTTGGGCAGGGTTCAGACGACAGGTGGCGACAGGAGCTCTCTGAGGTGCAGCGGTTTGACTCTGTCTTCAACGGGGACTGGTATGATTGTGTGTCCGCTACAGCAGCCCAGTCGGTCGGGAAAATGACCATGAACAAACCCAAGCTGATCCCATCATGTGAAGATGTGAGGAAGGTCCAACAGCTTCTTGAGACAAGGATGGTTTCGGAAGATTATCCGACAGTGGTTAAAGCAATTCTTTGTGCTGTATCACTTTTCAACCGAAAACGAGGGGGAGAAGTTCAGAGAATGAAGGTGTCAGACTTCCAGAATGCTAAGATTGGATCGATCACCAATCAAGATATCTTAAAAGGTCTCACAGAGGTTGAGAAGAAAATGGTGAATCATTTTCAGCGAGTGGAAATCAGAGGCAAGTTTAATAGGAGTGTTCCCGTTTTGCTGATGAAGAAGATGATGACAACTGTGGACAGAATCCTTCAAATGAGGCAATCAGTGCCAGCTCTAACTGATTCCCAGTACATCTTTGCCACACTTTCTGGTCAGAGGCCTTACAGAGGCCATGATGTTCTGAAGGCCCATGCCCTAGAAGCAGGGGTGTCATACCCAGCCATGTTCACATTTACTCAGTTACGGAAGCAGGTTGCAACTTCGGCTCAGTCAATGGCCATCTCAGAGTTAGACCAGGATCAGCTGGCAGATTTCCTTGGCCATGATATTCGGATACATCGCCAAATCTACCGCCAACCTCAAGACGTCCTTCAAAAGGCAAAAGTGGCAAAGATCCTTCTGTCAGTTAACAATGGGATGACAGATTTTGAGAGTTGCATTAGAGCTGAGCTGGGCGATGATGAAGAGATTGACTTTGACAATGAAGACACATCAGAAACTGGCAGAGAGGTCTCGGGGGGAACAGCACCTGTGAATGAAGCAAGTAGCAAGTCAACAACACAGGAATCGATGAGCATGACGGAGAAAAGACGTCCAGAGCCTGATGACAGTCTAGATAGTTTTGATGATGACAGTACTGCGTCAGCTCCTGTTCGAAAGAAAGCTAGATTTACAAGGAAACCATGGGGGGAAGCTGAAGAGAAAGCTGTTCAAACTCGTTTCAAGACACACCTCGTCATGAACAAACTTCCTGGAAAGGCCGAGATACAGCACGCAATGGCAGAGGAGCCCGCACTTAGACATAGGCACTGGACAAACATTAAGGATTACGTCCGCAACAGACTGAAAAAGTTACAAAAGAAATGAATTGAGGTTCCCCGCCACTCGCGGCATTTTCGGTTTCATACAGATTTATTACAAGAGTGTTATTATTGGGGTGGTTTCAGCATGTATAGCCTGCTTTTTTTTTTAATCTGATGGACGCCTGGATCATTTTGTATACTGTATAACCTTTGGATTTGCAAAACGAAACAGCCGGCTGGGGACAAAAGACAATAATAAGATAAGATAAGAAAACCATTGACAACGTAAAGATTGATTACAAGAGTGTTATTAGGGGGGGGGGGGGGGGGGGGGGGGGCTGGATCATTTTGTAATATACTGCATACCATTTAAAACTCTGCAAATTGGAAGAATGGTTGGTTGTTGGGGACGAAAGACAATAATAAAGGCTGAAGTTTCAAGTGATTTCTTATGTTGTCAGTTAATTAATTAATGTCAGTGTTCTGTTCTGTCATTTTAACTCATTATACCCTAAGACCGGAATCCCCAAATGTTGAAGTCTTCTTCAAAAGACTGCGTTGCAGTGCAGGACACAGATCCACCATGATAGTTCAAGGGTGATGCCAGAATAGCTTGGCGCCCATAGGCGCCAAGCTATTCTGTCATCACCCTTGAACTATCGTGGTGGATCTTTATTTTGCTGGGGTAGAATAAGTTAAGTGTTAGTTTCTTCGTCTGGGTCTTTTTCTATCTTTCATATTTTTCCACACTTTTTGACCCCCATCATAGTCATACTGAGGCTAAAAGCTTCAAATTTGTTCACTGCCATAATTCTATGCAAGCTACATTACAGTACTTACAGATGAGGACATAGACCAATGGCTTTAGTTCAAGGGTGGTGCCACAATAGCTTGGCGCCTAGAGGCACCAAGCTATTCTGGCACTAACCCTTGGACTATTTCAGTCACACTTGTTGCACACACTGGTGTATTCCGAATGATAAGGGTTAATATTCAAAATGCTCTGTTGCTGTTTGTCTGAAACTCCAGGGTACCCAAAACCAAAAAAAAAGTCCTTTAATTTCCAGAATACATTATGTTGATTCTCACATCAATGCCATGATAAACTGTTTTGCTTCAGAAGGACAAAACGCAGCAATGTTTAAAATATTTCCTCTGTAAAAATCATAATCGAAAGGTTACGGGCCAGTGTTTATTGAATTTTGCACCATACAATGTTAAAAATGTTAAAAGCACACATACACATTAAGTTGGAAAAAAAAAATTAATGTGAAAAAGAAGTATTCCATGAACTTGACCTTATTACAGACGCCTACTGTTGTGAAGACACCCATTTTGACTGTAATGCCAGTTTTTGAGTGTGAGAGGCACCCACATTATTGGTAGAAACCCATTTTTTTTTTCCCATCCAGTGGCTCTGTTTCTAGAAAATGTCTATTTTATTTTAAGTTATAGAGCTTAGTTATAAGGTGAGTTCTAAACATTCGCATCAATTCCAGAGCCCTAGAATAAATAGAAATATGGGAACCCATTTTGACATAAAATGGTAGGTAACCCACTCTGACGCTTTTGTCTGCATGTGTGTGTGTGTGTGTGTGTGTGTGTGTGTGTGTGTGTGTGTGTGTGTGCACAAAACCCCTAAAATGGGTGATTTTCTTTGCCATCCTTATGGAAAATGGTTGTGTGTAAAATTCTGGGTGACCAAGTCTATCCCGTAGTTTTGCCGACCGTTGGGGCACCACTGATGACTTGGCAACCAGCTCCCTCCATTCCTCTCTGTTCTCTGCCATTCTCAGCGTATCGCCCAGCTTCAGTCCTGTCCACTCTGAGATATTGTCCTCCCATCTTTTCCTCTGTCTTCCTCTCCTTCGTCCTCCTTGCACAGTGCCTTGCAGGATTGTTTTGGCAAGCCCTGCTGAACGCGTGACATGCCCATACCACTTCAGTCTGCGTTTTCTCACAGTGGCTAATAAGTCTTCATAGGGCCCGATGGCTTGCCTGAGTTCTGCTTCCCACTTGCTCGTTTGTGATGTGATCTCTGTATGAAATGCCAAGCCCTGGTGACCAAGTCAGGCACCCATTTTTTTGTGAGGGTTGTTTCTGCATTATCTTTCATTCAAAAGTCAAAATTTAAAAAAAAAAATCAAAATAGGATGTCCCCATTTTCAGGGGTTCACATGATGTTGTGTGTTTGCAACGCACTGGGCCTGTGTGTTGCCAAGGCGGTCGAGAGACTCTATAGATCAACTTGATATCTGATTGGTCGGCTGCGCCGAGTGACATGAACTGAGTTGTTTCCGCTTTCCATTGTCTTTCGTCCCGCCGCCGCTGTTCCTTTGCAAAGATACAATTTTATGCAACTTCAGTAGCTCGCTTGAGCTTGCCCTAAGCACCACGTGAATTTTCTGTGTTTACGTACAGTGGCGGTGTGAGTGAATGCGCGTGATTCACGTGAGCGTGCTTGTTGGGTTCAGTTCGCGGCTACATTCTGCGCATTTAATTATATTATAAATATGAGAAATGCGCCATATAAATACCATGTAATAATAATAATAATAGTAAAAGATAATAGAACCCCACGATTTTAACAAAAGCTTTCTTCTTCAATGAAAGGAATTCGTTCAATAAAATCATTACAAGGTCAATCTGTCACGCGATTTTGTTCCTTTTTTCCCTACATGTGTGATTGTAATCGAAAAGTAACTTCACACATGCACTATGACAAAACTGACCAAAGTGGCGCAAGATTTCAGTGTGCATTTCAATCCTCGTACGCAAAACTGCCTCGCGATTCGAAGAGCAGACTTCCACGAACAGTTTTTTTTCGGATTGTGCAACTGAAGTGTCGCCTTTTACTGTATTACCAGTTATTGTTCATAGGGGGCTGGGGGTTACTTACTTACTTACTTACGCCTGTCAACCCTGCCAGGGTATAGGCCGTCGACGAGAGACCTCCAGCGACTCCTGTCCTGTGCTTCTCCTTCGATTTTACTCCAGGTGGTTCCCAGTCTCTTGATGTCTGCTTGGAGGTCTCGACGCCAGGTGTTTCTCGGCCTGCCTCTCTTCCTCTTTCCCTGGGTGTTCCATGACAGTGCCTGCCTAGTAATACTAGAAGCTGACTTTCTCAGACTGTGACCAATCCATCCCCATCTTCTTCGCCCAATTTCATTCTCTGCTGTTATCTGCTCTGTTCTCTCCCAGAGTCTGACGTTGCTGATCTTCTCTGGCCAGTGGATTTTCAAAATTCTTCTAAGGCACTTGTTTATGAAGATCTGTACTCTGTTGACTGTGGTTTTTGTCAATCTCCAAGTCTGCTCCATATAGGAGAACTGCTTTTACGTTGGAGTTGAAAATCCGGACTTTGGTGTGTTGTGACAGCTCTCTGGAACTCCACACTTTTTTCAACTGGAGAAAGGCTGCTCTGGCTTTACCGATTCGTGCTCTGACATCTGCATCAGTGCCGCCTTTTTTGTCTATGATGCTCCCGAGATAGGTGAAGGACTCCACCTCCTCCAACGGGGTGCCAACAAGCAAAACTGGTTCTTCCCTGGTTGCGTGCAGCCTCATTGTCTTTGTTTTCTGTTTGTGGATGGTGAGGCCCACTTGGGACGAGATGTCAGCAAGCCTTGTGGTCTTGTCCTGCATTTGTTGATGAGTGTGGGACAGTAAAGCCAAGTCATCTGCAAAATCGAGGTCGTCAAGCTGTGTCCACAGAGTCCACTGTATTCCACGTCATCTGTGCTCTGTGATCCTCTTCATGACCCAGTCTATGGCCAGTAGGAAGAGGAACGGAGACAGCAAACACCCCTGCCTGACACCTGTTCTGACCTGGAGCTCCCTGGTGAACTGCCCTTCGTGGATCTCGCGACATGTCATGCCATCGTAGCTAGAGCTGCTCTTGATCAGGCGGACGAGCTTTGTGGGTACACCGTAGTGTCGTAGGAGTTTTCACAGAGACTCTTGGTCCACGCTGTCAAATGCTTTCTCGTAATCCACAAAGTTGACATACAGCGGGAAGCTCCACTCCAGAGACTGTTCCACGATGATGCGGAGAGTGGCGATCTGGTCTGTACATGATCGGTTTTTCCTGAACCCTGCTTGCTGGTCTCTCAGCTGGGGGTCATCGGAGCTCTTCATTCTCTCCAGGATGATCCTGTTGAAGACCTTTCCTGGTACTGACAGCAAGGTGATTCCTCTGTAGTTGGAACACTTGCTGAGGTCGCCTTTCTTGGGAAGCTTGATTAGGTACCCCTCCTTCCAGTCAGCCGGCATCACCTCCTCTTCCCAGATCTTTCCAAACAGTGGGTACAGCATCTCTACTGTTGTCTCTAGGTCTGCTTTCAGAGACTCCGCTGGGATGCCATCTGGCCCTGCTGCTTTGCCGTTCTTCAAAAATGCCACTGCTCTTCTGATCTCTTCCCGGCTGGGTCTGTCACAGCTGATGGATAGGTCGGTCTCTGCTGGCTGGATGTCTGGGGGGGTTGGGTGGGCTGGGTCTGTTCAGCAACTCTTCAAAATACTCAGCCCATCTGTCGAGTTGGTCTGCTCTGTCTGCAATAGGCTTGCCTTCGTTGTCTTTTACTGGTCTTTCTGTATGGCCATACTTGCCCGACAATCTTCTGGTAATGTCGTACAGCTGTTTCATGTTGCCGCTGCCTGCTGCCTTTTCTGCCTCTGCTGCCAGGCTGTCTGTGTAGGCCCTCTTGTCTGCCCTGATACTCCTCTTCACCTCGCGGTTGGCTTCCGAGTATTCCTACTGTGCCCTTGCTTTGGCTGCTCTTGTGCGACTGTTGTTGACAACTGCTTTCTTCTGCTTCCTCACTTCTATCTTCTTCAAGGTCTGTGCCGACAGCCAGTCTTTGTGATGGTGTTTCCTAAACCCTACAGTATCTTTGCAGGTTGAGTTCAGCGCCTCTCTAACTGCCTTCCACTGCTGCTCTGTGGTGACCGCCTCCTCATCATTTACTAGCTCCTGTAGCGCTTGAAACCGGCTGGACAGCACCAGTTTGAACTCTTCTCTCACTCCAGTCTCTCTCAGGAGGCCTACATTATAGCGCTGTCTTCTTGTTGTCTCTGTGTGGCTTTTCTTTAACTTGAGCTTTATTCTTAAGGTAAGCAGATGGTGGTCTGAGGCGACATCTGCTCCCCTCCTCACTCGAACATCTTGAAGGGGTCTTCTAAATTTCTTGCTAATGCAGATATGGTCTATTTGGTTCTCTGTAGTATGGTCAGGTGAGACCCAAGTTGCTTTCTGTATTCTTCTGTGTGGGAGGATGCTGCCTCCAATGACAAGTCTGTTTAGAGCACAAAAGTCTACAAACCTCTCCCCGTTCTCACTCATCTCCCCTAGTCCCTGTCTCCTCATCACCTCTTCGTATCCAGTGTTGTCCTCCCATATTTTGGCGTTAAAATCGCCCATGACTATGGTGATGTCTCGCTCCGCACATTTGTCCACAGCACTCTGGAGTCGATCGTAGAACTCTTGTTTCTCTTCCTCGTCACTGTCATTAGTGGGCGCATAGCACTGGATGACGTTCAGTTTGATCTTTTTCTTGGTTCTAAAGGCTGCCGTGATAATTCTTGGCCCAAGAGGTTTCCAGCCCATCAGCGCTCTCTGTGCCACTGGTGACAGCATGAATGCTACTCCTTCTGTATGGGGGGCATTCTCCTCTTCATGACCTGAATACAGAATCATCTCCCCACTTAACAGCCTTTTTTGGCCAGACTGCGTCCATCTGGCTTCACTGTTACCTAGCAGGGAAAGGTTGTACTTTTGCATTTCCGCTGCTATCTGGGCGGCCTTGCCGCTCTGGTACATGGTCTTGACATTCCATGTGCCCATGGTTGTGTCGCTGGATAGAGAGAGGCGACTCGGTCCTGTGGCTTCCGAAGACTTCCGGCTTTCACCACAGGACCTCATAAATCTTCTGGTAGAAAAACCTTCCTCCTCCAGGAAAGGAATTGCTGTTTGTCTTTTCGTTGGCGTTTTTGTAGCTATTTCCTTATTTGCAGGGTGGGGAAGCTACCCCCACGCCCAACCCCCTTACTAGGAGGACCAGGGGTTTTCTGTCGGGGTCACCTTCCCTTAGACCATGTTGGTTCACGGTACCTTATTTCATTTGGTGCACCCCTCTCGCGAGGGACCCCCTATCCACTACCCTGGGGACGCGCTTCAACGCCATATGGTCCCAGCGCGAGGAGGTTGAGTTCAGCGCCTCTCTAACTGCCTTCCACTGCTGCTCTGTGGTGACCGCCTCTTCTTCATTTACTAGCTCCTGTAGCGCTTGAAACCGGTTGGACAGCACCAGTTTGAACTCTTCTCTCACTCCAGTCTCTCTCAGGAGGCCTACATTATAGCGCTGTCTTCTTGTTGTCCCTGTGCTGCTTTTCTTTAACTTGAGCTTTATTCTTAAGATAAGCAGATGGGGTGGTCTGAGGCGACATCTGCTCCCCTCCTCACTCGAACATCTTGAAGGGATCTTCTAAATTTCTTGCTAATGCAGATATGGTCTATTTGGTTCTCTGTAGTATGGTCAGGTGAGACCCAAGTTGCTTTGTGTATTCTTCTGTGTGGGAAGATGCTGCCTCCAATGACAAGTCTGTTTAGAGCACAAAAGTCTACAAACCTCTCCCCGTTCTCACTCATCTCCCCTAGTCCCTTTCTCCCCATCACCTCTTCGTATCCGGTGTTGTCCTCCCCTATTTTGGCATTAAAATCGCCCCATGACGATGGTGATGTCTCGCTCCGCACATTTGTCCACAGCACTCTGGAGTCGGTCGTAGGACTCTTGTTTCTCTTCCTCGTCACTGTCATTAGTGGGCGCATAACACTGGATGACGTTCAGCTTGATCTTTTTCTTGGTTCTAAAGGTTGCTGTGATAATTCTTGGCCCAAGAGGTTCCCAGCCCATCAGCGCTCTCTGTGCCACTGGTAACAGCATGAATGCTACGCCTTCTGTATGGGGGGCATTCTCCTCTTCATGACCTGAATACAGAATCATCTCCCCACTTAACAGCCTTTTCTGGCCAGACTGCTTCCATCTGGCTTCACCGATACCTAGCAGGGAAAGGTTGTACTTTTGCATTTCCGCTGCTGTCTGGGCGGCCTTGCCGCTCTGGTACATGGTCTTGACATTCCATGTGCCCATGGTTGTGTCCCTGGATAGAGAGAGGCGGCTCGGTCCTGTGGCTTCCGAAGACTTCCGGCTTTCACCACAGGACGTCATAAATCTTCTGGTAGAAGAACCTTCCTCCTCCAGGAAAGGAATTGCTGTTTGTCTTTTCGTTGGCGTTTTTGTAGCTATTTCCTTATTTGCAGGGTGGGGAAGCTACCCCCACGCCAAACCCCCTTACTAGGAGGACCAGGGGTTTTCTGTCGGGGTCACCTTCCCTTAGACTGTGTTGGTTCATGGCACCTTATTTCATTCGGTGCACCCCTCTCGCGAGGGACCCCCTTTCCACCACCCAGGGGACGCGCCTCAACGCCATAAGGTCCCAGCACGAGGGGGCTGAGGGTACTGCAGTAATTATGTATATATCTGATCCAAAATGTCAAGTTTACATGGTTGCATTTGACATGTTTGCAGCACTGTTTTGGCCACACTGCAAACCCAGCGCCAGATGGCAGCAGGATGTCCAAACCCATCGGGATCTATGGAAGTGGACAAGCACGCCCCTTCCTGGCACATGACCAAGGCCCATGGCAAAATTAGTCAGCTGCAGCAGGATAGCCCAGCCTCTGCCGGAGAGGGTGCGTCTGGTAGGAGGGTGCATAGACGGCAGCGGAATGCCCCCAATTACAAACTGGTAAGTGATTCTATGATCATCTTCATTTTATTGGCTCACGTGCGAAGCAAAAGTGAGTTTATGTTCTGGGCCACTGGTCGTCCGTCCGTCCTCCATGGTAAACTTTAATGGTGGCATTTTCTCGGAGACTATTCAAGGCACATTCTTCAAGCTTGGCCCAAGGATACTTTGTGGCAAGACCTTTGTAAACATACCAATTTGAGTGACCTCTCTCAAAGGGTCACACGGGGTTGACAGATGTGTGAAAACTGCTTATATTTTCAGAAAACATGGATTTTGCTGCTGCAGAAGCCAGCCCTCATCACCAAGGTCACACATGTTAATCGGTCATACACGGGATTACTCTTTGTATTCTTGTGCAAGGCCCCTTAAACCAAAATTGGGTTGTTTCTGTCCTAATGCAGCTTTTTATTTTTCTTTATTCCAGTTGGCAAATGGAGCGTGGGATGGACCTGAGAGTGCAAGCGCATCGCAATACAAGGACAGTGATGACGAGGAGTTTGTTCCTGGCTCGAGCTCACAGGATTCAGACGGTGTGTCGTCATCAATCTCTGAGATCTTTGACACAGACATATTGTATTGACTATGTTAGATTTCAAAGTGGCAGGTTCAGGGTGGGCAGGTGTCAGTGAAGCAAGTACCAGCAAGGTGCAGTGTGCGTTAGGGGGGTGAATTAGGGGGTGGCAATGAGAATGTGGATAGGCAGAAGGAACGTCACGTTGGGGGTGGGGAAAGAGCGCTTACAGAAGAAACAGGTGTGCACGTGTTGCAGAGAGGGAAAGGAAAGTACAAATGGGACAAGAAACATGCATCTTACAAGATGTCTATGCAGATGAGGCAGACGTTGCTAAAATTTTGTCGATGAAAAAAGGGACAAAGCAAAGACGTCAAGCATGGATCAGACTACAAGATGAGGGTGATTACATGCATAACGTAGCCATTCTTGAAAAGAAATCAGGATGTTTGATTCCTAAGTATTGCACCAAAAATAGTAAGGTAGACGACCTTCTCGCCTGTAGCCATTGCAAAGGGCTCTATCAAAAAAAGCTGATCTCTGTACACTCAAAACGTTGCTGTCAGAAACCAGGAGGGTTTCAGTTTGCTAAGAGAGGTGAGGCGGCACGACCTGGGAGGCTAATGCTTCCAATACCCTTAGACGTTGACTTTTCCTTCTATCATAAGGTATTAGCCAGTGTGATGAAACTCTATGCTCATGCATAGTGTTCACACATTAGGTTAAATACGGTACGGTTTTTGTTAACGCGTTGTTTTGTGCCGATAGTCCGTGAGGCCCATTGGTCACGTGAAATCTTTAGGACATGGTTAACACGGGAGTTTTAGTGAGTTCTGTTATAGTGAGTTCTAGGCGAAAGCTCAGTCTGGCAGAGCAGTAAAGACATTAGTACGGGCTTTCTTGTTGGAGGAAACAGATGTGTTTGAGATACCTAGCCCGTATTCCAAGACTCTGAAACCTAGAATTCAGGTATGTTTCTAATATGTAATATTCATAGTTGCTTAGTTAAAGACAGTATGCGTTGCTAAGAGTAATTTGCTTGTATAGTGTTGACCGGTTTGGTTCATGTTGGTTTAGAATTCAGTGAAGTAACCGGTGTTTTGGTTTACAGTTATTTACCCCGATGGATAAATAAAGGAATGGTAGTTAGTTCATGTACCGAGATGGATAATTAAAGGAATGTAAGGTGTGTATGCCTAAGTCGCTAGGAAGGTAGTACGTGGTTGGTTAAGCATAGTCTTTTCCTGATAGTGACAGAGATATGGGGGGTGTAATGAAAGTAGTTCGGGTATGAAGCACGTGTGTGTGAATAAACGTGTGAGTTGTTTGTATCGGCCAGGTTATGTAATGTTTCTCATGTCATGCAATATGTTCTGTGTTTAGCAAGCGTTACGTTTTGGATTCTTCTTGTTGTTTAGAGTGCTTGTAAAGAGGGAGCGACGGACGCCGAGACGTCAGTCACCAGACCTAACGTGAGGTCATCATCCCTGCAGCTCTTTACTCAGGGAGTGAAGCGATCGGGACCGAGATACCCGAGTCAAATCAAGAACTGCGCTACGGTACGAGTACGAGGACGTCCGTGATAAAGAGACAGGACGACAGGAAAGAGCGTACAACGGAGGACTTGCACGCCTAGACGTGAGAAGGACAAACGTAACCAGGCGATAACATCAAACAGGTTGGAGACAGTGAGAAACTAATACTTAGCCTGGCAAGGAGATAGTGTGTGATGTGTGTGTGATGTGGATGCTGGGTGTGGGGAAATGTGTATAGTTTGATAATCATTTAAGCGTTTCTTTTCTTTTATTGTATAAAGTTACTTTCATCACCATCGTCATGGGCGATTTTAATGCCAAAATAGGGGAGGACAACACCGGATACGAAGAGGTGATGGGGAGACAGGGACTAGGCTCGGAGATCAGTGAGAACGGGGAGAGGTTTGTAGATTTTTGTGCTCTAAACCGACTTGTCATTGGAGGCAGCATCTTCCCACACAAAAGAATACACAAAGCAACTTGGGTCTCACCTGACCATACAACAGAGAACCAAATAGACCATATCTGCATTAGCAAGAAATTTAGAAGATCCCTTCAAGATGTTCGAGTGAGGAGGGGAGCAGATGTCGCCTCAGACCACCATCTGCTTACCTTAAGAATGAAGCTCAAGTTAAAGAAAAGCCGCACAGAGACAACAAGAAGACAGCGCTATAATGTAGGCCTCCTGAGAGAAACTGGAGTTAGAGAAGAGTTCAAACTGGTGCTGTCCAACCGGTTTCAAGCGCTACAGGAGCTAGTAAATGAAGAGGAGGCGGTCACCACAGAGCAGCAGTGGAAGGCAGTTAGAGAGGCGCTGAACTCAACCCGCAAAGACACTGTAGGGTTCAGGAAACACCACCACAAGGACTGGCTGTCGGCACAGACCTTGAAGAAGATAGAAGCGAGGAAGCAGAAGAAAGCAGCGGTCAACAACAGTCGCACGAGAGCAGCCAAAGTAAGGGCACAGGAGGAATACTCGGAAGCCAACCGCGAGGTGAAGAGGAGTATCAGGGCAGACAAGAGGGCCTACACAGACAGCCTGGCAGCAGAGGAAGAAAAGGCAGCAGGCAGCGGCAACATGAAACAGCTGTACGACATTACCAGAAGATTGTCGGGTAAGTATGGCCATACAGAAAGACCAGTAAAAGACAAAGAAGGCAAGTCTATTGCAGACAGAGCAGACCAACTCGACAGATGGGCTGAGTATTTTGAAGAGTTACTGAACAGACCTAGCCCACCCGACCCCCCAGACATCCAGCCGGCAGAGACCGACCTACCCATCAGCTGTGACAGACCCAGCCGGGAAGAGATCAGAAAAGCAGTGGCATTTTTGAAGAATGGCAAAGCAGCAGGGCCAGATGGCATCCCAGCGGAGTCTCTGAAAGCAGACCTAGAGACAACAGTGGAGATGCTGTACCCACTGTTTGGAAAGATCTGTGAAGAGGAGGTGATGCCAGCTGACTGGAAGGAGGGGTACCTAATCAAGCTTCCCAAGAAAGGCGACCTCAGCAAGTGTTCCAACTACAGAGGAATCACCTTGCTGTCAGTACCAGGAAAGGTCTTCAACAGGATCATCCTGGAGAGAATGAAGAGCTCCGTTGACCCCCAGCTGGGAGACTAGCAAGCAGGATTCAGGAAGAACCGATCATGTACAGACCAGATCGCCACTCTCCGCATCATCGTGGAACAGTCTCTGGAGTGGAGCTCCCCGCTGTACGTCAACTTTGTGGATTATGAGAAAGCATTTGACAGTGTGGACCGAGAGACTCTGTGAAAACTCCTACGACACTACGGTGTACCCACAAAGCTCGTCCGTCTGATCAAGAGCAGCTATGATGGCATGACATGTCGCGTGATCCACGAAGGGCAGTTCACCAGAGAGCTCCAGGTCAGAACTGGTGTCAGGCAGGGGTGTCTGCTGTCTCCGTTCCTCTTCCTACTGGCCATAGACTGGGTCATGAAGATGACCACAGAGCACAGACGAAGTGGAATACAGTGGACACTGTGGACACAGCTTGACGACCTCGATTTTGCAGACGACTTGGCATTACTGTCCCACACTCATCAACAAATGCAGGACAAGACCACGAGGCTTGCTGACATCTCGTCCCAAGTGGGCCTCACCATTCACAAACAGAAAACAAAGACAATGAGGCTGAACACAACCAGGGAAGAACCAATCTTGCTTGCTGGCACCCCGTTGGAGGAGGTGGAGTCCTTCACCTATCTCGGGAGCATCATAGACAAAAAAGGCGGCACTGATGCAGATGTCAGAGCACGAATCGGTAAAGCCAGAGCAGCCTTTCTCCAGTTAAAAAAAGTGTGGAGTTCCAGAGAGCTGTCACAACACACCAAAGTCCGGATTTTCAACTCCAATGTAAAAGCAGTTCTCCTATATGGAGCAGAGACTTGGAAATTGACAAAAACCACAGTCAACAGAGTACAGACCTTCATGAACAGTTGCCTTAGAAGAATTTTGAAAATCCACTGGCCAGAGAAGATCAGCAATGTCAGACTCTGGGACAGAACAGAGCAGATAACAGCAGAGAATGAAATTGGGCGAAGAAGATGGGGATGGATCGGTCACAGCCTGAGAAAGCCAGCTTCCAGTATCACTAGGCAGGCATTGTCATGGAACCCCCAGGGAAAGAGGAAAAGAGGTAGGCCGAGAAACTCCTGGCGTCGAGACCTCCAAGCAGACATCAAGAGACTGGGAACCACCTGGAGTAGAATCGAAGGAGAAGCACAGAACAGGAGTTGCTGGAGGTCTCTCGTCGACAGCCTATACCCGGGTAGGGGTGACTGGCGTAAGTAAGTAATAAAGTTACTTTAGAAAGGGAGCCCGTGTGTTGAGTTTTACCGCATGAATGCGCCCGTCTGAGTCAGTGGCGGTGTATGCGTCTGTTGCGTGAGAGTCTGTACGTGCGACTGAGAGAGATGCAAAAGAGAGATTACAAGCCCACCCATTTAAGAAACAATTAATTTATTTGATCCTTTCCGTAAATAAACAAACGCACTTGACCAAATACCTTCAACAGCTTTATCTGCCCAGTCAGGCCACCCGGCCCCTTGGAAACAAAGGCTAGTTAAAATATCAATGCTGTCACTGTTGGCACGTTCCTGAGAAATAGCGGTTACATCCTGTACACTCCACCCACCCCCTACCCCCACACTCCACCCCCCACCAACCTTGCCCCTTGGAAACAATGGCTAGTTAAAATATCAATGCTGTCACTGTTGGCGCGTTCCTGAGAAATAGTGACTACATCCTGTACACTCCACCCACCCCCCTACCCCCACACCCCCCACCAACCTTGCACACACACACATACCCACCACCCTACAAAGCCCCTCACACCACCTCCCACCAACCTTGCACACACACATTAGGTCAAATTATTCCTTTTTGTGTCAACGCTTCAAATGTATGTTACTAAGCCACTAGGACAAATTTTTACTGCGGGGCAAATCTTGAATGTATTACAAACCTAAAATATAGGTTTTCTTCCGAATATGGAGCACCACGTCGTTCGTAAATAAATAAAAGTTCCAACGTGAGGAAAAATAATTTTGTTACGACGTCTGTGAAAAGTTTTCACTTCGTGCATCGTGACTGCTACAAACATTAAAAATAAAAGACAAACCCCACAACTCCCAGTGATAGACCTCAATGATTCAAGTTACTATACACCCACGAGTGTTTTTCAGATCGCGGCCAACTTACGCCGAGGAGAAAATTGGGTGTGAGTGGTTAGTTTTGAAACCAGATCCCTGTTGCGTGCAGTTTATTGTCGTCATAACCTGACCAGAGTAGGGAGAGAATAAAATTAGACAAGCTTTTGTGTAGTCATTGTGAGTTTACTAGATTGCATCCCTTTCATGACCAGGAAGTTGTGCTTGAAAATCGGTTGTGAAACGGTTTCCTGTTTATGCTCAGTGTGTGTGACGAACCTTAACAATCAGCCTTTCATTCAGTTTTTATTAGCCTTGTCGCGTGATGTGCCCCCACCCGGGTCTGCCCTGAGGGACTTGGGTGGGGTTAGGTATTTTTTAGTTCCCAGGGTCACCCTGGTCAGCCCCACAGGGTGGGTTTTTCTCTCTATTCTGGGGCATGTGTTTCTGTCTACCCTTTGTCCATTCACCTGTATTTGCCTTTTTAAAACTCTCCCTACTGTCTGCACTGCCTGTAGCTCTTGATATTGGATGTGTGTTGCTAAATGGTCTTAGCTTTATTTATGCCCCATGTTGTAGGTTTATTTAATGTATTTGACCGGCTGGCGACATACATTCAATTTTCTGTTTATTTTTTTTTCACAAGCAGTGCAGGCACGTCCTGAGAAAGCCTTGTTGCTGTCGGGACGTTAAGCAATGTACAATCAATCAATTGTCGCGTGATGCATTTAAATTGAAACCAGATCACGGACATTTGTGTTGCGTGCGTTTTATTGCCTTGTTTACCCAACCAGAGTAGGGAGAATAAAACCAGACAAGCTTTACGTAGTCATTATTATAAGGCTTGCGGTGTGAGTTAGTTTACTAGATTGTGTCCCTTTCATGACCAGGAAGGTTGAAATCGGTAGTGAAACGGTTACCTTTTTATTCTCAGTGAACAATAGGCCTTTATGCTCAAGCTTTTGCGTAGTGATCATTACCCTGTCGCGTGATTTGCCAACTCTTACATTAGCTTATTTTTATTGGCTTAAAATATTTTATCCAATCGGTACCTAGGGCTTTCAAGATAAAACACAACTCCTAACAAGGCACCGGCAAAACCATGGCACAAAACATTATCAAGCGATGCGGTCTTTTCAAAAAGTGGTTTAACACTTGCGAAAGAAAAGACAGTCTTTTCAGACAAGCATTGCAACTACTGAAGGATAAAGCACAGGATTTAGAAAAAAGTTTATGTGATATTGAAAATGCGATTGAGAAGTCTATGACGTTTTTGGTTACGTACGAAGATGAAGGTAATAAGGAGGAGTTCAACAATGAGATGATAGAGTATGGTGCACTAAATGAAAAAAAAAAAAAAAAATTGAAAAAGATAAAATTCGATGTGATCAAAAGATCAGATTGAAAGAGAGAGATATACAACTGAATGAACAAAAAGCAAAAAATCTCAAAGAAAAAATAACAGAATTAGAAAATGATTCCTTATTTTTAAGCCTAGCTGCGTCTATAAAGGAAATGAGAATAAAAATGCGACAGCAAAGTGGAAGCAATGAGAAAAAGTGAGTGTTAAACCGCTTAGTGAAAACCGCGATGTAAGCTAATAAACAGGCTCTCAGGGTAAATTTGATACATTGTACTCTTTTACCATAGTAGTCATGTGTTGGGAAACACATACACACAGTATAAGTTTTGTGACTTAGCCCCGGGAGTGCTGCGTGTATGTGTTTTTTTCTAACATGTGTTTTTCCTCTAGGATGTACTGACAGCCGAACATGTGTTGGGAAACACATACACACAGTATAAGTTTTGTTACTTAGTCCGGGAGTGCTGTGTGTATGTGTTTTTTTCTAACATATGTTTTTTCTATAGGATGCACCGACAGCCCAACAAAAACATACAAACGCAAATTACACTTGAGAGCTAACACGTTTGGATTTTGTGGTTTGGTGCAGTTAGAAGACCACGGAAATTGTTCATCCAAAATGGGTTGTCAAAGGTTAAAGACCTTTCTGACGAGGCTAAAACTAAGCCGAAACAACCCTGAAAAGGTAAGTGAATACTTTTAATATATGTGAGCGCTTAGTCGGCACTCAGAAATGTTTAGTTGCGCATCATAAATCAGATACAAATATATATTTATTGCTTCAGCTTTTTCAGTTTTTTTCTGTATTTGAATTGAGATTCCGTCACTACCGTTTTCGATAGTACGGCCAGAGCCATGAAGGAAATTATCGTCCGTAGAACGCAGATCTAGCCACAGTGCGTACTTGTCTGTCAGGTATTCACCGATTCTTACGTCATATAGATGTAGATCTTTACATGCTATGTTAGCCGATTTATCTCTAATTCTCCCCCCAGCAAAATACTTTGTGATCTCATCATGGTGCTGATATCCCTGCATTCCCGACGAAAAAACTTGGTTAGGGCGGCCTTCGATTGTACAGGATAAATGTGTAATTTTCGGATTGTAGAATTTTTTTGAATCTCCTTGGTAAGGAATTTTTGGTTCAACAAATAACATAAGAATGCCTTTCAGTGACCTAGCAGGTGTGTTCAAGTTTATGTTCCACATCGGGTCGCTTTTGTCTTTATTGATTAAACTGTGTCTAATCACTCGATCATAATAAATTGGAAGTCTTGACTGGTACTGATTTTGAATGAGTCTGGCTAGTTCAGTATGTGTGACAATCTCATATTCCAAAGAAATGTTAGAGATCTTGTATGATGCATTGAGATCCGTTGATTTGATAACTTTGGAGTAGTCATTAAAGATTAGTTCGAAACTCAGGCGGTCATTTAGTGCTCCTTGGTAATAAGGCGAATGCCCTGTTAGGATTTCAAATTCAAGTGGAATGCAAAATCTGGTTCCATATGTTTCTGCCACTATAACGTCCTTGGCTTCTGTTGTTTTATCACTTGCATTTATTCGAATTTTTATAATGCTATCTGACTGTATGCCTTGATAAATACTATCCTCTCGTTCTTTTTTTGTAAGCCACAAATCTTTGTAGCAGTAAAACACATCAGCATCGTCAAGACTAAACACTTCCTGTCCTTCAAGTTTAACTTTAACATTCTTAATAATTGCTCTACCTAGTGTTCTTTTGTCATCTGTGTCTGATAAAAGTTTGATATTAAATGCAAGGCGTGCAGTACCAGGAACAATAACGTCACTGGGGCCTAGGTTAGGAAACTTGACTGTAAGTGTTTGGTTCTGGTCTATAGTACTAGGATTGTTAGTGATAACGATTGATTGTCTAATGCCCTTAACACCAAGAGGCTCACATAGTTTTCTGTATGGGTCTAACTTTGATCCGTAGGACTGTGCCATTTTTATTATGCACAATAAAAAAAAATTAAATTAATAAAACAATGACAGCAGGAGGATTTGGTCATGATATTGAAATGGATGCCATGAATAACTATGATACTGGTGCAACAGTTAATAGTTCAATGGATATTATAAGTAGAGGGAACCGCGAAGTTTTACTAAGCAAAGTGAACTCGTTTTATGATAGTGTTGGTGACCGCCCAGATGAAATAGATCCTAATCAGTTTGAATATGAAAAAGGTCATTTATATTTAAACACTGTTGACAAAGGAAAAGTACAATTGACTAACAAAAGAGACCCTGGTAAGTTTAGAGCTTTAAGTACAATCAAAAGTGAAGGCGGTGTTAGCACCTTGCGTCAACTTGGTATTGGAGGTAAACAGTTACCACCTCGTCTTGCTAGTGCTCTTCACGATGCGCAAACAAGACTGCCGACGGGACAAGAAATTGAAATGACTGAAGTAACAAGACTGCCAGAAATAGCAGACAAGGCAATACAAGAAACTTCATTTACAGAAGGGCAAATAAATGAGGCTATGAAAACAATGGGTGACTCTCCTTTGACAATGCGGGAGTTAGCAGGCTTAGATAAAACACTGCAGACAATCAGAGGTGAGCTTGTGAATAATGTAGCCAAACTAGGCGAGATTGATAATCGCATTTTAAAAGAAAAAGAAAAATTAGCTACAGCTGACAATGGGAATTATGACACAGAAATGAAAGAAAGAATACAACACAGATTAAATGATTTGCAGATAGAAAGATCTGCATGGCTAGAAGTGATTGAAATTGGAAAAGAAAAACTGAAATCACAAATTAACAGAATTAGAGAAACTATTCAGAAAATACTTCACGAAGATACAACTTTGGCTGAGAGATTGAAAACACTTTTCAGAGAGCAGGGTATCACCATTGCAAGTTTAATTACTGCTCTTGGATTTATTATAAGTACTGTTGTGTTAGCTGTAACAGGAGGACCAGGGGGTAGCGGTCCGACCCCTCCAGTTCCATCAGACCCAAAAGATTTACAGTCATGGGTAAAGAAACAATTGTCTGATATTTCAGATTTGCTTAAGAAATTGGCTCTGAAAGCGATGGATTCATTACCCGGTATTTTAGGCACAGTTTTCAGTTGGCTTATTAGTACAGCGGCGAAGGTAGTGGGGTTTATGGCAGAAAATGTGTGGGTCTTTTTGGTAACAGTAGGAGGGTTAATGGTAGGTTATTTAATGAAACAGGTAAAGAAGTAATATACCTAATCCTGTTAATCCTATTGTCAATGCGGTTTTTTCTGACTCATGTGTGACAGGCGTTGGTGATGACGTTTGGGGTGTTACTGGCGTTACTGACGTTACTAGCGTTAATGGTTGTATGGGTGTTGGAGCAGGGGAAGTAACCGCCTGTATTGGTTTTAACATATGTATAGGCGCAGTGGTTCCTCCTAAATTTACAGATTTATTGAGGCCTAATTTCTGATCACTCCCAGCAACAATTATTTCGTTATTATAATTTGTTATTGTACCCATTTGGAGTTGAAGGTCAGAAGGCAACATGTATAACCCGATGCCAACTACAAAGTCAACTTTTGATCTAGCATATCTGAGAACGTCTTGATAACGCTGTATGCTTGACGGGAGATCAATTACTGAGTTGATCGAGTCTTCCAAGTTCAATAAAAATTGTTTTTGAGCCTCGAACTTTTCACTTCCATTCAAAATATTCGATTTTGTTTGAGCTTGTGCTCCTAGAATACACCACACATATGTTCTGATAGACTCATTAATGCATTCGACTCCTGCTTGTGTAAACCCTTCACTCTTATCTAAGACAAATGTGGTCCAGGCATTAGACTGTTTCTGTTCAATTGAGCCTAACCAGACTTGTGATTTTTGTGAAAATGAAGTGTAACCAGGGTAATAATCTTGAGGGTATTGTCTGTGACTCATAGCATAATACAGTGTACCCCTGCCGTGGTGATCATCAAGTTTTTGTGTGAAGTCATACCGGGGGCTTATGTTAAATTCATTACAAATCCGTTCAAACGCTTTCATATCCATGGGGTTGTTATACCTGTTGAAACTGGATTCAGTTGGTAATGGTGTATGCAGTTCTGACAGAATACATCTAAGCTGGTAATACGTGTGGAAATGATACACAGACCTAATCAGTTTGTTTGAGTGATTCAAGTGATCTGTAAATGAAACACCACAGCCTGTAGTTGAGCATAGTATAGCAAAGTTGAGTTGGTTTTGAAACATCTGTAGTGGACTTGAAGACCACTTTCTTGCAGTAGCATCGTCTGTTATTGGAGGGTTTAGGTAATGATCAAAAGGGTTGGGTACTTTGACTTGAAATAAATCTTGTTCGCTTACAGCTATGTCGAGTTGATTTAGCTCAATTATTTTCTGTTCATAAGTAGGGGTGACATTATATTTGGCATCCACATTAAATTGAAATGTGTTTGTAGTGGTAATGGTTGGTGATTTAAATTCCATCCTTTTTTTATGTGATAATAAAAATGTTTATTACCTTAACAAATCTTGACACGAGCAAACTAGTGTGGTTAACTAATGGGATTGATAATCGTGATGGTAGCAAGGCTGTAGCTATCCATGAAATGTTCTATACAGTAAAGTGGTTTAATGTAACGGATGATAAAAATTATTCTGTAAGTGGAACTCTTGATGGTTTAGAAAAGGGTGATATTTTACGAGCTGGATATTATGACTTTTGTACTTTAGCTGAATGGCTTCAAAATGAATTTAAAATTAAAGCAACTTTAAACCCAGCTAATTTACTTGTTACAATTGAATTTCTGAAAAGTGGTCAGTTTTCTTTATCAATTAGTCTTTTATTATTACTTGGTTTTTTAGGTAAAAAAATAACACATCCAGACGAAGATTGGTCACAATCAGATGGACATCTACTATCACCAAATAAATTAAGAATAACTGGAAGATAACCTGTTCATTTTTCAGTACACACAGTGCTAAATGTTTATTTAAAAGAACTGAACACTACTGAAAATGTACACAATGGAAAGCCTTCAACTTTGTTAAGATGCTTGCCGACTGGAACTACACCATATTGTGAAAGTGTGGTTGCTAGATTTCCTAATTTGCAGTTTAAAAAATTAGGTTCTAGTTTCTTTGAATCACTGTGTTTATCTGTAACTAATCAAGATGGTAAACCAGTTGTCATGCATGATTTTTATGTTGTGTTGGAAGTAAAATAAATTTTATTTTTGTTTTATAAAAATGAGCGGTCTTGGTCCAAAGCCGAGAATTGTACCAGTTTCATGTCCGTCAATAGAGTTGAAAGATTTGGCTGACCTGCAAGATTTTGATAAAGAAGGTGAAATAGGAGAGGTGTATGGCCTTGAACTTGTGTCCGTTGGATTGTACAAACAAAAGGCAATTGAAGATGTAAAAGATGGCGCGTTTCCTAAACTTAGTCAACTTCGTGATGTTACTGTTCCTACTCCTGAGAGCACAGCTTAAAATAAGTGGGTAATTATTCCTACCCCTGTTCTGCTTGCACCTATTCCCATTGTATGGGACATAAAGTTTGTTTTTATCAGTCCTTATGTTTATTTTACTGATGAAGGTGCCTTAGTATTTAGAAAAGTTGTTAACTCTGAGCCAATGCTTGTAAGTCTTGTGCCAAGCTATTCCGAAACCAATAGCAGAGAAAAACTGAAACTTCAAGAGTATGGGAAACGAAGGTATCTTCTTACAAATAGGAAAGTAGGACAGATACTTCTATTTCGTTTGTACCAACAAATTTTACTATAGATAGAGATGCGACAATAGTTTTTGAAATTCTCATGAGATCTGTGGAAGCTGTGAAAGAAGCAGATATTGCGCAGGGAATCAAACTTATGTGGGATAGCACAGTAGCAGAGTCAACAAAGGTTGTTATTGCTATTAGAAAAATCAATACAGATTTTGAAGTTTCGAGTAGTGTCCCTGCTGTTAAGGTAGTGATTGATAAAACAACTCTAGTTTATCTAAGTTTCATAAAACTGGAACACATAGATCTTGTTTCATTTTATTACGCTAGCAAATTGTATACCTTTGAAGAGTTGCAAAATAAATTAGAAGATTAAAATATATTCGCCATAAAAAATGCCACCACTGTATCCACAAATACCACCTGAGCTGCTTGAGCCTGTTGAGCGTGATAAAACATTACAGACAGACTCATTCTGTTTAATGAATATTACAGAAGCGTTGAAGTATTTGGAAGGAGAACAAGCAAAATACTCTCGGTGCAAACGCCATTACAAAATGGTTTTCAATTCTGTACACAACACATCAATGGCCATGGGGGTGGTTTCGGCAGGATTATCTGTAGGAGGTATAGCTCTGTTTGCAACGGGAGTGGGAAGTGTCATAGGAATTGCTATTGAAGGTGTTGGCCTTGTCACAAGCCTGGCATGCTTTGGTATGGACGCCCTTAACAAAATTTTTATACAAAGTTGCAAAAGCATGAAGCATTAAGTACGCTCGCTGGAGCTAAGCTGACGAGTATGAAACTTATTATTAGTAAATCTTTGGAAGATAATGAAATTGACGATAACGAATTTAAGAGAGTCCAGGATGATTTGGCCAACTATAAACAACAAATGTCTGAAATACAGAATAAGATGCGTAGTCAGGCTGTAAATGTTGAAGAGCTAAAGAATTCTTTTTTAGAACAAGGAAAAAAGATAGGCGTAAAAGAAACTATGAAAAAAGTAAAAGAACTTATAAGCAATTGACGATAGGTTTTGGTAATCCATTATTTTTGTCATACTCTTCACAAAGAGATGTCATGCCTGCTCATTTGACGCCATCAGCTCCACCACCAGATTATTACTAAAAAAAAGTTTTCTTGTTTTCCTTGTAACTTGAGAAATCTGTCTGAGTGTCTTATTGACTTGGGTTAAGAACTTATGATAACTAACTTCAAAGTTAACGTCAAAGTTACTTGTAAGTTGTAGGTAACTTTGAAATTAGTTATCAAGTAAGATCATAAGTTATTCACAGGTCCAAGCAAAGTTTTTTTTTTTCATTATAAAATGAACCAAGACGAATTACTTCTTCTAAGTGATATCTGTGCTGTAGAAAACAAAGACATAGACTCGAAAAAACAACGTCTTCTCTCTGTAGTTGTTTCTGGAAAATCAAAAGCTTTTCTCGGAAAACAGTACATGACAGAAGACATAGAATCTCTTACCGCTGACGAGCTAATCAAACTACATTCAAAATATGAAAATCACATTAGTTCACTGATGACACATGATTTGAGTCGATCTCTCGTCTGCCTATATACAAAAGCTGTGAGTCACTTCCTACCTGTTGATACTGACAGTCTGTCACATGATCTCGAAAGCAACCCCATAGTTTCAAGTTCAATAGGCAAATTAGCATGCCTTATGTTTTACAAGTTTGGCAATTACCTTGCACCTGTGGTAACCTTGCTTGTAACTGGGAGTCATATTGACTTTTCTAAAATAAATTTTAAATTAGAAAAAAATGGACAAGACCCAGACGACTCCACATCAGAGTCCTGTCTTGACACAGGTTCAAACAGTGACGAAGTCTAAAAGTCCAGGTCGAATAGAGGCGGGAAAAAGATTAGCTGAATATAATAGACAAAAAAAAATTACAGCTTCAAGCATTAATAGAAAAGACTGACACACCGTCAACAGCACCAGTGTCACTACCGTCACACCCCCAACAAAGTAAGAGACAAACAACTGAGTCTAAACCTAAAACAACAAAATATTTAGTTGCTGGATTTGCTGTAGGATTCTGTTACGTAGGTTACCATTTATACAAAAAATACAAACCAAACACTCGAACAGTGTCCAAAAAATCAAGCACTCCAAAAATAAAAGAAGAAGTCTCCACATTACCAGCAGTGTCAAAACCTTTGGACCCATTTTACATGCAGTAAATAAATTTATTATTTTAATTTTTGTGGCATAAGAAAATGAGCGACACAAAGAACATAATAAACCTCATCTATCACTCTGCCGTAATAAGCGGGCTAACAGTTGCTTATTCTATGCTTGGGAAAAGTCTTCTCAAAATGAAATCAGCAGACTTGAGTAGATTAGACTTCGAAGACAGCGCTAAGCTAGTAGCAGTTGTCACAGCATCGATTGCCACAAAAACCTTCTCATTAAGCAAGGAATTATTCCAGAAAATGTTTCTATGTAAATAAAAACTATGGCAACAATAGCTATTATGATTGGTGGGGCCGTTGTTAATGCATTGGCATTTAGTGGATCAAACTATCTCTTTTCAAAAATGGGTAGAGAGGAATCTGCAGAAGAAATGAAGCGTCATAATGAGGCATCTGAAAAACTGGCACAAGCTCAACAAGATTATGAGAAGCAAAGAATTGAGAAACTTGATTTCATCAATGAAAGATTGAGGCTTGAGGGTCACGCACAGCGTACATTTTCAAATGTCGATGACGCAATCAAAGAAAACTTTCTTGTTACTGGCGAAGACATGACCATTCCACAACCAAAACTTAGTGACTATTACCAACCAAGCCCAGAACAAAGAAATGGAGAAATAATATTTGTTCTAGTAGGAATGACATTAGTATATTTTACAGGAGTTTATATTGCTAGAAGAAATGACAGACGCTAAACTATCAAAAATATATTACTCCCCAATTGGCTACTGGAAAGGAAAAACTGCAATAGAAAAATTACATGCGGCTGTGGGCGGTGATGTCACACTCGACCAAATAAAACAGTGGCTACAAAAACAAGCAATTTGGCAAATATATCTTCCTGCTCCAAGAAAAATAACAAGACCTCATTTTATAAACGCTATCCCTAATGACACCCATCAAATGGATCTCCTGTTCCTGCCGCATGATACAATAAAAAAGAAACGATACAAGTATGCATTAACTGTTGTCGACATAGCTTCACGGTACAAGGAAGCTGAACCCATAACTGACAAAAATGCTGTAACAGTGGCCACTGCTTTAACAAAGATATATAGTCGTGGTCCTTTAAAATACCCTAGGCTTGTGCAGGTTGATGACGGATCTGAATTTAAAGGCGCTGTTAATCAGTTATTTGCAAAGCATGGAGTGCTAGTGCGGTGAGGCATACCAGGCGTGCACAGATCACAGGCAATTGTTGAGAACTTTAACAAACAATTATCGGAGAGACTTTTCAGCTATCAGTATTCTAAGGAACTCATGCATGACACAAGTAACACTGAGTGGGTTAAGAGATTACCGTCTGTGATAAAAGCAATGAATAATGAAGGTCACCCTAAATCTCTTGATGCTATTAAATTAAAAACAATACCATCAGGGTCAGAAATAAAAACAAAAGCACCTGACACAATCTTGTTTACAAAACAGGTAAGATATTTGTATCAACCCGGTGAAGCCGAGAATGACATCAGGCGCAGGGCAACTGATCCAATATGGTCTACGTCTGTCCACAATATTAAAAAAATAGTTCCTTCCGCTAATGCATCGATTTATTATCTGTATGAGCCTGCGCCTCAGAGGGCATTTGTTAGAGAAGAATTACAAATTATTCCCCCAGACACTGTTACGCATTTTTAACCATTTCATCAACTAATTCATCGATTAGTTCATCAGCTATTTCTTCAGATAACTTAAGCGCATAATGTCCAGGTGCATAAGCCTTTTCCTTGGTGTAAAACACTCGTTTTGTGTCTCCAACTGCAAGTGACTTTTTATGTGTTTGGATCATTTCAATATTGTGTCTATTTGATCTCAGTGTCTTGTTTGGATAATCAGGCATCAGTTCTCCATCTAATACTTGCTTATAATGTTCATGTCGAATGTCTTTATTTTTTATCGCTGTTTTCTTGATACCTTTGGCTTTGGACTTACTACCTTTTTGGTGTAAAATAGAATACATTTTTGACCTCAGTCCAACGTACTCAACTATAGGCACACCATTTAGTTCATCTTTAAACTTACCAGGCACTTTCTTGTTTTGTGTGCTAAACAGCGGGTGATCCTTAGGGTAGTCAGACGTGTCATACATGTGTAGTCCTGTTTTCATGTCTTCATAAAAGTCTTCAGTAGGTACGTCTATGATCATAGAATCAGTGTCAGTGTATAACAGACGGCACTCAGGATACTTTGGTTTGAAGTAATCATAATAAAATTCAAGCATCAACAGTTTTGATAACTCGAGTATTACCATACCAATGAATACTGGTTTGTCCAGTTTGACAATCTTTTTTTTGAGTGACACTGCATACAATGATGAATGAAACTCTTTGTACCCTGTGTACTGTGGCTTGCCTGTAAGTTTAATTGCACCTGATTCAGTTGTGACCAGTCTCACATCTTTGCGGTGATGAGGATTTTCCATAGTCTTGCCAAAACAGGCATTGTTCATAAGCTTAAAGAAGTCTTTGTCAAATGCAGTGTTGCCATCTCTCGCACGTAATGTTGTGTTTTTCATTATGTAATCTTTCATGAAAGCACTCTGATCAAATTGAATACCTCTGTGAACTTTCTTTAATACTAACCCGTGTCTGATGTAAAACTGTAACAAGCGATAGTGGCAAACGTAATTGAATTTGTCATTTAAATTTGGCACAAGTTTAGTGTCTTCTTTTTTCCCCATCATACTCATTTTCTCAACAGCTAAGGGATAATCATTGTGGTAATCATGTAGATGGTGTGGGTACTCCAGGTCTACTTCAAAGATCCAACCCTTTGCATCATTCCGGTCATAAGTCATAATATAGTTTGTTAACTGTGTTATGTCATACTGTGACAAATCATACAGACAAACGTTTTTCAAGGGCAATAACTCACACATCGCAAATCCATACAAATTGTTAGCGTCCAAGTACGTAATGAATGAGCTTGACCTTGAGGGGTCAAAGTCATCAAGATATTTGTTGTTGGCCTTGGCATAGTTGTTCGCTGCAATACTAATCCCTCCCCTCAAGCCACGTTCCACCATTTCACCCATCGTACAATCCGACAACAGGTCTATAGATATCTTGCTGGATTTCAAAAATGCATCCCATGTCATGCCAGGACTAGTTATGTAACAAGCAGGGTCAAGACTGTAGTGTAACAAACCCTTTTCACGGTAACTTTCAAAATTGGTATAGTTAGATACACGTTCAGGTTTTGTTTTTACAAAATGCAGTTTGGCAAGCACACACCACATGAAACAATAGTTGTCATTGTTCTGAATATTGACTACAGCCTTTTTGTTTGCAACCTCAATAGGCAATGGTATCCATGATTTGCCTAAAATAGGATGATATCTTGACTGCTTCAGTTGCAGTTCATGTACACGGCCTTCGTGCCAGCCAGATCCCTGCATTTTTGCTCTGTCAATTGCTTCTAGAAAGTCAGGCAACAGTCTTTCTCTAAACACTTTTTCCAATTCCTCTTTTGAATTAACTGTGTGTTGTCATGTCGAGATATATGAAACAATCACTTCACCATCTACCCTGGTAAATTCTATTTTAGCAACAATCTGAATCTTTACACTACCAGAAAGAAGATTATCTTGTATGACCAAAAAAGACCTTTCTATCGATTCATAGAATTAAAAATGTTTGATATAGGCAAGTCTGTTGTGTGAAACATGTTTCTGTCCGTCATTTTTAACTCAGAAAACTGTTCATTTTCTATGCCTCTACAGACCCCCGCCAAACCGCAAGAACAAATTAACTGATTCAATGTTTGTTGATCAATTTCATGATCTTCTCGATCACTGTAATTCTCTTGCTGGCAGTCTGATAGTCCTTGGTGACTTTAACATCCACTTTGACAATCAGAAGCACCACACCACCTCTGCACTCATGGACATTTTACACATGTTCAGTCTTTCACAAGTTGTCGACAAACCAACTCATAGACAAGGGCATACTATTGACTGGATCCTTCATAGATGTGACGATGATATCTTGTGCTCAGCACAGGTTTCTGATGCAATATGTTCAGACCATTACTGTGTGATCAGTCATTTGAGGGCCATAGTCCCACCTCCAGTGCCTATGCTTACCATAGTGCGCAATGTTCGTGCCATTGACAGACTAGCCTTCAAGGCTGACCTCGTTCAGTCACTGTCTCACCATCCTAGTCCTAGTGCCGAGGAGTTTGATTCATGTTTACGCACTGTCTTAGACAATCATGCACCATCTTCAAAGCGTAAAAAGTCAGCTCATAGAATCAGCCCGTGGTATAGGTTTGTGAGCAAAGAGCTGCGTTCGGCTAAGCAGATGCGGCGCCAAGCTGAGAGAATGTGGTGCTCAACTAGGTTGACTGTTCACAAGGAGATATACACATGTTCTAAGAAGCATGTAAATGAGATTGTTCACGGAGCAAAATCTTCGTTTTACAACAGGAAGATCAGTGAGTGCACAACAAGCAAAGAGTTGTATAATGTGACCAATAAGCTTATGGTGAAGAAGACTCCATCACCTCTTCCCACTACATTTCCCCCGTGCCAGCTGCCTCAGCTTTTTGCAGATTACTTCATTGATAAGGTCCGCGAAATTCGTGATTCTCTGGATCTCATGCCCACTTCAGTTTTGTTCACCGAAAAACGCTTTAGTGGAGAACCTCTCTCAGCCTTCGAACCTGTGCTAGAGGATGAGGTCGGAGAAGTGATCACAAACACTGCCCAAAAAACTTGTGAGTTAGACCCCATACCCACTCCCTTGTTGTACGAGTGCCTGGATGAAGTGTTGCCTGCCATTACACAAGTCATCAACAACTCTCTCTCCACTGGTATTTTTCCTGAAAGCTTCAAGACTGCACTTGTGAAACCCCTATTGAAGAAACCATCTTTAGACCCAAATGTACTGAAAAACTATCGCCCAGTTTCCAATCTTACATTTCTATCAAAGATTCTTGAGAAAATTGTCCTTGTTCAAACTTTAAAGCATGTCAACTCTAATAGTCTGTTCAGTGTATTCCAGTCTGCATATCGTCCCCATCGTAGCACTGAAACAGCTTTGCTGAAGATATTCAATGACCTGCTTTGTGCTTTGGACGAGCGTAAGATCACAGTGCTTGCTTTGCTGGACCTGTCCAGTGCGTTCGACACTATTGACCATGAAATTTTGCTGTGCCGTCTTCAATCTGTATTTGGCATTGAAGGCTCAGTCTTGGCATGGTTTAGTTCATACCTGACTGAACGATCCCAGATTGTTTCTGTCGACGGCTGTCGTTCTGAGCCATCACCTCTTCGGTTTGGTGTACCCCAGGGCTCGGTCCTAGGACCTGTATTGTTCTTACTGTATGTTCAGCCCCTGTCCGACCTGATTTGTAGTCGCTCCATTTCCCATCATGCATTTGCAGATGATACGCAGATGTACAAAAGTGATACTGTCGAGCGAGCTGTGAATGCCGTCCAAAGTATAAGCCAGTGCATTGACCATGTCAAATCATGGATGACCACCAACAAACTGATGTTAAATGATGGCAAAACTGAAGCAATGTTGGTAGCTAATCCAAGATTATCTTCGTCCCTGCCTTTACCATCATCGTTGTCTGTGGATGGAACACTCATTGGCTTCTCTGCGAGTGTGAGAAACCTGGGTGTTACACTTGACAGCGAGTTATCTATGTCACAGCATGTCAGTGCAGTGTGTAGATCCACTTATCTGGAACTTCGTCGTATTAGTTCAGTTCGTCACCTGCTGACCGTGGAAGCCACTAAAACACTAGTTTGTGCATTTGTGCTGTCCAAGCTAGATTATTGTAACTCTTTGCTTTGTGGCTGCCCTCAGTATCTCATTGATCGCCTCCAAAAAATTCAGAACAATGCAGCCCGGCTTGTTGTGAGAGTCCGTAAGACTGAGCATGTCACACCCATCTTGAAGTCCCTTCACTGGCTACCTGTGTCCTCACGTATTCAATACAAAGTTATGTCAATCTGTTTTAACTGCCTTTCAGGCACCAGCCCAGAATACTTGTCCTCTTTGCTGCATGTGTATACACCCTCTCGTGAGCTCCGCTCCTCTTCTGATAAACGGAAGCTGTGTGTACCTTCTGTCAAAACTAAAACATTTGGTCAGCGCACTTTTGTTTATCAAGCCCCAGTGTTATGGAATACACTTCCTCTTGAGGTCAGAAACAGTGAGTCTGTCTCTGACTTCAGGAGGTCGTTGAAAACTCACCTCTTCAAGCTTTACTTTGAATGACTGCCAGTGTTTGATGCCTTAGTTGTAGTTCTGCAATCCTCCTTGTTTAGACTGAATGTTAATTAGAATATAAATTATTATGTATGTATTGTTGTTTAGTTTATTGTAAAAGTGGTGTGTTCGGGCATTGTGCTTTGTTTGTTATGTGCATATGTCATTGTATTTTATTTTTGTGTACAGATTGTAAAGCGCTTAGAGCTTTTGAGTAAGATTAAGCGCTATATAAGTACCCATTATTATTATTATTATTTTATTTGTCCAACAAAATAATAAATAGGAAAATTACACTTTGTGTAATACCACTTTATTGACTGTAATCCCTATAATAATAAATATTTAGTTCATTTCCCAACAAATCAACCATTTCCCCGGTATGTGTCTTAAGGTCTTGTGCTCATGCTGCAGGTGTAATATCACTTTATTGACAGTAACAAATTCAATATAATCATGTTGTTTACTTAGATGGTAGAATATGTGTAAACACATACTCTCAAACCAGTCACAGTTAGCATCATCACGTCAGACGCCAAGTTGGACAAGGAGCTGGACAACAGGCTGGCAAAGCGAACAGTGCTTTCGGGCGACTATTCAAGCGGGTGTGGCACAATCAACAGCTGAAAAAAGGCACCAAGATCAGCGTGTACAGAGCTGTCATCCTCACCACCCTGCTGTACGGTTCCGAGTCCTGGGCCCTCTACCGCAGCCAACTACGACTCCTCGAACGCTTTCACCAGCGCTGCCTGCGTACCATCCTCAGCATTCACTGGAGTGACTATGTCACCAACGTCGAGGTCCTTGAACAGGCGGAAACTGTGAGCATCGAGGCTTTGCTGCTGCGGACACAGCTTTGCTGGGCGGGGAACGTCTCCAGGATGGAGGATCATCGCCTACCCAAGATCACTCTGTTCGGCGAGCTCGCCACTGGACACCGAGACAGAGGGGCACCAAAGAAAAGATACAAAGACGGTCTCAAGAAGTCACTTAGTGCCTGCCAAATCGACCACCGCCAATGGTCTTTGCTTGCTGCAGACCGTGACACCTGGCGCTCCACCATTCACAAGGCAGCCGTCTCCTTTGAGGACTCTCGCAGAGCTAACCTTAAAGACAAGCGGCTCAGAAGAAAAAAACAGAGCTGTCGTAACTCAGAACCCTGACCAGACCTTCCCCTGCAGCCACTGCGGTCGAACCTGCCTGTCCCGGATTGGCCTCCGCAGCCACGAAAATGCCTGCAGACAACGTGGGCAAGCCCTATAGAATCTTCGTTCGCGAAGTCAAGCCAAGAGAAGAAACCAGTCACAGTTAGCATCATAAACTATAAAAATGTTGTGTCTTAAGATCAACAGTCTTGTAATTATAACGTGGTGGACAATTAGAATATCCAAAAGTTACATTAAATGCCATGTATATCTTCGTTGGTGTTGAGAGTTTTATCAAAGGCTCAAACGGGTGTTTAACTTGTGTTTTTAAGTCATAAAAATGCACAACACCTCTGAAGCTCTCTGTGATATCAAATTACTTACTTACTTACGCCTGTCACCCCTACCCGGGTATAGGCCGTCGACGAGAGACCTCCAGCAACTCCTGTCCTGTGCTTCTCCTTCGATTCTACTCCAGGTGGTTCCCAGTCTCTTGATGTCTGCTTGGAGGTCTCGACGCCAGGAGTTTCTCGGCCTACCTCTTTTCCTCTTTCCCTGGGGGTTCCATGACAATGCCTGCCTAGTGATACTGGAAGCTGGCTTTCTCAGACTGTGACCGATCCATCCCCATCTTCGCCCAATTTCATTCTCTGCTGTGTTATCTGCTCTGTTCTCTCCCAGAGTCTGACGTTGCTGATCTTCTCTGGCCAGTGGATTTTCAAAATTCTTCTAAGGCAAATGTTCATGAAGGTCTGTACTCTGTTGACTGTGGTTTTTGTCAATCTCCAAGTCTCTGCTCCATATAGGAGAACTGCTTTTACATTGGAGTTGAAAATCCGGACTTTGGTGTGTTGTGACAGCTCTCTGGAACTCCACACTTTTTTCAACTGGAGAAAGGCTGCTCTGGCTTTACCGATTCGTGCTCTGACATCTGCATCAGTGCCGCCTTTTTTGTCTATGATGCTCCCAAGATAGGTGAAGGACTCCACCTCCTCCAACGGGGTGCCAGCAAGCAAGACTGGTTCTTCCCTGGTTGCGTTCAGCCTCATTGTCTTTGTTTTCTGTTTGTGAATGGTGAGGCCCACTTGGGACGAGATGTCAGCAAGCCTCGTGGTCTTGTCCTGCATTTGTTGATGAGTGTGGGACAGTAATGCCAAGTCGTCTGCAAAATCGAGGTCGTCAAGCTGTGTCCACAGTGTCCACTGTATTCCACTTCGTCTGTGCTCTGTGGTCATCTTCATGACCCAGTCTATGGCCAGTAGGAAGAGGAACGGAGACAGCAGACACCCCTGCCTGACACCAGTTCTGACCTGGAGCTCTCTGGTGAACTGCCCTTCATGGATCACGCGACATGTCATGCCATCATAGCTGCTCTTGATCAGGCGGACGAGCTTTGTGGGTACACCGTAGTGTCGTAGGAGTTTCCACAGAGTCTCTCGGTCTACGCTGTCAAATGCTTTCTCATAATCCACAAAGTTGACGTACAGCGGGGAGCTCCACTCCAGAGACTGTTCCACGATGATGCGGAGAGTGGCGATCTGGTCTGTACATGATCGGTTCTTCCTGAATCCTGCTTGCTGGTCTCTCAGCTGGGGGTCAACGGAGCTCTTCATTCTCTCTAGGATGATCCTGTTGAAGACCTTTCCTGGTACTGACAGCAAGGTGATTCCTCTGTAGTTGGAACACTTGCTGAGGTCGCCTTTCTTGGGAAGCTTGATTAGGTACCCCTCCTTCCAGTCAGCTGGCATCACCTCCTCTTCCCAGATCTTTCCAAACAGTGGGTACAGCATCTCAACTGTTGTCTCTAGGTCTGCTTTCAGAGACTCCGCTGGGATGCCATCTGGACCTGCTGCTTTGCCATTCTTCAAAAATGCCACTGCTTTTCTGATCTCTTCCCGGCTGGGTCTGTCACAGCTGATGGGTAGGTCGGTCTCTGCCGGCTGGATGTCGGGGGGGTCGGGTGGGCTAGGTCTGTTCAGTTGTGATATCAAATGCTTGCACGATTTGTCTGTCCATCATTTTTTATGGACAAACCATACGTATAAATTAATTTACTAATCCATACCCAGTGGGCTGATCTGTCTTTAAAATAAGCTTTAGATGCTTAGTCAATTTCAGTTTGTTTTTCACAATGTCTCGTTCATGTTTGTTGGGGATGACATCGTTTTCTCTGAGACAGTCTTCAAAGCTGTCACGATCTTTACAGTAAAACAAAGAGATAAACTTTAACTGCTCACGAAAATCTTTCAGTACAGCATTATATTTCTGAGTGAGAATCCATACACTGATGTTTGCGTGTCTGCCACTAAAGGCAAGCTCTGCCAGTGTGTTTCTCTTCTTAACAATATCCTTATCTGCAGAGCAGTCATCAACAATAAACAAAGTTGTCTGCCCTTCAAATTGTTTGTAAAAATAATGCAGGTAGTCATTCACTTTTTTCTCAGGATCAACTAAGTAAATGTTGCTGTCAGTCCAAATAAATAAACGGTTGTGATAAGCTTTGTTGCGTTTGATAGTAGGACAAAATATTACAATGTTTTCGAAATGATGAAGGTATCTTGTTTGTAAGAGATTAAGAACAAATTCAGTTTTTCCACAGCCCGTGGCGCCACAAAATAAGCCACAGTGTGGGTCGAGCGTCATTAAGTTCATTTTTAAAACACAATATATAAACTGTGTGTACAAAACACATGCATTCCTTTCTGGTCATGAAAGAGGTTTCAAACTAACCACTCACACCGCAAGCCTTATAATAATGACTATGTAAAGCTTGTCTGGTTTTATTCTCCCTACTCTGGTTGGGTAAACAAGGCAATAAAACGCACGCAACACAAATGTCCGTGATCTGGTTTCAATTTAAATGCATCACGCGACAAGGCTAATAAAAACTGAATGAAAGGCTGATTGTTAAGGTTCGTCACACACTGAGCATAAACAGGAAACCGTTTCACAACCGATTTTCAAGCACAACTTCCTGGTCATGAAAGGGATGCAATCTAGTAAACTCACAATGACTACACAAAAGCTTGTCTGGTTTTTATTCTCTACCTACTCTGGTCAGGTTATGACGGCAATAAACTGCATGCAACAAGGATCTGGTTTCAAACTAACCACTCACACCCAATTTTCTCCTCGGCGTGAGTTGGCCGCAATCTAAAAACACTCGTGGGTGTATAGTGACTTGAATCATTGAGGTCTCTCACTGGGAGTTGTGGGGTTTGTCTTTCAATTTAAATGCGTGGCAGCAGTCACGATGCGCGAAGTGAAAACTTTTCACAGACGTCGAAACAAAATTATTTTTCCTCACGTTGGAACTTTTATTTATTTACGAACGATGTGGTGCTCCATATTCGGAAGAAAACCTATATTAAAGGTTTAGTGCAACAAAACAAATCTGACCTAGTGGTTTAGTGACATACATTTGAAGCGTTGACACAGAACATATTATAATATATTTGTGTGTGTGTGTGTGCAAGGTTGGTGGGAGGTGCCTGGGTGGTGTGAGGGGCTTTGTAGGGTGGTGGGTATGTGTGTGTGTGTGTGCAAGGTTGGTGGGGGGTGTGGGGGTAGGGGGGTGGGTGGAGTGTACATGATGTAGTCACTATTTCTCAGGAACGCGCCAACAGTGACAGCATTGATATTTTAACTAGCCATTGTTTCCAAGGGGCAAGGTTGTTGGGGGGTGGGGTGTGGGGGTAGGGGGGTGGGTGGGTGGTGTGTACAGGATGTAGTCGCTATTTCTCAGGAACGCCAACAGTGACAACGGGAAATGAGAAATTCTGGACCGTAACGTAATTACGTACGTAATTTACCCTGATTTATAACTATCGATACGGCATTATTGATTATAGGTGTCGGTCCGCTCTCTAATATTCATCTCTCTCGACTGTGGGCAAGTCTGCGTGCGTTACAGCCAGACAGAGAGATGATGAGATAAGCCGTCGCATCAGAACTGATCCCTTGCTTCTTGAGTATGGAAAGAGATTATTTGACCACAGGGACATTGAAGAACACACGGCTGGATAAATCAGCTCCAGGATGCGGGAGTTAGGGAGACTATTAAAGATTCTCAGAGTGAGGTCAGAAATAAAAATCACAAGTTTAAATGCTGTGATCAATTCAGCTAGCGTTGATCATGTTGTACTGGCGGTAAAAGAGCTAGCAGAATTTGATGAGGACACACATCAGTTCAAAAAAGGCAATCTCGCAATGCGCATAGGCCATGCCTTGAAAAAATGTTCACAGATCAGTCACAGGCATCCAAACAGCTTGGGCAGGGTTCAGATGACAGGTGGCGACAGGAGCTCTCTGAGGCGCAGCGGTTTGACTCTGTCTTCACTGGAGACTGGTATGATTGTGTGTTATCTATAGCAGCCCAGTCGGTCGGGAAAATGACCATGAACAAACCCAAGCTGATCCCATCATGTGAAGATGTGAGGAAGGTCCAACAGCTTCTTGAGACAAGGATGGTTTCGGAAGATTATCCGACAGTGGTGAAAGCAACTCTTTGTGCTGTATCACTTTTCAACCGAAAACGTGGGGGAGAAGTTCAGAGAATGAAGGTATCAGACTTCCAGAATGCTAAGATTGGACCGATCACCAATCAAGATATCTTGAAAGGTCTCACAGAGATTAAGAAGAAAATGTTGAATCATTTTCAGCGAGTGGAAATCAGAGGCAAGTTTAATAGGAGTGTTCCGATTTTGCTGACAAAGAAGATGATGAGAACTGTGGACAGAATCCTTCAAATGAGGCAATCGGTGCCAGCTCTCGCTGGTTCCAGTACATCTTTGCCACACCTTCTGGTCAGAGGCCTTACTGAGGCCATGATGTTCTGAAGGAACATGCGCTGGAAGCACGGGTGTCAAAACCAGCCATGTTCACATTTACTCAGTTACAGAAGCAGGCTGCAACTTTGGTCCAGTCGATGGCCATCTCAGAGTTAGACCAGGATCATCTGGCGGACTCCCTTGGTCATGATATTCGGATACATCGCCATATCTACCGCCAACCTCAAGACGTCCTTAAAAAGGCAAAAGTGGCAAAGATTCTTCTGTCAGTTAACAATGGGATGACAGATTTTGAGAGTTGCATTAGAGCTGAGCTGGGCGATGATGAAGAGATTGACTTTGACAATGAAGACACATCAAAACTTGCAGAGAGGTCTCGGGGGAAACAGCACCTGTAAATGAAGCAAGTAGCAAGTCAACAACACAGGAATCAATGAGCATGACAGAGAAAAGACGTCCATATCTAGATGACAATCTAGATACTTCTGATGATGACAGTACTGCGTCAGCTCCTGTTCGAAAGAAAGCTAGATTTTCAAGGAAGCCATGGGGGAAAGCTGAAGAGAAAGCTGTTCAAACTCGTTTTAAGACACACCTCGTCGTGAACAAACTTCCTGGAAAGGCCAAGATACAGCAGGCAATCGCAGAAGAGCCCGCACTTAGACATAGGTGCTGGATAAACATTAAGGATTACATCCGCAACAGACTGAAAAAGTTATAAAAAAAAAATGAATTGAAATTCTCTGAGATAACACACTCACGGCATTTTCGTTTTCATACAGATTTATTACAAGAGTGTTATTATTGGGTTGGTTTCAGCGTGTATAGCTTGTTTTTATCTGATGGACACCTGGGTCATTTTGTATACTGTATAACCTTTGAATTTGCAAACGAAACAGCGGCTGGGGACGAAAGACAATAATAAGATAAGAAAACCATTGACAACGGAAAGATTTATTACAAGAGTGTTATTATGGGGTTGGTCCGCCTGGATCATTTTGTATCCTGTATAACATTTAAAACTTTGCAAACGGAACAGCAGTTGGGGACGAAAGACAATAATAAGATAAGAAAACCATTGTCAACATAAAGATTTATTACAAAAGTGTTACTGTGGGGTTGGTCTGCCTGAATCATTTTGTATACTGTATAACATGTGACTTTGCAAACGAAACAGCGGCTGGGGACAAAAGACATAAGATAGGAAAACCATTGTCAACATAAAGATTTATTACAAGAGTGCTATTATTCGGTTGTTTTCAGCGTGTATAGCTCTGTTTTTATCTGATGTACACCTGGATCACTTTGCATACTGTTTAACATTAACCTTACTTTGCAACTAAACAGTGATGGGGGGACATGGGTGGGGTTAACTACTTTTTAGTTCCTAGGGTCACCCTGGTCAGCCCCACAGGGTGGGTTTTCCTCTCAATTCTGGGGTATGTGTTTCTGTCTACCCTTGGTCAATTAACTTGTATTTTTCTTTTTTAAGCTCTCTCTAGTGTCTGCGCTGCATGTATCTTGAAAAGAAGTACCCAACAGAGAAAGAAACACGCATTGTGCACATTCCTTCTGCGAATGAAGATAAGTAGCGACTGATCTCTCTGTTTGTTTGTCTGTTTTGACAAAGCAGATTTACCTGAAATATTAATAAATTGTGTTGTAACCATCTTTTCTAAGCAAGTTTCGTTCTCCGTTGGGTACTTCTTTGCATTTTACCTGCTTGGCAGTTACCTTTTTGGTCTGAATAATTTTTTTGTATCTCTTGATTTTGGATGTGTGTTGCTAAATGGTCTTAGGTTTATTAGCGTATTAGACCGGGTAGCGACATACATTCAATATTCTGTTCATTTTATTTTTTTTCCACAAGCAGTGCTGGCAAGTCCCGAAAAAGTCTTCTTGCCGTCAGGACGTTCAGCAATGTACAACCAATCAGGACGAAAGACAATAATAAGATAAGAAAACCATTGTCAACCTAAAGATTTATTACAAGAGTGTTATTATTTCAGTGTGTATAGCTTGTTTTTATCTGATGTATGCCTGGATCATTTTGGAAATGTCTGTAACTTTTTTGTTACTATAAAGTACACTTTGCATACTGTGTATTGTTTCAAAAGTCACAAAAAGCATAAACCTTAGCTGAGTTTGTATACCTCGCCCTCTACCTAGGTTAAACGCACCAGCGGCGCCATTGCTGCTATTTTTGCACCAGACTGGTCACTCAGACCGGTCATGTGCACCAGAACTGCGTGCACAGGTTGGCTTCTGCACTTGTAGTGTGGTCTCATACGTTCATGCAGAAGATTGTGATCGCAGTCAAAAAAAAGGTTCGTTTGCGGTTTTAACTTTTAGCTGCGCCTTTTACCTCCCCTAACACGCCAGTTTTGTGTTGAGATGGTGGAGGCTTGTGTCATGCCCCATGCCACTGAATCAAGTCCATTGTACTTGTAGTGTGCTCATTTCTCGAACTTTAACTATGACGGTGCTTTCTTCCACAAACGACACAGATCTCGCAAAATCACCTCCATTGAGGATTAAAAAAAGCTATTTTTCAAATCTGCCAAATTGCATAATGTTTCATGGTGCTAGCATAAGGATGGATGCATTATTGCCGGATTGCATATGGGAAAGGGTTTATTCTTTATTCATGTTATTTTGCAGCAATCAAATGACGGTCACATGATTCTTTCTCCGAGATTGCCTATTACAGGTGCACAAAGCACACGCTCTAAACCGATCGGGTGCACCAGACTGGTCCGAGCGACTGGTCTGGTGCCAAAATAGCAACATTTGCTGGTGCATTTAACCTAGGCACTGGACGAGGTATACCAACTCAGCTAAACTTTATTGTCACACTTCTAGAACTCAGTATATTTCTCTCTCCATTTTATGAATAGAGGCACATAAGTCGCTGAAACCCTTTAAGTGCCGAAGGCAAGAACTAGTTTTCCTCATCACAAAGTTGCCAGAAAAAAGTTTGACTGCTCTTGATTGTTTGATTTGAAGTGTTTACAAACAATTACTGTTTTCATATGCATGCTCCTTTGATGTGATTAATAAAGGCTGAAGTTTCAAGTGATTTCTTATGTTGTCAGTTAATTAATTAATGTCAGTGTTCTCTTTTGTCATTTTAACTCATTCTACCCCAAGACCGAAATCCCCAAACTTTGAAGTTGTCATTTATTTGGAGGTTAAGTCAGTGCTGTATAAATTTCCATTATTATTATTATTATTACATGTATTATTATTATTATTATTATTATTATTATTATTATTATTATTATTATTATTATTGAAAACACAACATTCACATATTCACAATGGCCAGAAGAGACAATAAAGAGACAAGGTACATGTACTGCTTTCATGTACTTCTAACTCTTTAGTCACTGGTTGAAAACTCTGGTGGTGTATGTTAGTGGGGAGGGGGGGGGGGTGAGATTTTAGTATCATCTGCGAATATTTTGCACATGCTATTAACAGTCTGGCAAGTCACTTATAAATATGGTAAATAATATAGGTCCTAGGGTGCTTCCGTGAGGTATACTGCTCAGCACCTTTATTTTGTCTGACATTGCGTTTCCAACTATCACCACTTGCTCTCTTTCACGTAAGAAACTTCTTATCCAGTTGGAAATGTTTCCACATACACCATAGGCCTCTAGCTTCTGAAAAAGCCTTTCATGAGGAACAGTGTCAAATGCTTTTCTAAAGTCTAAGTACATAATGTCAACCATTTATTTTTTGTTGTCAAGTAAGGAAGTTATATCATCCATAACCTGCAGTAATTGAGTAACACATGATCGGTGTTTTTTTTTCTGAAACCATGTTGGCATTCAGTGTACATATTATTCACAGTAAAATGATTAACGATCTTTTCTCGGACTATAGACTCTAAAACTTTACATAGAATACATGTTAAACTTACTGGTCTGTAGTTTCCTGCATCTGACCTAGAACCTTTTCTAAAAAAATAGCACTTACCTCTGCTGTTCACCAATCTTGTGGTACAATACCTGATTTAAGAGAAACTGTAAATAAAGTGCAAAGTGGTTCTGCCAACTCATTACACAACTCTTGTAAAACTCTGGGAGGGATATAGTCTGGACCCTGAGCTTTGGAAGGATTTAATTCTTTTAATTGTTTTCTTGACAATATCATGAGTAATAATGATATCTATTATACTGCATCCATTCAATTTTGAGCCTCTACCAAGCAATGGAACATTACTCAAATTCTCTTCCACAAATACACTTGAGAAAAAATGTATTCAAGGTTGCTTCCTTTTCATGATCTGCTACAGCAAGCGTGCCATCTTCTTTTTTTAAGTGCATTTATTCCAGAATTATATTTAGTTTGTAACTGTACATACTTCCAAAATATTTTGGGGTTCATTTTACATTTATCTGCAATATTATTTTTTTCATGTAATTTTTTATTATGTTTTATTAATCTATTACAGTCGTTTCTTAAGGTAATATAGCTTTGGTAATCCCTACCTTCTTTAGTTTGAAGATATCTTTTATATAACTTATGCTTCTTTAGAGATAAAACAATAGAGTCCCAATAGACAATGAATTCAATAGAGCCGCATCAGTCATTAATTTACATCATTTTTTAATATCATATTTTTGACCCCAATTTCACCCCCGTTAATTCTAAATCAACCCTTTGATTTTAAAAAAGTGATGAGCATGACTGATGCGGCTCTATTGATCTGATTATCTATCGGGACTCTATTGTTTTATCTCTATAACTATTGTCTCTGTCAACACCTAATGACCTTAATTAATTACTAATTACGGTCATTAACTTTTACATGACCGTTTCTCTCAATACTGCCAGAGTCGATTTCCGAAAAACTCACATGCTATGTCCCACACATATCATTTCAGTTCACGCATGACAAGACTCAATGCCAAACCCTCTTTCAATGAGTTGGGTAAAAGCTTTCACAGCGCCATTCACACCGCGTCACGCGTCAAAAGGCCTATAGAATTGTGTTGCGCAGGGGGACCGCTCAGTGCAAACAATATAGAATTGGCTCTGTTTAAGCACGACTCTGAAACATAACAGTCAAATATACGTGCACACGCACAAGCACAGACACGCCAGTTGCAAACCAAGATAATTTAAGGGCAGTGCCAGATTGTCATACAAGTTATATACACAGGCAAACATACACACACACACATACCAACACATAAACACACGCACATGCACACGCACGTACGTACATACTAGCATAAACACGCATATACTGACTTGAATACATGAGTGCACACGTACATGGTGCTTTGAATCAACCCATGCGTGGACAAAAGCCTCGGCGTTTCTATGTACGCGAGCTTATCTGTGCTTGAAAAGAACGCACAATCCGAATGCACTGAGAAATTAATTACCTGCTTACATAGATCGATTTAATATAACCAGCACCCTGGTCAGGTCGGGACCAAGTGGAACTTTCAAAACACACACACACACACACACACACACACACACACACTGTCGCACACACTGACACTCTAACAACACAGACACACAAACACAACTTACCGGTTTACAGAGCTGACGTCATACATCTCAACCGGCTAATAGTCCAATGAATAAATTATAACAAAAACAACCGGTCATTTTCAAACACTAACCGGCAAGAATAAGTCCGATCCGGCAAAACCTGATCCTAAAATCGATCTTGGTCTTTCCAAAATGTTATGTCTAAATGCGGAACAAGCCTGACGAGTCTTATGCTACCCGACCAGACTTGTCGAGCAAGTTTTGTGAGCTGGGTTTCTGTACACTATATGTTTTGTGTGTTGTTGATTTTCAGTTGCGGCGAGAAGTTGCAAGAACCCTCAGTCACACGCATGCCATGTAATCACACACACGCACGCGCACGCACGCGCACACACGCACGCACGCACGCACGCACACGCACACACGCACGCACACACACGCACACGCACGCACGCAAACAAACAAACAGACGCATAAACAAACATACACACTCACTTACAAACACACTTACAGACACTCACAGACACTCATGTCAGTACAATTTTACCGTAAGCCTGAGCTGCCGGCTAGTGTCACGGTTGGTCGCCTTTTGTGTTGCCCTCACACCGCGCTTTTCAATAGCGGCCGCATTCCATTTCTTTTCAATTCGGGCACAAGCCGCAAGCGGGACTGTGCTTTTGAAAGGCCCTCAGCCGTCAAAAGCCTTTCATAAATACAGCCTTTTAAATCACTAAGTGATGTCAAAAGTCAACAGGGACTTTTAAAGAAGGGGTGATTTCAAGTGGGCTTAATGTACTCATGTCTGTGAAATCAAACGGTGGTCTCTCTCTCTCTCTCTCTCTCTCTCTCTCTCTCTCTCTCTCTCTCTCTCTCACACACACACACACACACACACACACACTGACACACAGACAAACACACGCACTGACACACGCACTGACACACACACACACACACACACACACACACACACACACACACACACACACACACACACACACACACACACACAGAACATGTATACACAAACACACAGAACATGTTCTCACATGTAGCCCACTCGATCACAGATTCTTATGAGCATGGCGAGATTCTCAAGAGCCACTGTTTTTAATCGGGTTTGAGTCAACTGTAAAGATTTTTGAATCTCTGCATAATCCAATGACACACACACACACACACACACACACACACACACACACACACACACATAAATAGACATGTCACTGAGCTAAGACTACAAAATGAACATACCTGAAATCATTATCCTACTACACATAAACAGGATATCCTCAATGAATACTCACAAATCAGTGACGCAGTTGTCTACCAACTTGGGTATGCAACATATAGTCTATGGGAGACAACTCTGTACAGTGATTAAATCTTTCAAGTGTTTATGCCCCTTATGTCATTGACTAGGAAATACATAGAGTTTTATACCTGAGTGAGTGTGTCTGTGGTTTGAATCTAAATCCATTTAGCTTACATAGAAGCAGTAACACAGTGTAAATGTAAAACGTTACTGCCAACATAGCTGATTGGTGCAAACGTATAAAATTACTATTCAGTGTAATTTCCTAGAAAACATGATTTTGCTTGATAACAATTATTCTTTTGTTTGACTAATAAAAATGACAGACAGACAAACCCAAGTGTTTGATGTTACAGAATGCTTCAAAGATGTTATGCACTTTACTGACTTAAAAACACGTGTGTTTGGACCCAGCTTTAAACTCTCAACACCGTCAATAAGGATATACACGACATATAATGTTACTCTGGAATATTCAGATGGATTACCAGGTTATGATTATGAGACTGTTGATCTTAAGACAAATGCTTTTAAAGTTTATAATGCTAACAGTGGCCACTTGCGTTGGTTTGAGGTACTGTGTGAAGACATATTTAATCAAATAAGAAAACTACATTGTTATATTGAAAGTGTTACGTTCAATAAAGTAATTTTGCACCTGCAGGACAAACACCAGAAAAGTAGTTGACTTGTTTATCATAACTACAGATAATACAGTATTACATATGGTGTGACAGCAGTAATTTTTTTAATTTTATTATTTTGTCGGACAAATAAAAATGACGGACAATGCTCAAAGCCCTGGCTCATCTGGCTTAAGAAACGTGTTTCACACAACAAACTTACCCATATCCAATACTAATAATGTTTACGAATCAATAGAAAACTCTTTTTCTGTCATACAACAAAATCTTCTCACAGGCAGTGTGAAGATTCAAATTGTTGCAAAAATCGAATTCACTAGGGTGGACGGTGAGGTAATTGTATCGTATATATCAACAAGACAACACACTGTTAACACAAGAAGAGAACTGGGGAACGTGTTTAGAGACAGACTATTACCTGACTTTCTACAAGCAATTGACAGTGCAAAAATGAAGGGGTCTGGTTGGCATGAAGGACATGTACATGAACTACAAGTAAAGCAGTCTAGGTATCATCCTATATTAGGTAAAGCATGGTTGCCACTGCCAACAGAGGTTGCAAACAAAAAGGCTGTTGTTAACATACAGAACAATGACAACTATTGTTTCATGTGGTGTGTGCTTGCTAAACTACACTTTGTAAAATCAAAACCTGAACGTGTATCTAACTACATCAAATTTGTAAACGAACTCAACTTCAGTGGCATTGAGTTTCCTGTTGAAATAGAGGACATAGACTTGTTTGAAAAATTAAATCCTGGCATATCTGTAAATGTGTTTGTGTGGGATAATGTGTCTGTTGACAAGTTACAACCCATTAGAGTATCAACACTGGCTCCAACATATGGGCAGTCAGAAGATAAACATGTTGACATGTTATTAATCGGCGATGACAATAACTTTCACTACACAATTATTAGGAATATGTCACGCCTAATTCATAATCAAACAACAAAACACAAGGGCAAACAGGAATTTTGTAATAGATGTTTACAGAGGTTTTCTTCTATTGCAGTGGCACATAAACACGTCCTGCACTGTAGGTCACCTGATGACATACAAACTGTACTTAAGTACCCTGATCCTGGTAGTCAAGTGTATTTTAAGAACTATGGGAATCAACAAAAGTTGCCGTTTGTAGTGTACGCTGATTTCGAATCACTGGTTGTTCCGTATGAAGGTCCTGTTCCAGAGTCATTACCAAAGACTATAAAGTTGAGTGACCAAGTGGTGTGTTCTTTTGGATACATTCTTGTTAGGTCAGACGGTCTGCATTCAGAACCTGTTATCTGCAGGGGTGAAAATGCAGCATGTTTGTTTTTAACAGAAATGAGACATCTGTATAGTCAGGTAGTACAGTATCTCACAACATGTCAGATGCCTTTGGTGATGACAGAAGAAGACAAACTAAAATTTGATACAGCTGAGACGTGTTGGATTTGTGAACAACCCCTCCAGGGTGATAAAGTTCGTGACCATGATCACATAACTGGACGTTACAGAGGCGCTGCACATAACAATTGTAACTTATTATTAAAAACAGATCCCAAGACATACAAGTTACCAATCTTTTTCCACAATCTCAAAGGGTATGATTCACACATTATCATGCAGGCTGTAGACGAGTCGTACAAAAACATAAGTTGTATTGCCCAGACAACTGAGAAATACTTGACTTTTAGGTTAGATAAATTAGCATTTTATGACTCCATGCAACATTTGTCTTTAGGATTGGCTAGTCTGGCAGAAGGACTGACTGAGTATCCAATAACGAGTAAATATTTTGAACCAGACTTGATTAAGAAAGGTGTCTATCCGTATGAGTACATTGATCACTGGGTTGTGTTTGCCACATTCCTTCTGCATCTGAAGATAAGTAGCAAATAATGTCTCTGTTTGTTTGTCTATTTTGACAAAGGGTATTTACCCGAAATATTAATAAATTGTGTTGTACCGTTTTTTCTAAGCGTGTTTCTTTCTCCGTTGGGTACTTCTTTGAAGAAACAAGACTGCCACCAAAAGAGAAATTTTATTCCACACTAACTGGAAAAGGTATTTCTGACTCTGAATATCAACATGCACTTGATGCGTGGGGGAAGTTGGGGTGTCAGACGATTGGTGACTACCATGACCAGTACTTGAAAGCTGACGTTTGTTTGCTAGCAGACGTATTTGAAAGTTACCGTGAAAAGGGTTTGTTACACTACAAGCTTGACCCTGCTTGTTACATAACTAGTCCTGGCATGACATGGGATGCATTTTTGAAATCCAGTAAGATATCTATAGACCTGTTGTCTGATCGTACGATGGGTGAAATGGTAGAATGCGGATTGAGGGGAGGCATTAGTATTGCAGCGAACAATTATGCCAGAGCCAACAATAAATATATGGACGCCCATGGTGACCTTGGCCGGGGGTTTGACCCCTCAAACCCTGGGTCAAGGTCATTCATTACGTACTTGGACGCTAATAACCTTTATGGCTGGGCAATGTGTGAGTTATTACCCTTGAAAAACTTTTGTCTGCATGATTTGTCACAGTATGATGTAACAGAGTCAGGGTTAACTAACAATATTATGAATCTTGACCGAAACGACGCAAAGGGTTGGATCTTTGAAGTCGACCTGGAGTACCCACACCATCTACACGATTACCATAATGATTATCCATTAGCTGTTGAGAAAATGAGTATGACAGGAAAAAAAGAAGACACTAAACTTGTACCAAATTTGAATGACAAATTCAATTACGTTTGTCACTACCGCTTGTTGCAGTTTTACATCAGACATGGGTTAGTACTAAAGAAAGTTCACAGAGGAATTCAATTTGATCAGAGTGCTTTCATGAAAGATTACATAATGAAGAACACAACATTGCGTGCCAGGGACGGCAACACTGCATTTGACAAAGACTTCTTTAAGCTTATGAACAATGCCTGTTTTGGCAAGACAATGGAAAATCCTCATCACAGAAAAGATGTGAGACTGGTCACAACTGAATTGGGTGCAATTAAACTTACAGGCAAGCCACAGTACACAGGGTACAAAGAGTTTCATTCATCATTGTATGCTGTGTCACTCAAAAAAAAGATTGTCAAACTGGACAAGCCAGTATTCATTGGTATGGCAATTCTTGAGTTGTCAAAACTGTTGATGCTTGAATTTTATTATGATTACTTCAAACCAAAGTATCCTGACTGCCGTCTGCTATACACTGACACTGACTCTATGATCATTGACGTGTGTACTGAAGACTTTTATGAAGACATGAAAACAGAGTTACACATGTATGACACATCTGACTATCCTAAAGATCATCCACTGTTTAGCACACAAAACAAAAAAGTGCCTGGTAAGTTTAAGGATGAACTGAATGGTGTGCCAATAGTTGAGTATGTTGGACTGAGATCAAAAATGTATTCTATACTACACCAGAAGGGAAGTCAGTCCAAAGCCAAAGGAATTAAAAAAACAGCAATAAAAAATAAAGACATACGTCATGAACATTACAAGCAAGTGTTAGATGGTGCATTAATGCCTGATTATCCAAACAAGTCACTGAGATCAAATAAACATAATCTTGAAATGATCCAAACACATAAGAAATCACTGGCAGTTGGGGACACGAAAAGAGTGTTTCACACTAAGGAAAAAGCTTATGCACCAGGTCATTACAGGCTCAAGTTATCTGAAGAAATAGCTGATGAACTGGTTGATGAATTAATTGACGACTTAGTTACTGAAATGAGTAACGGTGTCTGGGGGAATAATCTGTAGTTCTTCTCTGACAAATGCCCTCTGGGGTGCAGGGTCATAGAGATAATATATTGTTGCGCCAGGACCGTCAGGACTGGGGACTATTTTTTTTATATTGTGTACAGACGTTGACCAGATAGGGTCTGTTGCCCTGCGTCTGTCGTCGTTCTCAGCCTCCCCTGGTTGATATAAATATCTCACCTGTTTGGTAAATAAACTTGTGTCGGGTGCCTGTGCTGACATTGTTTTTGACTCTGTAATTGTTTTCAATTTAATAGCATCAGCAGGCTTAGGGTGTCCTTCATTGTTCATTGCTTTTATCACATGTGGTAATCGCTTAACCCACTCCGTGTTACGGGTGTCATGCATGAGTTCCTTAGAATACTGGTAACTGAAAAGTCTCTCTGACAACTGTTTGTTAAAGTTCTCTACAATTGCCTGTGATCTGTGCACACCTGGAATGCCTCGTCTGACCAGTACACCATGCTTAGCAAATAACTGATTAACTGCGCCCTTAAATTCAGATCCATCATCAACTTGTACATGTCTGGGGTATCTTAAAGGGCCACGACCATATATTTTTGTTAATGCTGTAGCAACTGTACTGGCTGTTTTGTCAGATATGGGTTCAGCGTCTTTATACCTTGAAGCAATGTCTACAACAGTTAATGCATACTTGTATCGTTTCTTTCTTATTGTGTCATGTGGTAAGAACAAAAGGTCCATTTGGTGTGTGTCATTAGGTGTTGTGTTCTCAAAATGAGGCCTCATTATTTTTCTTGGAGCAGGGAGATATATCTGCCAAATTGCCTGTCTCTGTAACCATTGTTTGACTTGATTGAGTGATATATCTCCGCCCACAGCGGCATGTAATTTCTGAATAGCTGTTGCTCCTTTCCAATAGCCTGATGGGGAGTAATATATTTTTGATAGTTTATTTTCGGCTGCCATTTTTTCTAGCAATGAAAACTCCTGTAAAATAAACAAATGTCATTCCCACTAGAACAAAGATTATCTCCCCGTTTCTTTGTTGTGTGCTTGGCTTGTAATAGTCACTTAGTTTTGGTTTCGGGATAGACATGTCTTCACCTGTGACAAGAAAATATTCCCTGATTGCTTCGTCTGTATTTGAAAATGTATGTTGTGCATGGCCTTCAAGCCTCAATCTTTCATTGATGAAATCAAGTTTCTCAATTCTATTCTTTTCATATTCCTGCTGGGCTTGAGCAAGTTTCTCAGATGCTTCATTGTGTCGTCTCATCTCCAGAGCAGATTCTTCTCTACCCATTTTTGAAAAGAGATAATTAGAGCCACTGAAAGCCAATGCATTAACCATAGCACCTCCAATCATAATAGCTATCGTCGCCATATTATTTTTATTTACATAGAAACATTTTCAGGAATAATTCCTTGCTTGACAAGAAAATCTTTTGTCGCAATTGACGCTGTGACAACTACAATTAGCTTAGCGCTGTCTTCAAAATCGAGTCTACTGAGGTCTGCTGATTTCATTTTGAGTAGATTTTTCCCCAGCATAGAATAAGCTACTGCTAATCCACTGATTACGGCAGAGTGATACACAAGGTTCATTAAATTTTTTGAGTCATTCATTTTCTAATACAAGAAAAATTAAAATAATATTTTTATTTACTGCATATAAAATGGGTCAACGGCTTTGGGTGTTACTGGTAATGTGGCGACTTCTGGTTTTGTTTTTGGAGTGTTTGATTTTTTGGTCACTGTACGAGTCTGTGGTTTGTATTTTTTGTATAATTGATAACCTACGTAACCAAATCCGACAACAAATCCGGCAACTATATATTTTGTTGTTTGAGGGTCAGACTTAGTTGTTTGTCTCTCACTTTGATGAGGGTGTCCTGTCGGTGTCAGTCCTGATGGTATTGACACAGGCTCTGACGGTGCTGACACCTGGTTAGTTACATGAGCCTTTTCTGTTTGCGCTTGAAGCTGTAATTTTTTTTGCCTGTTCCATTCGGCTAATCTTTTTCCTGCATCAACGCGGCCTGGACTTTTAGCCTTAGTCACAGTTTGAACCTGTGTCAAAACTGGACTGGGGTTCGGTTGTGGAGTCGTCTGGGTTTCGTCCATTTTCTTCTGCAGTAAAATTTATTTTCGAAAAATCAATATGACTCCCGGTAACAAGAAAAGTTACGACAGGTGCAAGGTAATTTCCAAACTTGTAAAACATGACACATGCTAATTTGCCAATTGTACTTGAAACAATAGGATTGCTTTCAAGGTCGTGTGATAGGCTGTCACTATCCACAGGTAGAAAGTGACTCACTGCTTTTGTGTATAGGCATACAAGAGATCGACTTAAATCACGAGTCATTAGTGAAGCAATGTGGTTTTCATATTTAGAATGAAGCTTGATTAGCTCGTCAGCCGTAAGAGATTCAATATCCTCTGTCATGTATTGTTTCCCGAGATAAGTCTTTGACTTGCCTGAGACAATTACAGAAAGAAGACGCTGTTTTTTAGAGTCTAAGTCTTTGTTCTCTACAGAATTGATATCATTCAATAGAAGGATTTCATCAGGGTTCATTTATATTGTTATTTTAAAAAAACAAAAATTAATTTACTAACCCATACCCTGTGGGCTGATCTGTCTTTAAAATGAGCTTTAGATGCTTAGTTGATTTCAGTTTATTTTTTACATCATCTCGTTCATGTTTATTTGGTATGACATCGTTTTCTCTGAGACAGTCTTCAAAGCTGTCACGATCCTTACAGTAAAACAAACAGATAAACTTTAACTGTTCTCGAAAATCTTTCAGTACAGCATTATATTTCTGAGTGAGAATCCATACACTGATATTTGCATGTCTACCACTGAAGGCAAGTTCTGCTAGAGTGTTTCTCTTCTTGACAATGTCTTTCTCTGCAGAACAGTCATCAACTATGAACAACGTTGGCTGTCCTTCAAATTGCTTGTAAAAATATTGTAGGTAGTCATTCAGTTTCTTTTCAGGGTCGACTAAGTATATGTTGCTGTCAGTCCAAATGAATAAACGGTTGTGATAAGCTTTGTTGTGTTTGATTGTAGGACAAAATATGACAATGTTTTCAAAATGGTGGTTGTATCTTGTTTGTAAGAGGTTAAGAACAAATTCAGTTTTCCCACACCCTGTGGCGCCACAAAATAATCCACAGTGTGGGTCGAGTGTCATTAAGCTCCGGTTCATTTTAATACACAATATAATTTTAATATATGTGTCCACTTAGTCTACACTCTTGTATATTGAGTTGTGCGTCATAAATTAGATACAAATATATGTTAATGGCTGCAGCAGTTTCAACCTTCTTTTGTATCTGAATTGTTATTCCATCACTACCGTTCTCGACAGTACGTCCTGACCCATGAAGGTAATCGTCATCTGTACTACGAAGGTCTAGCCACAGTGCATACTTGTTTGTAAGATATTGACCAATCCTAACATCATACAGATGTAGATCTTTGCACGCAATGTTTGCAGGTTTATCTCTAATCCTTCCACCCGCAAAATACTTTATGGTTTCGTCATAGTGTTGATAAGGTAACATTCCAGACGCATACACTTGATTAGGGCGGCCTTCAATTGTACAGGACAAGTGTGTAATCTTAGGATTGTAGAATTTTTCAGAATCCCGTTTATATGGATCTGCTGGTTCAACAAACAACATAAGAATACCTTTCAGTGACCTAGCTGGTGTGTTTAAGTTTATGTTCCACATTGGGTCACTCTTGTCTTTATTGATTAAACTATGTCTAATCACACGGTCATAATAAATTGGAAGTCTTGACTGGTACTGATTTTGAATGAGTCTGGCTAGTTCAGTATGTGTAACAATTTCATATTCCAAGGAAATGTTAGAGATCTTATATGTTGCATCTGTGGCAGATGATTTTATAACTTTGGAGTAGTCATTGAAAGTTAGTTCAAAGCTCAGACGGTCATTCAGTGCCCCTTGATAATAAGGCAAATGAGCTGTGAGGATTTCAAACTCAAGTGGAATGTAAAATCTGGTTCCATATGTTTCTGCTATAATAACGTCATTGGCTGCTGACGTTGATTTATCTCCGGCATTGATTCGAAGTTTACCAACATTATTTGGCTGTATGCCTTGATAAATACGGTCCTCTCGTTCTTCTCTTGTGAGCCAAAGGTCTTTGTAACAGTAGAACACATCTGAGTCGTCAAGACTAAACACTTCCTGTCCTTCAAGTTTTACTTTAATAGTTCTAACAATTGCTCTGCCAAGATTGTCAACTAGAGTTCTGTTTACATCTGCGTCTGATAAAAGTTCAATATTAAATGCAAGGCGTGCAGTGCCAGGAACAATAACGTCACTGGGTCCTAGGTTTGGAAACTTGACTGTAAGTGTTTGGTTCTGGTCTATGGTACTTGGATTGTTTGTGATGACGATTGATTGTCTTATGCCCTTAACACCCAGGGGCTCACGTAGTTTTCTGTATGGGTCTAACTTTGATCCGTAAGACTGTGTCATTTTTATTATGCACAATAAAAAATAATAAATTAATAAAACAATGGCAGCAGGAGGATTTAATCATGAAGATTTTGAAATGGATGACACGTATGATTTTGGTAATACAACAGATATGGCAGATATGGCAGATATGACTGGTACAAGAAATATTTACAGTTTACGTCATGAACTTTTAGAAACCAAAGTGAACTCATTTTATGATCATGTTGGTGGCCGCCCAGACAACGTAGACCCTAACCAGTTTGAACTTGATGGCAAGGGTCATTTATATTTAAATACTGTTGACAAAGGAAAAGTACTATTGACTAACAAAAAAGACCCTAGTAGGTTTAGGGCTTTAAGTACAATAAAAAATGAAGGTGGTGTTGGTGCCTTGCGTCAACTGGGTATTGGTGGGTCTCCTGTCACGCCGCTTGCGCCTAGACTGACTAGTGTTCTTCACGACACGCAAACAAAGTTGCCAACAGGGCAAGAGATTGAAATGGCACCAGTAACAAGCCTACCAGAAATAGCAAACACAGTGATACAAGAAACCTCATTTACTGAAGGGCAATTAAATGACGCTATGAAAACAATAGACGATCCACCTTTGTCAATGAGGGAGATTATGGGATTGGATAAATCACTGCAGTCAATAAGAGGTGAGATGGTAAACAATGTTGCCAAACTGGGAGAGCTTGATAAACACATTGAACGTGAAAAAGAGAAACTGGCTACAGCAGACAATGGGAATCTTGACACAGAAATGAAAGAAAGAATTCAACACAGATTAAATGATTTGCAGATAGAAAGATCAGGAAGGTTAGAAACAATTAGTATTGGAAGACAAAAACTAAAATCACAGGTCAACAGAATTAGAGAAACTATTCAGAAAATACTTCACGAAGACACTACTCTGGCTGAGAGACTAAAAACACTTTTCAGAGAGCAGGGTATCACAATTGCTAGTTTAATTACTGCTCTGGGATTTATTATCAGTACTTTTGTGTTGGCTGTCTCCGGCAGTGGTGGACCCGGTGGTAGTCCAACACCGCCAGCCCCGGCACCTCCAGCACCACCAACAGACCCAAAAGACTTACAGTCATGGGTAAAGAAACAGTTGTCTCACATATCAGACTTGCTTAAGAAATTGGCTCTGAAAGCAATAGACGCTTTGCCTGGCATTATAGGCACTGTTGTCAGTTGGCTGATTAGTACAGCGGCAAAGGCAGTAGGGTTTATGGCAGAGCATGTGTGGATCTTTCTGGTTACAGTAGGAGGGTTGATGGTGGGTTATTTAATGAAACAGATAAAGAAGTAAAACCCCTAATCCTGTTAATCCTATTACCAATGCAGTTCTTTCTGACTCATGTGTGTCAGGGGTTGGTGTAGGGGTTACCGCTTGTATGAGTGCCGGGGTTGGGGCCGGGGCCGGGGCCGGGGGTGTTACCGTCTGTAATGATTTTAATGACTGAACATGTGTGGTTGTGGCACCCAAGTTTACAGATTGATTGAGTCCTAATTTTTGATCACGACCTGCAACAATGATTTCATTATTATAATTTGTTATTGTCCCCATTTGGAGTTGAAGGTCAGATGGTAACATGTATAACCCGATGCCAACTACAAGTCAACTTTTGATCTGGCATAACCCCACCCGGGTCTGCCTTGGGGGACTTGGGTGGGGTTAGGTATTTTTTAGTTCCCAGGGTCACCCTGGTCAGCCCCACAGGGTGGGTTTTTCTCTCTATTCTGGGGCATGTGTTTCTGTCTACCCTTTGTCCATTCACCTGTATTTGCCTTTTTAAAACTCTCCCTACTGTCTGCACTGCCTGTAGCTCTTGATATTGGATGTGTGCTGCTAAATGGTCTTAGCTTTATTTAGGCCCCATGTTGTAGGTTTATGTAACGTATTTGACCGGCTGGCGACATACATTCAATTTTCTGTTTATTTTTTTTTTCACAAGCAGTGCAGGCATGTCCTGAGAAAGCCTTGTTGCTGTCGGGACGTTAAGCAATGTACAATCAATTGATCTGGCATATCTGAGTACGTCTTGATAGCGTTGTATGCTTGATGGGAGATCGACTGTTGAATTAATTGAATCTTCAAGATTTGCAAGAAATTGTTTTTGTGCTTCAAATTTACCACTTCCATTCAAAATGTTTGATTTTGTTAATGATTGTGCACCTAGTATACACCAGACATATGTTCTGATTGACTCATTTACGCGCTCGACTCCTGCTTGAGTAAACCCGTCAGTTTTATCTAAAATAAATGTAGTCCAGGCGTTAGACTGTTTCTGTTCAATGGAACCTATCCAGACTTCAGATTTTGATGAGAATGAAGTGTAACCAGGGTAATAATCTTGAGGGTATTGTCTGTGACTCAAAGCGTAATACAATGTGCCCATGCCTTTGTGATCATCAAGTTTTTGTGTGAAGTCATACCTGGGGCTTATGTTAAACTCATTACAGATGCGTTCAAATGCTTTCATATCCATGGGGTTGTTATACCTGTTGAAACTGGATTCAGTGGGTAATGGTGTATGCAGTTCTGACAGTATACGTCTAAGCTGGTAATAAACATGAAAACGATAGACAGACCTAATCAGTTTGTTTGAGTGATTCAAGTGGTCTGTAAATGAAACACCACAGCCTGTAGTTGAACATAGTATGGCAAAATTGAGTTGGTTTTGAAACATCTGTAGTGGACTTAAAGACCACTTTCTTGCAGTTGAGTCATCTGTTATTGGAGGGTTTAGGTAATGATCAAACGGATTTGGTACTTTGACTTGAAATAGGTCTTGTTCTGATACAGCTATGTCGAGTTGATTTAGTTGATTTATTTTATGTTCATAAGTAGGTGCAACATTATATTTGGCATTCACATTAAATTGAAATGCGTTTGTAGTGGTAATGGTTGGTGATTTAAATTCCATCCTTTTTTATATGAGATAATAAAAATGTTTATTACCTTAACAAATCTTGACACAAGCAAACCAGTGTGGTTAACTAATGGGATTGATAATCGTGATGGTAGTAAGGCTGTAGCTATCCATGAAATGTTCTACACAGTAAAATGGTTTAATGTAGAAGATGATATATATAATAAAGTAATTTTTGGTGGTAAGACGGAAGCTTTACCGCCTGGGTATTATGACTTTTGTACTATAGCTGAATGGTTTCAAAGTAATTTTAAAATTAAAGCAACTTTAAATCCAGCTAACCTACTTGTTACATTAGAATCTCCGACACAAGATTGGTTAAAAATTTCAGATAGATTTGCATATTTACTTGGATTTTATATTGACGAAGATTGGTATAGATCAGATGATATTGATGAATTTGAGTTTGGTATTATAACAATGAAGACAAAAAAACTTAAAATAACTGGAAAACGTCCTGTCAATTTGTCAGTACACAGAGTGCTAAATGTTTATTTGAAAGAACTAAACACATCTGAGAATGTTCACAATGGAAAGCCTTCAACTTTGTTGAGATGCTTACCTACTGGAACTGCTCCGTATTGTGAAAGTGTAGTTGTTAGATTTCCTAATTTGCAGTTTAAGAAATTAGGTTCTAGTTTCTTCGAGTCACTGAGTATATCTGTAACTAATCAGGATGACAAACCAGTTCTTATGCATGATTTTAGTGTTGTGTTGGAAATTAAATAATTTTATTTTTGTTTATAAAAATGAGTGGTCTTGGTCCAAAGCCTAGAATCATACCAGTTGCGTGTCCAGTAACAGAGTTGAAAGATTTGGCAGACGTACAGGATTTTGAGAAGGAAGGAGAAATTGGAGAAATATATGGTTTTGAACTTGATTCAAATGGCATGTACAAGAGGAAAGTAATTGTTGACATGAAAGACGGTGAAAAACAGATTCCTAAACTTGGTCAGCTGCGTGATGTTACTGTACCTACTCCACCTGTAAATAATGCGCCTTACAACTTAATACATGTGGGAAATAAGTGGGTGGTTTCACCTGTACCTGTTCCACCACCCACAATTGACTGGGACATAAAGATTGAATTTATTAGTCCTTATGTATACACTGATGACGAAGGTGCCTTAGTGTTTAGGAAGGTTGTTAACTCGGGGCCGCTTATTGTAAGCCTTGTTCCAAGTTTTGCCCCAGACAACAATAGCAGAGAAAAACTGAAAGTTGAAAATTATGAGAGACGGCGGTATCTTCTTACAGCTAGAAAGGGTAGATCAGATACTTCTGTTGTGTTTATGCCAGCAAGCTTAGTCGTGGCTAGAGAAGTGGCAATAGTATTTGAAATTATCATGAAATCTGTTGCTTCTGCAAAAGAGGCTCAAATTGCACAAGGAATTAAACTTACATGGAATGACACAGTATCAGAATCAACAAAGGTCTTTATTGCTATTACAAAAAATAATGATGTTATTAATGTTTCGAGCAGTGTTCCAGCTGTCAAGGTGGTGGTCGACAAAACAACTTTTGTTCGTCTAACTTACATAAACCTTGAACACATTGATCTTGTTGCATTTTATTATGCCAGCAAATTGTATACTTTTGAAGAGTTGCAAAATGTAATTGCTGATTAAATAAAAAAAAAATATTTGTCAATAAAAAAATGGTAAACTTCTATCCGCAACTACCGACGCTTGAGCCGACTGAAACAAATGTGACGACTAAAACAACACTTGCGCCTGATCCACAGGTGACAGCTGTGCCAATTGCATCAGATAAAACATTACAGGCAGATGCATTCAGATTAAATAATATTACAGATGCAATTAAATATTTGGAAAGTGAAGAGGCGAGGTACTCCAGATGTAAAAGGAGGTACCAGACTGTTTTCAATTCTGTTCAAAACACTTCTATGGCTATTGGTGCAGTTTCAGCTGGATGTTCTGTAGGAGGTATTGTTCTGTTTGCCACGGGAATTGGGAGTTTGGCTGGAATAGCAGTTGAAGGTGTTAGCGTTGCTACATGCCTGGCTTGCTTTGGTTTGGAGGCCTTGAACAAGAGGTTTCACACGAAATTACAGAAACATGAAGCATTGAGTACGCTTGCTGGTGCAAAGCTGAGCAGTATGAAACTTATTATCAGTAAGGCATTGAACGATAATTTTATTGATGATGAAGAATTTAAGCGGGTCCAGGATGATTTAAATAATTACGAGAAACAGAAATCTGAAATACAAAATAAAATGCGTAGTCAATCTCCCGTGAATGTTGAAGAACTAAAGGCTAGTTTTTTAGCAGAGGGAAAAAGGATCGGTGTTCAGGAAACCACAGAAAAACTACACAATCTTTTAAACAAATAAAAATCAGATTTGGTAATCGTTTATTAATGTCATACACTTCACAGAAAAATGCCATGCCACTTACACCACTTGTACCTGATTATTTAACCCCATCTGCACCACCGCCAGAGTATTACTGAGAAAAAAAAGTTTTTTTATTGTCCTTGTATCTTGACAAATCTGACCGAGTAAGTTGTGACTTAAGTCAAGTTGTTGTAAGAACTTAGGGTAAGTACTTGTAAGAACTTAGGGTAAGTACTTGTAAGAACTTAGGGTAAGTAATTAATAAGTTCTTATGGCAACACACTTAAAGGTTACCTCTGCAGGTTCCTAAAAGTTAGTTGCAACTTGTTAATAAGTATTAAGTTTCACTTGGCATCACTTGATCAGGTAAATGATTAGGTATTGACAGAGACAATAGTTATAGAGAAAGGAAGTATGAGTCCCGATAGATAATCAGATCAATAAGGCCGCATCAGTCATGCTTGTCAGTTTTTTAAAATCAAAGGGTTGATTTAGAATTAACGGGGGTAAAATTGGGGTCAAAATTTTGATATTAAAAAATGATGTAAATTAATGACTGATGCGGCTTTATTGAATTCATTGTCTATCGGGACTCATACTTCCTTTCTCTTCTTTTTAATCATTCTTAAAGTACTCTTATTCATCCAAAATGGTGTAGTTTTTTTATGATTTACTCTTCACTTTTGGGATGTGCAACTCCATACCTTTTAAAATCGAAGACTTAATTAATGCCCATAATTTTTCCAATCTACAATTTTCAGGCTTAATAGTTGTAAAGTCTATATTTGCAATATGTGCTCTCAGACTATCATAGTCTCCCTTTCCAAGGTTAAGGGAATATTTATTACTCTGCATGACCTTTACTTTAGGGACATACAGCTGGAAGAGTAGAACATCGTGGTCACTCTTACCGATGGGGTCCAAGTGTTGAATATCTGAAATTAGCAACTCATCATTTATTAAGATTAGGTCGTCTAATGTTGACCTCTGACCTCTGTCTTGTTGGATTTTTCATAATCTGAATCAGGAAGGCGTCCCTTATGCACTCAACAATAAGATTATTTTCTCACCTGTCCAGGAACCATCCCATCCTCTATATGTGAAATTAAAGTCTCCGAAAATGCAAATTTTGTCATATGTTTGTATCACCTCAGATCATAAAAGTTGTAATAATAAATCTGTGTTTTCAATTGTGGAGCTGGGGCTTCTATACACACAACCAACAAGAATTTTTTTCACCAGTAGCACTCACAAAATAGCACCACAAGCTCTCTTCAAACTTACTATTATTCAATGTTTTACATTTTTGAGATTTAACTTGTTGTTAAAGGGCAATTCCTCTCTTGTGGTTTATGCTAAGAAACATATCATAATTTGGTAATGTGTATTCTGAATTCAATGGGGTATAGATCTGACTTTTAGCTTTTACTTCAGTAAGACCAATGATGTCAGGCTTTATATCATCAATCCTTGTTAAAATTTAAACTCTACAGTCATAGGTCCAACGCCAAGGGGAGGGAGAGGGTTGTGGTAAGTGAGGTGGGTGTTTGTTTTGTTAAGCCATTACTCGCTACAAATTCCCCTTCCAGTTCAATCTTGCTTGCTTTTCCGTCCTCTCTTCATTTTGGCTGGTAATAGTGTGTAATAGCTATGTCAGACCAATACTGCGGTTGGCATAGATCACTTTGAACCCCCAGATATTGAATTGGCTCATGGGAATCTGTGCATTTTGCAGACTCACTTTACATCCTTATTAGATTATTCAGATGAGTAAGCCACTGCATACTTATTTGCGTATCCAGGAGCTTCCATCCACAAGAAGCATACATTTTCATGAGCCCATGCATGTTGTAAAGGCTGCTGTGAATCAATGTGCTCTTCAGTTTGGACCTTTTACATAGATCGGCTTCGTTTGCATCCTAAAGTTGAGGGTGTTACTATTGGTTAAAGCGCAGAGTGGACTAGAAGATGTAGAGTTGCTATAATTATGAAACTCATATGAACAGTGTGGACATCGTATTTCTGATACGTATGAAGCATACAAATTTAATTCACGATATCTGCAATTAATTGTCTCGAAATGTTGTTTCGAAATTAATTTTTGAAATTTGGTGTCACATTGTAGTAGTAGTAGTAGTAGTGTGAGGACAAAATAGGCTGTGAGGCCTTTGTAAATGTCCTTTCTTTCTTTATTTTCTTTATGGGTCTGCTATTCATGCAATTTTCCTATAAATCATTCATCATAGGAATAGAAAATCTCTTTAAATTTTGATAATTCGTCCAGCTGGTTTTTAAAAGAATTTATGTTAGGTGCTTTTTTTTTTAATGAAACTGGTAACTCATTCCAAACAATGGCAACTCTGTTAGAAAAACAGAACTTTCACAGGTTAGTGTTGCAGTGCCTTACAAAGATTTTACCTTCAGAGTTTCGGGTTCTGTCACAAACTGGTGCTGCAAAAAAGTCATTCCAATTAGGTCATCGATGCCATTATAAATTTTAAAAACTTGTATTAAGTCACCACGTATTCTACGTCCACGTAAGGAGTGTAGTCCAAAGTATTTGAGTCTGTCTAAGTAAGTCATATTTATACATTCTTTAACCAGCTTTGTTGCTCGTCTCTGTACCCTTTCGAGTGCAACTGATTGTCTCTTTAAACCTGGGTACCATACAGTGTTTGCATATTCTAAATGTGGTCTGACTAGTGATTTATACAGTTTACTAAAAATATCCTTATCCATATAATTAAAGGTTCTCTTAATTACTCCAACCATTTTGTTGGATTTATTGATACAGTTCTGAATATGGGGGTCAAAGGATAGAGCTTTATCAAAAACAACACCTAAGTCTCTTTCCTCCTCACAAGATACCACCTTTCTAATGTCGCTGTTAACTTTCATCAAGTAATCATGTTCAGGATTGTTCCTTCCAGCATGCAAGACCTTGCATTTCTCTACATTAAAATGCAAGTCCCATGTGTCTGACCACTCTTGCAAGTGATCCAAATCATACTGCAACACGTCTTTATTACTCGATTCATTATAGATTTTAGTATCGTCTGCGAATATTTTGCACATGCTATTAACACAGTCTGGCAAGTCATTTATAAATATTGTAAATAATATAGGTCCTAGGATGCTTCCTTGAGGTATACCGCTCAGCACCTTTATTTTATCCGATTTTGCATTTTCAACTTTTACCACTTGTTCTCTATCCTGTAGGAAACTTCTTATCCAATTGGAAATGTTTCCACATACACCATAGGCCTCTAGCTTTTGAAGAAGCCTTTCATGAGGAACAGTGTCAAATGCTTTTCTAACGTCTAAGTATATGATGTCAACCGTTTTTTTTTTTTTTGTCAATCAAGGAAGTTATATCATTATATCATCAGTTATACCTGTAGTAATTTGAGTAACACATGATCGTTTCTTTCTAAAACCATGTTGGCATTCAGTGTACAAATTATTCACAGTAAAATGATTAACGATCTCATCTCGGACTATAGACTCCAAAACTTTACATACTATACACGTTAAACTTACTGGTCTGTAATTTCCTGCATCTGACCTAGAACCTTTTTTAAAAATAGCACTTACCTCTGCGGTACGCCAGTCTTGTGGTACAATACCTGACTTAAGGGAAAGTGTAAATAGTGAGCAAAGTGGTTCTGCTAACTCATTACACAACTCTTGTAGAACTCTGGGGGGATGCAGTCTGGACCTTGAGCTTTAGAATGCTTTAATTCTTTTAATTTTTTTTTTACAATATCAGGAGTTATTACAATATCAGTTATGGTGCACTCATTCGATTTTGAGCCTCTACCAAGCAATGGAACATTACTCAAATTTTCTTTCGCAAATACACTTGAGAAAAATGTATTCAAGGTTGCTGCCTTTTCATGATCAGCTACAGCAAGTGTGCCATCTTCCTTTTTAAGTGCATTTATTCCAGAATTATACTTAGTTTGTTCCTGTACATACTTCCAAAATATTTTAGGGTTCATTTTACATTTATTTGCAATATTTCTTTCATGTAATTTTTTATTACGTTTTATTAATTTATTACAATCATTTCTTAATGTAATATATCTTTGGTAATCCCTACCTTCTTTAGTTTGAAGATATCTTTTATACAACTTATGCTTCTTTTTAATCATTCTTAAAGCACCCTTATTCATCGAAGATGGTGTGGTTCTTTTATGTGATTTACTCATCACTTTTGGGATGTGCAACTCCATACCTTTCAAAATCGAAGACTTAATTAATGCCCAGAGTTTTTCCACTCCGTGATTTTCAGGTTTACTAGTTGTAAAGTCTATATTTGCAATATGTGCTCTCAGACTATCATAGTCTCCCTTTCCAAGGCTACCCCACCCGGGTCTGCCCTGGGGGACTTGGGTGGGGTTAGGTATTTTTTAGTTCCCAGGGTCACCCTGGTCAGCCCCACAGGGTGGGTTTTTCTCTCTATTCTGGGGCATGTGTTTCTGTCTACCCTTTGTCCATTCACCTGTATTTGCCTTTTTAAAACTCTCCCTACTGTCTGCACTGCCTGTAGCTCTTGATATTGGATGTGTGTTGCTAAATGGTCTTAGCTTTATTTAGGCCCAATGTGTTAGGTTTATTTAACGTATTTGACCGGCTGGCGACATACATTCAATGTTCTGTTTAGTTTTTTTCACAAGCAGTGCAGGCACGTCCTGAGAAAGCCTTGTTGCTGTCGGGACGTTAAGCAATGTACAATCAATCAAACCTTTCCAAGGCTAAAGGAATATTTATTACTCTGCCTCCTCTCTTGAAGAAGTCAAACTTGAGAGATAGATAATAAGAGAATACAAAGAATCAAAAATCAATAATGCCGCATCGATCTATAAATCTCGCCATTATTGATAATAAACTCATTGACCCGCCATCAACTCTCCACTATCACCGAATCACCCTGTTGATTTTTAAAAAAAGTGGCGAGCATGATTAGTGCGGCATTATTGATTTTGATACTCTGGAAATCTCTTATTATCTCTCTCTATAACCATTGTCTCTATCAACACCTAAACAAGCACCTGACCAAGTGGTGTCAAGTGAAACTTCATACTTATTAACAAGTTGCAACTAACTTTTAAAAACCTGCAGAAAAAAAACCTTTAAGTTAATCTTCATAAGAACTTAATAATTACTTACCATAAGAACTTAGTAATTACTTACTATACGTTTTTATAAGTTTTTACAACAACTTGACTCCAGTCACAAGACACTGAGACAGATTTGTGAAGATACAAGGGCAACAAAATTTTTTTTTCTCTCAATAATTCTCTGGAGGGGGAGCGGATGGGGCTGAATAGACAGGCGTAAGTGATGTGAGTGGCGTGTCATCTTTCTGTGAAGTGTATGACATTATTAAACGATTACCAAATCTGATCTTTATTTGTTTGAAAGTAGATTTTGAAGTTTTTCTGTGGTTTCTTGAACCCCAATCTGTTTTCCCATCTCTAAAAAGGAAGCCTTTAGTTCTTCAACATTCACAGGAGATTGACTATGCATCTTATTCTGTATTTCAGATTTTTGTTTTTTGTAATTATTTAAATCATCCTGCACTCTCTGCTGGGTACCTATGTATGTTGTTATGCTGTTTATTTTTTGGAGCAGGTGTGTGTGCGTACATGTGTGCCTGCATACATGCTTGCATGTGTGTACACTTACATGTGCACGTGCATGTTCATGGGTATGCATGTCTGCTTGTACAGATGTGCTGGATGATTTGTACATACATGCTTTGATATGTGTGTGTGCTTGCGGGTGCATTTGTGCCGGCATGGGTGTGCTGTGCGGGTGAACACATATGATGGGTACTTTTGTAACTAGGGTACATGTACTCTTCTCATGCACGGAAGTGCGTACATGTGCATGTGTATTTACGCGTGTATGGCATGTGTGTGTGTGTGTGTGTGTGTGTGTGTGTGTGTGTGTGTGTGTGTTTGTGTGTGTGCATGTAAGGGTATTTGTGCAGGCGTGCCGGGAACATGTGTACATACCTGATACTCGCTTTGGTGTGTGTGTGTGTGTGTTTGTGCCGGGTGGGTGCGTATTACACACATCCACGGGGCACAGGTGGGTGTTCACGCGCATACAAATTTTATGTATACTTTTTTTTTTCAATGACTAGTGCACATGTGTGCCTTATATATATTTGTGCGTGTACATTGACATGTATGTTGATGTGTATGTGGCGGGTATGTTACTTGTTGAGCACTACCCAATGCTAACATTAATATACAGGGCTGACCAGCGGGTGAGTGCGTGCGGCTCTGCGACACTGGTCAAGCCTTTAAGTCCAGGGTGGCAGTTCAGTCCACTTGTCTCTCTGTTGGGAGGGTACAGCATGACTTACAACTTTGTTCATTCGTACTTTACTTTTACCCCTAATTACCTTTCTCTTTACATGTTACTTGGAGTTGGAGGGGCCAAATATATATGTCCTTTTTTGTATAGATATAGCACTGACTTATAAATATATTGTAATTGCTATTCTAGGAGGGAACTACAGGTATTCCTGAACGCTACACCTTGTTAATGGTGTCATTCCTCATGGATACTGTATAGCTGGATATCCTCCCGAAGGAGAAGAGCGGTAATGCTTGCATATATATCAACTTTTGTTCCTTTTTTTTTTTTTCTTGGGTTTTTTCTTTGTACATGGTTTGCTCCTATATGCTGAGTGTAGAACACACACTTTGTTATATGACAGGGTTATTAGAGTATGGAACATTTGGTGTAAATATGTGTTTTTTCTCCTGTTCCCTGCACCTGTTCAGTCACCTTGGTTCGTTTTGCCACTCACTTGAATTGGCCTTTGCGTACACCTGTCACACATTCAGTACTGATGATACAGTCAGCCGGTTTGACCATATATGCAAACTGCTGCGTGTAACGGCTGGAAACAAACTCCACTTCCTATGGCTAGTATTACCAATGGCAGTCCATTAAAAATATGTACCTTTAATGCCAATAGTCTTGGCCAGTATCAGAAAAGGAAAGATGCGCTAGACTACCTCAGACAGTTAAAGGCTTCTATCTACTTTTTGCAAGAGACACATCTCATGACTAAAAATGAACACATGCTTAGGGCCATGTGGGGCTTTGAATGTTTTCTATGTGGTAATGATACAAATACCTCGCGCTGGGACCATATGGCGTTGAGGCGCGTCCCCTGGGTGGTGGATAGGGGGTCCCTCGTGAGAGGGGTGCACCGAATGAAATAAGGTGCCGTGAACCAACATGGTCTAAGGGAAGGTGACCCCGACAGAAAACCCCTGGTCCTCCTAGTAAGGGGGTTGGGCGTGGGGGTAGCTTCCCCACCCTGCAAAAAAGGAAATAGCTACAAAAACGCTGACGAAAAGACTAACAGTAATTCCTTTCCTGGAGGAGGAAGGTTCTTCTACCAGAAGACTTATGACGTCCTGTGGTGAAAGCCGGAAGTCTTCGGAAGCCACAGGACCGAGCCGCCTCTCTCTATCCAGGGATACAACCATGGGCACATGGAACGTCAAGACCATGTACAAGAGCGGCAAGGCCGCCCAGATAGCAGCGGAAATGCAAAAGTACAACCTTTCCCTGCTAGGTATCAGTGAAGCCAGATGGACGCAGTCTGGCCAGAAAAGGCTGTTAAGTGGGGAGATGATTCTGTATTCAGGTCATGAAGAGGAGAATGCCCCCCATACAGAAGGAGTAGCATTCATGCTGTCACCAGTGGCACAGAGAGCGCTGATGGGCTGGGAACCTCTTGGGCCAAGAATTATCAGAGCAGCCTTTAGAACCAAGAAAAAGCTCAAGCTGAACGTCATCCAGTGTTATGCGCCCACTAATGACAGTGACGAGGAAGAGAAACGAGAGTTCTACGACCGACTCCAGAGTGCCTTGGACAAATGTGCGGAGCGAGACATCACCATCGTCATGGGCGATTTTAATGCCAAAATAGGGGAGGACAACACCGGATACGAAGAGGTGATGGGGAGACAGGGACTAGGCTCAGAGATGAGTGAGAACGGGGAGAGGTTTGTAGACTTTTGTGCTCTAAACCGACTTGTCATTGGAGGCAGCATCTTGCCACACAGAAGAATACACAAAGCAACTTGGGTCTCACCTGACCATACAACAGAGAACCAAATAGACCATATCTGCATTAGCAAGAAATTTAGAAGATCCCTTTAAGATGTTCGAGTGAGGAGGGGAGCAGATGTCGCCTCCGACCACCATCTGCTTACCTTAAGAATGAAGCTCAAGCTAACGAAAAGCCGCACAGAGACAACAAGAAGACAGCGCTATAATGTAGGCCTCCTGAGAGAAACTGGAGTTAGAGAAGAGTTCAAACTGGTGCTGTCCAACCGGTTTCAAGCGCTACAGGAGCTAGTAAATGAAGAGGAGGCGGTCACCACTGAGCAGCAGTGGAAGGCAGTTAGAGAGGCGCTGAACTGAACCTGCAAAGACACTGTAGGGTTCAGGAAACACCATCACAAGGACTGGCTGTCGGCACAGACCTTGAAGAAGATAGAAGTGAGGAAGCAGAAGAAAGCAGTTGTCAACAACAGTCGCACGAGAGCAGCCAAAGTAAGGGCACAGGGGGAATACTCAGAAGCCAACCGCGAGGTGAAGAGGAGTATCAGGGCAGACAAGAGGGCCTACACAGACAGCCTGGCAGCAGAGGCAGAAAAGGCAGCAGGCAGCGGCAATATGAAACAGCTCTATGACATTACCAGAAGATTGTCAGGCAAGTATGGTCATACAGAAAGACCAGTAAAAGACAAAGAAGGAAAGCCTATTGCAGACAGAGCAGACCAACTCGACAGATGGGCCGAGTATTTTGAAGAGTTACTGAACAGACCTAGCCCACCCGACCCCCCAGGCATCCAGCCGGCAGAGACCGACCTACCCATCAGCTGGGACAGACCTAGCCGGGAAGAGATCAGAAGAGCAGTGGCATTTTTGAAGAACGGCAAAGCAGCAGGCCCAGATGGCATCCCAGCGGAGTCTCTGAAAGCAGACCTAGAGACAACAGTGGAGATGCTGTACCCACTGTTTGGAAAGATCTGAGAAGAGGAGGTGATGCCGGCTGACTGGAAGGAGGGGTACCTAATCAAGCTTCCCAAGAAAGGCAACCTCAGCAAGTGTTCCAGCTACAGAGGAATCACCTTGCTGTCAGTACCAGGAAAGGTCTTCAACAGGATCATCCTGGAGAGAATGAAGAGCTCCGTTGACCACCAGCTGAGAGACCAGCAAGCAGGATTCAGGAAGAACCGATCATGTACAGACCAGATCGCCACTCTCCGCATCATCGTGGAACAGTCTCTGGAGTGGAGCTCCCCGCTGTACGTCAACTTTGTGGATTATGAGAAAGCATTTGACAGTGTGGACCGAGAGACTCTGTGGAAACTCCTACGACACTACGGTGTACCCACAAAGCTCGTCCGCCTGATCAAGAGCAGCTACGATGGCATGACATGTCGCGTGATCCACGAAGGGCAGTTCACCAGGGAGCTCCAGGTCAGAACTGGTGTCAGGCAGGGGTGTCTGCTGTCTCCGTTCCTCTTCCTACTGGCCATAGACTGGGTCATGAAGATGACCACAGAGCACAGACGAAGTGGAATACAGTGGACACTGTGGACACAGCTTGACGACCTCGATTTTGCAGACGACTTGGCATTACTGTCCCACACTCATCAACAAATGCAGGACAAGACCACGAGGCTTGCTGACATCTCGTCCCAAGTGGGCCTCACCATTTACAAACAGAAAACAAAGACAATGAGGCTGAACGCAACCAGGGAAGAACCAGTCTTGCTTGCTGGCACCCCGTTGGAGGAGGTGGAGTCCTTCTCCTATCTCGGGAGCATCATAGACAAAAAAGGCGGCACTGATGCAGATGTCAGAGCACGAATCGGTAAAGCCAGAGCAGCCTTTCTCCAGTTGAAAAAAGTGTGGAGTTCCAGAGAGCTGTCACAACACACCAAAGTCCGGATTTTCAACTCCAATGTAAAAGCAGTTCTCCTATATGGAGCAGAGACTTGGAGATTGACAAAAACCACAGTCAACAGAGTACAGACCTTCATGAACAGTTGCCTTAGAAGAATTTTGAAAATCCACTGGCCAGAGAAGATCAGCAACGTCAGACTCTGGGAGAGAACAGAGCAGATAACAGCAGAGAATGAAATTGGGCGAAGAAGATGGGGATGGATCGGTCACAGTCTGAGAAAGCCAGCTTCCAGTATCACTAGGCAGGCATTGTCATGGAACCCCCAGGGAAAGAGGAAAAGAGGTAGGCCGAGAAACTCCTGGCGTCGAGACCTCCAAGCAGACATCAAGAGACTGTGAACCACCTGGAGTAGAATCGAAGGAGAAGCACAGGACAGGAGTTGCTGGAGGTCTCTCGTCGACGGCCTATACCCGGGTAGGGGTGACAGGCATAAGTAAGTAAGTAAGTAATGATACAAATAGCAAAGGAGTTGCAATTCTGTTTAACAATAACTTTAAGTATAAAGTACATAATGTGATTAGAAGTAATGATGGCGCTTACATTGTACTAGATATTGACATACAGGGTAAGCGGATGACTATTGTTAACCTGTATGGGCCTAGTAATGGGGACTCTCCTATCTTTTTTGAAACTGTCTTTGAAGAAATAGGTAGGTTAGATAATCAATATGTAATAGTAGGCGGTGACTGGAATGTTGTACTGGATGTTAATATGGATACGTACAGGTATAGAAATATTAACCGCCCTCGATCAATGCAAAAGGTGCTTGAATGTATGCAGGTGTATGATCTAGTGGATGTATGGAGGGTGCTTCACCCAGCATCTAGACAGTACACATGGCGTCGCTTTAACTCTGCTCAACAAGGCAGATTAGATTATTTCCTGGTATCGGAATGTTTGATGGTAGAGGTTACTAAGACAAAAATTAACTCAGGTTATCGTTCAGATCATTCGCTTGTGTCTATTGATTTTTTGCATCGCTTCCTAAGAGAAATAGAACTTACTGGAAATTCAACAATTCACTTCTTAAGGACAAGTCATTTGTAGAAATGGTAAAAAAATTGATTCTGGACTTGAAGAGGCAATATGGACTTTTGATTTATAACATGGATTCTATTGATAATGTGAGAAATGATGACCTACAATTTTGCATTAGTGATCAAACCTTTTTTGAGATGATACTCCTAGGAACTCGGGGCCAGTCCAACCCAATGGCTAGCCACAAGAAAAAGGAAGAAACCAAAAAAGAAGATTCTCTTAAGAACGAGATCAAAAACTTAGAACATAGTATCCAGCACAATAATATCCCACTTCTTGAGGCTAAAAAAGCAGAACTTGTGGAATTACGCAAGAAAAAGACAGAGGGTATGATTGTCCGGTCCCGAGCTAAGTGGATCCAAGATGGGGAAAAGACATCAAAATAATTTTGTAGTTTGGAAAGTAGGAATTTTGTTAGTAAATCAATTAACTACTTAGAGAACGATAACGGGGAAGTGATAAATAATGTGGATGCTATTGTAAAAGAAACTCAAGCGTTTTATGAGCAATTGTACGCTTCGAGAGAAGCAGAGTTAGTTGAGGTTGACCTCTCCTCCACTGTTTTTGCACCCTCGTTGTCTGATGATGCGAAGATGTCTATTGAAGGCCCCATTTCGATGGAGGAGGCATTAAAATCATTGAAAAGAATGTGTAACAATAAATCTCCAGGTTCAGATGGTTTTACCACCGAATTTTTTAAAATTATTTTGGGCTGATATTGGTCATTTTCTGGTGAGATCTATAAATTATGGCTTTCAGCATGGCCAGCTGTCAGTAACACAAAGGCAAGGGGTGATCACTTGTATACCCAAAGATGGAAAGGATAAGAAATTTTTGAAAACTGGAGACCCATTACTCTTTTAAATACTAGTTATAAAATAGCCTCTGCCTGCATAGCAGAACATCTGAAGCTGGTTTTACCCTCTATTATACACCAAGACCAAAAAGGCTTTTTGAAGGGCAGATATATTGGTGAGAACATACGGCTTCTTTACGATGTACTTTTTTACAGCCAGGTCAACTGGTTCTCATAGACTTTGAGAAAGCATTTGACTCGGTCGCCTGGTCCTTTGTGGAAAAATGTCTTGACTTTTTCAACTTTGGTCCAGATATGAAGAAATGGATTAAAACATTTTACTGTGATATTAAGGCCTGTGTCTCTGTTAATGGTCGCTATTCTGGGTGGTTTCCAGTAGAAAGAGGATGTCGTCAATGTGACCCAAGCTCTCCGTACATTTACTTAATCTGCGCGGAAATTTTGGCCTCTATTCTACGCCAGAATGAAAATATAAGTGGGTTAAAAGTTAAAGATATATATACTTACTTCTGTCCCAGTTTGCAGATGACACTTCATTGTTTTTAAATGGAAGCAAAAGGTCTTTCGAAGAAAGCATCCACAGTCTACAATATTTTGCATCTATCTCAGGCCTCAAGATGAATATGGATAAAACGCAGTTGGTCTGGCTTGGACCTATGAGGAATTCACACATTCGGTTCATGCCCGAATTCAGCTTCATCTGGGACCCTGGGATTTTTAAGGTTCTTGGTATAAAGCTCTCCACAAACATTAATATTATAACCGCTATTAATTACGATGGCAAACTTGCTGAAATTCAGCGAGTTTTGTATGTTTGGTCTAAGCGTCAACTTACACCATTAGGTAAAATTACGGTAATTAAAACACTTGCAGTGTCAAAGATTGTCCATCTTTTTATGAACCTCCCAGATCCTCCTGCACTGTTTTTGACTGACCTTGAAAAAATGTTGTTTACATTCTTGTGGGATGGGAAGAGAGCAAAAATAAATAAATCTGTTGTCTGTTCAGCATACAATGAAGGTGGCTTGCGAATGTTAAATGTTTATTCTTTTTTGACGTCTGAAGGTCAGTTGGCTTAGAAGGGTCTTTGTTGTATCATGTGACTCATTGGTACGTCGGATTCTGGTCAGATGCTATCCTATGTTTAGTAACATGCAGGTGTTTGGTGGTGAATATGCAAACGTTTTAATGCTTCATTGTGATAATTGCTTCTGGGCCGATGTTACCAAACATTACAAGATTGTTTGTAACAAGTGTGTACCTGAAAATTCTGATGAAGTGCTCTCAGAACGTATTCATTATAACAAGAACATTATTAGAGACAGGAAAACGGTTCATATCACCGAATGGAGAGAAAAAGGAATTTTGGTTATTGGGGATCTGCTTGATGAGAATGGCTCTCTGTTGTCTTTCGAGTCATTCAAGTTGCTGTTCCCTGATGTGTCTACACATTTCTTGATGTACTCTAGTGTAGCTAATGCTGTCAGGGTCTACTTAACCTCATTAGCAGTAGAGCCAGTTAAGGAAGGAAATAGTACCGGCAATAGGGTCTGGAACATTATCCTGCAGGGTTGTAAAACCATATATTTAACATTGGTCAAATCAAAGTCAAGGCCTATTTGTATTCAAAAGTGGTCTCAATGTTTTGATATTGACGACATACCAAGCTGGAAATGTATTTTTTCAAAACCCTTCAAAACCACACCAGACTCCCAACTAAAATGGTTCCAGCTAAGATTATTGCATCGGTTGCTGCCCACAAAGCGATTTCTATTTCTGCGTAAATTGTCTGAATCTGCAATTTGCACCTTTTGTAAGAATGAGGACGAAACCCTTCCCCACCTGTTCTGGGACTGCTTGTATGTACAGATATTTTGGTCTGACATGGGACAATGGTTGCGAGACAACTGTGTAAACTGCACTAATTTTGAGTTCACAAAAAGTCTTATTGTCTTTGGCACAGCTACGCACTTTAGGTCTGACATTGTCTTAGACCTCATAATATTAGTTGCTAAGTTCTATGTTTACAAATGTAGATTAGAAGAAACCCCGCCTAATTTAAGGCACTTTGTTAGAATTATGAAGAGTCGCTATCTATGTGAGAAGTACCGATTTGCAATTACTGGTCAGAGTAACAAGTGTTGTCATATGTGGTATCACTATGCTACACTTTTTGGCGAATTGTAATGCTATTACAGTGTTAGAGGCTGCAGCCTCACCATTGGCGATAGTGTGCAGACAGCTTCTGGCACTGCCAGGCATTTCACTAAGGCATACAGGGTTGGTTCAAGGTAGCAAGGGTGGCTTAGCTGGATTCCCTTGTGCATGTATCCATCAGTGCTATCTATAGCACTGAGGAAAGCATCCCAGGCGGTCACATTTGTGTCTGTCCAGCACGACTGTTCAGACCTATGTAAACTTTGCTTGTCATTTGTTGTGTGTTCGAGCGGTGTGTGTTCTAAGAGAGTGGGGAGGGGGAGGGGGTAAATAGGATCGTGGGAGGGGTGGGGAGGGGGGTACATACTTATGTGCTGATATTTTTTCTATACTTTTCGATCTGTGATTGTGTAACTTGATTTGCAATGTAATTATGTATATATAGCTTTTGTGTGTGTGTGTATATATATATATATATATATATATATATATATATATATATATATATATATATATATATATATATATATATATATATATATATATATATATATATATATATGCGTATGTGTGCATAATTATATATATATATGTATGTATGTATATTTCTATATAAAATATACTGTATGCCTAATTTAAATACCGAAATAAAGAATTCGGAAAAATTATTTTAAAAAAATCGTGCATCACAACTGGTTTATCATCTTGATTAGATACAGATAAACACAGTTATTCAAAGAAATTGGAACCTAATTTCTTAAACTGCAAATTAGGAAATCTAACAGCCACATTTTTGCAATAGGGAGCAGTTCCAGTCGGTAAGCTTCTCAACAAAGTTGATGGCTTTCCATTGTGTACATTTTCAGTCGTGTTCAGTTCTTTCAAATAAACATTTAATACTGTGTGTACTGACAAATGAACAGGATATCTTCCAGTTATTTTTTCTTTTCTTGGTGATAGTAGTTGATGTCTGTCTGGTCTTGTCCAATCTTCATCTGGAAAATAAATATTATTACCCAAAAACTTAAGTAATTTTACAAGACTTAATGTTAATGAATACTCAGTACCTTTTGGAAATTCCAATGTAACAAGTAAGTTAGCCGGATTTAAAGTTGCTTTAATTTTAAATTCATTTTGAAACCATTCAGCTAAAGTACAAAAGTCATAATACCCAGCTCGTAAAACATTAGCTCCCTCAGGACAAACAAGCTTAGTTCCAGCTACATGAGCTACATAATAACTTTTATCATCTGTTACTTTAAACCACTTTACAGTGTAAAACATTTCATGGATAGCTACAGCCTTGCTACCATCCTGATTATCAATCCCATTAGTTAACCACACTGGTTTGCTTGTGTCAAGATTTGTTAAGGTAATAAACATTTTTTATTATCTCATAAAAAAGAACAATGGAATTTAAATCACCAACAAGCATCACTACAAACGCATTTCAATGTAATGTGGATGCCAAGTACAATGTCGCACCTACTTATGAACAAAAAATAGTTCAACTAAATCAGCTCGACATAGCTGTGTCAGAACAAGATTTATTCCAAGTGAAAGTACCAAATCCATTTGATCATTATCTAAACCCTCCAATAACAGATGATTTAACTGCACGAAAGTGGTCATCAAGTCCACTACAGATGTTTCAAAACCAACTTAATTTTGCTATACTGTGTTCAGTACTACAGGCTGTGGTGTTTCTTTTACAGATCACTTGAATCACTCAAACAAACTGATTAGGTCTGTGTATCGTTTCCACACGTATTACCAGCTTAGAAGAATACTGTCAGAACTACACACCCCACTGCCCACTGAATCCAGTTTCAACAGGTTTAACAACCCTACGGATATGAAAGCGTTTGAACGCATTTGTAATGAGTTTAACATCAGCCCCCGTCTCGGGTATGACTTCACACAAAAACTTGATGATCACAACGGCATGGGTATATTGTATTATGCTATAAGTCACAGACAATACCCTCAAGATTACTACCCTGGTTACACATCATTCTCATCAAAATCACAAGTCTGGTTAGGATCAATAGAACAGAAACAGTCTAATGCCTGGACCACATTTGCCTTAGACAGGAGTGACGCGTTTACTCAAGCGGGAGTCGAGCGCATAAATGAGTCTATCAGAACGTATGTGTACAATCACTAACAAAATCAAACATTTTAAACAGGAGTGGAAAATTCGAAGCACAAAAACAGTTTCTCGCAAATCTAGAAGATTCAATTAATTCAGTGGTTGATCTCCCATCTAGCATACAACATTACCAAGATGTTCTCAGATATGCCAGATCGAAAGTTGACTTTGTAGTTGGCATCGGGTTATACATGTTGCCATCTGACCTTCAACTCCAAATGGTGACAATAACAAATTATAATAATGAAATCATTGTTGCTGGTCGTGACCAGAAATTAGGACTCAGTCAATCTGTAAACTTGGGGGCAACAACCACACATCAACAGATATTAAAACCACTAATAGCACCAGCCCTGTTCACGTCATCACCCGTACAGACGGTAACATCCCCGGCTTTGACCCCGGCACCCGTACAGACAGTAACAGCCCAGGATCCAACACCATCACCAAACACACATGAGTCAGAGAGAACTGCATTAGTAATAGGCCTTACTGGATTAGGGGTTTTACTTCTTTACCTGCTTCATTAAATAACCCACCATTAACCCCCGCTACTGTCACCAGAAAGACCCACACATGTTCTGCCATAAACCCAACTACCTTCGCTGCAGTACTGATAAGCCAACTGACAACCGTGCCTATTATACCAGGCAGCGCGTCCATTGCTTTCAGAGCCAATTTCTTAAGCAAGTCTGATATGTGACAACTGTTTTTTTTACCCACGACTGTAAATCTTTTGGGTCTGTTGGAGACGGTGGACCAGGTGGTGCTGGAGGCAGTGGTCCACCACCAGAGACAGCCAACACAACAGTACTAATAATAAATCCAAGAGCAGTAATTAAACTTGCAATAGTGATACCTTGTTCTCTGAAAAGTGTTTTAAGTCTCTCAGCCAAAGTTGTGTCTTCGTGAAGTATTGTTTGGATAGTTTCCCTAATCCTGTTGATCTGTGTTTTCAGTTTTTCTCTTCCAATACTAATCGTTTCTAATCGTCCTGATCTTTCTATATACAAATCATTTAATCTGTGTTGTATTCTTTCTTTCATTTCTGTGTCAAGATTCCCATTGTCTGCTGTAGCCAGTTTTTCTTTTTCATGTTCTATGTGTTTATCAAGCTCACCTAGTTTGGCTATATTATTTACCATCTCACCTCTGATTGACTGCAGTGATTTATCCAACCCCATAATCTCCCACATTGACAAAGCGTCATTTATTTGTCCTTCAGTAAATGAGGTTTCTTGTATCACTGTGTTTGCTATTTTTGGCAGGCTTGTTACTGCTGCCATTTCAATTTCTTGTCCTGTTGGTAACCTTGTTTGCGTGTCGTGAAGAGTAGTAACAAGACGAGGCGTAAGTGGCGTCAACTTCTTACTAGTGTTACTACCAACACCAAGGTAACGCTGCAGTGCTGCCTCACCACCTACATCAGTTTTGATTGTACTTAAAGCTCTAAACTTAGCAGGACTATTTTTATGGGTTAGATACACTTTACCTCTGTCATCTGTTTTTAAAAATAAGTGACCTTTATCATATTCAAACTGATTAGGATCTATTACATCTGGGTGCACACCAACACTGTCATAAAATGAGTTTACTTTGTCTTTTAACAGTTTGTGATACATAGGAGAAGTATTTCCCATTCCAGTCATATCTGTGATGCTAGTATCTGAGACATTCATGTCATCCATTTAAAAATCTTCATGATTAAATCCTCCCGCTGCCATTGTTTTTATTAATTTAATATTTTTGATTTTTGCATAATAAAATGACATCATCTTACGGATCAAAGTTAGACCCATATAGAAAAATACCAGAGACTCTTGGTGTTAAGGATATTAGACAATCAATCATCATCACAAACAATCCAAGTACTATAGATCAGAACCAAACTCTTACTTTAAAGTTTCCAAACCTAGGTCCCAGTGACGTTATTGTTCCTGGCACTGCATGCCTAGCATTTAATATTGAACTATCATCAGACACAGATGTAAATAGAACACTAGTTAACAATCTAGGCAGAGCAATTATAAGAACTATTAAAGTTAAACTTGAAGGACAGGAAGTGTTTAGTCTTGATGATGCTGATGTATTCTACTGTTACAAAGATTTGTGGCTCACAAGAGATGATGATGAATCTTTATTTATTCAGGATAAAGCTATTAGGCAACTCAATGCCTGTCTTACAAGCTGTCCTGTAAACAAACAACATAACAGGAAAATAAACAGAGCATGCAAATACTACAATAATAATAATAAGAAGAAGAAGAGGAAGAAAAACTACCAGAAAAAAACACAATAGAGAATTTGTAACTGCCTCCGATGCAAAAAAGAGAAGAGAGAGAAGATCATATTTATCAAGGCATACAGGCTGATAACATTGCCAAACTCCGAATTGATGCCGAGATAAAACAACCACTGCAGCTAAGGACGTTATTTTAGCAGAAACATATGGAACCAGATTTTACATTCCACTTGAGTTTGAAATCCTCACAGCACATTTACCTTATTATCAAGGACTTCACTGAATGACCATCTGAGTTTTGAACTAACCTTCAGTGACTACTCCAAAGTTATAAAATCATCTGCCACAGATGCAACATACAAGATTCTAACATCTCTTTGGAATACGAAATTGTTACACACACTGAACTAGCCAGACTCATACAAAATCAGTATCAGTCAAGACTTTCAATTTATTATGACAGGGTGATTAGGCATAGTTTAATGCATAAAGACAAAAGCGATCCGATGTGGAACATAAACTTGAACACCCCTGCCAGGTCACTGAAAGGTATACTCATGTTGTTTGTTAAACCAGTGAGCCCATACAAAAGGGATTCAGAAAAATTTTACAATCCAAAGATTACACATTTATCTTGTACAATCGAAGGCCGTCCAAATCAAGTGTACGCCTCTGGAATGCTGCCTTATCAGCACTAGGACGAGATCACAAAGTATTTTGCGGGTAGAAGGCTTAGAGAAAAACTGACAAACATGGTGTGTAAAGATTTACATCTGTATGATGTAAGAATAAGTCAATACCTGACAAACAAGTATGCACTGTGGTTAGACCCGCGGCAGTGATGGAATTACAATTCAGATACAAAAAAAAAAAGGTTGAAACTGCTGGTGCAATAAATATATATTTGTATCTGATTTATGACGCTCAACTCAATATTGCAGAAAGCAGACTAAGTGGACACTTGTATTAAAATTATATTCTGTATTAAAATGAACTTGATGACACACGACCCACACTGTGTCTTGTTTTGCGGTGCCACAGGGTGTGGAAAAACTGAATTTGTACTTAATGAGTTAATCTATTACAAACAAGATACATCCACCATTTTGAAAACATAGTAATATTCTGTCCAACAATAAAACACAACAAAGCTTATCACAGCCGTTTATTCATTTGGACTGATCACAACATTTACTTAGTCGACCCTGAGAAGAAACTGAATGACTACCTACAATAGTTTTACAAACAATTTGAAGGACAGCCAACGTTGTTGTTGACTGCTCAGCAGAGAAAGACATTGTCAAGAAGAGAAACACTTTAGTAGAACTGGCCTTTAGTGGCAGACACGCAAACATAAGTGTATGGATTCTCACTCAAAAATATAATGCTGTACTGAAAGATTTTCGAGAACAGTTAAAGTTTATCTGTTTGTTTTACTGTAAGGATCGTGACAGCTTTGAAGACTGTCTCAGAGAGAACGATGTTATCCCAAATAAGCATGAGTGCGACAATGTGAAAAATAAACTGACATCAACTAAGCATCTAAAGCTTATTTTAAAGACAGATCAGCCCACTGGGTATGGGTTAGTAAATTAATTTATACATTTGTTTTGTCCATTAAAAATGACAGACCAACAAACCCACACAGTTGATGTTACAGAGTGCTTCAAAGATGTTAAGTGTTTTTATGACTTAAAAACACGTGTGTTTGAACCTGGCTTTAAACTCTCAACACCGCCAATGAAGATATACATGTCATATAATGTTACTTTGGAATATCCTGATGGATCACCACGTTATGATTACGAGACTGTTGATCTTAAAACAAATGCTTTTAAAGTTTATGATGCTAACCGCTTGTGCTGTAGCTGGTTTGAGGCACTATGTAAAGACATATTTGATCAACTAAAAAAACTACATTGTTATATTGAAAGTGTTACATTCAATAAAGTGATATTACACCTGCAGGACAAGACCTTAAGACACACACCAGGGAAGTGGTTGATTTGTTTTGGCGACTAAACTAAATTTGTTTATTGTAGCTACAGCTAATACAGTATTACATAAGATGTGCCAGTGGTAATTTTTTTTTCAATTTATTATTTTGTTGGTCAAATAAAAATGACGGACAATACACAAAGCCCATCAAGCTCATCTGGCTTAAGAAACGTGTTTCACACAACAGACTTGCCTATATCTAATAGTAACAATGTCTATGAATCGATAGAAAACTCTTTTTCTGTCATACAAGATAATCTTCTTACAGGCAGTGTAAAGGTTCAGGTTGTTGCTAAAATAGAATTTACTAGAGTAGACGGTGAAGTGATCATATCGTATATCTCAACAAGACAACACACAGTTAACACAAGAAGAGAACTAGAGAACGTGTTTAGAGAAAGACTATTGCCTGACTTTCTTGAAGCAATTGACAGAGCAAAAATGAAGGGGTCTGGTTGGCACGAAGGTCGTGTACATGAACTACAACTAAAACAGTCAAGGTATCATCCTATATTAGGTAAATCATGGATACCACTGCCAACTGAGGTTGCAAACAAAAAGGCTGTAGTCAATATACAGAACAATGACCACCATTGTTTCATGTGGTGTGTGCTAGCTAAACTACACTTTGTAAAAACAAAACCTGAACGTGTCTCTAACTACACTAAATTTGTAAACGAACTCAACTTCAGTGGTATAGATTTCCCTGTTAAAATAGAAGACATAGACTTGTTTGAAAAACTAAATCCTGGTATATCTGTGAACGTGTATGTATGGGATAATGAGTCTGATGACAAGGTACAACCCATTAGAGTATCACCACTTGCTCCAACCTATGGACAGTCAGAAGATAAACATGTTAACATGTTATTAATAGGTGATGACAATAACTTTCACTACACAATTATCAGGAGTATGTCACGTCTAATTCGTAATCATGTTTCAAAACACAATGGCAAACAGGAAGTGTGTAAAAGATGTTTACAAAGATTCTCCTCTATAAAAGTTGCGCACAAACATGTTTTGCACTGTAGGTCAGCTGATGACATCCAAACAGTACTTAAGTATCCAGATCCTGGTAGTCAAGTGTGTTTCAAGAACTATGGGAATCAGCAAAAGCTGCCGTTTGTAGTGTATGCTGATTTTGAATCACTGGTTGTACCATATGAAGGTCCTGTTCCAGAATCATTACCAAAGACTATAGAAGTTGAGTGACCAAGTGGTGTGTTCTTTTGGATACATTCTTGTTAGGTCAGACGGACAACATTCAGAACCTGTTATCTACAGGGGGGAAAATGCAGCATGTCTGTTTTTAACAGAAATGAGACAACTGTATAGTCAGGTAGTACATTATCTCACAAATAATAAAAAATAATTACGGTATTTATAATGTGCTTATCTTATAATAATTATAACTCTAAGCGCGCACTCACAACTTGCACACGCATGCGCACGCTTTAGACAATGACTCACGTAACACAAATAGTGAAAATACATTATGACGGTCAGCTTGGGGTGGGGAGTGTGGTGATATAGTGCTAGAACTGTTGAAAGAGGTGAGTTTTGAGGGTGGACTGGATGGAGGAGAGCGAGTGTTTCTGACGGAGAGAGAGTGGGAGGGTGTTCCAGGTAGATGGACCGTATACTGAGAAGGAGCGGGGGCCGAAAGTGCTGAGTTTGGTGCGGGGGATGAGGAGGCGGAGAGGGTCGGAGGCAGAGCGGAGGGAGCAGGGAGGAGTGTAGGGGTGAAGTAAGTTGGAGAGATAGGCAGGAGCATAGTGTTCAGGGATTTGTAGCAGAGAGACAGAATCTTGCATTGGATGCGTTGGGGGGTGGGGAGCCAGTGAAGGAGCTTGAGCAGGGGAGTGATGTGGTCAGATTTTTTCTTTCTGAGGATGAGGCAGGCAGCATTTGTGAGAGTGGTGGAGTGAGGAAGGCCGGAAAGGAGACAGTTGCAGTAGTCGATGCGAGATAAGATGAGAGAGACAGCGAGTTTGGTGGAAGCTTTGGTAGTGAGGTATTTTCTGATCTGACTGATGCAGCGGAGGTGGAAATAACATGCCTGGGCCATGGCGGAGATGAAGCTGGTCATGGAAAGTGAGGAATCGAGGATAACGCCAAGGTTCTTGACCGAGTCAGAGAGGGAGATGGGGGTGCTGTCGAGTTGAAGGTGGAGAGAGGGAGGGAGCTGGGAAAGTTTCTGGCGAGTGCCTACCAGCATGGCTTCCGTTTTGTCGTCGTTCAGTTGTGAGACAACTGTATAGTCAGGTAGTACATTATCTCACAACATGTCAGATGCCTTTGGTGATGACAGAAGAAGACAAACTGAATTTTGATACAGCTGTGATGTGTTGGATTTGTGAACAACCCCTCCAGGGTGACAAAGTTCGTGACCATGACCACATAACTGGACGCTACAGAGGGGCTGCACATAACAATTGTAACTTGTTATTAAAAACAGATCCTAAGACATACAAACTACCAATCTTTTTTCACAATCTAAAGGGGTATGATTCACACATTATCGTGCGTGCTGTCGACAAATCTTACAGAAACATAAGTTGTATAACGCAGACAACTGAAAAATATTTGACTTTTAGATTGGACAACAAATTAGTGTTTTATGACTCCATGCAACATTTGTCTTTAGGACTTGCTAGTCTGGCAGAAGGTCTGACTGAATATCCAATAACAAGTAAATATTTTGAGCCAGACTTGATTAAGAAAGGTGTGTATCCGTATGAGTACATTGATCACTGGGTTGTGTTTGAAGAAAGGAGACTACCTCCAAAAGAGAAATTTTATTCTACACTAAATGGCAAAGGTATTTCTGACTCTGATTACCAACATGCACTTGATGCGTGGGATAAATTAGGGTGTCAGACAATTGGTGACTACCATGACCAGTACTTGAAAGCTGACGTTTGTTTGCTAGCAGATGTATTTGAAAGTTACCATGAAAAGGGTTTGTTACACTACAGTCTTGACTCGGCCTGTTATATAACTAGTCCTGGCATGACATGGGATGCATTTTTAAAATCCAGTAAGATATTTATAGACCTGTTGTCTGATCGTATGATGGGTGAAATGGTGGAACATGGCTTGAGGGGAGGCATTAGTATAGCAGCGAACAATTATGCCAAAGCCAACAATAAATATCTGGATGACCTTGACTTTGACCCCTCAAGGTCAAAGTCATTCATTACGTACGTGGACGCGAACAATTTGTACGGATACGCGATGTGTGAGTTATTGCCTTTGAAAAACTTTTGTCTGCATGATTTGTCACAGTACAACATAACACAGTTAACAAACTATATTATGAATCATGACCGAAATGATGCGAAGGGTTGAATCTTTGAAGTCGACCTGGAGTACCCACACCATCTACATGATTACCACAAAATTATCCATTGGCTGTTGAGAAAATGTCTTTGACGGGGAAAAAAGAAGATACCAAACTTGTGCCAAATCTTAACGACAAATTCAATTACTTTTGCCATTATCACTTGATGCAGTTTTACATAAGACATGGGTTAGTACTAAAGAAAGTTCACAGAGGTATTCAATTTGATCAGAGTGCTTTTATGAAAGATTACATAATGAAGAACACAACATTGCGTGCAAGGGATGGCAACACTGCATTTGACAAAGACTTCTTTAAGCTTATGAACAATGCCTGTTTTGGCAAGAAGATGGAAAATCCTCATCACCGCAAAGATGTGAGACTAGTAACAACTGAATCGGGTGCAATTAAACTTACAGGTAAGCCACAGTACACAGGGTACAAAGAGTTTCATTCATCATTGTATGCAGTGTCACTCAAAAAAAAAAGATTGTTAAACTGGACAAGCCAGTATTCATTGGTATGGCAATACTTGAGTTATCAAAACTGTTGATGCTTGAATTTTATTATGATTACTTCAAACCAAAGTATCCTGAGTGTCATCTGCTATACACTGACACTGACTCTATGATCATTGACGTTCCTACTGAAGACTTTTATGAAGACATGAAAACAGAGTTACACATGTATGACACGTCAGACTACCCTAAAGATCATCCATTGTTTAGCACACAAAACAAGAAAGTACCTGGTAAGTTTAAAGACGAACTAAATGGTGTGCCAATAGTTGAGTACGTTGGACTGAGATCAAAAATGTATTCTATACTGCACCAAAAGGGAAGTCAGTCGAAAGCTAAAGGTATTTAAAAAAAAACATCAATAAAAAATAAAGACATTCGTCATGAACACAGTTGTAACTCAGACTCCGAAAAGCCTAATCATTTTGATTCGATGGAATGTGAGCGCGCGCTCTTCTCGGTTTCGGTCCCCTTTTTCCAGCAGAGTGGTTTGTTTATAATTGCTGTCATCGCGTCTAATACACTATGGAAGGCAGTCACTGAATCAGCTCGCACAGCTTCTTGTCTGTAAGGACCAGCATAATGATAGAGGCAGGCAAGAGGCAGGATTCTCATTTGCTTTCACATCTGCGGGCGCCATGAGGATCTATGTTTATTCCAGACAGGAGGTGTTTATCATTGAGTGTATCTCAGACAGTGTGATTGTGGTCCTTTCTACAGATGAGAAAAGGCATAGATCCTCAAGAGTCCGCCACGCAAGTTACAGGACCGTGACCCATGAGAATCTGTGCCTAAGTTTTGCTTATTCCTGTTCACACAATTTTAATTTCCAGGCTGAGTGGGGGAAAGGGAGCGAGATGGGCTATTGTGGTTTGCAGTGAGTTCCAGCCATTTCTTTTGTTTTTCAGTAACCGTACATCAATGACCATATTATAAATGAACACACTTTTCCCCCCTCTTTTGTTCTGCCCGGTAAAGACAGTCGGGTTCACTACGGAATATACTTGAATCTGCTGAGGCACATAATTATAATTCTCAGAAATTTAAAAGCCAGGTTACAAATTTAAAATATATACTGACACAGTTCTAACTTAGACTCCAAAAAGCCTAATCATTTTCATTCGATGGAATGTGAGCTGAGCTATTCTGTTTCTGTCCCCTTTTTTCAGCAGAGCGGTTTGTTTATAATTGCTGTCAATGCGTCTATTACACTATGGAAGGCAGTCAGCGAACCAGCTCGCGTAGAGATATATAATATGAGTGGTTTTGGACAATTTCTATAGATCCCTAATTTCCACGATTTGTGACCCACAAACTACCACACCTCACGCCGCCCATATTTTTTAAAAATGTTCGCATTAAAACAGCGCCCCGACAGTCTTGCCCGCTGCCCCACTGTTATTGAATACCTGCTAACATGGCTAACTGAACACGCATGTGCGGAGTACTGAAGACAAGTCGCTGTTGACAACCGCCAGCATTAACACAATGACTGAGTTAACCCTCTTAATTATAACTTTTGACCCCTCATTATCTATGTTCCCCACACAGAGTAAATACCGTCGGTATTTACCCTCTAAATCATTGTTTAAGCATACACTCTTTTATGTACCTCTCAGCAGAGTAGGTACCAACAGGGGTTATTTAGATTGCGTGTATCAACACACTGTATAAAACTTAACCTGAAATACAAACATGCACACACTGCCCGCTGCCTTAATGTACACCCGTCGGAATGTGTTTATGCAACAGCCAGTGCCAAACCTTTTGTGACAGTCAACCGTTCAATACTCTATTATTAGCAGCTGTGTAAGCCCTGACTAGACGTCATGTCCAAACTGGTTTATTTTAAACCTGTCATAACCCCCCCCCCACACACACACACACACACACACACACACCCCACCACCCCCCCCCACCACCACCACCACCTCCCCCCCACAACCCCCCACTTCCCCCCCCCCGCCCCCACCACCACCCCCCCCACACCACCACCCCCCCCCCACCACCACCACCACCACCACCACCACCCCCACCACCACCCCCCACCACCACCACCCCCCACCACCACCACCCCCCACCCCTATTACAAAAATATCGAATTTAGGTTACTGTGCCAAAACGAGAAAGTAGTTCAAATTTTGGTCACTGGGTCAAAACGAGAAAATTAGATCAATTTTTGGTCACTGTGTCATTAGGCCATTTCAGAAAATGTATGCCATATCAAAATAAGGAAGCCACACTCTGTTTGAACTACAGCAAGTTTTCTCAAAATAATTTTCCAACTACATGAGCAAATGAAAAAATACCCCCCCCCCCCCCCTGAAATAGGCACGCCCGTCAGGCTAATTCAATTGGACGGGTCCATAAAAAGGGGTGATTTAAAAATACCCCTTGTCAGTCTACACAGGTATGTATAGATTTAATATACACCCTTTTTTGTCAGAGCGATATGTAAGTGTCAAGCCAAGGCCTTTTATTAATAAGATCGAACCAGTTTTTCCAGCTGTGTCTGACGTGACTGTTTGCTAATTTTATTGATCAGTTTGTACCGAAACGTTCTCAGAAGAAAACACAGCTCTTTATCGGTGCCTACACTCAATATGACACAAAGTTCTGGAACAAACGTTATTAAGCAAGCTGGAATTCTTCGCAAACGACTAAACATTTGTGACAGAAAAGGTGGTGTTTACAACCGTGAACTGAAACTTATGAAGGGCTAGCTCGGCAGTGTCGCCTTAGTCATTTACTGAATAGTACCTGAGACAAGACAAGTCTTAAATTCTCAGTGCCGAGTCACTCAGTGTTAGCGCAGCCTAATGTGATTTGTCACACTAACATTGAGCTATCTTAAACCAGTGGCCAACTACACGCTATTACAGGTGGCTTAGCTGTGTGTCGCGCCGCGGAAATAAGCATACCGATCTCGCTTTGAGTGTAAGCTGTGTTCAATCAACAGCGTTGGACCGCGCGGTGTTAACAGAAGGTTGATCCTTTCAATCATAGTCATTGCTATCACTTCCATACCATGGACAACTAATAAATTCAAGACAAAACACAGAGTTAAATGTCTCTGTTTACAAGGGTCTTAGCAAGCTGTGTAATCTCATGTGATCTTGTATCCAGCGTATACAATGACGTAGCGTCTTAGAAACGAAACTAAGTGCGCAGTGGCTAATTGAGTATACAGTCGTTGCGTGTCGTGTGACATACAACCGGTGAAGTGTGAGTGCATGTTTGTCTGTGGGTATGTCTGTCTGTCTGCCTTGTTTGTCTGTCTTTGTCTGTGTGTGTCTGTATGTCTGTGTGCGTATGTGCGTGCATGTGCGTGTGTGTTTGTTTTTGTCTCTGCCTGTGTGTGTGCGTGCATTGTGTTTGTTTGTCTGTGCGTGAGTGTGTGTATGCGTGTGCGTGAGCATGCGTGTATGTGATTGTATGTGTGTATGCGTATGTGTGCATGTGTGTGTGTGTGTGTGTGTATGCGTCTGTGTGTGTATGCGTGTGTAGGTATTTGTATGCGTGTGTGAGTGCATGTTTTGCGTATGTGTGCGTGTATGTGAATGTTTGTGTGCATGTATGTGTGTGCATATCTGTGTGCATGTCTGTCTGTATGTGTGTGTGCATGTGTGTGCGTGTTTGTCTGTGTTTATTTGTCTATAGTGTGTGTATGTGTTGTGTGTGCATATTGATTAGATATTAGAGATAGAAGAAAATAGACTTCAATACCATTTATATAATTTTCTCTGAGCCAATACCCAGAAACACAGTTTTTAAAAATAATAACCACACACACACACACACTCACGCACAGACAAAAACCCCATTGTTATATGCACTTGATAAAAAAATTTAAAGTTACCTACAGATACTTGATAACAAATTTCCAAAGTCACTTATAACTGTCAAATAACTTTACAGGTAACTTTTTTAAAGTTCCTATAAGTGACTTAAAGTCAAGAACTTATAATTTCTTATAGGAACTTAAACATAACAAATTGTAAGTTCTTGACTGAAGTCACAACTTACTCGGACATATTTGACAAGATACAAGGACAATGAAAAAACTTTTTTTTAGTAATAGTCTGGTGGTGGTGGAGCTGATGGGGTTAAATAGTTAGGCGCAAGTGACATGACATCTCTCTGCGAAGTGTAATGAAAAAATAATAAATGATTACCAAATCGGATCTTTATTTGTTTAAAAGATTTTGTAATTTTTCTGTGGTTTCCTGTACCCCTATCCTTTTTCCTTCTGCTAAAAAACTGGCTTTCAGTTCTTCAACATTCACGGGAGATTGACTACGCATCTTATTCTGTATTTCTGACTTCTGTTTCTTATAATTGTTCAAATCATCCTGCACTCTCTTAAATTCCTTGTCATCAATAAAATTATCATATAATGCCTTACTGATAATAAGTTTCATACTGCTCAGCTTCGCACCCGCCAAAGTACTTAATGCTTCATGTTTCTGTAATTTTGTGTGAAACCTCTTGTTTATGGCCTCCAAACCAAAGCAAGCCAGGCATGTAGCAACGCTAACACCCTCAATTGCAATTCCAGTTAAACTTCCAATTCCTGTGGCAAACAGAACAATACCCCCTACAGAACATCCAGCTGAAATAGCACCAACATCCATTGAAGTGTTTTGTACAGAATTAAAAACTGCCTGTTACCTCCTTTTACACCTAGTGTACCTCGCCTCTTCACTTTCCAAATATTTAATTGCTTCTGTGTGATGAAGCTCTATGCTCGTGCATAGTGCTCACACAGTAGGATTAGTACGGTACGGGTTTTGTTAACGGTTTGTTTGTGTTGATAGTCCGGGTGGCATTAGGCTCCATGGGAAATCTGTAAGACATGGTTAGCACGGAGTTTTGGTGAGTTCTGTTTAGTGAGTTTTAGGCAAAAGCTGTGTCTGTCAGAGGTCTAGTTTGGTTAGTGCGGGGCTTGACTGTCATTCTGGACAGACGTTATGCGAGATACCTTAGCCCGCATTCCAAGACTCTGAAGCCTTGTAAAGAGTGGAACGACGGACGCCGAGACGTCGAGTCACAGGTGGGACCTAACGTGAGGTCATCCCTCCAGCTCTTCACTGAGAGTGAGTCTGACCGGGACCAAGACACCCGAGTCAAAGCGAGAACTGCGCCACAGTACAAGAACGAGGATGTCCATGCCAATGAGACAGGACGGCAAGAAGAAGCGTACGACGAAGGACTTTCACGCCTAGACGTGAGAAGGACCAACGTAACCAGGCAATAACATCAAACAGGTTGGAGACAATGAGAGACTAAAACCTAGCCTGGCAAAGATATTGTGATTTATGTGTGTATGTGTGATAGTAGAGCAGTGTATATAGTTTGATAGTCTTTAAAACGTTTTTTTTATTTTATATTGTATAAAGGTTACTTCAGAAAGGGAGCCCGTGTGTTGTGCTTTACCGCATGAATGCGCCCGTCTGAGTCAGTGGCGGTGTATGCGTCTGTTGCGTGAGAGTCTGTACGTGTGACTGTGGGCAAGTCTGCATGCGTTACAATGGTGACCCTGTTTTAGCGGTATATATTTTCTGCGTAGGTTGTTGATATTGTTGTGGGTTTTCATTTTAAGTTTTGACGTTGATTTGGTTGTGATTTGTATATTTACGTTTTCAAGTTTTGGGAAGTTGTTGTAGCAAATATGGAGGTAGCCCCGGTAGAGGCTTACATTAAACAGGGTGAAAGGTTAGGACTTAAGGATGAGAAGCTTTTTGATTATGTAGAGAAATGTAGGGATAGGGAGGATAGAGCGAGAGAAAGAGAAGCTCAGAGAGAAAGAGAGGAGAAAGAAAGAGTCATAAAGGAGAAAGAGTTAGAAGCTCAGAGAGAAGAAAGAGAAGCTCAGAGAGAAAGGGAAGAGAGAGAAAGAGTACTTAAGAAAGAGGAACTAGAGGTTCAGAAAGCCTTAAAGGTGAAGGAGTTAGAAGTTCAGAGAGTGAAAGACGAGAAAGAGTTGGAGATTCGTAGACTTAGAGAGGAGAAAGAGTTGGAAATGCAGATACAGAGGGAGGAGAAAGAGCTAGAAATTCAGAGAGAGAGAGAAGAGAAAGACAGAATACTTAAGAAAGAGGAAATGGAGCTAAAGGAGAAAGAGTTAGAAGTACAGAGAGAGAGAGAAGAGAAAGAAAGAGTCTTAAAGGAGAAAGAGTTAGAAGTACAGAGAGAGAGAGAGAGAGAAGAGAAAGAAAGAGCTCTTAAGAAAGAAGAATTAGCGTTTCAGAGAGAGAAGGACGAGAAGTCTCTAACGTTTCAGAGAGAGAAGGACGAGAGGGAACATGCGTTAAGAGAGAGAGAATTAGAGTACCAGAGAGAGAAAGAAGAGAAAGATAGGGAGGTACAACTACAGTTAGCTCGAGATGCGGGGTCTAGAACAGCTGATAATGATTCAGTAGGCCGGGGCATACGGAATTTTCCTAGACTGCCGATGTTTAAAGAGTCCGTGGACTCTATTGACGCTTTTTTGTGTCGTTTCGAGTCTCATGCGCAGGCGTTGAGTTGGCCTCCTGCCAACTGGCCCGTTTTGCTTTCGTCTGCGCTAGAGGGTCAGGCCTTGAGTCTTTACCATAGCTTGAACATTTCGGGGAACATAGAGTACGAGACTTTGAAGGAGTGTCTCTTACAGCAGTTTCAGTGTAATGCGGAAGGTTTTAGAGAACGCTTGAGAGCTTGTCGGCCAGAGACAGGGGAATCGTTTATGTCATTTGGCAAACGATTGTCCCATTTGCTCGTACGTTGGGTCGAACTGTCAAAGATCGACCACACGTACGAAGCATTGTTCGATCTCATGTTGGCTGAACAGTTCTTTGGTAGCGTTTCCAAGGATCTAGCGGTATTCTTGAGGGAACGTAACCTCAAGACTACGGACGAGTTAGTACAGAACGCGGAGGCTTTTCGGATGGCGCATCCTACGAAAAACCTCGCGCGTAGGACCGAGACACCGCCAGTCGGATTGGTCGCTGCTAACACGTCTGAGGGTTACCGGGGCATCAATACCTTACGTGGAGCCCAGCTGGTTAACGGAAGAGGTACTTTGCGTTTCCGACGCAGTGATCGAGGTATTAGCAGTAGCGGTCGCGATCCGTACACACGAGGAGAAGCATCTGGTCATGGGTATGGTCGTGGACGGATGGCGAATTCGGACACTCAGTGTTTTGCGTGTCATGCATACGGTCACTTTAGTCATGACTGTCCTAGCAGTAGTTCAGGGGCTCAGTGTTTCACCTGTCAGGGGTACGGCCATCTGGCTCATCAATGTCCTAACAGTACTGGTATGGTAGCGGGGATGGAGTGACCCACTCATGTAGCCAGTTTTGCGGTCCCAGTCATACAGCTGGGCGCGGTGTGTTCAGCTAACGGAGGTGGTTGCCTGCCGCTGGTGGATGGGGTTGTTAACGGGTGTCTCGCTTCTGTTCTCCGTGACTCGGGTACAATGACCGCGGGGGTCAGACGTAGCCTCGTTAGAAAAGATCAGTTCACGGGCGAGATGCAGAAAGTAGTTTCGTTCGGAGGGAAGGTAGAAGTTTTCCCTTTGGCTAGAATAGATGTTGACACGGAATTTTTCTCGGGTAATCTGATGTCATGTGTCATCGACGACCCAGTAGTTGATTTAGTCATAGGTAACATGAAGGGTGTGCAGCCAGTCATCGGTGGAGTCGGAGCGATTAAGCGAGCTCACGTTCCTCGCAGTGTAGTCGCATCGGTGGCGGCGAGAGCTCGAAGAAAGCGTAGTTGGGAACAGAGAGATCGTGTTATTTCCGTCCAGAATCAGGGGATCGGTTAGCGGGCTTGGCCCAATAGTCGGGTTGGCTGGAGACGGCATACTTCTGTTGCGGACAGAAATGCGGCTCAGCACCCAATAATATGTAGGTAGATCGGAGATTAGAGTCTCGCGATCGTGTGGGCAGTCATTGGATCGATTTCATTTCTGGAGGTTTCAACGCGTTAGTTCTGTTTTGCTGTCGCTGTGCGATCTGAAGGTGTGCGTTGAGGCGTAAGGCTGTAATTTTTTTCTTGTATTCTAGTTAGTCAAAGTTAGTCTTGGTTTGTGATGGTGTACGTCGAGTAGTCTTAAAAAGAAACTCGGTCGTTTCTTTTTTTCCCGAGGAAGGGGGAATTGTGATGAAGCTCTATGCTCGTGCATAGTGCTCACACAGTAGGATTAGTACGGTACGGGTTTTGTTAACGGTTTGTTTGTGCTGATAGTCCGGGTGGCATTAGGCACCACGGGAAATCTGTAAGACATGGTTAGCACGGAGTTTTGGTGAGTTCTGTTTAGTGAGTTTTAGACAAAAGCTGTGTCTGTCAGAGGTCTAGTTTGGTTAGTGCAGGGCTTGACTGTCATTCTGGACAGACGTTATGCGAGATACCTTAGCCCGCATTCCAAGACTCTGAAGCCTAGATTTCAGAGTTCTTGTAAAGAGTGGAACGACGGACGCCGAGACGTCGAGTCACAGGTGGGACCTAACGTGAGGTCATCCCTCCAGCTCTTCACTGAGAGTGAGTCTGACCGGGACCAAGACACCCGAGTCAGAGCGAGAACTGCGCAACAGTACGAGAATGAGGACATCCATGTCAAAGAGACAGGACGGCAAGAAGAAGCGTACAACAAGGACTTTCACGCCTAGACGTGAGAAGGACCAACGTAATCAGGCAATAACATCAAACAGGTTGGAGACAATGAGAGACTAAAACCTAGCCTGGCAAAGATATTGTGATTTGTGTGTGTGTGTGATAGTAGAGCAGTGTATATAGTTTGATAGTCTTTAAAACGTTTCTTTTCTTTTATATTGTATAAAGGTTACTTTAGAAAGGGAGCCCGTGTGTTGTGTTTTACCGCATGAATGCGCCCGTCTGAGTCAGTGGCGGTGTATGCGTCTGTTGCGTGAGAATCTGTACGTGCGACTGTGGGCAAGTCTGCGTGCATTACATTCTGTAATATTATTTAATCTGAATGCGTCTCCCTGTAATGTTTTATCGGGTGCAATTGGCACATGCGGATCAGGTGCAAGCATTGTTTTAGTCATCACAATTGATTCAGTCGGCTCAAGCGTCAGTAGTATTGGATAGAATTTTACCATTTTTTTTATTGACAAATATTTTTTATTTAATCAGCAATTACATTTTGTAACTCGTCAAAAGTATACAATTTGCTGGCGTAATAAAATGAAACAAGATTAATGTGTTCAAGGTTTATGTAACTTAGACGAACAAAAGTTGTTTTGTCGACTACCACCTTAACAGCGAGAATACTGCTTGAAACCTCTATATCAACCCCTTTTTTAATAGCAATAAAGACCTTTGATGATTCTTGCACAGAGTCATCCCAAGTTAGTTTTATTCCCTGTGCAATATCTGCCTCTTTCGCAGTAGTTACAGATCTCATGATAATTTCAAATACTATTGTCACTTCTTTTGCCATGGCAAAGTTTGCTGGTGAAAACACAACAGAAGTATCAGATCTGCCCCTTCTATTTGTAAGAAGATACCGTCTTTTTTCATACTCCTGTACTTTCAGTTTATCTCTGCTATTGTTGTCTGGGGCAAAGCTTGGAACAAGGCTTACAATCAGCGGCCCAGAGTTAACAACTTTTCTAAATACTAAGGCTCCTTCGTCATCAGTATATACATAAGGACTAATAAATTCAAACTTTATGTCCCAGTCAATTGATGGTGGCGGTGCAGGCACAAGCGAAATTACCCACTTATTTCCCACATGTATTAAGTTGTAGGGCGCATTATTTACAAGAGTAGGCGCAACTGGTACAGTAACATCACGCAGCTGACCAAGTTTAGGAATCTGTCTTTCACCGTCTTTCATGTCAACAATTACTTTCCGCTTGTACATGCCAGTTGAATCAAGTTCAAAACCATATATTTCTCCTACTTCTCCCTCCTTTTCAAAATCCTGTACGTCTGCCAAATCTTTCAACTCAGTTACAGGACAAGCAACTGGTATGATTCTCGGTTTTTGGACCAGCACTCATTTTTATAAACAAAAATAAAATTATTTAATTTCCAACACAACACTAAAATCATGCATTACAACTGGTTTGTTATCCTGATTAGTTACAGATATAAACAGTGACTCAAAGAAACTAGAACCTAATTTCTTAAACTGCGCAGGAAATCTAGCAACCACACTTTCACAATAGGGAGCAGTTCCAGTTGGCACACATCTCAACAAAGTTGAAGGCTTTCCATTGTGAACATTCTCAGTTGTGTTCAGTTCTTTCAAATAAACATTTAGCACTGTGTGTACTGCCAAATGAACAGGATATCTTCCAATTATTTTTTCTTTTTTAGGCTTAAATTTTAAAACTGCTTCATAAGTCCAATCATCATCACCACTAACAGCTATAATAGCAATATCAAATTTTGATAAAAACCAAGTAGTATTAAAAGTTTGTCTGTTAATATAAGTTGACTATCTTTTGCAAATTCCAATGTAACAAGCAAGTTAGCCGGATTTAAAGTTGCTTTAAATTTATACATATCTTGTAAAAATTCAGCTATAGTACAAAAGTCGTAATACCCAGGCTGTAAGTGATTAGCGCCCCAACTTGTATGACCTATAGTTCCATGCACAGAATATTCACCGTCATCTGTTACATTAAACCATTTTACTGTGTAGAACATTTCATGGATAGCTACAGCCTTGCTACCATTACGATTATCAATCCCATTAGTTAACCACACTGATTTGCTTGTGTCAAGATTTGTTAAGGTAATAAACATTTTTATTATCTCATAAAAAAGAAGGATGGAATTTAAATCACCAACAAGCGTTACTACAGACGCATTTCAATTTAACGTAGATGCTAAGTATAATGTTGCACCTACTTATGAACAGAAAATAATTCAGTTTAATCAGCTCGATATAGCTGTGTCTGATGCAAGTGTACAAGATCTATTTCAAGTGAAAGTACCGAATCCATTTGATCATTACCTAAACCCTCCAATAACAGACGATGCTACTGCAAGAAAGTGGTCTTCAAGTCCACTACAGATGTTTCAAAACCAACTTAACTTTGCCATACTATGTTCAACTACAGGCTGTGGTGTTTCATTTACAGACCACTTAAATCACTCAAACAAACTGATTAGATCTGTCTACCGTTTTCACACGTATTACCAGCTTAGACGTATTTTGTCAGAACTTCATACACCACTGCCCACTGAATCCAGTTTCAACAGGTTTAATAACCCCATGGATATGAAAGTGTAGAGATAGATAAACTGACAGTTGATAGACACCACTCCCCTAATCAATACATTTATTATAATGAACTAGCCATTCAGATAAACGAACTCCAACACTTACCGCCAATGCCCTTTATTACCTAGCCATTTTAGTTTCATTCCAGAAATCATTCAAGCAACGATTTTGATCAGCTGCCAACCCGCGATTATTAAGGCAGATCCCCACCCCACCTAAATAATTAATGCTGCCATTGACTTCTTTAAACAAAATTATTATATTACATTTTAAAATGAACCAAGACGAATTGCTACTTTTAAACGATATCTGTTCTGTAGAGAACAAAGACTTAGACTAAAAAAAACAAAGGCTTCTCTCCGTAGTTGTTTCTGGAAAATCAAAAGCTTTTCTTGGTAAACAATACATGACAGAAGACATAGAATCTCTCACCGCTGACGAGCTAATCAAACTTCATGCTAAATATGAAAATCACATTGCTTCACTAATGACACGTGATTTGAGTCAATCTCTTGTCTGCCTATACACAAAAGCTGTGCGTCACTTCCTACCTGTTGATAGTGACAGCCTTTCACATGATCTAGAAAGCAACCCCATAGTTTCAAGTTCAATAGGCAAATTAGCATGCCTTATGTTTTACAAGTTTGGCAATTACCTTGCACCTGTGGTAACCTTGCTCGTTACTGGGAGCCATATCAATTTTTCTAAAATAAAATTTAAATTAGAAGAAAATGGACGAGACCCAGACGACTCCACATCAGAGTCTGTCTTGACACAAGTTCAAACGGTAACTAAGACTAATAGTCCAGGTCGAATAGAGGCTGGGAAAAGATTAGCTGAATATAACAGACAAACAAAAAATTACAGCTTCAAGTATTAACAGAAAAGACTCAAGTAACTGACACACCGTCAACAGCTCCAACCCCAGCGCAAGTGTCACTACCGCAAGGGCCAACACCCTCACACTCCCAAAAAAGTGAGAGACAAACAACTGAGTCTAAACCTGAAACAACAAAATATATAGTTGCTGGATTTGTTCTTGGATTTGGTTACGTAGATTACCAATTATACAAAAAATACAAACCACAGACTCGAACAGTGTCCAAAAAATCAGACACTCCAAAACAAAAGAAGTAGTCGCCACATTACCAGCAACACCCAAAGCCGTGGACCCATTTTACATGCAGTAAATAAATTTATTATTTTAATTTTTGTGGCATAAGAAAATGAGCGACACAAAGAACATAATGAACCTTGTCTATCACTCTGCTGTAATAAGCGGGCTAACAGTTGCTTATTCTATGCTGGGGAAAAGTCTTCTCAAAATGAAATCAGCAGACTTGAGTAGATTAGACTTCGAAGACAGTGCTAAACTAGTAGCTTTTGTAACAGCATCAATTGCAACAAAAGACTTTCTCATCAAGCAAGGAATTATTCCAGAAAATGTTTCTATGTAAATAAAAAGTATGGCAACCATAGCTATTATGATTGGTGGTGCAGTTGTTAATGCACTTGCATTTAGTGGATCAAACTATCTCTTTTCAAAAATGGGTAGAGAGGAATCAGCAGAAGAAATGAAGCGTCACAATGAGGCATCTGAAAAACTAGCTCAAGCCCAACAAGACTACGAGAAGCAAAGAATAGAGAAACTTGATTTCATCAATGAAAAACTCAGGCTTGAAGGTCACGCACAGCATACATTTTCAAATGTCGATGACGCGATCAAAGAATATTTTCTTGTTACTGGTGAAGACATGACCATCCCACAACCAAAACTTAGTGACTACTACCAGCCAAGCCCAGAACAAAGAAATGGAGAAATAATATTTGTTCTAGTAGGAATGACATTTGTATATTTTACAGGAGTTTTTATTGCTAGAAGAAATGACAGACGTCGGAGCTAAACTATCAAAAATATATTACTCTCCTGTTGGTTACTGGAAAGGAAAAAACCACAATAGAAAAATTACATGCTGCTATGGGTGGGGATGTCACACTCGAACAAATAAAACAGTGGCTACAAAAACAAGCAATTTGGCAAATATATCTTCCTGCTCCAAGAAAAATAACAAGACCTCATTTTGTAAACACTATCCCTAATGACACCCATCAAATGGATCTACTGTTCTTGCCACATGATACAATAAGAAAGAAATGATACAAGTATGCATTAACTGTTGTCGACATAGCTTCAAGGTACAAGGACGCCGAGCCCATAACTGACAAGAATGCTAGTACAGTGGCCACTGCGTTAACAAAGATATATAGTCGTGGTCCTTTAAAATTTCCCAGGCTTGTGCAAGTCGATGATGGATCTGAATTTAAGGGCGCTGTTAATCAATTATTTGCAAAGCAGGAGTGCTAGTGCGGCGAGGAATACCGGGCGTGCATAGATCACAGGCTATTGTTGAAAACTTTAACAAGCACTTATCAGAGAAACTTTTCAGCTATCAGTATTCTAAGGAACTCATGCATGACTCACGTAACACTGAGTGGGTTAAGAGATTACCGTCTGTGATAAAAGCAATGAATAATGAAGGTCACCCTAAACCTGCTGATGCTATTAAATTGAAAACAATACCGTCAGGGTCAAAAATAAAAACAAAAGCGCCAGACACAAGCTTGTTTACAAAACAGGTAAGATATTTGTATCAACCTGGTGAGGCCGAGAATGACGTGAGACATAGGGCAACTGATCCAATTTGGTCTACATCTGTTCACAATATTAAAAAAAATAGTCCCTGGCACTAATGCATCGATTTATTATCTGTATGAGCCTGCACCACAGAGGGCATTTGTTAGAGAAGAATTACAGATTATTCCCCCAGACATTGTTACGCATTTTTAACCATTTCATCAACTAATTCATTGATTAGTTCATCAACCAGTTCATCAGCTATTTCTTCAGATAACTTAAGCGCATAATGCCCAGGTGCATAAGCCTTTTTCTTAGTGTGAAACACTCGTTTTGTGTCCCCTACTGCTAGAGACTTTTTATGTGTTTGGATCATTTCAATATTGTGTCTATTTGATCTCAGTGACTTGTTTGGATAATCAGGCATCAGTTCTCCATCTAATACTTGCTTATAATGTTCATGTCGATTGTCTTTATTTTTTATCGCTGTTTTTTATGCCTTTGGCTTTCGACTGACTGCCCTTCTGGTGCAATATGGAATACATTTTTGATCTCAGTCCAGCATACTCAACTATAGGCACACCATTCAGTTCGTCTTTAAATTTCCCAGGCACTTTCTTATTCTGTGTGCTAAACAGCGGGTGATCCTTAGGGTAGTCAGACGTGTCATACATATGCAGTTCTATTTTCATGTCTTCATAAAGTCTTCAGTAGGCACATCAATGATCATAGAGTCAGTGTCAGTGTATAGCAGACGACACTCAGGATACTTTGGTTTGAAGTAATCATAATAAAATTCAAGCATCAGCAATTTTGATAACTCAAATATTGCCATACCAATGAATACTGGCTTGTCCAGTTTGACAATCTTTTTTTTGAGTGACACTGCATACAATGATGAATGAAACTCTTTGTACCCTGTGTACTGTGGCTTACCTGTAAGTTTAATTGCACCCAATTCTGTTGTGACCAGTCTCACATCTTTGCGGTGATAAGGATTTTCCATTGTCTTGCCAAAACAGGCATTGTTCATAAGCTTAAAGAAGTCTTTGTCAAATGCAGTGTTGCCGTCTCTGGCACGAAGAGTTGTGTTTTTCATTATGTAATCTTTCATGAAAGCACTCTGATCAAATTGAATACCTCTGTGAACTTTCTTTAGTACTAACCCATGCCTGATGTAAAATTGCAGCAATCGATAGTGACATACGTAATTGAATTTGTCATTTAAATTTGGCACAAGTTTGGTGTCTTCTTTTTTCCCCGTCAAACTCATTTTCTCAACAGCTAATGGATAATCATTGTGGTAATCATGTAGGTGGTGTGGGTACTCCAGGTCAACTTCAAAGATTCAACCCTTTGCATCATTCCGGTCATGACTCATAATATTGTTTGTTAACTGTGTTATGTCATACTGTGACAAATCATACAGACAAAAGTTTTTCAAGGGCAATAACTCACACATTGCAAATCCATAAGGTTATTAGCATCCAAGTATGTAATGAATGACCTTGGCCTTGAGGGGTCAAAGTCGTCAAGATATTTGTTGTTGGCTTTGGCATAGTTGTTTGCGGCTATACTAATGCCTCCCCTCAAACCATGTTCCACCATTTCACCCATCGTACGATCAGACAACAGGTCTATAAATATCTTGCTGGATTTCAAAAATGCATCCCATGTCATGCCAGGACTAGTTATGTAGCAAGCAGGGTCAAGACTGTAGTGCAACAAACCCTTTTCACGGTAACTTTCAAATACGTCTGCTAGCAAACAAACGTCAGCTTTCAAGTACAGTGGAGTCCAGTTAACACGAACTCGCTTAACACGAATTTCCGGTTAACACGAACTGCTTTTGCATTCCCGGCTGACGGCCTTCTTATTATGTATTAAAATTTCACTGATAACACGAAATGCTTAACACGAAATTTCGCTTAACACGAAGCTGTTTTCAGTTCCCGACCAGAGCAATTTCACTATTATTCACCTGTTTAACACGAACACACATTCCAGTCTCAAACACTGAAAACCGATTCATGAAAGGGGCACTGCACATGTCGCTCTCGTGCTGTAGTACACACGACACATGAACGAACTCTAGCCTGTGATTGGCTGAATAGCCTTCAGTCGTTGTAATCCGTCTTCTCATTGGCTAGTGTTTCTGAACTGAATTCATGCATCATTCGTGTACCAACACTCCCTCAATTCAGTTAACTACCGATAACGGCTACCCCTAAGGTAAAACAGAAGTCGACTACGCTTGAAGTGAAAAAACAAGATTAATGAGATCCACGATTGTCTCTCTACACGGGCTGTCAATAACGCAAGACCGACTTCGATCATGGCCCGTTTTTTAAATGACTTTGACTGTGTTGCTTTTACCGATGCCAGATGCCCGTGTTGCTTTTACTTTACTATGGATTTTACCTGATGAATTTTACATTAACTACGTGAGCTGTACACATATCCTTGTGTTTTCCTAGCGAGCTGAACGTAATGTAAGCATAGTACAATAATGTGCACTTTTAACCTCGTACTCATTCATGCACACATCTCTTACACACTTTTTCCTTGCCGGGAGGGCCGTGATCAATTTTGAGGCCATATTGGTTAACACGAAATACGGTTAACACGAAGTGATTTTCCATGTCCCCAGAAATTCGTGTTAAGCGGACTCCACTGTACTGGTCATGGTAATCACCAATCGTTTCACACCCTAGTTTACCCCATGCATCGAGAGCGTGCTGGTAATCAGAGTCAGAAATACCTTTACCATTAAGTGTGGAATAAAATTTCTCTTTTGGTGGCAGTCTCCTTTCTTCAAACACAACCCAGTGATCAATGTATTCGTAGGGGTAGACTCCTTTCTTAATCAAGTCTGGCTCAAAATATTTACTTGTTATTGGATACTCAGTCAGTCCTTCTGCGAGACTAGCAAGCCCTAAAGACAAATGTTGCATGGAGTCATAAAATGCTAATTTGTTGTCCAGCCTAAAAGTCAAGTATTTTTCAGTTGTCTGGGCAATACAACTAATTTTTTTGTAAGACTCATCCACAGCCTGCATGATAATATGTGAATCATACCCCTTGAGATTGTGGAAAAAGATAGGCAGTTTGTATGCCTTGGGATCTATTTTTAATTTCAAGTTACAATCACCATGGGCAGCACCTCTGTAACGCCCAGTTATGTGGTCATGGTCACGAACTTTATCACCCTTCAGAAGTTGATCACAACCTCCTAAAGGTTGTTCACAAATCCAACACATCACTGCTGTATCAAAATTCTGTTTGTCTTCTTCTGTCATCAACAAAGGCATCTGACAGTTTTCCAAATACTGTACTACCTGACTATACAGTTGTCTCATTTCTGTTAAAAACTCAGCTGCTGCATTTTCACCTCTGTAGATAACAGGTTCTGTATGCTGGCCGTCAGACCTAACAAGAATATATCCGAAAGAACACACCACTTGATCACTCAATTTTACGGTCTTTGGTAATGATTCTGGAACAGGACCCTCATATGGCACAACCAGTGATTCAAAATCAGCATACACTACAAACGGCAGCTTTTGCTGATTAACATAGTTCTTGAAATATACCTTGCTACCAGGATCTGGATACCTAAGTATTGTTTGAATGTCATCAGCTGACCTACAGTGCAGGGTATGTTTATGTGCCACTTTTATAGAGGAGAACCTTTGTAAGCATCTTTTACTTACTTCCTGTTTGCCATTGTGTTTTGATACATGATTATGAATTAGTCGTGACATACTCCTAATAACTGTGTAGTGAAAGTTATCACCGGAGCTTATTAGTAACATATCAACATGCTTATCTTCTGACTGACCGTAGGTTGGGGCAATTGGTGACACTCTCATATCATCACAAGCGTCCCAGTAGCCCTCTTGTTGACAGAATTTTCTTAATAGGGATGGCACGCGCCGCCTCCCATCTGGTTTCACTGAATGCCGGGCCGGAGAGGGGTGGGTTGGGGGTTGGGCGGCGGTAGGTCTCAGTGACGGGTCAACACTGACCTGTACTGAAACACAACCAGAGCAGTGGCCTGCACTGACCCAGATCTTTAGTTCATGGCTGCAAAGTCTGGTCACTACTGACTCTGAGACATTCCTCTCCAAAAATTCCACTGAAACTCAGCCTTTAGTCACGTCGGTAATGGGGTTCCATTGCTAACAACGCAGTCGGACATATGGGCCCCAGTGTTTCGTGAAAACGCTTGAAACAGACCAGGCTACGTCAAGTGTCACACTAGAAAAACTTCCGATTGCAGCCTGGCCTGTACTTTCTTACTTTCCAGCCTTTTCAAGTCGGCAAAGCGATCGCTGTCGCCATTGCTAACGACGCTGTCCGACATTTTGTTTTTACTCTCCTCTCACGACTTTTTAAAAAATGTGATATTATGGCAATTGTTATTATACTGCAGTATTTTGTTTATGGTAAAATATTTTTAAAAAATGGTTCAATATAAACATTTTATTTAAAATGCTTAGAATGATCTACAGTTGATACAATACTTTGGCTTTGAGTGTATATGTATTTTTAGTGTTGTTTGGCTGCCTCACGTGGTGCATGTGTAAGATTCCAGACCAGAACTGAACTGTGCAACTTAAGTATGAATGTAAGGGCTCATACACTTTTCAAAGTAGCCAGTCAGTTACAACTTTCGGCTTACACATGTGAGCAATCGAAAACCGACCGACACATTCCACACGGTTTCCTGAGCGGCTAGCTCGAACACTAACTAGCCAAACTCTTTCTGGTACTCTATGACTAGAAAACAGAGGTAAATGAAACTTGCAGGGAGATATTAATCACTAAAGGTTTCGGAGCCTTTAAGAGACATGAAAGTATATGCCCCCGGCAACATAGACACTGCCGCCGGTTTCATTATGGCACTGACGTGGAAAGCGCTCTCTGGTACGCTACAAGGGAACAGAACTAAATAAAATGGGCAGGCAGAGTTAAATCACTGAAGATTTTGTACCTTACAAAGATACATTTAGGTATATGCCACCGACATGTTCCCTGCAGCTCTGTACAGTTTTCCATCCTGCCCCGCTTTGCCCGAAAGGAATAGATTCACATTAGCCTCTGATGTCCAAGGGGCTCGTGAGATCCAGCTCTCTATGACAAACATAATCTCCTCCAGCTGTCCCTTTCAATGCGGGAGATTCTGGGAGGGAATGAGTGGTAGTTGTGTACGGCTTACAGTTTTCCATCCTGCCCCGCTTTGCCCGAAAGGAATAGATTCACAATAGCCTCTGATGTCAAAGGGGCTCGTGAGATCCAGCTCTTTATGACAAACGTCCCTTTCAATGCACCAGTTGTAGGGAGGGTATGGGTGGCGGTTGTGGACAGCTTTAAGATGGATTTGTTTATTTTTTCTGCACCAGTTAGTGACCATTACAGTTTAGTAAGTGAAAAAAAAAAGGGGGGGCTCTAGCTGGCCTTACTAGGAAAGTAATATTATTACCGTGGTCTCCGAGTGTGATTGGGTGCCTGCAAGTTTCACCATAGGTAAATTTCCTGTACTAAAATTTCCTGTACTACGGCTGGTCACATCAAGCCATTGCTGTGCGATGTACAGACATCTTTAAAAACAAACAAACAAAAAACAAAATAAAACAAAGACAAATATCTCAGTGCTAAATTTTAGCAGCGCTGAGTTCATAACTTGTACAAGGGCTGTACCCGCGAAGACTCATATAACCCACCAACACACACGCTGCAGTTTTCCATCCTGCTCACCCCCCCCCCCCCCGACCCTTTTTTTGCCTGAGAAAAAATAGATTCACATTAGCCCCTACCAGTCACAGGGGCTCGTGAGATCCTGTCCTGTATGCCAAACGTAATCCACCCCAGATGTTCCTATGAATGTGGACGCGGTCAGTGTCCAGTAGTGATAGCCACACGGCCCCACATGTGGCCCTCATTGCTGGAAACCGATCCGCATCGGATGTTTATACTAACAGAGTGAAAGGGACTAAAGGCCCTAAGCATGAAATAGAAGGATAGGTGATTTTAATTGTGACACAGTCTATCGGCCCCTCTTTATTCCATTGGACTGAATGTGTGTGTGTGTGTGTGTGTGTGTGTGTGTGTTTGTGTGTGTGTGTGTGTGTGTGTGTGTGTGTGTGTGTGTGTGTGTGTGTGTGTGTGTGTGTGTGTGTGTGCCACGTGCTTATAAAAAATTAGCCAGGCTTTTCTGTGGTGCATTTTCCGTATTTCATGTTCAATCGCTCCCATTTTCATACCCATGCTGCGGCTGTACTATTTCTGTTGATGTCTGTAAACATATGATATAAATGCAAACGTTTTTCCTTGGGACTTGAAAGTGTTTTTGCATGATTCTGCAGGAACAATATAAGGTTGGGAAGGGATACTGATATGGTCCTAAAACTGTGCCGTCATTTTAGGTGGTTCAGTTATCCGGTAAAGTAATTGTGTGTTGTAGTGTGAAGTGAGTCACATAAATGCCACTAGTCTAAGAGTAATGTGGCTGAATGATAGTGGTTGTGCAATGATATTGTGTCTGTGGGTGTGTTCAGGTTGATTCTGGCTTTAGCAACAAAAAGAAACCAAACAACAAAAAAAAAACACCAACTAAACACCCAGTGTATGGTACTGCAGAAATGCCAAGAAGCTGGAGTACACTGAACATAATAAACTGGACTGACAGGGTTTGGCACTAGACGTGGAACTTTTTTCAAATAAAAACTAAGCAACACAACTTGCAGGGTCTTTCAAAGTACTTTATGAGAATAGTGTCATAAATGTGTTCAGAGTTTGGGTGAAAACTGTGCAAGGAAAATACTGAGGTAGATAGCTTTTAGAGTTGGTCTTGCTGATACTGACGCGGTAAACTTGGTCATTAGGATTTGTGTTAAATCTAGTGTTTACAATATTTTATGTATGTTCATCGGATGCAGTTGCATGGCCTGAACGTTTTGGTGCAAGCTAAGTCTAGGTGTTGTGAATGGGAGGAAAATTATTGAATTAAAAAGGTGACCTGAAATTTTTTTGGAAAAAAAATAAAAAAATAAAAAAATAAAGTATTTACACCTGCTTTTTAAAGATATCGATAAAAATAGTACAGCCGCAGTATGGGTATGAAAATGGGAGAGATTGAACATAAAATACAGCCATGAGAGCCGATAATGTGCTCTACCCGCGATTTTTTTCAAGGGCGATAACACATGTTTAAATTGGAATACAAAAGTTGTATTTGCATTTCTGGACTCAGTACCACATGGGCTATCAAATGCCACCATAAAAAAAAAATGACCAAAAATGTGCCTTACATACCACGTTAGGGTTAAAACCCTAGCTACAATCTAACACTAAACATAACGGTAACCCTAACCAAACTTTGGCCCTTAGGGTTTCTATCAAATATAGGGTTAACAATGTTTTAAATATGTCCATCGGATGCAGTTTCATCAGCTGCTTAAAATGATGTTGAAAACAGCCAGATCGCATGGAAACGGTACAACTTAAATGCATTTCCCTCTGCAAGTCATAATATATAGTGACAAATTTGATGCTATGAAGAAAAATTTTCAGTTTCAGCATTTTCCGTCGATTTTCTTATTCAGATATATACGAAATCTCCTCACAAACCATGGTTTGAAACAAGCGTAAGTGAGAAACGGTTGGTTAATTTATTATAATTTTTTTTAGTGATTTTTGGAGTTTTTCAAATTTTGTACACTGAAATTTTTTTATTTTTCATGTGATGGACTTGAAAATTGGTGAGCATCTTTCACGTGACTGACTGATTTAAACGATCATCAAAACAGGGAAATCGGACAGAAACTGTAGAAGTAAGATGTCTTTTCATACCCAAGTCATAATATATAGTCGTGAAATTTGTCCTAAGAAGAAAAATTTTTAGTTTCTGTGTTTTGAGTCGGTTTTCTTTATTAGAAATATACCGCAAGATCTCACAAACCATGAAAACTAAATACCGCATCTTTTTTAAGATTAGTGTTTTTTATTTTAATTTTTTTAGTGACATCTGGTATATCAGTCATATTTCTATATACACTGATACCCTTAGGGTTTTTATCAAATATAGGGTTAACAATGTTTTAAGTATGTCCATCGGATGCAGTTTCATCAGCTGCTTAAACTGATATTGACAACAGCCAGATCGCATGGAAACTGTACAACTTAAATGCATTTCCCTCTGCAAGTCATAATATATAGTGACAAATTTGATACTATGAAGAAAATTTTTCAGTTTCAGCATTTTCCATCGATTTTCTTATTCAGATATATACGAAATCTCCTCACAAACCATGGTTTGAAACAAGCGTAAGTGAGAAACGGTTGGTTAATTTATTATAATTTTTTTTTAGTGATTTTTGGAGTTTTTCAAATTTTGTACACTGAAATTTTTTTATTTTTCATGTGATGGACTTGAAAATTGGTGAGCATCTTTCATATGACTGACTGATTTAAACGATCATCAAAACAGGGAAATCGGACAGAAACTGTAGAAGTAAGATGTCTTTTCATACCCAAGTCATAATATATAGTGGTGAAATTTGTCCTAAGAAGAAAAATTTTTAGTTTCTGCGTTTTGAGTCGGTTTTCTTTATTAGAAATATACCGCAAGATCTCACAAACCATGAAAACTAAATACCGCATCTTTTTTAAGATTAGTTTTTTTTATTTTAATTTTTTTAGTGACATTTGGTATATCAGTCATATTTCTATATACACTGATACCCTTAGGGTTTCTATCAAATATAGGGTTAACAATGTTTTAAGTATGTCCATCGGATGCAGTTTCATCAGCTGCTTAAACTGATATTGACAACAGCCAGATCGCGTTTTATCCCAATACAGGTAGCAGTGTTAATATGGCCAACCTAGAAACGTGTACAACACATATATTCATTCATTCATTCATCCATCCATCCATTCATTCATCCATCCATCCATCCACTAATTCATTCATTCCGGCAGTCATTCATTCATTCATTTATTCATCTATTCATTCATACATCTATTCATTCATTTATTCATTCATTCATATACACTAGGGTAACCCGCCTGTCCGGGCCGTCCATGATCACCTCGGTGCTGTACAAGGGCTGTACAACTAAACCGGCAGTCGAAAACCATGCTTTCTTTGTTTTAGGTGGATGGTGTTTAGGGGCCCCATAAACCCCAGCAGTGCCACATGGCAAACTTAATCAGCCTCTTGATCAAGCAGCATAGACGTTCATGCATCTCAGACACTTTACTTTAAGATTCGTCATCTTTAGTCTTGCCGGGCGAAGCTTATATCTCGTTGCTCCCCGCTACATGGTCTGCTTTACAAATTCAGTCTGACAAAGTCAAGTAGGCTGTGATTTGATACAGCCTCCTTTGTAAGTGCACAGATTTTCATCAGTCTCTGTAGTCAACACAACGTTTAGTGGTCCCCATCTCTGGTTATGTTATATTTAATTCTGTCGATGCCGAATGCCGGCACCACATTTCTTGCCCTCTCAGGTTTGCTACAGTGTCAGTTTCAGCCAGCGTGGCCGAATGCCGGTGGTGGATTTTCGATTGCGCGTATCTGTCTAGTGGCATGGCAAAGTTCAGTTTGTGTGTGGGCTTGCCCTATGCATAATTTACTGTGAAACTATCAATCGGTCACAAGTGGCAGCCATTGAGATATCAAGGACACCCAAAATACACTCATAACAAAACTATTTCATTAATTGATGTCCTTTCAAGAATATTTTAATCAAATTTTATCACTTTAGTATATTTTGCAAACTCACATTTTGAATGAAATGGCAATGGATTAAAAAGAAACTCACAAAAAAACAATTACAAAAAGAAAACCATTTGACGAGAGTTAAAAACAAAGATGTTGGACTGCGTCGTTAGCAATGGAGCCAGTAGTCGGCAATACCGATGTGAAACGGCGGCTAAATGTTGGATAGATAAAAAAAAAACAACACAAAAAACATTACAAAAAGACTAACATTTGACGAGAGTTAAAAACAAAGATGTCAGACTGCGTCATTAGCAATAGAGCCAGTACTGAGTCGGCATTACCGACGTGGAAAGGCTGAAATTTTGGGAAACTGACAAAGGAAGGTTTCGGAGTCAGTAGTTACCAGACTTTGCAGCCGTGAACTAAAGATCTGCGTCGCGGGTTTTGCCACTGCTCTGGGTGTATCAATTTACAGGTCAGTGTTGGCCGGACAGGTCGTAGACCCACCCACCCCCACCGCCTCCTCCCACCCCCACCCCTGCCCGGCATTTAGTAGTGAAACCAGATGGGAGGCGGCGCGTGCCGTCCCTATTAAAAGGTTGTCTGTCAGCAAAAGGGCTACTGGGACGCTATATAGGAGCTTGTGATGATATGTTGTAACTTGTTCTCAGACTCATTATCCCATACATACACATTCACAGATATCATAGGATTTAGTTTTTCAAACAAATCTATATCCTCCACCTTAACAGGAAAATTTATGCCACTGAAGTTGAGTTCATTTACAAATTTGGTATAGTTAGATACACGCTCAGGTTTTGTTTTTACAAAGTGTAGTTTAGCAAGAACACACCACACAAAACAGAAATTATCATTGTTCTGAATATTGACTACAGCCTTTTTATTTACAACCTCAGTTGGCACTGGCAACCATGATTTGCCTAAAATAGGATGGTATCTTGACTGCTTCAGTTGCAGTTCATGTACACGACCTTCATGCCAACCAGACCCCTGCATTTTTGCTCTGTTAATTGCTTCAAGGAAGTTAGGCAACAGTCTTTCTTTAAACACTTTTTCCAATTCCTCTTTTGAATTAACTGTGTGTTGTCTTGTCGAGAAACTCCACCAGGGAGGCCCCTTTGGTGGCTTAACTGCCTGTCCCAAGTCAGGATAAAGGAGGAGGGTTAGGCGTGGGGCTAGCGACTCCACCCTGTAAAAAGAAACTTGCTACGGAAACGACAACAAGGGAAAAAGCGACAACCGGCGCTGGGAGCGAAGCAGACCAGGAAACTGGACTTATGATGGATGGGGACCAAAGCCGCAAGGACGTCTCCACCCTGATAGCGGAACTCCTGACAGGAGACGTGGCGCCGAACCGTGGAGCGAGAGCTCAAGAACAGAGGCCTTACTCTGGAAACAGCACCCAAAATAGCAGCTGACAGACAAAAGTGGCGCTCCCTTGCCGTCGCCTCAAGCACCAGACGGCGCAGAGAGGATTGAATGAATGAATGTCTTGTCGAGATATACGATACAATCACTTCACTATATACCCTGGTAAATTCTATTTTAGCAACAATCTGAATCTTTACACTACCAGAAAGAAGATTATCTTGTATGACCGAGAAAGATCTTTCTATCGATTCATAGACACTGTAAATATTAGATATAGGCAAGTCTGTTGTGTGAAACACGTTTCTTAAGCCTGATGAGCTTTGGGCATTGTCCGTCATTTTTATTTGTCGGTCAAAATAATAAATAAAAATTACACCTTGTGTAATACCACTTTATTGTCTGTAATCCCTATAATAATAAATATTTAGTTCATTCCCCAACAAATCAACCACTTCCCCGGTATGTGTCTTAAGGTCTTGTGCTCATGCTGCAGGTGTAATATCACTTTGTTGACAGTAACAAATTCAATATAATCATGATGTTTTCTTAGATGGTAAAATATGTGTAAACACATACTCTCAAACCAGTCACAGTTAGCATCATAAACTATAAAATCTTGTGTCTTAAGATCAACAGTCTTGTAATTATAACGTGGTGGACAATTAGAATATCCAAAAGTTACATTATATGTCATGTATATCTTCGTTCGTGTTGAGAGTTTTATCAAGGGCTCAAACGGGTGTTTAACTTGTGTTTTTAAGTCATAAAAATGCTCAACGCCTCTGAAGCTCTCTGTGATATCAAATGCTCGCCCGCTTTGTCCGACCATCACTTTTTATGGACAAAATAAAAAGCTAAATTAATTCACTAATCCATACCCTGGGGGCTGATCTGTCTTTAAGATAAGCTTTAGATGCTTAGTCGATTTTAGTTTGTTTTTTACATCTTCTCGTTCATGTTTATTTGGGATGACATCGTTTTCTCTGAGACAATCTTCAAAGCTGTCACGATCTTTACAGTAAAACAAACAGATAAACTTTAACTGCTCGCGAAAATCTTTCAGTACAGCATTATATTTCTGAGTGAGAATCCATACACTAATGTTTGTATGCCTGCCACTAAAAGCAAGTTCTGCCAGTGTGTTTCTCTTTTTAACAATATCCTTCTCTGCAGAGCAAACATCAACAATAAACAAAGTTGACTGTCCTTCAAATTGCTTGTAATAATACAGCACGTAGTCATTCAGTTTTTTCTCAGGGTCAACTAAATAAATGTTGTCGTCAGTCCAAATGAATAAACGATTATGATAAGCTTTGTTGTGCTTGATTGTTGGACAAAATATCACAATGTTTTCAAAATGACAGATGTATCTTGTTTGTAAGAGGTTAAGAACAAATTCAGTTTTTCCACAGCCTGTGGCCCCACAAAACAAACCACAGTGTGGGTCGAGTGTCATCAAGTTCATTTTAAAACACAATATAATTTTAATATATGTGTCCACTCAGTCTGCTTTCTGCAATATTGAGTTGGGCATCAAAAATCAGATATAAATATATATTTATTGCTCCAGCTGTTTCAGTCTTTTTTGTATTTGAATTGTAATTCCATCACTACCGTTTTCAACAGTACGACCTGACCCATGTAGGTAGTCGTCGTCTGTACTACGCAGGTCTAGCCACAGTGCATACTTGTCTGTCAGGTATTGAGCAATTCTTACGTCATACAGATGCAGATCTTTAGATGCCATGTTTGCTGGTTTTTCTCTAAGTCTTCTGCCTGCAAAATATTTTGTGATCTCGTCATAGTGCTGGTAAGGTAGCATACCCGAAGCATACACTTGATTAGGACGGCCTTCAATAGTACAAGACAAATGAGTAATCTTTGGATTATAGAATTTTTCTGAATCTCGTTGGTATGGACTCGCCATTTTAACAAACAACATAAGAATGCCTTTCAGTGACCTAGCAGGTGTGTTCAAGTTGATATTCCACATTGGATCGCTTTTATCTTTAGGAATCAAACTGTGTCTTATCACACGATCATAATAAATCGGCAGTCTTGACTGGTACTGACTTTGAATTAGAGTAGCTAAATGAGCATGTGTGACAATTTCATATTCCAAAGAGATGTTAGAGATCTTGTATGTTGCGTCTGTGTCAGTTGATTTGATAACTCTGAAGTAGTCATTGAAAATTAGTTCAAAACTCAGACGGTCATTTAGTGCTCCTTGGTAATAAGGTAAATGTGCTGTTAGGATTTCAAATTCAAGTGGAATGCAAAACCTATTTCCATATGTTTCTGCCACAATAATGTCCTTGGCTGCTGTTGTTGATTTATCTGATGCATTGATTCTGAGTTTGGCAACATTATCAGCCTGTATGCCTTGGTAAATACAGTCTTCTCTTTCTTCACTTGTGAGGCACAGATCTTTGTAACAGTAGAATACATCAACATCGTCAAGACTGAACACTTCCTGTCCTTCAAGTTTAACTTTAATAGTCTTAATAATTGCTCTGCCTAGGTTGCCAACTAGTGTTCTTTTGTCATCTGTGTCTGATGAAAGTTCAATATTAAAAGCAAGGCGAGCAGTACCAGGAACAATAACGTCACTGGGGCCTAGGTTAGGAAACTTTACAGTAAGGGTTTGGTTCGGGTCTATAGTACTTGGATTGTTTGTGATTACAATTGATTGTCTAATGCCCTTAACACCAAGAGGTTCATGTAGTTTTCTGTATGGGTCTAACTTTGATCCGTAGGACTGTGAAATTTTATTATGCAAAAATAAAAAATATTAAATTAATAAAACAATGGCAGCAGGAGGATTTAACCATGATGATATTGAAATGGATGTCATGAATGACTTTAATACTAGTGCAACAGATATGACAGATATGACTGGTACAAGGAATACTTTCAGTTTACGCCACAAACTTTTAGAAAGCAAAGTGAACTCGTTTTATGATCATGTTGGTGACCGCCCAGACAACATAGATCCTAATCAGTTTGAACTTGATGGCAAGGGCCATTTATATTTAAATACTGTTGACAGAGGAAAAGTACAATTGACTAACAAAAGAGACCCTGGTAAGTTTAGAGCTTTAAGTACAATCAAAAATGAAGGTGGTGTTGGCGCCTTGCGTCAACTTGGTATTGGAGATAAACAGTTACCATCTCGTCTTGCTAGTGCTCTTCATGACGTACAAACAAGGTTGCCAACTGGACAGGAAATTGAAATGACTGAAGTAACAAGACTGCCAGAAATAGCAGACAAGGCAATACAAGAAACTTCATTTACAGAAGGGCAAATAAATGAGGCTATGAAAACAATCGGTGACTCTCCTTTGACAATGCGGGAGTTAGCAGGGTTGGATAAAACACTGCAGTCAATAAGAGGTCAGCTTGTGAATAATGTAGCCAAACTAGGCGAACTTGATAATCACATTGAAAGAGAAAAAGAAAAATTAGCTAAAGCTGATGATGAGAATGATGACACAGAAATGAAAGAAAGAATACAACACAGATTAAATGATTTGCAGATAGAAATATCAGCGCGACTAGAAGTGATTGAAATAGGAAAAGAAAAACTGAAAACACAGGTCAACTGGATTAGAGAAACTATTCAGAAAATACTTCACGAAGACACGACATTGGCTGAAAGATTGAAAACACTTTTCAGAGAGCAGGGTATCACTATTGCAAGTTTAATTACTGCTCTTGGATTTATTATCAGTACTGTTGTATTAGCTGTAACAGGTGGTGGTAGCAGCCCTCCTCCACCAGCACCTCCAGCTCCAACTGATCCAAAAGATCTACAGGCGTGGGTAAAGAAACAACTGTCACACATATCAGACTTGCTTCAGAAATTGGCAGTAAAAGCAATGGATGCTTTGCCTGGCATAATAGGGAGTGTTGTCAGTTGGCTGATCAGTACAGCAGCAAAGGTAGTAGGGTTTATGGCAGAGCATGTATGGGTCTTTTTGGTGACAATAGGAGGGTTAATAGTGGGTTATTTAATGAAACAGGTAAAGAAGAAATATTCCTAATCCAGTAAGGCCAATTACCAGTGCAGTTCTCTCTGACTCATGTGTGTTTACTGGGGTTACTGGCTGTACTGGTGCCGGTGCAGGTGTCAGTGCCGATGCTGGGGCTGTTACTGGCATTACTGTCTGTACAGGTGATGATGATGTTACTGGCGTTATTAATGGTTGTAGGTGTGTGGTTGTTGGGCTCAAGTTTACAGATTGATTAAGTCCTAATTTTTGATCATGCCCAGCAACAATTATTTCATTATTATAATTTGTTATTGTCCCCATTTGGAGTTGAAGGTCAGATGGTAACATGTATAACCCAATGCCAACTACAAAGTCAACTTTCGATCTAGCATATCTGAGAACGTCTTGGTAGTGCTGTATGCTTGATGGGAGATCAACAACTGAGTTAATTGAATCTTCCAGGTTTGCGAGAAACTGTTTTTGTGCTTCGAATTTTCCACTCCCGTTTAAAATGTTTTATTTTGTTTGAGCTTGTACTCCTAGTATACACCACACATATGTTCTGATAGACTGATTTATGCGTTCGACTCCTGCTTGAGTAAACCCTTCACTCCTGTCTAAGACAAATGTGGTCCAGGCATTAGACTGTTTCTGTTCTATTGAGCCTAACCACACTTCAGATTTTGATGAGAATGAAGAGTAGGGAGGCCAGTAATCTTGAGGGTATTGTCTGTGACTCTCAGCATAATACAATGTACCCATACCTTTGTGATCATCAAGTTTTTGTTTCCCCACCCGGGTCTGCCCTGGGGGACTTGGGTGGGGTTAGGTATTTTTTAGTTCCCAGGGTCACCCTGGTCAGCCCCACAGGGTGGGTTTTTCTCTATATTCTGGGGCATGTGTTTCTGTCTACCCTTTGTCCATTCACCTGTATTTGCCTTTTTAAAACTCTCCCTACTGTCTGCACTGCCTGTAGCTCTTGATATTGGATGTGTGTTGCTAAATGGTCTTAGCTTTATTTAGGCCCCATGTGTTAGGTTTATTTAACGTATTTGACCGGCTGGCGACATACATTCAATGTTCTGTTTCTTTTTTATTTTTTCACAAGCAGTGCAGGCACGTCCTGAGAAAGCCTTGTTGCTGTCGGGACGTTAAGCAATGTACAATCAATGTACAATCAAGTTTTTGTGTAAAGTCATACTTTGTACTGATGTTAAATTCATTACAGATGCGTTCAAATGCTTTCATATCCATGGGATTATTAAACTGGTTAAAACTAGATTCAGTGGGCAGTGGGGTATGGAGTTCTGACAGTATTCTTCTAAGCTGGTAATACGTGTGAAAACGATAGACAGACTTAATAAGTTTGTTTGGATGATTCAAATGGTCTGTAAAAGAAACGCCACAGCCAGTAGTTGAGCATAGTATAGCAAAGTTAAGCTGGTTTTGAAACATCTGTAGTGGGCTTGAGGACCACTTTTTTGCAGTTGCATCATCTGTAATTGGAGGGTTTAGGTAATGCTCATAAGGATTTGGCACTTTCACTTGAAATAAATCTCCTTCAGACAAAGCTATATCAAGCTCATTTAGCTGAATTATTTTCTGGTCATAAGTTGGCGCAACATTATACTTGACATCCACGTTAAATTGAAACGCGTTTACAGTGGCAATTGTTGGTGATTTAAATTCCATTATGTTTTTTTATGTGATAATAAAAATGTTTATAACTTTATCAAATCTTGATACAAACAAACCAGTGTGGTTAACTAATGGGATTGATAATCGTGATGGTAGCAAGGCTGTAGCTATCCATGAAATGTTTTACACTGTAAAGTGGTTTAATGTAACAGAAGAAAAAATTATTCTGTAAGTGGAACTCTTGATGGTATTGAGAAGGGCGATATTTTACGAGCTGGGTATTATGACTTTTGTACTTTAGCTGATTGGTTTCAAAATGAATTTAAAATTAAGGCAACTTTAAACCCAGCTAATTTACTTGTTACAATTGAATTTCTGAAAAGCGGTCAGTTTTCTTTATCAATTAGTCTTTTATTATTACTTGGTTTTTTAGGTAAAAAAAATTATACATCCAGATGAAGATTGGACACCATCAGTCTGACGTCTACTATCACCCAAAAAATCAAAAATAACTGGTAGATATCCTGTTCATTTGTCAGTACACACAGTGCTAAATGTTCATTTAAAAGAACTAAGCACTACTGATAATCTTCACAATGGAAAGCCTTCGACTTTGTTAAAATGTGTGTCAACTGGAACTGCTCCTTATTGCGAAAATGTAGTTGGTAGATTTCCTAATTCACAGTTTAAAAAATTAGGCTCCAGTTTCTTTGAATCATTGTGCTTATATGTAACTAATCAGGATGACAAACCAGTTGTGATGCATGATTTTTATGTTGTTTTGGAAGTGAAATAAATTTTATTTTTGTTTTATAAAAATGAGCGGTCTTGGTCCAAAGCCGAGAATTATTCCAGTTGCATGTCCGTCAATAGAGTTGAAAGATTTGGCTGACGTGCAAGATTTTGATAAAGAAGGTGAGGTAGGAGAGGTGTATGGCCTTGAACTTGTTTCCGTTGGATTGTACAAACGAAAGGTAATTGATGATGTAAAAGATGGCGCTGAGAGACAGTTTCCTAAACTTAGTCAACTTCGTGATGTTACTGTTCCTAGAAGTAGTTACCATACCAGTCATATCTGTGATACTGGTATCTGAGGCATCTATGACATTCATTTCAAAATCACCATGATTAAATCCTCCTGCTGCCATTGTTTTATTAATTTAATATTTTTTATTGTGCATAATAAAAATGACACAGTCTTATGGATCAAAGTTAGACCCATACAGAAAACTACATGAGCCTATTGGTATTAAGGGCATTAGACAATCAATCGTCATTACAAACAATCCAAGTACCATAGATCAGAACCAAACACTTACAGTCAAGTTTCCAAATTTAGGTCCCAGTGACGTTATTGTTCCTGGCACTGCACGCCTTGCATTTAATATTGAACTATCATCAGATGCAGACGTAAACAGAACACTAGTTAACAATCTTGGCAGAACAATTATAAGAACTATTAAAGTAAAACTTGAAGGACAGGAAGTTTTTAGTCTTGACGATGCTGATGTGTTTTACTGTTACAAAGATTTGTGGCTCACAAGAGAAGAACGAGAAGATCGTATTTACCAAGGCATACAGTCTGATAATGTTGGTAAACTTCGAATCGACGCCGGAGATAAAGTAACTACTGGGGTGGCCAAGGACATTATTATGGCTGAAACATATGGAACCAGGTTTTACATTCCACTTGAGTTTGAAATCCTAACAGCTCATTTGCCTTATTACCAAGGAGCACCGAATGACCATCTGAGTTTTGAACTAACTTTCAATGACTACTCCAAAATTATAAAATCATCTGATCTAAATGCAACATATAAGATTTCTAACATTTCTTTGGAATACGAAATTGTTACACATACTGATCTAGCCAGACTCATTCAAAATCAGTACCAGACAAAACTTCCAATTTATTATGACCGTGTGATTAGACACAGTTTAATGCATAAAGACAAGAGCGACCCAATGTGGAATATAAACCTGAACACACCTGCCAGGTCACTGAAAGGTATTCTTATGTTGTTTGTTGAACCAGCGGCTCCATACAAAAGGGATTCAGAAAAATTCTACAATCCAAAGATTACACATTTGTCTTGCACAATCGAAGGCCATCCTAATCAAATGTACACATCAGGAATGTTACCATACGAACACTACGACAAGATCACAAAGTATTTGCAGGTGGAAGGATTCGAGATAAACTGGCAAACATGGCGTGTAAAGATTTACATCTGTATGACGTTAGGATTGGACAATACCTTACAAACAAGTATGCACTTTGGCTAGACCTTCGTAGTACGGACGACGACTACTTACATGGGTCGGGTCGAACTGTTCAGAACAGTAGTGATGGAATAACAATCCAGATACAAAAAAAGGTTGAAACCGCTGCAGCAATAAATATATATTTGTATCTGATTTATGATGCACAACTCAATATTGCAGAAAGCAGACTAAGTGGACACATATATTAAAATTATATTGTGTATTAAAATGAACTTGATGACACTCGACCCACACTGTGGTTTGTTTTGTGGTGCCACAGGGTGTGGTAAAACTGAATTTGTACTTAATCTCTTACAAACAAGATACATACATCATTTCAAAAACATTGTAATATTCTGTCCTACTATCAAACATAATAAAGCTTATCATAACCGTTTATTTATTTGGTCTGACAGCAACATTTATTTAGTCGACCCTGAGAAAAAACTGAATGATTACCTGCAGTATTTTTACAAGCAATTTGAAGGACAGCCAACCCTGTTTATTGTTGATGACTGTTCAGCAGAGAAAGTCATTGTCAAGAAAAGAAACACATTAGCAGAACTTGCTTTCAGTGGCAGACACGCAAATGTAAGTGTATGGATTCTGACTCAGAAATATAATGCTGTACTGAAAGATTTTTGAGAACAGTTAAAGTTTATCTGTTTGTTTTACTGTAAGGATCGTGACAGCTTTGAAGATTGTCTCAGAGAAAATGATGTCATCCCAAATAAGCATGAACGGGATGATGTAAAAAATAAACTGAAATCAACTAAGCATCTAAAGCTTATTTTAAAGACAGATCAGCCCACATGGTATGGGTTAGTAAATTAATTTATACATTTGTTTGTCCAATAAAAAATGACAGACGGTCAAACCTAAGTGTTTGATGTTACAGAGTGCTTCAAAGATGTTAAATGTTTTTATGAATTAAAATCACGTGTGTTTGAACCCCGCTTAAAACTCACAACTCCACCGCTTGCGCCAATGAAGATATACATGACATATAATGTTACTTTGGAATATTCTGATGGATCACCACGTTATGATTATGAGACTGTTGATCTTAAGACAAATGCTTTTAAAGTTTATGATGATAACCACTTGTGCTGGTTTGAGGCACTGTGTAAAGACATATTTGATCAACTAAGAAAACTACATTGTTATATTGAAAGTGTTACATTCAATAAAGTGATATTACACCTGCAGGACAAGACTTCAAGACATGCATCAGGGAAGTGGTTAACTTGTTTATCATAGCTAAAGTTAATACAGTATTACATAAGGTGTGCCAGCGGTAATTTTTTTCATTTATTATTTTGTCAGACAAATAAAAATGACGGACAATGCTCAAAGCCCTGGCTTGTCAAACCCTAGTCCATCAGGCTTAAGAAACGTGTTTCACACAACAGACTTGCCTATATCCAATAGTAACAATGTCTATGAATCAATAGAAAACTCTTTTTCTGTCATACAAAATAATCTTCTTACAGGCAGTGTTAAGATTCAGGTTGTTGCGAAAATAGAATTTACTAGAGTAGACGGTGAAGTGATTGTATCGTACATATCAACAAGACAACACACAGTTAACACAAGAAGAGAATTAGAGAACGTGTTTAGAGACAGACTATTACCTGACTTCCTCCAAGCAATTGACAGTGCAAAAATGAAGGGGTCTGGTTGGCACGAAGGTCATGTACATGACCTACAACTAAAGCAGATAAGGTATCCTATATTAGGTAAATCATGGATATCACTGCCAACAGAGGTTGCAAACAAAAAGGCTGTTGTTAATATACAGAACAATGACCACTATTGTTTCATGTGGTGTGTGCTTGCTAAACTGCACTTTGTAAAAACAAAACCTGAACGTGTATCTAACTACACCAAATTTGTAAACGAACTCAACTTCAGTGGCATTGAGTTCCCTGTTAAAATAGAAGACATAGCCTTGTTTGAAAAACTAAATCCTGGTATATCTGTAAATGTTTTTGTGTGGGATAATGAGTCTGTTGACAAGTTACAACCCATTAGAGTATCACCACTTGCTCCAACCTATGGGCAGCCAGAAGATAAACATGTTGACATGTTATTAATTGGTGATGACAATAACTTCCACTTCACAATTATCAGAAATATGTCACGACTAATTCATGGGCATACAACAAAACACAATGGTAAACAGGAAGTGTGTAAAAGATGTTTACAAAGATTCTCCTCTATTGCAGTAGCACACAAACATGTTTTACACTGTAGGTCAGCTGATGACATTCAAACTGTACTTAAGTACCCAGATCCTGGTAGTCAAGTATATTTTAAGAACTATGGGAATCAACAAAAGCTGCCGTTTGTAGTGTATGCTGATTTTGAATCACTGGTAGTACCATATGAGGGTCCTGTTCCAGAGTCATTACCAAAGACTATAAAACTAAGTGACCAAGTGGTGTGTTCTTTTGGATACATTATTGTTAGGTCAGACGGTTTGCATTCAGAACCTGTTATCCACAGGGGGGAAAATGCAGCAGCTGAGTTTTTAACAGAAATGAGACATCTGTATAGTCAGGTAGTACAATATCTCACAACATGTCAGATGCCTTTAGTGATGACAGAAGAAGACAAACTGAAATTTAATATAGCTGTGACGTGTTGGATTTGTGAACAATCTTTAGGAGATGATAAAGTTCATGACCATGATCACATAACTGGACGTTACAGAGGTGCTGCACATAACAATTGTAACTTGTTATTAAAAACAGATCCAAAGACATATAAACTGCCTATCTTTTTCACAATCTCAAAGGGTATGATTCACATATTATCATGCAGGCTGTAGACGAATCTTACAAAAACATAAGTTGTATAGCGCAGACAACTGAGAAATACTTGACTTTTAGGTTAGACAAATTAGCATTTTGTGACTCTATGCAACATTTACCCTCAGCACTTGCTAGTTTGGCAGAAGGACTGACTGAGTATCCAATAACAAGTAAATATTTGGAGCCAGACTTGATCAAGAAAGGTGTTTATCCATACGAGTACATTGATCACTGGGTTGTGTTTGAGGAAAGGAGACTGCCACCAAAAGAGAAATTTTATTCTACACTTAATGGTAAAGGTATTTCTGACTCTGAATACCAGCATGCACTTGATGCGTGGGATAAATTAGGGTGTCAGACAATTGGTGACTATCACGACCAGTATTTGAAAGCTGACGTTTGTTTGCTAGCAGACGTATTTGAAAGTTACCGTGAGAAGGGTTTGTTGCACTACAGTCTTGACCCAGCATGTTACATAACTAGTCCTGGCATGTCATGGGATGCATTTTTGAAATCCAGTAAGATATTTATAGACCTGTTGTCTGATCGTACGATGGGTGAAATGGTGGAACGCGGATTGAGGGGAGGCATTAGTATAGCAGCGAACAATTATGCCAGAGCAAATAATAAATATCTGGTCGACCCGGACTTTGACCTTGAAGGGTCAAGGTCATTCATTATATACGTAGACGCTAACAATTTGTATGGCTGGGCGATGTGTGAATTATTGCCCTTGAAAAACTTTTGTCTGTATGATTTGTCACAGTATGATGTAACAGGGTTAACAAACAATATTATGAATCTTGACCGGAATGATGCGAAGGGTTGGATCTTTGAAGTAGACCTGGAGTACCCACACCATCTACATGATTACCATAATGATTATCCATTGGCTGTTGAGAAAATGAGTATGACAGGGAAAAAAGAAGACACTAAACTTGTGCCAAAACTGAATGACAAATTCAATTACATATGTCACTATCGCTTGTTGCAGTTTTACATCAGACACGGGTTAGTACTAAAGAAAGTTCACAGACGTATTCAATTTGAACAGAGTGCTTTCATGAAAGATTACATAATGAAAAACACAACATTGCGTGCCAGAGATGGCAACACTGCATTTGACAAAGACTTCTTTAAGCTTATGAACAATTCCTGTTTTGGGAAGACTATGGAAAATCCTCATCACCCCAAAGATGTGAGACTTGTCACAACTGAATTGGGTGCAATTAAACTTACAGGTAAGCCACAGTACACAGGGTACAAAGAGTTTCATTCATCATTGTATGCTGTGTCACTCAAAAAAAAAAAATTGTCAAACTGGACAAGCCAGTATTCATTGGTATGGCAATACTTGAGTTGTCAAAACTGTTGATGCTTGAATTTATTATGATTACTTCAAACAAAATATCCTGACTGTTGACTGCTGTACACTGACACTGACTCTATAATCATTGATGTGCCTACTGAAGACTTTTATGAAGACATGAAAATAGAGTTACATATGTATGACACGTCTGACTACCCTAAGGACCATCCACTGTACAGCACACAAAACAAGAAAGTGCCTGGAAAGTTTAAGGATGAACTGAATGGTGTGCCTATAGTTGAGTATGTTGGACTGAGATCAAAAATGTATTCTATACTGCATCAAAAAGGTAGTCAGTCAAAAGCCAAAGGTATAAAAAAAACAGCGATAAAAAATAAAGACATTCGACATGAACATTACAAGCAAGTATTAGATGGTGCATTAATGCCTGATTATCCAAACAAGTCACCAAACAAACATAATCTTGAAATGATCCAAACACATAAGAAGTCACTTGCAGTTGGGGACACAAAACGAGTGTTTCACAGTAAGGAAAAAGCTTATGCGCCTGGACACTACAGGCTCAAGTTATCTGAAGAAATAGCCGATGAACTGGTTGATGAATTAATCGATGAGTTAGTTACTGAAATGAGTAACGGTGTCTGGGGGAATAATCTGTAATTCTTCTCTGACAAATGCCCTCTGTGGGGCAGGGTCGTACAGGTAATATATTGATGCATCAGCACCAGGAATTATTTTTTTTATATTGTGTACAGACGTTGACCAGATGGGGTCTGTCGCTCTGCGCTTCACGTTGTTTTCTGATTCTCCAGGTTGATATAAATATCTTACCTGTTTAGTAAATAAACTTGTGTCTGGAGGTGGTGACGGTGTTGTTGTTTTTGGCTCTGTAATTGTTTTCAATTTAATAGCATCAGCAGGCTTTGGGCGCAAGCCTTGTTCTTCATTATTCATTGCTTTTATCACAGATGGTAATCTTTGTACCCACTCTGTGTTACGCGTGTCATGCATGAGTTCCTTTGAATACTGGTAACTAAAAAGTCTCTCTGATAACTGTTTGTTAAAATTCTCTACAATTGCCTGTGATCTGTGAACACCTGGAATGCCTCGTCTAACCAGTACGCCATGCTTCGCAAATAACTGATTAACTGCACCCTTGAATTCAGACCCACCCCACCCGGGTCTGCCCTGGGGGACTTGGGTGGGGTTAGGTATTTTTTAGTTCCCAGGGTCACCCTGGTCAGCCCCACAGGGTGGGTTTTTCTCTCTATTCTGGGGCATGTGTTTCTGTCTACCCTTTGTCCATTCACCTGTATTTGCCTTTTTAAAAACTCTCCCTACTGTCTGCACTGCCTGTAGCTCTTGATCTTGGATGTGTGTTGCTAGATGGTCTTAGCTTTATTTATGCCCCATGTTGTAGGTTTATTTAATGTGTTTGACCGGCTGGCGACATGCATTCAATTTTCTGTTTAGTTTTTTTTCACAAGCAGTGCAGTCACGTCCTGAGAAAGCCTTGTTGCTGTCGGGACGTTAAGCAATGTACAATCAATCAATCAATTGAATTCAGACCCATCATCAACCTGTACGAATCTGGGCTATCTTAAAGGGCCTCGACTATATATTTTTGATAATGCTGTAGCAACTGTGGTAGCAGTTTTGTCAGATATGGGTTCAGCGTCCTTATACCTTGAAGCTATGTCTACGACAGTCAGTGTGTACTTGTATCGTTTCTTTCTTATTGTATCATGCGGTAAGAATAGGAGGTCCATTTGATGTGTGTCATTTGGTGTAGTGTTTTCAAAATGAGGTCTTGATATTTTTCTTGGAGCAGGTAAATAAACCTGCCAAATTGCCTGTCTCTGTAACCAGTGTTTTATTTGATTGAGTGATATATCTCCGCCCACAGCGGTATCTAATTTCTGAATAGCTGTTTGTCCTTTCCAATATCCAATTGGGGAGTAATATATTTTTGTTAGTTTATTTTCTACGTTCATTTTTTCTAACAATATAAAGACCAGTAAAAAATACAAATGTCATTCCCACTAGAACAAAAATTATCTCCCCGTTTCTTTGTTCTGTACTCGGTTTGTAATAGTCACTTATTTTCGGTTTTGGGATAGACATGTCATTACCTGTGACGAGAAAATACTCACGGATTATGTCGTCTGTATTAGAAAACGTATGTTGTGCGTGGCCTTCAAGTCTGAGTTTTCATTAATGAAATCAAGTTTTTCTATTCTATTCTTTTCATAATCTTGTTGCGCTTGAGCTAATTTTTCAGACGCCTCATTGTGTCGCTTTGATTCTTCTGCACTCTCTTCTCTACCTACTTTTGAAAAGAGATAGTTTGACCCACTAAATGCCAGGGCGTTAACCATCGCTCCTCCAATTATTACTGCTAAAGTTGCCATACTTATTTTATTTACATAGAAACATTTTCTGGAATAATTCCTTGCTTGACGAGAAAGTCTTTTGTCACAATTGACGCAGTAACAACTGCAATTAGCTTTGCGCTGTCTTCAAAGTCCAATCTACTGAGGTCTGCCGATTTCATTTTAAGTAGACTTTTTCCCAGCATAGGATAAGCTACTGCTAGTCCATTTATCACAGCAGAGTGATAGACAAGGTTCATTAAGTTCTTTGTGTCACTCATTTTCTTAGGCAATAAAAATTAAAAAGAAAAATGTATTACTGCATGAAAAATGGGTCAACGGCTTTGGATGCTACTGGTAATGTGGCGACTTCTGGTTTTGTTTTTGGAGTGTGTGTCTGATTTTTTGGACGCTGTACGAGTCTGTGGTTTGTATTTTTTGTATAATTGGTAAGCTACGTAACCAAATCCGGCAACAAATCCAGCAATTATATATTTTGCTGTTTCAGGTTCAGGGTTAGACTGGGTTGTTTGTCTCTCACTTTGATGTGGGTGTGACAATCCTGATGGTCCTGACGGTCCTGTCGGTGTTGGTATTGTCACTGGTCCTGACGGCGGGTCAGTTACATGAGCCTTTTCTGTTTGCGCTTGAAGCTGTAATTTTTTTGTCTGTTATATTCGGCTAATCTTTTTCCAGCCTCTACTCTTCCTGGGCTTTTAGTCTTAGTCACAGTTTGAACCTGTGTCAAGACAGGGTTCGGTTGTGGAGTCATCTGGGTCTCGTCCATTTTCTTCTGCAGTAAAATTTATTTTGGAGAAATCAATATGACTCCCAGTAACAAGCAAGGTTACCATAGGTGCGAGGTAATTGTCAAACTTGTAAAACATGACACATGCTAATTTGCCAATTGAACTTGAAACAATAGGGTTGCTTTCAAGGTCGTGTGAAAGACTGTCAGTGTCTACAGGTAGAAAGTGGCTCACTGCTTTTGTGTATAGACATACAAGGGATCGACTTAAATAACGCATCATTAGTGAAGCAATGTGATTTTCATATTTAGAATGAAGTTTGATTAGTTCATCAGCCGTGAGGGATTCTATATCTTCTGTCATGTATTGTTTACCAAGATAAGCTTTTGATTTACCTGAAACAACTACAGACAAAAGACGCTGTTTTTTTTTAGTCTAAATCTTTGTTTTCTATAGCATTGATATCGTTTAGAAGAAGTAATTCATCTTGATTCATTTTATAATAAAAAATATTAATTTTAATGTCATTGATTTTGGAAATCTTTATTTTACCAAAAAGAATAAGGGGAAACCAAGAAAAATGGGCGGCGTGAGGTGTGGTAGTTTGTGGGTCAAAAATCATGGAAATTAGGGATCTATAGAAATTGTCCAAAACCACTCATATTATATATCTCTCGCATAGCTTCTTGTATGATAGAGCCAGGCAAGAGGCACGATTCTCATGAGCTTTCGCATCTGCGGGCGCGATGAGGATCTATGTTTATTCCAGACTGACAGAAGGTGCATATCAGTGAGTGTATTTAATTCAGTGTGATAGTGGCCCTTTCTACTGATGAAAAAAGGCATAGATCTACAGGAGTCCGTCATGCGAGTTACAGGATCGTGACCCATGAGAATCTGTGCCTAAGTTTTGCTTTTTCAGTTCACACAATTTTAATTTCCAGGCTGAGTGGGGGAGGGGGAGGGAGATGCGCTTTGTGGTTTGCAGTGAGTTTCAGCCGTTTCTTGTTTTTCAGTAACCGTACATCAATGACCATATAAATGAACACACTTTCCCGCCCTTTATCATTCTGTTAAAGACAGATTCGGGTTCACTATGGAATATACTTGGATCTGCTGAGGTACATATACGGGCAGAAATTTAAAAGCCAGGTTACAAATTAAAAATATATACTAAAATGTTAGTTAGTTAGTTATTTGGGTTTAACGCCGAGCAGGCGACTAAGGCCATCTCACGGCGGGTATATACTAAAATGGGCTTGGATAGGGCTATTATTTGGTTGAGGGCTGGGGACAGTACAAGGCCAGTCTTGAAGGTCGCTTTCATCGGAACTCCTATCAGATGGTATGGCAGAAGGTTCTCTGTTCCGTCTGATGTGCACAGAGACAAATGAACATATCAAGAAACATTCATTCCACCGTTACCGCATACTTTCACAAGGATAAATATATTCTTGTTTTTACATCAGACGGATGGCATTCACTGCCTAGCAATGTTCGCCCATAACCAAAGACAAAACTCCCCAAGAGGCATAGATCTTCATGAGTTCTGCGCAGAGTGTGGGGGCTTGTGAGAAGCTAAATGTACTGTATGTATCTTGGTGGCTAGTGTTGCCTCTATGCTGCTATGTGTACGCAGCCGGGATGAAATCGTGACCACTGAGCCCAAAACAAAACACCCATGGCTGTCAACACGTGCGATTTGATGACCGTCCTGGCACTGCGGCGTAGAATAGCCATAGAATAGTGCGATGCTCATGCTCCCTTTAGGTTCACGGCAGTGCAAACTCGAGTTTGGAGACTAACTGGAACATTATAAGCAAGTATTAGATGCAGCACTGATGCCTGATTATCCAAACAAGTCACTGAGATCAAACAAACATAATCCAGAAATGATCCAAACACATAAAAAGTCACTTGCATTTTGGGACACAAAACGTGTGTTTCAGAGTAAGGAGAAAGCTTATGCACCTGGGCACTACAGACTTAAATTATCTGAGAATATTTGTGACGAACTGATTGATGAACTGATTGACGAACTGGTCAAAAGTGAGTAACAGTGTCTGGGGAAATAATCTGTAATTCTTCTCTGACAAATGCCCTCTGAGGGGCTGGCTCATATAAATAATATATTGACGTGACAGCACCTGGAATTATTTTTTTTATATTGTGTACGGTCGTGGACCAGATGGGGTCGGTTGCTCTGCGTCTGACGTCATTCTCAGATTCGCCAGGCTGATATAAATATCTCACCTGTTTTGTAAACAAACTTGTGTCTGGCGCCAGCGGTGGCGTTGATTTTAGCGCAGTCTCTTGCCCTGACTGTATTGTTTCCAATTTAATAGCATCAGTGGGTTTTACATGGCCTTCGCTATTCATTGCTTTTATCACATGTGGTAATCTTTTTACCCACTCAGTGTTACGTGTGTCATGCATAAGTTCCTTAGCATACTGGTAGCTGAAAAGTCTTTCTGATAACTGTTGTTAAATTTCTCTACAATTGCCTGTGATCTGTGCACACCTGGAATGCCGCGTCTAACCAGTACGCCTATGCTTCGCAAATAACTGATTAACGGCGCCCTTGAATTCAGATTCGTCATCAACCTGTACGATGTACGAGCCTGGGGTATTTTAAAGGGCCTCAGCTATATATTTTTGTTAAAGCAGTCGCTACTGTGGTAGCATTCTTGTCAGTTATGGGCTCAGCGTCTTTGTACCTTGAAGCAATGTTGACAACAGTCAGTGCATACTTGTACCGTTTCTTTCTTATTGTGTCATGTGGTAAGAACAGGAGGTCCATTTGATGGGTGTCATTTGGTATAGTGTTTTCAAAATGAGGACGTGTTATTTTTCTTGGAGCAGGGAGATATATTTGCCATATTGCTTGTCTCTGTAACCATTGTTTTATCTGATTGAGTGTTACATCTCCACCCATGGCCGCCTGTAATTTCTGAATAGCGGTTTGTCCTTTTCAGTACCCAATTGGGGAGTAATATATTTTTGATAGTTTAGCGTCTGTCATTTTTTCTAGCAATATAAAGTCCAGTAAAATATTACAAATGTCATTCCTACTAGAACAAAGATTATTTCTCCGTTTCTTTGTTGTGGACTGGGTTGGTAATAGTCGCTAAGTTTTGGTTTTGGGGTAGACATGTCATTACCCTTGACAAGATAGTATTCTCTGATTACATCATCAACATTAGAAAATGTATGTTTCGCGTGACCTTCTAGTCTGAGTTTTTCATTGATGAAATCAAGTTTCTCTATTCGTTGCTTCTCATAATCCTGCTGGGCTTGAGCTAGTTTTTCAGACGCCTCATTGTTATGCTTCATTTCTTCTGCTGATTCCTCTCTACCCATTTGTGACCCGCCACCACAAAATGAGTCGTAAGTCACCTTTTGGACATTTTGAGATATTGATATCAGCAGAAACTAGAAAGAAAACCCTTTTCAATGGTGCCAATAACATGTGAATCAGACGATTGGTCACCGAGTTATGGTTTATAGAAACTGGGGACCCCACACATGTACCCGACCACGCCACCCGACAATTTTCAAAATGAGTCTAAAGTCACTTTTTGGACATATTGAGATATTGATATCAGCAGAAACTAGAAAGAAAACCCTTTTTAATGGTGCAAATAACATGTGAATCGGACGATTGGTCACCGAGTTATGGTTTTTAGAAACTGGGGACCCCGCACATATACCCGACTATGCCACCCGACAATTTTCACGAATAGCGGGAAATCGGGTCAGGGACATTACGACTCATTTCGTGGTGGCGGGTCACATTTTTGAAAAAAGATAGTTTGATCCACTAAATGCCAATGCATTGACCATGGCGCCACCAATCATAATAGCTATTGTAGCCATACTTTTATTTACATAGAAACATTTTCAGGAATAATTCCTTGCTTGATGAGAAAGTCTTTTGTAGCAATTGAAGCTGTGACAATTGTTATTAGTTTAGCCGAATCTTCCAGATCCAATCTACTGAGATCAGCTGATTTCATTTTGAGTAGACTTTTTCCTAACATAGAGTAAGCAACAGCTAGTCCACTTATTACGGCAGAGTGATAGACAAGGTTCATTAAGTTCTTTTCTAATACAAGAAAAATTAAAATAAAAAAATAATCACTGCATTAGAAATGGGTCAACGGATTTGGATGATACTGGTAATGTGGCGACTTCTGGTTTTGTTTTTGGAGTGTCTGATTTTTGGGACACTGTTCGAGTCTGTGGTTTGTATTTTTTGTATAATTGGTAACCTACAAAACCAAATCCGACAACAAATCCAGCAACTATATATTTTGTTGTTTCGGGTTTAGACTCAGTTGATTGTCTCTCACTTTGATGTGGGTGTGATGCTCCTGATGGTCCAGATGGTGTTGGTTCTGATGGTCCTGACGGTAGTGACACTGGTATTGTCACTGGTCCTGATGGTGGATCAGTTACATGAACCTTTTCTGTTAATGCTTGAAGCTGTAATTTTTTTGTCTGTTCCATTCGGCTAATCTTTTTCCAGTCTCTATCCAACCTGGACTTTTAGGTTTAGTGATCGTTTGAATCTGCGTCAAAACAGGGTTCTGTTGTGGAGTCATCTGGGTCTCGTCCATTTTCTGCTGCTTTAAAATTTATTTTCAAAAAATCAATATGGCTCCCAGTGACAAGCAAAGTTACCACAGGTGCAAGGTAATTGCCAAACTTGTAAAACATGACGCATGCTAATTTACCAATTGAACTTGAAACAATAGGATTGCTTTCAAGGTCGTGTGATAGACTGTCAGTGTCTACAGGTAGAAAGTGACTTACTGCTTTTGTGTATAGACAGACAAGAGATCAACTTAAATCCCAAGTCATTAGTGAAGCGATATGATTTTCATATTTGGAGTGTAGTTTAATTAACTCCTCAGCCATGAGGGATTCTATATCTTCTGTCATGTATTGTTTTCTGAGATAAGCTTTTGATTTGCTTGAAACAACGACAGAGAGAAGATGCTGTTTTTTTTAGTCTAAGTCTTTGTTTTCTACAGCGCTGATATCGTTCAGAAGAAGTAATTCGTCTTGGTTCATTTTATAATGTAATTTAAAAAAGTAAAACAAAAAAACAAAATTGTAGGTATTTTTGAAATTTGTAATCAAGCAAACTCACGTTTTTCTAGAAAGTTACATAAAAACAGTAACTTTATACGTTACCACCACTCAGTTATATAGTCAGTAACTTTTTAAGTTTACCCAAGACAAGACTATATGTGGCATATCAGCCTGTGTGTGGCAAACAGGTGGGTAAACAGGTCTATGAAGGTAGATTTGATTTTCAGTTGCCCGCGGGGTAGGACACTACACCAAACACTGTATTGTTTCGTAAGTAATTTCAAGTGCACTGTCATGTGAGTGTCAACTGAGTACATAAACAACAGATCCTCAAAAGCCGCCCGGGCTCCGGGTTTGACTCCCGTTTTACAATGTATTAGTCAGCTGTACTCTCAGGACCCTCAATATGAGTAGGCTGTGAGTCTTGACTATGAACATTTGCCACAAGCCACGGCATAGTCTAACAACCCAATACTCTGGCACTACTGGGATCACTCCAAAAATATGAATAATGTTAACGACATATAGGTCAAGTAACGACTATTGTTTTGCTGAATGGCCTGTCCTCACTGTTGCTCATATTTGGTGTATGCTATTGTCTTGTTACCTAGGTTCTGAATGTAACATGAATGACACATTTTTACATTAACATTCATGTCTCATAGCCACCTCACAAGAGAGAGAGACCTGATTTAAAAGGCAGTATAGATGTGCTATTACCTGTACTGTTTTAAATCAATGGTGCAGTCAACATGGAAAGCTGACGTCTTATTTATCTGTAGTGAGTCACGAACACCTGTCCTGTTTGCACCAAAATCTGTCTCGTCATAATTTCTGAGGAAAACAAAAGTCGTGTCTACGCACGCAAGGGTCCATGTGTGGCAATAACTTGGGGACAACAAGATTCTGAAAGAGTGTGTGTGCTGGCGGGTGGGGTGAAAAGTTAGCTAGCTGGTTTGGAAATTGTAAACTGCTCGAGAAAAAACTAGCTCTGTCGTATGTATCACCATGGGATGTTACCTTTGTGTAGTAAGGTAGGTACTTAATGTTTTGTTTGTGTGTTTATGCTAGTATGTATGTGCGTGTGTGTTACTGTTTGTCACTGTGTGTGTGTGTGTGTGTGCGCGTGTGTTAGTGCGTGTATGTGTGTGTGTGTGTGTGTGTGTGTGTGTGTGTGTGTGTGTGTGTGTATGTCTAAACCTGTTCCACGAGGCTCTTTGGGAGCCCTAAAATAAATTCGTTTTGAAAAAACAGAAATCTTTTTCAACCTCAGACAAAACCGGATGAGACGCTATAATGTATTCACGGTACTTCAGTTTTATCCGGTTGAGATGATATGATGTCAGCACTGTTATACCAGTTAGTTGTTGGCTGTATGTGTGTTCATGTATGCGTGTGTTTGTATGTGTGTGTGTGTGTGTGTGTATGTGTTCATGTGTGTGTTCGTTGTGTCTGTTCGTGTGTCTGTGTGTTCATGTGTAGAGATATAAGCAGACGAAAGCAGGTGTCAAAATTAATAAATCTCCTCATCACACATACTCAGCTAGGCAAAACATAACCTTAAAAATGTTATCAGTAAAATAACATTAAACAAGTCTAGCTAGCCTACTCGCAACAAGAGAGCTAACAGTACAGTTGACTAATACGTTGTAAACGGGAGTTAGGCCTGGGGTCCGAGGCTCTTGAGAATCTGACCTGTGTCCACTTATAAAAATCTAGGCTCCTGAGAATCATAGTCTCTGTAAAACCCTATATGATCAGTACGAGGCAGCCAGATACTGGGGGTTTTACAAATGCTATAATCCTCAGTATGAGGTAGTCCAGATACCGGGGGTTTAACTAGAAATGTCTGCAGTTGAATAACATTCGTTTGCAGTGTGTGTGTGGTAGTCATGGGTGCAGAGCTGCAATGGTAATGCTCATAAACATGGTAATGCTCGAAAAAAATTTAATTAACAGTGCTTGTTTAGGTGTTGTCAGAGACAATGGTTATAGAGAGAGATAATAAGAGAATTCCAGAGCTTTAAAATCAATAATGCCGCACTAATCATGCTCGCCACTTTAAAAAAAAAAAATCAACAGGGTAATTTGGTGATAGTGGAGAGTTGATGGCGGGTCAATGAGTTTATTATCAATAATGGCGAGATTTATAGATCGATGCGGCATTATTGATTTTTTATTCTTTGTATTCTCTTATTATCTATTTCTAACTTGGACCCTGATGCTCCTAAGAACTATAGGCCAGTATCAAACCTTCCATATTTGTCAAAGCTCTTAGAACGTGTGGTGGCTGATAGACTGGCTGATCATGTGTATAGGTACCAGCTACTGGATAAATTTCAGTCTGCATACAGGCCAGGTCATTCTACAGAGACCGCAGTGCTGCGTGTCTTAAATGACATTCTCTGTGCAGCTGATCGTGGTGACCACTCACTCCTGGTACTGCTGGATCTCAGTGCGGCATTTGATACCATAGATCACCAGATACTGCTGCAGAAACTTCAGCTTGAGTTTGGTGACGGACTGTGTCTTACAGTGGTTTCGATCGTACTGTACCTTGTAGGTGTTAATGGTGTGGCGTCTGATGTTACCCGGCTAGTATGCGGGGTCCCTCAAGGGTCCGTCTTAGGGCCTGTTCTGTTCTCTGTCTACACCACTAAGTTAGGATGTGTGATTGACAAGTACAGGTTAGGGCGACAGTTGTTTGCAGATGACTCTGGTCTATATGACTCATTTCATCCTGACAATGTCTCCGCTTCTCAGACAGTGCAGAAAATCGATTCGTGCTGCCTAGAAATCAAGTCCTGGATGTCAACCAACATGCTGAAGTTAAATGATGATAAGACTGAGGCAATTCTGTGTGGACCCAAGAACAAACTGGGTGTGGAATCTCTTGATGCCATCCGTGTTGGTGAGTCTCTCATCCCTTTCTCCAAGACTGTCCGAGATCTTGGTGTCTTTGTCGATATTAGTCTTACCATGGAAGACCATATCAGTGCTGTTGTCAGGGGATGCTACTTCCATCTTCGCTCCCTTGGGAAACTACGACCTGTCCTGACAGCCAAAGCTGCAAATGCTATCGCCGTTGCCCTTGTCCTATCCAGACTGGACTACCTTAACAGCTGTCTTTGGGGTCGGCCGGAGCAACAACTCAGGCGTCTTCAACTGGTTCAGAACACTGCCGCCAGAATTGTCACATGAATCAAAAGAAGGGAGCATATCACACCAGTCCTTAAGCAGTTGCACTGGCTTCCAGTGAAGCAAAGAATTGATCACAAGATTCTCACTTTGTGACACAAGTCTATAAATGACCCAGACTCACCAGAGTACCTCCGGGAAATAGTCCCACGCCATAACCTCCGAGGCAGCTCCGTTCTGCTGTCCAGTCCAAACTGTGCACCGCAAGTGTTGAAAGCCACACAAAGAAGCGACTTGGTTTCCGGGCATTTTTACACTGCGGACCTAGGCTGTGGAATGGACTACCAGAATCCTTGAGGGACATTGACTGCATTAGCACCTTCAGGATGCACCTCAAAACCCAACTCTTTCTTGACTTTTAATTCTAGGACTACTGTGCACCAGAAGTTGCCTGTGTTGTTTTTATTTATTTATTTTTATTTCTTTTTTCTTTCTTTTTTTATTGGTTTTTTTTTTTTTTTTTTTTTTTTTTTTTTTTTTTTTTTTTTGTCGCCCTGAGCATGCTGCTAGCATGGAGTGGATGCACATTACAAGTGGACATCATCATCATCATCTACTGTCTAACAGAGCTAAGCCTCCTGAGCTCAAGGTAGCAGCAGCGGGACAGTTGAGACACGTGATCGTTCATGGACAGCACATTATCAATATAAACACCTAGGTTTTTCTCACCATCTTTTCAGAGGGATGTCCTTCCACAAACGATCAAGGACTCATCATGGGAGACACTCACCCTGGAGCGAGTGCCTACCACAATGGCGTCTGTTTTCCTTCGTTGAGCTTTAGCTTGTTGTCTGTCATCCAGTCCTTAACAGCTTCTATACATGTCATGCAGAAGAGACGAGAATATTTGAGAGTAGCATCTTTCTCAGTTCACCTGTGTGTCATCGGCACATTTGTGATGTTCACATCCTTTACTGGCGATCACCTCAGATACAGGCTGCGTGTACAAGGAAATCAAGACCGGTCCGAGAACTGAGCCCTGCGGTACGCCATATCTCAGAAGGAGGGGAGCAGAAGTAGAATTTTGTATAATGACACGTTGAAACCTATCAGACACTGAAATATGAGGAGAACCAGTCATGGACCCACTATATTATTAGTTCAGATGTCTCAGCGATTATGCATCACTACCTCCTTTTCGTTATCTCAGTTATAACGATAGAGGAAGACTGAACTGGCTTTCAGGGGCGGACAATGCCGGCGCCAAACCCACTGACCGCTGGCTGGTGCTAAAGAGGGAAAAGGTTGGATGTACATTGCTTAACGTCCCGACAGCAACAAGATTTTCTCAGGACGTGCCTGCACCGCTTGTGAAAACAAACAAAAAACCCCACACAAAACAACAACAACAACAACAAACCCCAACTAAACAGAATATTGAATGTATGTCGCCAGCCGGTCTATTTCGCTAAATAAAGCTAAGACCATTTAGCAATACACATCCAATATCAAGAGCTACAGAAAGCGAAGACAGTAGGGAGAGTTTAAAAAAGGAAAATACAGGTGAATGGACCAAGAGTGGACAGAAACACATGAATCAAACCCAGAATAGAGGGGAAAACCCACCCTGTGGGGCTGACCAGGGTGACCATGGGAACTAAAAAGTAGTTAACCCCACCCAAGTCCCCCAGGGCAGACCCGGGTGGAGGTAAAGAGAAAAAAGGAAGGGTCCTGAAATACGATGCCGTCATCAGGCGCTGGTCCAGAAATTAGTTTAGATAGCTTGACCCTCCACCTTACCACAACCCTCGCCCACTCGGCACCGGCTCCACGTGGCGTGGGTGGGTAGTCTCCTCAGTCACTGACTGAGTGGGCTAGCAGAGAGGTGCCATCTTTGTCCAGGATTAGGACTTGATGTCAGCAGATATGTTGTTCAGTCTTTTTCACTGATCCGGTTTTTAAGGAGCTGTGCTAACCCAGGTCGTACCATGTTGGATTGGTCCTTAAAAATACTCGTGAGCTTTTGGTCCTTTGGATCCCAAGTGTTTGCCGTGCTTGGAGACCCGTGTCGGGGGAGAAGAGGATCCTGGTGGCTGAAACACTCCACTTTGGCCTTGACTTCTACCTAAACGGGAGGCTAGTCATACCGGCCTAGTCAATCGGCTCTTGTCACGTTGAGCCCTATCCCTCTGTTGACATGCGGGTTGCTATACGGAGCACCATGCTATAGCCTTTGCTGCTGATTAGGTGCTTTACGCCAGTATTCCCCTGCATTCAACGGTGTGATAGAAGGCGGTGGCTCAAACGGTTCAATCGGGCTTACCCCCTTGAGTATATCTTAACGGCAGTCTCCATTGTGCGTCGGCTGGAGACCCGCCGACATTTGCACTTTCCCTTGTTGGGCTCGGTGGCAGGCGGGGACCCCCGGGGGATGAATATCTCTACTATTATAATATGGAAAAAAAAAAACCCTTGCACAGAAGCGGCACATAGCCACCAACATTGAACGTGACAGTGACTCGGACTGTGGGGAAGCGACGCCTCAGGCGTCGGCCGTATGGCCTCGCTTCCTCATTGTCCATAGCAAGGTGAAGGAGAAACCTGTTACCAAGCTGCATCCTTTTCTGGTGGGGGAGACCCTCAGGAGCCGTGTTGGCAGACCTGACGCCCAGCGCCTCAGGTCTGGTGACTTGCTGGTGGAGTGCCGTACCCGGGCACACTCCAGCGGGCTACTGAGGCTCTCTTCCATCGGAGACACTCCAGTGGAGGTCACACCCCACAAAACTATGAATTCGTCAAGAGGCGTAATCAAAGATCAAGCTTTGGCAGAACTGTCGGAAGATGAACTTGTACAGAACCTTAAGTCTCAGGGGGTGACTTACGTCAGATGCTTCGCTTCCAAGCGAGGTGGTGGTAGAGAACCGTCTCCTACCATCATCCTGACGTTTGACACCCCCACCCCTCCTACTACCATCTGGGGAGGTTACTACTCCTTGAAAGTGAAAAAGTACGTCCCTCTCCCCCTCCGGTGCTTTAAGTGCCAAAAGTTTGGCCATGGGCAGAAGACATGCCGCCAGGCAGAGGCTTCATGCGCCCGTTGCACTCAGCCCGGACACTCTGCTGAATCCTGCACAGCCACCCCTCTGTGTGTGAATTGCCAGGGGGCGCATATGGCTTCGGATAAGAAATGCCCTCGTTGGATATCCGAGTGCAAGATTCAGCAGGTGCGTGTGGAGAAGGGACTGTCCTTTCTGGACGCCAAAAAACTGGTTGAAGGCCCTGGTGCAGCTGCGGCTGCATCATCCTCTAACACCTCTGTGTATACTTTCAGTGCAGCGGTGGCAGGCAAGCGCCCCACCAAAGACTTTTTATGTCAAACCCCAACTTCTTGGTTGGGGGCGGAGCCTCGACTCCTCTCGCCCCAGGAAAGTAACCCTCCTCCGGTGGTGACAAGGAGCCAGGGAACGCAGAAGGCGGACACTGCCGGTCCAGTAGTGCCGCCTTCTGTTGCCCCTAAGCCTCAGCCCCCATCCAGACCTGCTAGTTTGTCAACGCCAAAGGCTTCTGACTCTGGTCAGCCTTCTAAGGCCGCTAACTCTAGCGGCAGGAACGCTGCCCAGGACCAGAAGTCTAAGAAATCTATGGGACCGCTGTGCGCACGGGCCCAGAAGGGGAACACTGATACCCCCCTTCAAAACAAATATGCTGCATTGGAGGAGCGGATGGGGGGGGGGGGGTGGTGGAAGTTGTCGTTGCTGATGCTGCGGCAGCTCCACCCCCTTCATCTCCTAAGAACCAGAGAAGGCCCCGGAGCCGACCCCCCTCTGTTTCTTCAACTCCTTCCAAGGAAAAGGAAAAAAAAAAAAAAAGGGGGGGGGGGGAACTCCTTACCCCCAGATAAGACTTAATCATGTACTCTTTGCTTCAGTGGAATTGTCGTGGTTTTCAAGCTAACTTTGAGGAATTACGTCTTTTAGTCAAGTTCTATAACCCCTCAGTAATATCTCTTCAGGAGACTTACCTGAAGACTTCTGACCCTGTGTCCTTTAATGGTTTTAATGTTATACATAAAAGCTCTGATTCGGAGAGGCGCTCGGGTGGAGTGGCTCTTCTCATTAGTAGCCAAATTTTATCTAGCCCCGTTAGCATCGACACCTGTCTTCAGGCTGTCGCAGCTCGGGTTACCCTGAAGAAGACCATAACCATATGCAGTATTTACCTGCCACCATCACTGCGGGTCTGTAGTAATGATATTTTTAACTTAGTAGATCAACTGCCCCCTCCCTTTATTCTCATGGGGGATTTTAACGGTCACGCTCACCTTTGGGGTAGTGACCACTATGATGGCAGAGGTCAGATGTTAGAAGATGTTTTTTCTCAACTTAAATATGTGTCTTTAACGATGGCTCACCTACATACTCAGGTTTAGGATCTAGTTCTGTTCTAGACCTCACTGTGTGTGATCCTTCTCTCATGCTGGACTTTGACTGGAAGGTTCACGACGACCTGTGTGGTAGTGACCACTTCCCAGTAGTCCTGTCATCGGTCAGCTGTGAGGAGGATTCGCCGGTGGGGCGCTGGAATCTCAAGAAAGCTAACTGGCCTCTGTTCGCCTCCCTCTGTCAGTCTCGTCTTACAGAGGAGGTGGTCATGTCAGCTGAAGAACCTGTTTCTTGTTTTACTTCTATTTTGTTGCACATAGCAGGTGAAACCATCCCTAGAACTTCCACATCAGTCCCTGGGAAGCCGAGAGTACCATGGTTCAATGAAGAGTGCCGCAAGGCCCAAAAAATGCGCAAATCTGCTCAGCGACGTGCTTTTCGTAATCCGTCGCAAGCGAATATTTTAACATTTAAAAGACAGCGGGCGAAAGCCCGTTACATTTTTAAGCGTGAACGCCGTGCTTCCTGGAGACGCTTCGTCTCCTCTTCATCTTCTAGGACTCCGTCCCAAAACGTCTGGAAGGCTGTTCGAAGAATTAGGGGCAGGGGTGGCTCGGCTTCTGTCGGCCATCTTAGAGATGGTGCCAGTTTGGTCACAGATAAAAATGCTGTGGCCAATTTGCTTGCCCCACCATTGCCCATAATTCTTCAATAGAGCATTATTCACCTTTCTTCCAGAGAGAGAAGGAGAAGCGAGAATCTTGTGCTTGTGATTTTATATCGGATAACTCGGAAGACTATAATGCCCCTTTTACGTTTTCAGAATTGCAGCAAGCCATGCAGAAATGTACTGACTCTGCTGCTGGATTAGATACCATCCACTATCAGCTCCTAAAACATGATGAACCATGTTTTAATCCTGAGGTTTCACTCCTTGTACTTCTCAAGGCCTTTAACCATATCTAGATAACCGGTCATTTTCCGCCATCTTGGCGCCAGGCTGTAGTTGTGCCAATCCCCAAGCCGGGTAAGGATCCTTCCGACCCGGGCAACTACCGGCCAATAGCTTTGACATCATGTTTATGTAAAACTATGGAACGCTTGGTCAACGCCCGACTGGTGTGGCATCTTGAGTCACAGGGTCTCATCACAGACCTCCAGTGCGGTTTCCGGCGCTTCCGTAGTACAACTGACCATCTAGTCCGCTTTGAGTCTTTTATCCGAGATGCTTTTGTCAACAAGCAGCATGTCTATGCAATTTTCTTTGATCTTGAGAAGGCATATGACACTACCTGGAAGTATGGTATAATGTCTGATTTGTCGGACATGGGTTTTAAAGGGCACCTGCCCGTTTTTATTCACAATTTTTTGTCTAACAGATCGTTCCATGTCCGTGTAGGCTCCACCCTCTCCGACTCCTTTGAACAGGAGATGGGTGTCCCGCAGGGCAGCATTTTATCTCCTGTTTTATTTAGCATTAAAATAAATGACATTGTAAAGGCCGTCAAGGATGATTCTGAATGCTCTTTGTTTGTGGACGACTTTGCTTTGTGTGCACGAGGTCGAGGACTTGCGTCCCTTGAGAGGCGCTTGCAGCTGTGCGTTGATCGCATCCAGGGGTGGGTGTCTCTCAACGGATTCAGGTTCTCGCCCTCCAAGAACCTGTGTGCATTTTACTAACCAGTCGAATTTTTTTCCAGAACATTGCTGGAGCGCCAATTAAGGTGGCCGAAGAGGCAAAGTTTTTTTGGGGGGTCATCTTTGACAAAAGATTGACTTTCTGCAACCATATTAATTACCTTAGAACCTCTTGTCGGAAGGCCCACGACATTCTTCGTGTCGTTGGTCGTACTGACTGGGGTGCAGACCGCATTGTCTTACTTCGACTGTACCGGGCCCTTGTTCGGTCCAAATTGGATTACGGCTCTGAGGTATATGGTTCGGCTTCTAAGTCTGTTCTACAGCGTCTGAACACAATTCACCATCAAGGTCTGCAAATATGTCTGGGAGCCTTCAGGACATCTCCAGTTCCTAGTCTGTATGGAGCCTTCTCTCAGGCTCCGCCGCATCCGCCTCATGCTCAGCTACGTTCTGAAGCTGAAGGCCCATCCAGACAATTCTGCCTATGATTGTGTTTTTAACCCGTCGTTTGCAGAGGTTTACGATGCCCGTCCGGGAGCTGTCCGTCCACTTTCCTTCCGTGTCCGACCTCATCTGCAGGTGGCCGGAGTGGACCTGGACAAAGTTTCGGAATCTCTGCAGCACATCACTCCACCCTGGCACTCCAGTTCCTGACATTTTGCTGGACTTGACCGCCCACAAGAAGGATTGTACTCCACCAGCCATATACCAACAGAGCCTCAATGAACTCCTTTCATTTTTTCCTGGCTATTGTCGTCTTTATACGGATGGGTCCAAGTCTGAGGATGGGAGAGTGGCTGCGGCTGCTGTGTCCTCTCGCCATCCTAGACGCCCATTTAAGCTCCGCCTCCCTGACCATTCCTCTGTATTTAGTGCAGAACTGCAGGCAATTCTGCTGGCACTCAAGCATGCCTATCAGTCTCGGGAAAGGAACTTCTTGATTCTGTCTGACTCTCTTTCTGCCCTGCAGGCCCTTCAGGGCGCGGGAACAGAGCACCCACTGCTGGTGCAGATTAGAGAGCTCTACGCAGACTTGATGAAGGAATATTATGATATCATTTTTATTTGGGTCCCAGGCCATGTGGGCATCGAAGGCAACAGAATCGCAGATTCTGCTGCCAACAGTGCCCGCAATGACCCTGTCCCTGACACACAGACTGTTTATAGTGATTTTAAACCTGTGATTAGTGCGTACGTAGCCCGCGAGTGGCAGTCCGAGTGGGACAAAGAGGAAGGGAACAAGCTGCATGAAGCTCTTCCTACGGTGTCCGACAGTCTACCTTTCCGTTGCGGCAGCCGCCATGAGGAGACTGTCCTTACTCGGCTCCACATCGGGCACACGTATGTTACGCACTCTTACTTACTTAAACAGGATGAGCGTCCATGGTATTTTGCCTGTGATGAGCAGTTTTCTGTTCCGACACTTTTTGCTGTATTGTGCTGATCTAATTGACACGAGATATAAACACTTCACAGCAGACTCCTTGAAGGTTTTGTTCCGGGATGTTCCCCTGGACAAAATCTTCAATTTCTTGAGAGAATGCAATATTTTTAACAAGATCTGAGCATTCATAGACTATGTGAATTTTTTAATTTGCATTTTTGGAGAGTCTGTAGACGTTTCTTTTAAAGACACGTGCGACATTTTAGCCTGACATTTTTAGATTTACATCTTGTCTTAAGACCTTGCTTTTAGTCTGGCTGACCAGATTTTTACCCATCCCGCCGTGAGATGGCCTTAGACGCCTGCTCGGCGTTAAACCCAAATAACTAACTAACTAACCACAACCCTCTCCCTCCCTTGGCGATGGAACCGCTATGACTGTGTACAGTGAGTGAAATATCCGACACCAGTCACTTAACAACATGATATGTTACATGTTATAGCCAAAGTTGTGACTCAGTCGTGACGTTAAATCGAATCCCCTTATCAATATTATCATGTGTTAAAATACAAATTGTTGAGAACAACGGGCTGTTCTGCGACGGACGTTTACAGAACATGACGTGAAAATACGCTGTTGTGAACGGAACAAATTAGTAAAATAACAAACAAACAAACAAACCAAAAAAACAAACAATAAAAAACATGAAATACGCTAGAAAATATAACTATATAACTGATTTCGTAATATGGAATCAGTGTCAAACAACAAAACATTTTTATAAAAAGATCTTGGTTGAAATAAGACATCACTGAGAAAACGTTTTGACTGGCAAATTAAACAAGTTGGGATGAACCATAACCGACAAAGTCCCTTCTACATGAGAGCTGTCCTCGCTGTCAATAGTCTCTACCTTTTGTCTTTGACCTGATTCTGATGTTGAATTATCTCCTATTGAAAAAGTCTCGCAGGTCTGCCAATGCGTCAGCGAGTTCTTTAAGGGGCGCAGGACATACGCGTCATTGATTTGTCAAACGTCATTTGTCATGACGTAAGTTTTAGTTTTTACGTAATTTTATATTTTTGTGATATGAGTTTCCCTTTCGCTTCATAGGCTTGAGAAAATGGTGACAAAACTAGAACTTCACGGTACAATTTCAGTCTAGTGTGAAAGCAGGTTGACTGTACCTACTAACATGATATACTAAGTACACGGGTCACCTGCATGCTCTTCTGAAAGCGCGTCGATGTGTGTGTGCGTGTTAGTGCGTGCGCGCGCGCGCTCCAAACATCTCCAAGAGAGAATGACATCATAATTATTTAGAGTACTATCATGTCAGTGTCTGCATGGTGACGGAGTTGCTTCTTTTACGTCACCGCCACTGTCTGACTTTCTCTAGAAGTCAAGGTTTTTTTACTGTTTTAATTTTTTTCTGAAAAGAATTAATTTTTACTAAAGAAGTTGAAAGGATACAAAGCTGGCTAACAAACTCTTGCAATGCCCTTCTCCAAACTAGCTATAAGCAAAAGGTCAAGTAAATATTACAAAAATTATGGACTCTAATCTGGATCAACCGACTTTCTATAAACGGTATTTTATGTCTTCAATGAGACATTCACTGAATTACAATATGCTCGGAGGCTGTCTTAGCCACCCACTTAAGAAAGTAGTTCGCCAAGTTTGACTGAAGCTTGTGTGTACAGAAATGTCGGAGATTCTTACATACATACATACATACATACATACATACATACGCACATACTGCGCTTCGCGCCAAATGTACGTTCAGCAGCGAAGGCTTAGCGTAACTTGACATGACGTAATTTTCATCTTGTTACTTCAATTGTTAGAGGTTTAGCCTGCCCGCCTTTGACACCATGGACATGCTATTAATTCGCCCCACCGCGACACTCTCCTAAAAAGTCCCTTCTATAAATAGTCCAAAAGCTATCCCGGTCTACCGTGCACCCGCCCTCCCCCTCCCTCTCACCCCCTACCCCCCCCCCCCCCCCCACCCCCTAGTACTCAATACAGTGTGTACAGAAATGTCGGAGATTTTCTTGTTTACAACCATACGCACATACATACATACATACACACATACACACACATACATACATACATACGCACATACAGCGCTTCGCGCCAAGATGTACGTTCAGCAGCGAAGTTTGCGTAACTTGACATGACGTAATTTTTATCTTGTTACTTCAATTGTTAGAGGTTTAGCGTGCCCGCCTTTGACATCATGGACATGCTATTAATTCGCCCCACCGCGACACGCCCTAAAAAGTCTCTTCTATAAATAGTCCAAAAGCTATCCCGGTCTACCGTGCACACCCCCCCCTCTCCCCTACCCCCCCCCCCCCCCCCCCCGAGTACTCAATAAGATGAGTTTAAAAGTATACCTTAGTATGCCCCGAGATGTTTAAGCCATGTTCCCTTAAAATCCTTAGGCACACATATAGCCGATGGCGCAAGGCTACCCCCATTCACACTCTTCGGGGATGCTAAAATGAGGTTGAGGAACATCTTCCTCTAAATTAATCAGAATTCATTCCAGAAGCCCAAATCAGGCACTATTATGTTAAGGCACACCTTCTGTGTCATCTGCAGAAAACATATTGAATCTCTGGCTCACAGTGAAGGTATTTGTGCACCCAGTAAACGGCCATTTCCGCGAAATCGCAAAAAAAGACAAAAATATTTCAAAACAGAGGAGTATGACGTAAGCAATTCCTCATTCCGCTCAGCGCAGCTGAACAGAGCAGACCAGTGGACCAAGCTCCAGATTGCAGTGAAGCGAATCGAACAGTGTACAGTGTAGCATAGAGTTGACTGGTGGCGGAGCTGTTAGCAGCCCCGACCACCAAGCTTCCTTACTAGAATAGGCAGTGTTCTCTTCCCAAGGATAGATAGGAAGTGGTAGAATAGCGAGGAGGCTACAGGGATCCTTAGCCCGTTAGGGTGGTGGTCTCTGGCCTCGGATTAGATTAGATTCAAACAGGCGGGCCACAAAAAAAGGTGCCTCACCCCATCACAGAGGATGCCAAGCAAGTAAAACTGCGAAAGGTTCGAACGAAGGTAGGTCCCAGTGAGGGCCCATTTCTCGTTAGTTTCTTAACAAAACTTTAGTTGACTAAAGGGGTAAACCACCCCACAGAAGAAGAGATACCGCTGGTTAGAAAACAGCGCATACGCTCGGGCCTGGTCCCAAGCATACAGTACTCGAAAAAGCATACGTTTGAGCTTAGCCCATATATACGCTTAGGTCATACTTACGCCTAGCTTATACTTATGCTTAGCTTATAATTACGCTTAGCTTATACATACGCCTAGTAAACGTTAACCGTTTAGCTTACGCTTAAAACTGATCTTGAGCTTACATATAGACCTACGATCACGCTCAAGAACTGGCCCGAGTGCAGCCTCGGCCAGATTCAAATTTGAAATCCAAGATGGCAGCGGATGACCACGCGGGACAAAGCCAAAATGGCGCCAAAAAAGCAAACAAAGAAACAACCGGCCAGCCTCGCCAAGATAAAGAATCCAACAGTCAGGGGGAAAAGCCGCTGACCCGCTCAGCCGCAGCTAGAGCGCGCACTGAAGAGAACAACAGCAACCATGTGGAAAGGGAACTAAACCCCACCAAACGAAGATGAAAACACCAACGAAAACGGAAACGAAAATACCAATGAAGATGACAATGAGGGTAAGGACTCCGACTCTGAGGTAGAGGACGAGCAAGCGTTCACGGAAGTGAAACCCCGCCGACAACAGAAGCGATTCCCACCGAACCGAGTAAAGAAATTCTTTGCATTTCCTATCCTAATCACACCTCAAGACAACGCACCAGAACTCTACAACATGGGCATCCGGAAGCTGAACGAGGTGTTATCAGACACATTTGGGCCACCGATCGATACCCGCCGAATTTTCCACGGCAAGAGAATTATAATGGCATGCGCAACGCGAAACATACAAGAAAGCGCCATAACCAAAACCCTGATCGGTCCAGTCAAAGTGAGCTGCTCGATACCAAACCACCATAAAACCGACAGCCCACAGCCTTGGGGGTCATTAAACCAATTCCCCTCGAGGACGAAATCCCATATATCGAGACGGAAATCCGGAAAACTCACCCCCAAGCCAGAATCCTAAAGCGCCTGACCAACAGAGAAGGGCAGGCCAGCCAAGCCATCCTGGTGCAATTCCCAGGAGAGGCCCTCCCGAAAACCATCAAACTAGGTGGCGAAATAATACACATTGACAGGTACAAAGGAAAGGCACTGATGTGCCGAAACTGCCAGAGATATGGGCACCCTACAAAGGCATGCAAAAGGGACACCAAATGCGGGGATAAACACCGAACCGCGGAGTGCCCCATAACGGAACGTAGAAAGTTTACCGGGCGCAAACTGCAGCGACAAAGGTCATAGCGCGACATACGGAGGGTGCAAACTACAGAAAGCACACAACAAAGCGACCCGAGTCGCCAGCCTGGGGGTAAAAACCTACGCCCAGGCACTCAACGAAAGCTGGCCTCAGGCCCCCAGGACTCAAAACCACGGCGAAGAAGGAAGACACGCCAGACCACTAAACAATAGTCAAGCAGAACCAGTCATCCAAGAGACCCACCAAAGGGAAGAGCGAGTCAGGGTCCGAGACGAACCCACACTCCACCCACCCCCCGACAATCATCCGACTACAAACGCCCCACACAGCGACACACACTTAGTCGCTAGTCAGAGAGCAGACCGTCACCAACACACACCCCAGAACAACCCGAACAACACAAACAGCCAACGGAACAAGGTTCCACAAAGAGGACACTCCCCTCCGGCCAGGGAGGGAGGAAGGGCACCCGGACCGGCCGAGGACCAGGCGCGCATAGAGGCTCCAACTGCCGCCCCCACACCCATCGAATGGACAAGCCTATCCCCACATTATCGGACAAAAGAAAGCGGCGAAACACCGGCCGATCTGGGGCAGCAGTTATTCTACCAGTATGTTATCTCCTTGGTCGCTTGGGGTAACACAGTCACAGCATCTATGCGAAGAAGCGGTAATACGAAAGCATTAGAGCAATTCGTACCACTCCTCACCGGTCTACTTCAAAACATCCAATTCTAGGAAGATGGCAGGCCTACACATCCTTCAATGGAACTGCAGGTTCCTCTACTCCAAACTAGACGAGCTCAGAAACTGGTTAACCCCCAACCCCCCGGAAATCCTCGCCCTCCAGGAGACGGGTTTCCGGGATAAACCCCCCCAAATAAAGGGGTATAAATACCCACCTATTTATAAAAATAGGGCAGGCAAAAAAGGAGGAGGCGTAGCCATCTACACCAAAACAGATCTAGCAATCACAGAAATTACCCACACCCTAAACCCACAAATAGAGGCCATAATAGGAGAAATAACCACATCAACCAACCGCAAACTAAAAATAGTAAATGTCTACATCCCCAACGAGAGAGCTTATAGCCAAAATAAAAAATACCAATAGAAGACCTCAGAGAACTGCTACTAGCAGGGGACATAGTGGTCGGAGACTTTAACGCCAAAAGCCCCCAATGGGACGAAAACCAAACAACAGCAGATACAGCGGGTAAAAAGCTAGAACAAGCCATAAATGAAACCCAAAGATGTATACTAAATACGGGGGAACCCACTCATATGTTCGCCCAAGGTAACGCAGATACCATGAACACACTCGACATAGCAGTAGCCACCAACACCATCGCCATTAAGGCACAGTGGCAAGTGAACAACGATAACCTAGGGAGCGACCACTTCCCCACCCTGATAACTATCAATGATGGAGACGAACCCCCGCCAACACAACACCCCGGGGCCCCACAAAAAATCAACACCTCACGAGCAGACTGGGAAAAGTACCACGAACTAACCAGGTTCACCTCAAACTGGGACGATAAACACAACATAGAAGATAAAACGGCCCACATCACAGACCACATTATCAGATCAATCAAGGAGTGCACCCCCACCGGATCGGATAATGGGAGACCAGGTAAATCCTGGTGGAATAAGGCCTGCGATCGAGAAGTAAAAAATAGGAAAAGGAAGCTCCAAATGTGGAAAAACACAAAACGCCCGAAAATAGAATAGAATACAAACGTGCCAAAGCCATAGCAGACCGAATGGTAAAAGAAGCCAAAAAAGAAGACTGGCATGCCTTCACAGAATCAATCAACACCAAAACTAGGATTAACGAAAGCTGGGATAAAATCAAAGCCATCAACAACGGCCCAAGAACCAGCATGCCATCGTTAAAAATAGAAAACAGGGTATACGCCACCGATCAGGACAAAGCAGACCTACTAGCCCACACATTTAGCCAAGCCAGCTCAAATGACAACCTAACCCCGGAATTCCGGGACCTCAAACCCCACCTAAACACATGTTTCGAACAACCAACACAGAAAAACAACTACGAGCTAGATAACGAAATAACTCTCCTAGAATTAAACCAAGCCCTACGAACCACCGGAAAGGGCAAAGCCCCCGGCATAGATTTAATTACATACGAAATGATCCAAAGAAGCCACCCCTCCATGAATAAAGCCATAACCGCCCTCTTTAACGCCATCTACTCCAAAGGGATATTCCCCACACAATGGAAGAAAGCAGTAGTCTTCCCCCTCCCCAAACCAGGAAAACCAACACACCAACCAGATAGCTATAGGCCCATCGCACTAACATCTCAACTGGGTAAAACGTTTGAAAAAATACTCAAATACCGACTCATGTCCTACTGCGACAAACAGCATATCCTACCACCCCAGCAAAGCGGATTCAGGAAAAAGCGCAGCACACTCGATCACCTAACCACCCTACAACAAGAAATCCTAAATACCCACAAAGAGAGAGGAACAGAACTCATAGGAATTTTCTTAGATATAGAAAAAGCTTACGACATGGTTTGGCACGGTAAACTACTTAGTAGATTGGGCGACCTAGGAATATCCAACAAAATGTACAACCTGGTGAAATCCTTCCTGGCCGACCGGCGAATAACAGTTAAAATAGGCAATGCGTTATCAAGGGAGCACACCCTAGAAAACGGAGTACCACAAGGATCGGTGCTCAGCCCCCTCCTATTCACACTCCTACGCACAGGCCTACAACACGTTGTCAGGCACAACAAAATAATGCAATTCGCAGACGACACCTCACTAATAGGGAAAATTAAGAGTAGACAAAGAAATTTCAACTGGGAACTAGTAGGATTCCAAGAATTCCAACAAGATCTGACAAGAATAGAAAATTGGCTAGTAAGAGCAGGCCTAAAAATTTTCCCCCATAAAACCCAAGCAATCATCTTCAGAACAAACCGCAGCTACAAATACCAAATAAGAGCCCCCACCCCCAAATTACAAATTGGTAAGATAGACCTAGAATACTGCCAAAGAATCAAGTTCTTAGGAGTGATATTTACAACCAGCAACAACTGGACACCCTACATAGACCAAATATGCCAGTCGGCCAGGAAAGGAATAAACCCAATGCGCAAAGTCAGCGGAGCAGACTGGGGCACCGACCCCAAGTCACTCCTAAACCTCTACCACGCCTTGGTAATGTCCAGGCTACTCTACGCAGCCCCACTCCTTACCAACCTAAACAAAACCCAAACCAAAAAACTGATGTCAGTACAAGCAGACGCCCTGAAGGTGGTCCTGGGGGTCCCCAGACACACCCCCAACCTGCTTGTGCTGGCAGAATGTGGTCAAAAGCCCATAACACTAATAATAAAAGAAAGAACAGCTAACCATTACTACAAAACGATATGCATGCCGGAAGACCACCCGGCCAAGCTCACGCTCACCTCCAACCACAAGCCCATAAATCAACCCACCCAAACACCACAAATAAAAACCGAAGTCCAAAAGTTAGAAGACGTGATGAACCTCAAATTACCAAATAGAACGCCAAATCCACAAATAACAACGCCTCCATGGAAACTCCCACAAATAGAGGTAGACCTGGACCACACAAAATATCAGAAAGCAACAGACGGGCCCAAAATGAAGACGGAGTTCGATATTAAAAGAACTACTACATACAAAAACTACACAATCATCTACACAGACGGGTCCCATGACCCAACCAGCCACGCAACCGGACTAGGTATCCACGTCCCCAACAAATCGGATCGGGCTATAAAATTACCGGACCCGGCACACATCAGTTTTCACAGCAGAACTCACGGCCATCCTGGGAGCCATCAAAGTAATAAGAGCCGACCTTCAGGAAGCTAAACACTTACTCATAGTGACGGACTCCTTATCGGCAATACAAGCGATTCAGAACCTAGACTCGTTCAGAGAAGATCTAACATACCTGCGGTCAGACTAAGAGCAGCCGAACTCTCAGAACGCGGCCAAACAGTCAAATTTATGTGGGTCCCCTCCCATGTGGGAATCCCAGGCAACGAACGAGCAGACAGGGTAGCGAAGAAAGGCCTCGACCAAGAATCGACCTTCTTCCACCTACCACTTTCAGCAAATGAACGGTCAAATGCTCTCCGGCCCGCCTTCCAAAAACTATGGGAAAAAGAATTCCACCAGAACAAAAAAGGAAGACGCAAAAATCTCACGAGGGTACTGAACAATACACCCACCCTCCTAATAGGTAAGAGGAGAGACCAGTCACGACTAACAAGGATCCGATTATGGGGCGAGAGATACCTAGTCCACCCCAACCCAATAATGTGCACATGCGGCCACCTACTCACGACGGAACACATACTGCTAGACTGCCCGAGCATAGCCCAAACCAGAACCCTAGTAGCAGATAAACTCAACGCACCTCTCACCGTAGAAGGCCTCCTAAACCCCGACCCTAAAACATGGTCCACCACCACCAAATACACAATATATAAGCACCCACTAATCCGATACATCTAACCAAACTACAGACATGACGAGAGGTAGATCAAAAGCGATGCGTGGACATCAGCGACAACCAGTCAGAACATAACTACCCCCCCCCCCCCCTCAATCCCCGGCCCACCCCCCCTGGACGAAATCAGCGAGAGCTGGAAGTCCGTATCCTTTAAAAATAGCATAGCATAGCGTAAGCAATTTCTATGATCATTTTGCGTTCCTTTGCGTACTGGTAAAATGGGGGTAGAGCATCAGATTCAGCCACTATGGCCCCTAAATGCATCACAGCATCATAAATCAGGTTGGGAGTAACTGTGGTACTCTAGCCTAACCAATAAAACCTAAAAAAGACTATCAGTTGTATACGAAATTTCTGAGGACAGCGAGAGATAGATAAGTAGACAGGTGATGGACACCCCTCCCCCAATCTATAGATTTATTTGATCCTCTCCGTATTTAGACAAACCCACTCGACCAATTACCACCAATACCTTTATTACCTAGCCATTTTAGTTCCACTCCAGAAATCATTCAAGCTACGTTTTTTTATCAACTACCAACCTGCGATTATTAAGCCAGATACCCCACCCAACCTAAATTATTAATGCTGTCATTTACTACTATCAGCTGTTTTCGGTGGGAATTCCCGTTAGGCATAATTTCCACAACACCCAACCCAAAAGTAAGTGACGTCAATGTTGCCAATAACAACGCCGCGTGTCAACTCGTGACCCTAGTCTCGTGATCAAGTATTGCGTCGTTGAGACGTTTCAAGGATTTCTGTTGCTGTGAGAAGATGTGTTATTTGTGGTAGCCATTGGAAATATTACAAATTCCGGACTTCGATATTCAGTGCAGTGATACATCTTGTAGAATATTACTATTGTGCGTTATGTTGAAACAACAAAAAGGTTAGTGAGCCGAGACTAAAGAAAACTTACTGTTAAATTGCGGAGTGTCGAGTACAACCGGGTTCAGTATTGCGTTTTACTTTAAACACGGCTGTGAGTGAAAAACCGCGGTTTTAGTTTATTGGTTGTACCGTACGCAAAAGCATGCGGGTCTCTATGTAATAGGACATTTATTCTCGTCAGGTTGTTTAATTTATCTAGGCAGTGTCACGTTTACAGACCTATGTCGATTTCTATCGAATTTAGGTGTGCAGTCACACACGGGGACCGCTAACGGCGCAGTAAGCATGTGTTGAGGGGCAAAACAGAAGATTGAGCCTACTAAAACAGAGTCATTTGCTATTACTTCCGTCTCGTAAACAACTAAGAAATGAGAGTAGAACACAGAGTTAAATGACTCTTAACATAAAGTCTTCAAAATTCTGTTTACCACCTTGCCGTTAACGCCGTCAGCGCGGACTGCAGACAGTGTCATTCAGTTGAGGACAGAGACAGAACACAGAGTTAAATGACTCTTAACATAAAGTCTTCAAAATTCTAATGACACCCTTGCCGCTAACGCCGTCAGCGCGGTTTTAAAATAGATTTTACGTAGCAAACATCGCTGGTGGTAAATAGCGCGGCGTGGGCTCAGCGACCTGTAGCTCTGTAGCAAGCAAAAACATAGACAGAACACAGAGTTAAATGACTCTTACCATAAAGTCTTCAAAATTCTAATGACACCCTTGCCGCTAACGCCGTCAGCGCGGTTTTAAAATAGATTTTACGTAGCAAACATCGCTGGCGCGCGGCGTGCAGACAGTTTCATTTGAGTACAGCGTGCAGACAAATACGTCACTAGCTGCAATGTGGAAGTTGATTTAGCGACCTGTAGCTCTGTAGCAAGCAAAAACATAGACAGAACACAGAGTTAAATGACTCTTAATACAAAGTATTTAATCTTCTAATGACACCCTTGCCGCTAACGCCGTCAGCGCGGTTTTAAAATAGATCTTACGTAGCAAACATCGCTGGCGCGCGGCGTGCAGACAGTTTCATTTGAGTACAGCGTGCAGACAAATACGTCACTAGCTGCAATGTGGAAGTTGATTTAGCGACCTGTAGCTCTGTAGCAAGCAAAAACATAGACAGAACACAGAGTTAAATGACTCTTAATACAAAGTATTTAATCTTCTAATGACACCCTTGCCGCTAACGCCGTCAGCGCGGTTTTTAACACTGACATAGGGACTTAGTAACGTGACTAAGTACGCCGCGTCTATATCGTGTCATACAACTGAAATGCGGTGAAGTTTTCTGCGGACTGGAGTCTACATGCTGAATAAAGATTTTGTGTCTGTCTGTCTGTCTGTGTGTGTGAGTGCTTGTGTGTGTTTGTATGTATGTGTGAGTGTGTATGCGTGTGTTTGTCAGTGTATGAGTGTGTTTGTCTGTCAGTGTGTGAGTGCATGTATGTATGCGTGCGAGTGTTTGTGTGTGAGTGTTTGTCATTGTGTGAGTGCATGTATGTATGCGTGTGCATGCTAGTATGTATGCATGTGCATGCGTGTATGTATGTGTGCGAGTGTTTGTGTGTGTGTGCGTCTGTGCGTGTATTTATGCATGAGTATATATAGTTAGTGTTAGAGATATGATAATTTCAAGAACATTTATACCATTGACTCTACGTCAATACCCCAAAACACAGTTATTTAATAATAACCACACACACACAAAACATTCTTATATACACTTGATACAAATTTAAGTTACCTACAGACACTTGTTAACAAATTTCCAAAGTCACCTACAACCGCTAACTAACTTTACAGGTAACTTTGAAGTTAGTTGGTGCAAGTTCTGATAAGTGACTTAAAACAAGTTCTTACAAGAACCTAATCATAAGATCTTGTAAGTTATTGAACCAAGTCACAACTTACTTGGACAGAATTTCCAAGTTACAAGGACAACAAGAAAACTTTTTTTTCTCAGTAGTACTCTGGTGGTGGGGCTGATGGCGTCAAATGAGCAGGCATAAAAGGCATGACATCTCTTTGTGAAGAGTATTTCAGAATTAATGAATGATTACCAAAACTGATCTTTACTTGCCTAACAGTCCGTAAACTTTTTTCATAGTTTCTTCTACGCCTATTTTCTTTCCTTCCTCTAAAAAAGATTTCTTTAGCTCTTCAACATTCGCGGGTTGACTACGCATCTTATTCTGTATTTCAGATTTTTGTTGTTTATAGTTAGCCAAATCATCCTGGACTCTTTTAAATTCGTTATCGTCAATTTCATTATTTTCCAAAGCCTTACTAATAATAAGTTTCATACTCGTCAGCTTAGCTGCTGCGAGCGTACTTAATGCTTCATGCTTCTGCAACTTCATATAAAATCTTTTGTTAATAGCTTCCATACCAAAGCATGCTAGACTTGTGACAAGACCAATACCTTCAACAGCAATTCCTATAACACTTCCCACCCCCGTTGCAAACAGAGTTATACCTCCTACAGATAATCCGGCCGAAACCACCCCCATGGCCATTGATGTGTTGTGTACAGAATTGAAAACCGTATTGTAACGGCGTTTACACCTCGAGTATTTTGCTTGTTCTTCTTCCAAATACTTCAACGCTTCTGTAATATTCATTAAACGGAATGAATCTGCCTTTAATGTTTTATCACGCTCAAGCTGCTCAGGTGGTATTTGTGGATACAAGTTCACCATTTTTTATTTACAAATATTTTTTTAATCAGCAATTACGTTTTGCAACTCTTCAAAAGTATACAATTTGCTGGCATAATAAAATGCAACAAGATCAATGTGTTCAAGGTTTATGTAAGTTAGACGAACAAAAGTTGTTTTGTCAACCACCACCTTGACAGTGGGAATACTGCTTGAAACATTAATAACATCATTATTTTTTGTAATGGCAATAAAGACCTTTGATGATTCTGATACTGTTTCATCCCATGTAAGTTTAATTCCTTGTGCAATTTGAGCCTCTTTTGCAGTAGCAACAGATTTCATGATAATTTCAAATACTATTGTCGCTTCTCTAGCCACGACTAAGCTTGCTGGCATAAACACAACAGAAGTATCTGATCTACCCTTTCTAGTTGTAAGAAGATATCTTCGTTTCTCATAATTTTCAACTTTCAGTTTTTCTCTGCTATTGTTGTCTAGGGCAAAACTTGGAACAAGGCTTACAATAAGCGGCCCAGAATTAACAACCTTCCTAAACACTAAGGCGCCTTCATCATCAGTGTATACATAAGGACTAATAAATTCAATCTTTATGTCCCAGTCAATTGTGGGTGGTGGTGCCGGTACAGGTGAAACAACCCATTTAGTACCCACATGTATTAAGTTGTAGGGCACATTATTTACAAGATTAGGCGCAACAGGCACAGTAACATCACGTAGCTGACCAAGTTTAGGAATCTGTCTTTCACCATCTTTCATGTCAACAATTACTTTTCTCTTGTACATGCCATAGGAATCAAGTTCAAAACCATATATTTCTCCAATTTCCCCTTCCTTCTCAAAATCCTGTACGTCAGCCAAATCTTTCAACTCTGTTACTGGACATGCAACTGGTATGATTCTAGGCTTTGGACCAAGACCACTCATTTTTATAAACAAAAATAAAATTTATTTAATTTCCAAAACAACATAAAAATCATGCATTACAACTGGTTTACCATTCTGATTAGTTACAGATAAGCACAATGATTCAAAGAAACTAGAACCTAATTTTTTAAACTGAGAATTAGGAAATCTAGCAACCACACTTTCACAATATGGGGCAGTTCCAGTCGGCAAGCATCTTAACAAAGTTGAAGGCTTTCCATTGTGTACATTTTCAGTAGTGTTCAGTTCTTTCAAATGAACATTTAGCACTGTGTGTACTGACAAATGAACAGGATATCTGCCAGTTATTCTTGGTTTTTTTGGTGATAGTAGACTACCAACTGATTGTGACCAATCTTCATCTGGATGTGTTATTGTTTTAAAAAATCCAAGTAATAATAAAAGACTAATTGATAAAGAAAACTGACTACTTTTCGGAAAATCAATTGTAACAAGTAAATTAGCTGGGTTTAAAGTTGCTTTAATTTTAAATTCATTTTGAAGCCATTCAGCTAAAGTACAAAAGTCATAATACCCAGCTCGTAAAGTATCACCCTTCTCAATACCATCAAGAGTTCCACTTACAGAATAATTTTCATCATCCGTTACATTAAACCACTTTACTGTGTAGAACATTTCATGGATAGCTACAGCCTTGCTACCATCACGATTATCAATCCCATTAGTTAACCACACTGGTTTGCTTGTGTCAAGATTTGTTAAGGTAATAAACATTTTTATTATCACATAAAAAAAGGATGGAATTTAAATCACCAACCATTACCACTACAAACGCATTTCAATTTAATGTAGATGCTAAATATAATGTCGCCCCTACTTATGAACAGAAAATAATTCAACTAAATCAACTCGACATAGCTGTAAGCGAACAAGATTTATTTCAAGTAAAAGTACCCAACCCTTTTGATCATTACCTAAACCCTCCAATAACAGACGATGCTACAGCAAGAAAGTGGTCTTCAAGCCCACTACAGATGTTTCAAAACCAACTTAACTTTGCCATACTATGCTCAACTACAGGCTGTGGTGTTTCATTCACAGACCATTTGAATCACTCAAACAAACTGATTAGGTCTGTGTATCGTTTTCATGTTTATTACCAGCTTAGACGTATACTGTCAGAACTGCATACACCATTACCAACTGAATCCAGTTTTAATCAGTTTAATAATCCCATGGATATGAAAGCATTTGAACGCATCTGTAATGAGTTTAACATCAGTACAAAGTATGACTTCACACAAAAACTTGATGATCACCACGGCAGGGGTACACTGTATTATGCTATGAGTCACAGACAATACCCTCAAGATTATTACCCTGGTTACACTTCATTCTCATCAAAATCTGAAGTGTGGTTAGGCTCAATTGAGCAGAAGCAGACTAATGCCTGGACCACATTTGTCTTGGACAGGAGTGACGGATTTACTCAAGCGGGAGTCGAGCGCGTAAATGAGTCTATCAGAACATATGTCTGGTGTATACTAGGTGCACAATCACTAACAAAATCAAACATTTTGAATGGAAGTGGTAAATTTGAAGCACAAAAACAGTTTCTCGCTAATCTTGAAGATTCAGTAAATTCAGTAGTTGATCTCCCATCAAGCATACAACGCTACCAAGACGTTCTCAGATATGCTAGATCAAAAGTTGACTTTGTAGTTGGTATTGGGTTATACATGTTGCCATCAGACCTTCAACTCCAAATGGGTACAATAACAAATTATAATAATGAAATAGTTGTTGCAGGTGTTCGTCAGAAACTCGGTCTCAATCAATCTGTAAACTTGGGGGTCACAACCACACATGTACAGACATTAAAACCATTAATGACACCAGCACCAGTAACGTCATCACCCGTACAGACAGTAACAACCCCGGTCCCAACACCAACACCAACCCCAACCCCTGACACCCATGAGTCAGAGAGAACAGCATTGGTAATAGGTCTCACTGGATTAGGGGTATTACTTCTTTACCTGTTTCATTAAATAACCCACTATTAACCCTCCTACTGTCACCAAAAAGACCCACACATGTTCTGCCATAAACCCTACTGCCTTTGCCGCTGTACTAATCAGCCAACTGACAACAGTGCCTATAATGCCAGGCAAAGCGTCCATTGCTTTCACAGCCAATTTCTTAAGCAAGTCTGATATGTGAGACAGTTGTTTCTTTACCCACGACTGTAAATCTTTTGGATCTGTGGGGACTGGGGTTGGTGGTGCTGGAGGTGGAGAACCACCACCCGTTACAGCCAACACAACTGTACTGATAATAAACCCCAGAGCTGTAATTAAACTGGCAATTGTGATGCCCTGTTCTCTGAAAAGTGTTTTTAATCTCTCAGCCAGAGTAGTGTCTTCGTGAAGTATTTTCTGAATAGTTTCTCTAATCCTGTTGACCTGTGATTTTAGTTTTTGTCTTCCAATTTCAACTACTTCTAGCCGCGCTGATCTTTCTGTATACAAATCATTTAATCTTTTTTGTATTCTTTCTTTCATTTCTATGTCAAGATTTCCATTGTCTGCTGTAGCCAGTTTCTCTTTTTCTCGTTCTATGTGATTATCAAGCTCACCCAGTTTGGCAATATTATTAACCATCTCACCTCTTATCGTCTGCAGTGTTTTATCCAACCCAGCTAACTCCCGCTTTGTCAAAGGAGAGTCACCAATTGTTTTTAATTCGTCATTTATTTGTTCTTCTGTAAATGAAGTTTCTTGTATCACTGTGTTTGCTATTTCTGGTAGGCTTGTTACTGGTGCCATTTCAATTTGTTGCCCTGTTGGCAACTTTGTTTGCGTGTCGTGAAGCACACTAACAAGTCTTGGGGGAACAGGAGACCCTCCAATACCAAGGTATCTTGCCAACCCAGAGTTACCACCGACTTCACCTTTAATTGTACTTAAAGCCCTAAACTTAGAAGGATTATTTTTATGTGTTAGATATATTTTCCCTCTGTCTGTATTTACAAATAAGTGCCCTTTATCATATTCAAATTGATTAGGATCTATTACATCTGGGTGGACACCAATACTGTCATAAAATGAGTTTACTTTGTCTTTTAATAGTTCGTGATACATACTAGAACTAGTTACCATTCCAGTCATATCTGTTGCACCAGTATCATAGTCATTCATGTCATCCATTTCAAAATCTTCATGATTAAATCCTCCCGCTGCCATTGTTTTATTAATTTATTATTTTTTATTGTGCATAATAAAAATGACACAGTCTTACGGATCAAAGTTAGACCCATACAGAAAACTACGTGAGCCCCTGGGTGTTAAGGGTGTTCGTCAATCGATAGTCATCACAAACAATCCTAGTACCATAGACCAGAACCAAACACTTACAGTTAAGTTTCCAAACCTAGGACCCAGTGACGTTATTGTTCCTGGCACTGCACGCCTTGCTTTTAATATTGAACTTTCATCAGACGCAGACGTGAACAGAACACTAGTTAACAATCTTGGCAGAGCAATTGTTAGAACTATTAAAGTAAAACTTGAAGGACAGGAAGTGTTTAGTCTTGATGACTCAGATGTATTCTATTGTTACAAAGACCTTTGGCTAACAAGAGAAGAACGAGAAGACCGTATTTACCAAGGCATACAGCCAGATAATGTTGGTAAACTTCGAATCGACGCCGGAGATAAAGTAACTAATACAGCCATGGATGTTATAATGGCTGAAACATATGGATCCAGATTCTACATTCCACTTGAGTTTGAAATCCTAACAGCTCATCTGCCTTATTATCAAGGAGCACTGAATGACCGTCTGAGTTTTGAACTAACCTTCAATGACTACTCCAAAGTAATTAAATCATCTGCCACAGATGCAACATACAAGATCTCTAACATTTCCTTGGAATATGAAATTGTCACACACACTGAACTAGCCAGACTCATTCAAAATCAGTACCAGTCAAGACTTCCAATTTATTATGACAGGGTGATTAGACACAGTTTAATGCAAAAAGACAAGAGCGACCCGATGTGGAACATAAACTTAAACACACCTGCTAGGTCACTGAAAGGTATTCTTATGTTGTTTGTTGAACCAGCGGCTCCATACAAACGGGATTCAGAAAAATTCTACAATCCTAAGATTACACATTTGTCCTGCACAATCGAAGGCCGTCCTAATCAAGTGTACGCGTCTGGAATGTTACCTTATCAACACTACGATGAGATCACAAAGTATTTTGCGGGTGGAAGGATTAGAGATAAACCTGCAAACATTGCGTGCAAAGATCTACATCTGTATGATGTTAGGATTGGTCAATACCTGACAAACAAGTATGCACTGTGGTTAGACCTTCGTAGTACAGATGATGACTATCTTCATGGGTCAGGACGAACTGTTGAGAATGGTAGTGATGGAATAACAATTCAGATACAAAAGAAGGTTGAAACTGCTGCAGCCATAAACATATATTTGTATCTAATTTATGACGCACAACTCAATATTGCAGAAAGCAGACTGAGTGGACACATATATTAAAATTATATTGTGTATTAAAATGAACTTAATGACACTCGATCCACACTGTGGATTGTTTTGTGGTGCCACAGGGTGTGGTAAAACTGAATTTGTACTTAACCTCTTACAAACAAGATACATACACCACTTTGAAAACATTGTAATATTTTGTCCAACAATAAAACACAACAAAGCTTATCACAACCGTTTATTCATTTGGACTGACAGTAATATCTATTTAGTCGACCCTGAGAAAAAACTGAATGACTACCTGCTGTATTTTTTCAAACAATTTGAAGGACAGTCAACTTTATTTATTGTCGATGATTGCTCTGCAGAGAAAGACATTGTCAAAAAGAGAAATACTTTAGCAGAACTTGCCTTCAGTGGTAGACACGCAAACATCAGTGTTTGGATTCTCACTCAGAAATGCTGTACTGAAAGATTTTTGAGAACAGTTAAAGTTTATCTGTTTGTTTTACTGTAAGGACCGTGACAGCTTTGAAGACTGTCTCAGAGAGAACGATGTCATTCCAAATAAGCATGAACGTGATGATGTAAAAAATAAACTGAAATCAACTAAGCATCTAAAGCTCATTTTAAAGACAGATCAGCCCACAGGGTATGGGTTAGTAAATTAATTTATCTTTTTGGTTTGTCTATAAAAATGATGGACGGACAAGAGGATCAAAATTGGCCTATTGGTAAATTCATGAATATTACATCGAGTTTCAGGGATTTTATGCTTATTAGTGACTTAAAAACACAAGTTAGATGCCCTTTTTCAGAACTCCCATCACCGATGAAGATGTACATGACATATAGTTTTTATCTTGGATATTCTAATACTTTTCCACTTTATAATAATAGGACAGCAAATTTTTTAGTTTATGATGCTAAATCTGACTGGTTTAAGATTATGTGTTTAAACATATACTATCAAATAAAAAAAGAAAATAAAAATGTTAAATTTATTACTGTCAGTAAAACGATATTACACATGCAAAAGCTTGAACATGATACAACAGAAGACATATCAATGAAGTGGCTTATTAGTTGGTGATTAATTTTGTCTATTATATAGATTTTAGTCAATAAAGTGCCATTTTCATTATATAATTTTCTATTTATTTTTTTGTCGGACAAATAAAAAAGATGGACAACCATCAAAGATTAAGAAACGTGTTTCACACAATTGACTTACCTATATCTAATTATTTTAATGTATATGAATCGATACAAAGATCTTTTGCCGTAATACAAGAAAATCTTCTTTCTGGTAGTATAAAGATTCAGATTGTTGCGAAAATAGAATTTAGAAGGGAATCTGGACAAGTTATTATTTCATATATTTCAACGAGACAACACACAGTTAATTCGAGAAGAGAATTAGAAAGAGTGTTTAGAGAAAGATTGTTGCCTGACTTCCTTGAAGCAATTGATAGGGCAAAAATAAGTGGATCTGGTTGGCATGAAGGTTATGTACTTGAACTTCAACTAAAGCAGTCAAGATATCATCCTATTTTAGGCAAATCATGGATACCACTACCAACAGAGGTTGCAAACAAAAAGGCTGTCGTCAATATTCAAAACAATGATAATTTATGTTTTATGTGGTGTGTGCTTGCCAAACTGCATTTTATAAAAACAAAACCTGATCGTGTATCTAACTATACCAAATTTGTAAATGAACTAAACTTCAGTGGCATTGAGTTCCCTGTTAAGGTGGAGGACATAGACTTGTTTGAAAACCTAAATCCTGGTATATCTGTAAACGTGTATATATGGGATAATGACTCTGAGAACAAGTTACAACCAATTAGAGTGTCACCAATTGCCCCAACCTACGGACAGTCAGAAGATAAGCATGTTGACATGTTACTAATAAGCTCTGGTGATAACTTTCACTACACAATTATCAGAAGTATGTCAAGACTAATTCATCATACAACAAAACATGATGGTAAACAGGAATTTTGTAAAAAATGTTTACAAAGGTTTTCTTCTATTGCAGTAGCAAATAAACATGTTTTAAATTGTAGGTCTGTTGATGACGTACAAACAGTACTTAAGTATCCAGAGCCTGGTACTAAAGTACATTTTTGTAACTATAAAAATCAGCAAAAGCTACCGTTTGTAGTGTATGCTGATTTTGAATCACTGGTTGTTCCGTATGATGGCCCTGTTCCAGATTCATTACCAAAGACAATAAAGTTGAGTGATCAAGTAGTGTGTTCTTTCGGGTATATTTTTGTTATGTCAGACGGTCAGCATTCAGAACCTGTTATTTACAGGGGAAAAAATGCATCAGCTATGTTTTTGTCAGAAATGAGACAACTGTATAACAAGGTATTTGATTATTTGAAAAATTGTCAAAAGACTTTGGTTATGACAGAAGAAGACAAACATAATTTTGATACAGCTGAGATGTGTTGGATTTGTGAACAACCTTTAGGGGGTGATAAAGTTCGTGACCATGATCACATAACTGGGCGTTACAGAGGAGCTGCACATAATAATTGTAACTTGTTATTAAAAATAGATCCTAAGACATACAAGTTACCAATCTTTTTTCACAATCTGAAGGGATATGATTCACACATTATCATGCAGGCTGTAGACGAGTCGTACAAAAAAATTAGTTGTATTGCCCAGACAACTGAGAAATACTTGACTTTTAGGTTAGATAAATTAGCATTTTATGACTCCATGCAACATTTGTCTTTAGGTCTTGCTAGTCTGGCAGAAGGACTGACTGAGTATCCAATAACGAGTAAATATTTTGAACCAGACTTGATTAAGAAAGGTGTGTATCCGTATGAGTACATCAGTGAGTGGGTTGTGTTTGAGGAAACAAGACTGCCACCAAAAGAGAAATTTTATTCTACACTAACTGGAAAAGGCATTTCTGACTCTGAATACCAACACGCACTTAATGCATGGGAAAAACTAGGGTGCAAAACTATTGGTGACTACCATGACCAATACTTAAAGGCCGATGTTTGCTTGCTAGCAGACGTATTTGAAAGTTACCGTGAAAAGGGTCTATTACACTACAAGCTTGACCCTGCTTGTTACATAACTAGTCCTGGCATGACATGGGATGCATTTTTGAAATCCAGTAAGATATTTATAGACCTGTTGTCTGATCGTACGATGGGTGAAATGGTGGAACGTGGATTGAGGGGAGGAATTAGTCTAGCAGCAAACAATTATGCAAAGGCAAATAATAAATATCTTGACGACTTTGACCCCTCAATGTCAAGGTCATTTATTACGTACTTAGATGCTAATAATTTGTATGGATTTGCAATGTGTGAAATGTTGCCATTAAAAAACTTTTGTTTGTATGATTTGTCACAGTATGGTATAAAAAAATTAACAAAATATATTATGGATCGAGGTCAAAATGATGAAAAGGGTTGGATCTTTGAAGTCGACCTTGAGTATCCACACCACCTACACGATTACCATAATGATTATCCATTAGCAGTTGAGAAAATAAGTATGACGGGGAAAAAAGAAGACACCAAACTTGTACCAAATTTGAACGACAAATTCAATTACGTTTGTCACTATCGCTTGTTACAGTTTTACATCAGACATGGGTTAGTACTAAAGAAAGTTCACAGAGGTATTCAATTTGATCAGAGTGCTTTCATGAAAGATTACATAATGAAAAACACAACCCTTCGTGCGAGAGACGGCAACACTGCATTTGACAAAGACTTCTTTAAGCTTATGAACAATGCCTGTTTTGGTAAGACAATGGAAAATCCTCATCACAGAAAAGATGTGAGACTGGTTACAACTGAATCGGGTGCAATTAAACTTACAGGCAAGCCACAGTACACAGGGTACAAAGAATTTCATTCATCATTGTATGCAGTGTCACTCAAAAAAAAGATTGTTAAACTGGACAAGCCAGTATTTATAGGTATGGCTATTCTTGAGTTGTCAAAATTATTAATGCTTGAATTTTATTATGATTACTTCAAACCAAAGTATCCTGAGTGTCGTCTGCTATACACTGACACTGACTCTATGATCATAGACGTATGTACTGAAGACTTTTATGAAGACATGAAAACAGAACTACACATGTATGACACGTCTGACTACCCTAAAGATCACCCATTGTTTAGCACACAAAACAAGAAAGTGCCTGGAAAGTTTAAGGATGAACTGAATGGTGTGCCAATAGTTGAGTACGTTGGACTGAGATCCAAAATGTATTCTATACTGCACCAAAAGGGTAGTCAGTCAAAAGCTAAAGGTATCAAGAAAACAGCAATAAAAAATAAAGACATACGTCATGAACATTACAAGAAAGTGTTAGATGGAGAACTGATGCCTGATTATCCAAACAAAACACTGAGGTCAAATAGACACAATATTGAAATGATTCAAACATATAAAAAGTCTCTAGCAGTAGGTGATACAAAAAGAGTGTTTCACACTAAGGAAAAAGCTTATGCACCAGGTCATTACAGGCTCAAGTTATCTGAAGAAATAGCTGATAATCTGCTTGATAAACTAATTGATGAATTGAAATTGTTAAAAATGAGTAACAGTGTCTGTGGGAATAATCTGTAATTCTTCTCTAACAAATGCCCTCTTTGGTGCAGGCTCATACAGATAATATATTGTTGCATTAGCTGAAGGAACTATTTTTTTTATATTATGAACAGATGTAGACCAAATTGGATCAGTTGCCCTGCGCCTAATGTCATTCTCGGCTTCACCGGGTTGATACAAATATCTCACCTGTTTTGTAAATAAGTTAGTGTCTGGAGGTGTTATTGCTTTTATTTCTGACGGTATTGTTTTCAATTTAATAGAATCAACAGGTTTAGGGTGACCATCATTATTCATTGCTTTTATCACAGAAGGTAATCTTTTAACCCACTCAGTGTTACGTGCGTCATGCATGAGTTCCTTAGAATACTGATAGCTAAAAAGTCTCTCCGATAATTGCTTGTTAAAGTTTTCAACAATTGCCTGTGATCTATGCAAGCCTGGAATACCGCGTCTAACCAGTACGCCATGCTTTGCAAATAATTGATTAACAGCCCCTTTAAATTCACTCCCATCATCAACCTGCACAAGCCTAGGGTATTTTAAAGGACCTCGACTATATATTTTTGATAATGCAGTTGCCACTGTTACAGCTTTTTTGTCAGTTATGGGTTCTGCATCCTTATACCTTGAAGCTATGTCAACAACAGTTAATGCATACTTGTATCGTTTCTTTCTTATTGTGTCATGCGGAAGAAACAGGAGGTCCATTTGGTGTGTGTCATTTGGGGTAGTGTTTTCAAAATGGGGTCTTGTTATTTTTCTTGGAGCAGGAAGATATATTTGCCAAATTGCCTGTTTTTTAAGCCACTGTTTTATTTGGTTGACATCTCCACCCACAGCAGCATGTAATTTTTTTACTGCAGTATTCCCTTTCCAGTAGCCAATTGGAGAGTAATATATTTTTGATAGTTTAGCGTCTGCCATTTTTTCTAGCAATATAAACTCCTGTAAAATATACTAATGTCATTCCTACTAGAACAAATATTATTTCTCCATTTCTTTGTTCTGAGCTTGGTTGGTAATAGTCACTAAGTTTTGGTTGTGGAATAGACATGTCTTCACCAGTTACAAGATAGTATTCTTTGATAGCGTCATCGACATTTGAAAATGTATGCTGTGCGTGACCCTCAAGTTTTAGTTTTTCATTAATAAAATCAAGTTTCTCAATTCTTTGCTTTTCATAATCTTGTTGAGCTTGAGCTAGTTTTTCAGATGCCTCATTGTGTCGCTTCATTTCTTCTGCTGATTCTTCTTTACTAACTTTTGAAAAGAAATAGTTTGATCCACTAAAAGCTAATGCGTTAATAACTGCACCGCCAATCATAACAGCTATAGTTGCCATATTTTTATTTACATAGAAATATTTTCTGGAATAATTCCTTGCTTGACTAGAAAATCTTTTGTTGCAATCGATGCTGTTATAACAACTACTAGCTTAGCACTGTCTTCGAAATCTAATTTACTAAGGTCTGCTGATTTCATTTTGAGAAGACTTTTTCCCAGCATAGAATATGCTACTGCTAGTCCACTTATTACAGCAGAGCGATAGACAAGGTTCATTAAGTTCTTTGTGTCGCTCATTTTCTTATACCATAAAAATTAAAATAATAAATTTATTTACTGCATGTAAAATGGGTCCAAAGGTTTTGGCACTGCTGGTAATGTGGCGACTACTTCTTTTGTTTTTGGAGTGTTTGATTTTTTGGACACTGTTTGAGTGTTTGGTTTGTATTTTTTATATAATTGGTAACCTACGTAACCAAATCCGACAACAAATCCAGCAACTATATATTTTGTTGTTTCAGGTTTAGTTGTTTGTCTCTCACTTTGTGGGGGGTGTGACGGTAGTGACACTGGTGCTGTTGATGGTGTGTCAGTCTTTTCTGTTAATGTTTGAAGCTGTAATTTCTTTTGTCTGTTATATTCAGCTAATCTTTTTCCAGCCTCTATTCTACCTGGGCTTTTAGTCTTAGTCACTGTTTGAACCTGTGTCAAGACATGGCTCTGTTGTGGAGTCGTCTCGTCCATTTTCTTCTAATTTAAAATTTATTTTTGAAAAATCAATATGACTCCCGGTAACAAGTAAGGTTACAGCAGGTGCAAGGTAATTCCCAAACTTGTAAAACATGACACATGCTAATTTGCCAATTGAACTTGAAACAATAGGATTACTTTCGAGATCATGTGAAAGGCTGTCACTATCAACAGGTAGGAAGTGACTTACAGCTTTTGTATATAGGCAGACAAGAGATCGACTCAAATCACGTGTCATTAGTGAAGCAATGTGATTTTCATATTTTGAATGAAGCTTGATTAGCTCGTCAGAGCTTAGAGATTCAATATCCTCTATCATGTATTGTCTACCCAGATAAGTCTTTGATTTGCCCGACACAATCACAGACAAAAGACGCTGTTTTTTAAAGTCTAAGTCTTTGTTTTCTACAGCACAAATATCACTTAAAAGAAGTAATTCGTCTTGATTCATTTTATAATATAATATAATAATTTTGCTTAAAGAAGTCAATGACAGCATTAATAATTTAGGTTGGGTGGGGTATCTGCCTTAATACTCGCGGGTTGGCAGTTGATAAAAAAATCGTTGCTTGAATGATTTCTGGAGTGGAACTAAAATGGCTAGGCGATTAAGGTATTGGGTGTATTGGGTGGCGTTGGGTTTGTCTAAATGGCTAGTTGATTACAATAATTAGTTGATCGATGTGGCATTTATCGATTTGATTGGTTTTCAAATCTTATATTCTCATTCTAGAATTAATTATTCTGAGAATGAGAATATGAGAGCCCCAGCCTACCCCTCCCCCAAACGTAGCTTGAATGATTTCTGGAGTGGAACTAAAATGGATAGGTAATAAAGGTATTGGTGGTAATTGGTCGAGTGGGTTTGTCTAAATACGGAGAGGATCAAATAAATCTATAGATTGGGGGAGGGGTGTCCATCACCTGTCTACTTATCTATCTCTCAGCGGAAACAACGTTTGTTTCCCGATTCGGCAATTTTAATTGGAAAAAAACTATCATTCACCACGAATGTACCGTAAAGGATGCTGACTTTCCTTATTTTCTTGCACTTTATGCTCACATTTTGAAACTTACTAGGTGAAGAGAGGTCAAAATGAAATGAAATAACTTTAGTAATTTTTTCTAATTAAATTTGTGTATTTTTACAACTTGGGGGTAGGGATTCAAAATCAACCACTGTTGCACTCACAGTGATCACACCATCACCTAGTCAAATTTATCAGTAATAATTGTGACATCCTGTTTTAACGATGTAAGCCTAAAAATGGACTCAGAAAATGTCTGAAGGCATCCGGCACATAATTTTTTGTCTTTTTTGCGATTTCACGGAATTGGCCGTTTACTGGGTGCACAAATACCTTCACTGTTAGCCAGAGATTTAATATTGTTTCATTCTGTTTTTTTGATGTTTTTTTTTGTGTGCAGAGGACGCAGAAGGTATGCCTTAACATAATATTGCCTGATTATGGTTTCAGGATCCAGTATCACTTGGCAGGCATTGTCATGGAACCCCCAGGGAAAGAGGAAAAGAGGTAGGCCGAGAAACTCCTGGCCGCGTCGAGACCTCCAAGCAGACATCAAGAGACTGGGAACCACCTGGAGTAGAATCGAAGGAGAAGCACAGGACAGGAGTCGCTGGAGGTCTCTCGTCGACGGCCTATACCCGGGTAGGGGTGACAGGCGTAAGTAAGTAAGTAATGGCTTCAGGAATGAATTCTGATTTATTTAGAGGAAAATGTTTCAGTCAACCTCATTTTAACATCCGCGAAGAGCGTGAATTGCGCCATCGGCTATTTATATCTCTGGTGTGTTCCTAAGGATTTTAGGGGCCGAACATGGCTTAAACCCGGCATCTCAGGACATACTAAGGTACACTTTGAAACCCATCTTTATTGAGTACTGGGGGGTAGGGGGAGGGGGGGGGGGGGTGCCACGGTAGCCAGGACTGCCTTACGGAGTAAAATAGAAGGGATTAACCAAAAAAAAAAAAAAAAAAAAAAAAAAAAAATCAAAGCCTCAAAAGCCCCGGGGCCGAAAGGCCTCCCCGTCCGATAATGCTGACATCTTCACCTAGTTCACGCAAGTTGACGACGGCCGTAAATTTGGAGGCGGCCATCCCAGACTTGTGAAGCGATATCAAGTATCGATACGACACACAATATCACAAAAAAACAAGAAAATTCGCAGCTGATTTTGAAATTATATCTCCAGCAACTGCAGAAATGAAATGTGCACTGAATACGTTTCAGAATTATATACTGAAGTCCACACATAGTTTTATGTATTAGGCATTATGCCCCAATAACTAAGTTTTATGTATTGGGCAACTAGTGCACTGCTGTCTCGTCCGCATGTAATCGTACGCTTTCGGAAATATCCCCCTAGCCGTAGGATGAACACAGGGTCGATCTCTGCAAGAAGCTGTATCGGATCTTCAACAACCTTTTGAACGGGCATGAAAATCTATGCCTCTTGTAGACGGAGGGCCGATATGATGTGAATAAGACCGGCCGCAAGAATTCATTCATTTAGGGGAGCTCCGATGTCGATGTAAATAGGGCCGCACTGAAAACGCACAGATTCTCGTGAGCTGACTCAGCCTGTGAAGGTGCATGGGGATCTATGTCAAGTGTAGTTGAAATAATCTGACAGGGGAACATTGTTGCGAGTGACATGACAAACACGAGCGCTGATATCGGCTTGATGAGGTTTCCGACCTCACTCCGGGGTGGGTCCTACTAAAACCCGGAATAACCCGGAATAACCTGTCCTAAGCTAAAATAACCATATCTATAACTATTATTGCGTACCTAAACTCAAAATAATCGTGTGTTAGAAGTTTGGTTTATATTAAAGTTGATTTAGTTGTACTAGTAAGCCGTTTTCCACAACCGTTGACACGTCGATTACTTCCCTTGGTACACAATCGCGCTGTCCGAAACCAGTCGGAATAACCTCTCCTGAGCCAAAATTACCACATAAACACATATTATTGAGTACTTAAAGTAATAATATTCATATATTTGAGGTTGTAGGTGCCGTAAAAGTTGTTTATTTAGCGTTAGAAAGCTTCGAAGGGCTTGTTCTTTGAGCCTCTTGATCATCCTACGCGCATTCGCCCACACAGTTCGTCCCAATCACATTTCGTCCCATGATGTTTCAGTCATCCCGGATGCTATTTAATTGACGACATTACGCTATGAGCGGACCATGATAATCAGTTGACATTCAAAGAGAACATAACTGGACCGTTTCTGAGCTCAAATATTTAATTGAAACTTTTCTGAGTTCGTATTTTTGAAGCAACCCTTAATTTATGTTTAAATATTTTGGGGCAATGGATTAAATGTATTATACTCTGTGTGGATTAAATTTATTATACTCTTTATTTTAAATTTATTTCCTTTGTTGTTTTTTTAAGTCCCTTCTATTTATAGAAAGGACTTTTTAGGATGGGTCGCGGTAGGGTGAATTTAATAGCATGTCCATTATGTCAAAGGCGGGCACTGAGGCCCAAACCTCTGACATCTCCAAGAGGCATAGATCCTCATGTACCCCAAGGGCGCAGGACGATCTATGCCTCCTGGAGATGAGCGCACGTTTGTGTGTGTGTGTGTGTGTGTGTGTGTGTGTGTGTGTGTGTGTGTGTGTGTGTGTGTGAGAGAGAGAGAGAGAGAGAGAGAGAGAGAGAGAGAGAGAGAGAGAGAGAGAGAGAGAGAGAGAGAGAGAGAGAGAGAGAGAGAGAGAGATTTGTGTCATATTTAGAGTATTGTGTTAATGTCTGCGTGGTGACGGAATTGCTTCTTTTACGTCAATGTCACTGTCTGGCTCTCTCCAAAAGTCTTCTTTTTTTTTTTTTTCTTCATTGCTTTAATTTGTTTCTAAAAAAAATTAATTTCTACTGAATAAGTTGAAAGTACAAAGCTGGCTAACAAACTCATCCAATGCCTTTCTCCAAACTAGCTATATCGGGTCACCTGCAAGCTCTTCTGAAAGCGCGACGATGTGTGTGTGTGCGTGTTAGTGCGTGCATGTGCGCGCGCGCTCCAAACATCTCCAAGAGACATAGATCCTCATGCGCTCTCCGGGCGCATGAGGATCTATGCCTCGGAGATGTGCGCATGTCTGTGTGAGAGAGAGAAAGACTTCGGCGCGCGCTGGAGAGAATTACATCATATTTAGAGTATTATGTCAATGTCTGCGTCGTGACTGAGTTGCCTTTTGTACGTCACCGACACTGACTTTCTCTAAAAGTCAATTTTTTTTTTTACTGTTTAATATTTTATTTTTTTCTAAAAAAGAATTATTTTTTTAGTAAAGAAGTTGAACGGTTACAAAGCTGGCTAACGAACTCATCCAATGTCTTCTCTAAGCTAGCTATATCCAAAATTTCATATAAATATGACAAAAAGTACGGACTCTAATCTGGGTCAACTGACTCCCTGTAAACGGTTGTTTGTGTCTTTAATGAGACATTTAATTACAAAATGCTCGGAGGCTCCCTTAGCTTTCTAACGCTAAATAAACAACTTTTACGGCACCTACAACCTCAAATATATGAATATTACTACTTTAAGTACTCAATAATATGTGTTTATGTGGTAATTTGGGCTTAGGAGAGGTTATTTCGACTGGTTTCGGACAGAGCGGTCGTGTAGCAAGGGAAGTAATCGACGTGTCAACGGTTGTGGAAAACGGCTTACTAGTAAAACTAAATCAACTTTAATGTAAACCAAACTTCTAACACATGATTATTTTGTGTTTAGGTACGCAATAATAGTTATAGATATGGTTATTTTAGCTTAGGACAGGTTATTCCGGGTTATTCCGGGTTTTAGTAGGACCCCTCCGGGGTCAAGGGTATCGAGCCGGTTTCCCTGAAATTTTAGGCCGGGACTCCGGTGGCGTTGGACCTATGTCGACTGTCTAGGGCCGTGACGTATTTTGTTTATTGTTAAAAATAGCACGGGAAACCCTCTCAGTGACATCAGTTCTGGCCAGTAACGTTTTTCAGACGTAGTCCTAGACAAGTCTGTAGGGAGACTAACTACTAGCCCACTAAAAATCTAGGAAAAGGAGGGGGGGGGGGGGGGGCGTGAGAGGAATTGCTGAGGTTTCTCACTAGAATGTATAGTCTGGCAACAGACTTTTACGTTTCACGAAATATCTATAACATTTTCGCGGATATCTTTAGTTTGGCTTTTACGTTTCACGACATCATTCACGGAACGATCACATCATCAACCTTCCTTTTTTTTAAACCGGGAACGTAACCCTGACTGGACTCCCGCACACCTCAATATTTACTGGTTACGTCCAACTTTTGGATCAATCTATCTTGTCAACAAATTACGTTATTGGAAGTAATACAATATGTATTCATAATATTACGCAGATTTAGTAATTTATTAATTAGGAAAATAATTATTATATTTTGTATGTGACTTTTAACTGAAACATTGTTCAAACGCTGTCACCATATCCAGTCCATGTTTTAACACCATTACTCGACGTAAACATCCGGTGAAAATAATCCAGCAGTGACATTCGCATAAGATCAGGAATTTTGATTGTATTTCATTCATTGACGGGAAACCATCATGTCACAACAATCACAGCAAACGTTTAAGGAGCGAAGGAGTTACAGTAAGTATCTTTTTTAGTTTAATTTTTTCACGAGAGCTCGCAGTTTTTTTTTTTCTGATGACATCACTTTCGCATGTCGTTGAGACATTTTGCAATGTTTTTTTTTTTTTTTGCGTCTCATCGTCCACCTGCAAATCACAGAGATTTGGAAAATACATTTTAGCAATCACATACAAAATTGTTTGAAAAAGCATTTGTTTGTACACATTTGAGCTATAATAGATGGAGTGAATATTACAAGATCAGAACTAGATATCTATGTTTTCTTTGCTGTCATATAAAGTAACGAAAGTCGGTCAACAGACACCATATTTTTAGTTTTGTGATTAAGTCGAACTCGAGTTCTGTTGTGGCATAATTACAATATTGTCTTCTGCCAATGATTTACTTTTCTTTCGTCTGCAAAATGGATGGGGTGGAGTACACAGCATCTAGATGTCTGTATTTAGCTTTGAAGGGAACCACCTTCCAACCTAGCTCGTCGCTCAAGCGCATACCAATGAACAGCGCTTGGCCGGGAGTCCCTGCATTGTTAAAATCGTGTAGGCGTCGTCGCGCAGCCCTAAACGATAGTAATATTGAAAAAGAAATACAAGGAACCAGAAAAGCAACCTACCATTAACTCATGTAGAAGATTCAATGCACAAGCCACTGTCAGCTACTTCCCATGTGAAAGATTTCAGACCTCCCGCTATTTTTCCACAAGAAATTGAAGAAGCCTGGATAAATAGGTTCCATGTTGTAGAGGGGGGTATGTGGGCTCTTTCTCACGCACTCACACCCTGGGGTTCGCTTCCGTGAGGGTTGAGAAGAGGCTTAATTGAAGAACATCTTTTTATTCACAGCATCAAATCAAGGCTCTTAATCAATGCCTTTAAGTCAATGATGCCACCCTGCAACAAACATTACAGGTCATAAGTATATATCATATACAATATAGCGTGAACGTACGTTCTAGCTATTACTATTATCAAACTACCATGAATATACATACGCCGCTATAGCTTAAACATACATTCTAGCTATTGTCAAGCAACCGAAATTACAAAAGAATGTACAGTACAAATCGGCTCTAAACAACGAATTATAAAAACAGACAGTCAAGTAAAAATAACATAAAATGCAATAACAACATTTTTCAGTTAATGCAATATTCTATTACCTTAACAAATAACCAAACATCTAGCTATTCAACATACCTTAGCAAAGTGTCAAAGGTGGATAACATCAAGGTAGACTGAATGTCATAGACCAGATACAGTCAAGTAACAAAACTGCTGTGTCTGACTGCCCAAAAATGTGACGGCAGCTATAGGTGAATACAGTTCAAAAGATCTAAGAAGACAATACTACTAGGAATTAACAACCTATTTGGCTTTATCCATTAATTAACATTTATTTACCTTACAAATCATAATCAGTGGAAAATATAGACTAAACACTTCCATTCCTCTATTTAACCACATGATCAAAGATCACTCTACCACATCCACGTCATAAGTATATAATGATGTTAAGAACAAAATGTACATTACTTGGCAGCAATATGTCATATTCTTGTAGTTCACAATGTCTTTGACACCTTATTCTTGCACTACATATGATTCTTCAGAAGGCTCTTTATAGAAAGAACAAGAAAAATATCGCGTAATCTTCAGCACGAGCTAATACTTTTACCAAGACAAATCTGTGGAGCATTGAGTTTTCAAAAATGGAGATTTTTTTCCCGGTCTAACGATGAAAACAGTCTGCCCATGGATCCACTCAACTTGCATTGTCCACCATGATATCAAAAGGTAACTTATGCTTTTCGATAGGGTGAAGATCCAAAATATCTTATGCGTCACCATCAGATCATTCGGTAAGTTGATGAGTCAAGGATTCTTTGTGGTTGGATTCGGGGCCTTTGTTCTAGAGCCCCCACCCCCTCCAAACACCCCCCTCCCCTCTTTTCAAATATGATTGTACTTAGTGTGGCATGTGTAGCTGCACAACAAATGTGCATTCTTTCATCATGGTTTTCTTTTCTTTTTGTGTGGTTTGTTACTTTAGTTCAAAACGACCCTAACAGAAAATCTGTTTGTTTGTATGTGAGTAAACAAAAAGAAAAACTTAGTAAGAAAACATTATGTTGATAGTCGGTGATATTTTTAAACTTTTTTTCCTTCTTTTTTTTTGCAGCCCAGAGGGTGAAGGATGTGGAGGCAATCCGCAGTCAGCATCCAGACAAGATTCCTGTAAGAAACATCATTGTTGAACTCTTTTACTTTTAGCCCCAATGTCCTACAGCAGAAGATGGATTGTCCATAATTTTCAGCTCTGCTAAGATGAGCGTACAGTGTTGTATAGATAAGGTCCTGTCCTGGATGACAAGCAACAAACTTAAGCTTAACACTGACAAAACCGAAGTCATGCCTGTTGGCTCTCAGTCTCGCCTTAGTCTGATTAACGGTGAGTTCGCAAACATTGGTGGCTGCAGCGTTCCCTTCCAGAACTGTGTGAAATATCTGGGTGTGAAGATTGATTCGACGCTCTCCATGCATGATCATATCAGTAGCGTCTGCCGAACTGGTTTCCTTGAGCCGCGCAGAATTTCTTCCCTCAGACCGTATCTCACAGAAAGTGCGGCATCAAGACTTGTAAATGCATTCATTACGTCCAGGCTCGATTATTGCAATTCTGTACTGGCAGGTTTACCGGCAGATCAGATTTCACGCTTGCAGATGATTCAAAACAATGCAGCGCGTCTCATCTTGAAGAAACGAAAGAGAGACCACGTTACGCCTCTACTGAAGCAGCTGCACTGGTTACCCGTAAAATTCCGCTGCCAGTACAAAATTGCGATTTTCGCCTATCGGCATTTTGACGGATCTCTCCCGCCGTACCTTTCTGCCAAGCTGTCAGTTTATCAGCCATCACGCACCCTCCGTTCCTCTAGTGTAAAACTTTTAAAAATCCCAAAACTTAACATGAAAACTGTCGGGGAGCGTTCTTTGACCTTTTTAGCCCCAAGTGTGTGGAACTCACTGCCAACTGAAATGCAGAATCTGCCCATATTGTCTCAGTTCAAAGCTCACTTAAAGACTTTTCTTTTCTGTCAGGCATTTAACACTTTGCTCATCTTTAGCTAACTGTTGACTGCCTTTTATTCTGATCCTTGAGGAAGTGAATGTATAGTGTTGGGAAGAGATGGGGTGGTTTAAAGTAGTGTATAATCGTGCGTGTGTCTGAGAGAGAGGGTGTGCTGTTGTGCATGCGCAGTGAGTCCAGTGTTTTCCTGGAGAACAGCGCTATACAAGAACTGTGTATTATTATTATTAATTTTAAGGTAGTACCAAATTAGTACTGATCTTGTCCTATCCTTGAATTATCATGGTCGATCCATGGCCTGGAACTGTTACATCTGTTAGGTGACACCTTTACAATTTTGGAAGTGTGGCCTTGAAGGTAAATGGGTTAACTCATTTGAGACGTACCATCTACGGCTACATGGCATAAGCCATGTGTCTGGAGGCGGCACGTCTCGAATGAGTTAAGACCTTGAGCATGCAGCCACCAATATGGTAAAGAGTACTGGTGGCTGCAGGCACAAGGGGTTAATGCATTAGTTCATGTTTTGAAACCCTAAAATGAATTTTCCTTTTCCAGAAATATGACATGAGTTAGAGTTAGATATGAGTTTGGTTCATTGTGAAATCCACAATGTAAATCAGCTGCCTGTGCATGAAGCACTGTAATTCAGGGCCATTGTTTGCATGAAAAAATTCACATAAGAATTTAAATTATGCACATACTATTAAATGTTGTAATACTTTTTGGCTCACATGCGAAGCAAAAGTGAGTATGTTTTGGGCCAGTGGTCGTCCATCAGTCATCAGTCCGCCATCGTCCATGGTAAACTTTAGCATTGGCATTTTCTCGGAAACTATTCAAGCCAGATTCTTCAAACTTGGCCCAAGGATACTTTGTGGCAAAACTTTTCTAACCATACCAGTTTGAGTGACCTCTCACAAAGGTCAAGGTCACAGGGGATCAGGAAATAGGTCAAAAATAGCTATATTTTGACATAATTTATTTTTTCTCAAATACTATTCACAACTTCAAACCCAAACTTAGTACACAGATACCTGATGGTAAGACCTTTCTATGCATACTATTTTGGTTGATCCCTCGGAAAGATCAAGGGTCATAAGAGCTCTGGAAATCGGTGAAAAATAGCCATATTTTGACAAAGGATGTTATTTTCTCAAATACTATTCACAACTTCAAACCCACATTTGGTACAGAGATACTTGATGGTAAGACCTATCTATACATACTAATTTGGATTACTTCTCAAGGGTCATGAAGGGCTCAGGAAATAGGTCCGAAATAGCCATATTTGACAAAAGATGTTTTTTCTCAAATACTATTCACAACTTTAAACCCAAACTTGCTACAGATATACCTGATGGTAAGACCTATCTATACATACTAATTTGGATGACCACTTGGAAAGGTCAAGGGTCACAAGAGGCTGGCAGATGTGTGTAAAATGCAATTTTTAAAATAAAATTGTAGTTATTACCAACATTTGTGCAAAATTTTCAGTCAAATTTGGTACAAAGATAGCTGATGATAAGACCTTCCTATGCATACTAATTTAGTCGACTCATCACAAAGGTCAAGGGTCACGAGAGCTCAGAAAATAGGTAAAAAATAGCCATACTTGACAAAAGATGATTTTTCTCAAATACTATTCACAACTTAAAACCCAAATTTGGTACAGAAATACCTGATGGTAAGACCTATTTATGCATACTAATTTGGATGACCCCTTGGAAAGGTCAAGGGTCACAAGAGGCTGGCAGATGTGTGTAAAATGCAATTTTTAAAATAAAATTGTAGTTATTACCAACATTTGTGCAAAATTTTCAGTCAAATTTGGTACAAAGATAGCTGATGATAAGACCTTCCTATGCATACTAATTTAGTCGACTCATCACAAAGGTCAAGGGTCACGGGGGTTGACAGATGTGTGAAAAATGCTTACATTTTCAGAAAACATGGATTTTGCTGCTGCAAAAGCCAGCCCTTGTCACAAAGGTCACACATATGTAAATCGGTCATACACGTGAGCCATAATGGCTTTGCCTTTCTTGTTATACTACACTGTAGTAACTTCTCACATGGCATTTTCTGGGGTGGACTACCAGTGTTCCATCTACCTAGCAACCTTTGATTTACCTAGCAACAAAAATTGGACCGACGACCGAACATGAGCACATGCTGAAGTAAAATAATGATGTAACATGACTTGAAATGACGAGTGTATTTAGCAGGGAAGTGCGTCATTTGAACTTTAAAATTAGAATTTGACGTCACATATAGACTTCTTTTTGTCACAAGTAATAGAAAACATTGGCGGCATCAGTCAAAAGCACGGGAGTTTTGTGCAAGTGTCTACAGTGATTTGAAGGAAATTCAAGGCAAAAACAGGATAGAGAATGCTTTTCTTCTGAATTGTGAGATATGTATGCAAGATGATCATCGGGTTTGCTGGCATCTGAAGCACATTTGTAATTTTTTTAGTCATCAAAAGTAAACATGCCATGGAGTGTGTCCACTTTGAAGGCTGTTTCGCTCACATTTCAGTCCATAAAAATAGTAATTAGAAGGAGGCTATAAACTGCTTAATTAATAGAGTTCACGTGAAAAAATTGTTCATCTCGTATATTACTTAGGGGAGCCGGAATGCTCGGTGAACCTCACATTCTGGGCTTCACCAAATAACATACTCTGTGGACATTTAATCCACTCAAACCCTATTCTTTCTTTTTTCTTTTTTTAGTATGGGGCTGCATGAATCAGAAATGTTTCAGCCCCGCCAAACTCTATGCATCAGAGGATGGATTGGTCTAGTCGAACGGTAGTGGCATATTAGATTGGTGCCTTAGCTGATGCTAAGCAAAGATGCCTTGCAGTTGAACTGTCATAGTTGATACATCCTTGCTTCTGCTGCTGCCATGATAAGATGTGTACCAAGTTATAAGTTAGCGTCACCTGCACTGTAATGCACACCAATGCATGCAAAAGGCCAGGAAATAGCCTACAAAGAAAAAATCTCACTTCTGAATAAACAAGGAAAACAGCTGAGTGAGCTAGTAAAAGTCCATGTCAGTTCAAGACTTTTAACTTTTAATTAACAGGGAGTTTACTAACTTTTCTGATATGCATGGTTATCTTTGACTGGAGAAACAAGATAATTTGCTAATTGTTTAGGAAGGTTACAAAGTAAAGTAGGTTATAGCACTGTCAGGGGAGAGAAATGTGCATGATCGACCAGTGATCATAGATCTACTGTGGCCAAAGCACAAAAAAAAAAAAAAAAAGATAGGAAAGAGAGGGGGCGCTAAGAAAGTGACCGAAAGCAATGCATATGGAAGCTAAACGTACGATCTGGGAGGAAGTGTCATAAGCACTCAGTTCACATAATAAAATGTGACTTTTAACAATCATTTTATCAGTTGAATTGAGCACTAGTGATTTGTTTTGCATAATGGGAGGTCAGACATAATTTATCTGCGCACATGTACTACTTTTTGAAAGTGTTGTTTACCTTTTAAACGACATCTATTCCTCTTTCTAGGGATGCGGTGCCAGTATTGCCGATGGTGTGCTGAAGAGGTCGCCTAGACCGAAACAGCTGTCCACACCGGCTAAATATCTGGACCCCCCTTGGGGGACCTAGATTTAAATTTCCATGCACTGAGTGGCTGGAACAGTGGATATGTGATACGCCCCCCTTCGGGGGGGCTTCCATATGCATTGCTTTCGGTCACTTTCTTAGCGCCCCCTCTCTTTCCTATCTTTTTTTTTTTTTTTTTTTTGTGCTTTGGCCACAGTAGATCTATGATCACTGGTCGATCATGCACATTTCTCTCCCCTGACAGTGCTATAACCTACTTTACTTTGTAACCTTCCTAAAATATTAGCACTGGCAGTCTCCCCTTTTCTTTTCATTTATCACTACAATATCGACTGCAACCCCTTCCCCCCTTTTGGTAGGTTCTCTTTTAGGGTGCATGGAGATTTAACTCTGGGTGGTGGCATGGAATGTATGCCCCTGCAGACACCACAGTAAAATGTGGTTGTCATTGCAGGTAGGCAGAATTTCCTGCCTCCTCCAGTATTGCCGATGGTGTGCTGAAGAGGTCGCCTAGACCGAAACAGCTGTCCACACCGGCTAAATATCTGGACCCCCCTTGGGGGACCTAGATTTAAATTTCCATGCACTGAGTGGCTGGAACAGTGGATATGTGATACGCCCCCCTTCGGGGGGGCTTCCATATGCATTGCTTTCGGTCACTTTCTTAGCGCCCCCTCTCTTTCCTATCTTTTTTTTTTTTTTTTTTTTTTTTGTGCTTTGGCCACAGTAGATCTATGATCACTGGTCGATCATGCACATTTCTCTCCCCTGACAGTGCTATAACCTACTTTACTTTGTAACCTTCCTAAAATATTAGCACTGGCAGTCTCCCCTTTTCTTTTCATTTATTGCTAATTGTTTGTCTGCTCAAACAGTTAGCTACTTATTTTGTTTGTGCAGCATGTTCCTTTCTTTGTTAGTTATTTCCTCAAACACACTGGTTACCTCCCTGGATCTGCTACACATGCATAGCAAATTAGGGTGGTAAAAATTGTGAGTTTCACTCTGTCTTTGTATTTGGAAACAAAAAACATGTAACAACTGTAAGTATGCAATGTCCGTAGGTGATCATTGAGCGTTACCAGCATGAGAAAAGCCTGCCGATGCTGGATAAAACAAAATTCCTTGTGCCAGACAATGTCAACATGAGCGAACTGGTGAAGATAATCAGGTCAGTGGTGAAATGTCTTGTACTTTTTCTATAACCATGTGGCTGTCAGTAGCTTTTTGTTGTGAGGATTCCTGCAGGACCAACAGTCAGAGGGATAAGAATTATTGATTACCAAATTCTGCTGAGCTGCTATATCTCTCAGGTGTACATATAGTAACCCAGTGCAAAAGTATGCAGTGTTTTTGCACCCGCCCATTTGTGCCGAGGTGTATAATGTCCCATTACCATATGGAAACATGTAAACGTACGATCTGGGAGGAAGTGTCATAAGCACTCAGTTCACATAATAAAATGTGACTTTTAACAATCATTTTATCAGTTGAATTGAGCACTAGTGATTTGTTTTGCATAATGGGAGGTCAGACATAATTTATCTGCGCACATGTACTACTTTTTGAAAGTGTTGTTTACCTTTTAAACGACATCTATTCCTCTTTCTAGGGATGCGGTGCCAAGTGCCGTGCAAGCGCCTGAGTCACTGCTTTTTTTTTACCCTGCCTCAGTGGCTGATATGGCAGTGGCAGCAGACACAGCACAGGCTCTATCACCACACATGAATTGAGATATATCACATGGGCAGGAAAAGGGTGCGAGTTGTATAAACATGTTATGTTTTGTTTATTTGTTTACCTGCAGGCGCCGTTTGCAGCTGCACCCCAGCCAAGCCTTCTATCTGCTGGTAAACAACCGTAGCATGGTCAGCAACACCACTCCCATCGCCGAGGTCTATGATCGGGAGAAGGACGAGGATGGATTTCTATACATTGTCTACGCGTCGCAGGAAACGTTCGGATAACCTTTCCATCGTACTTTGAACAGCTGAGAACTTTACCAGTCATTGTCAAACTACCTTGAACTGATATTCATCATCATCGTTATCACCCTCATCATCGTCGTTGCCTTTTCACTGACCATCACCTATACACAGCAACAGGTTTCACCAGTAAACTCACACAATATCTTCTGTCCAAGATGTTAGGTATGGAGTGGATTCTTTAAGCAAGAGGCTTAGATTCTCATAAGCTCCTGAAACTGCTCATGAGAATCTACACCTGTTGCAGATGAAATGAAATAGTTGACTGTCATAGAGTTTAATTTTAAAAAGGAACACCTCCAAACAAGAAACACAGATTGCCATGAGCACCTGCTGGTGCAGGTGCTTATGAGGATCTGTGTCTCATGCTGATGGAAAGGGAATGTGCTGTTATCATCATCAAGATCGTCATCATGAGGTGCCATTTTGAGAGAGAGAGAGGACAACTCTGCTGAAACATCTACTTCTGTATTAGCTTTCCTTATTTGTGGCTTCTTCCTTTGGAGCTTTTATTAATGGCGCAGATGCTCTTTCAGACATATCTGTGCCACTGCTTTTTAAATTGTTTTTGAAGTAGATTGATATTTTATTCACTAAAATATCCACTTTCTCTTCTGAACATTTTGAGAGTGTCTTGGTCCGTGTGTAACCCCCTTATGCATGCAGTCAACAGTACTGTTTACAGTGCCATGAACAAGGGACATTATTAGTCCAGTTTTTCTGTCACATTCTGCAGGCATATCTTTGCCTGTGGTAGCTTTTAAAGTGTGGTTGTGCATGTTGGTTCCCTTGGAAAACTATTCTTATGTGGAAAAGAGAGTAAACTACTATCAGCACCAACAACAAAAAGAATTAAACCTCTTTGTCCTATATCTTACTGTTCAAGAAAACACAGATGAAAAAGAAAACAAAAATAAATAAATAAATAATAAAAATACAATATGAGAGGTGTACTGTATGTTTGTATCATAATTGTTTTCTGTACATTACTGCACATAAGCCCATTTCACATTACTCGCTTGGGTAGGTATTATTTAGTCATGACATTTAATAGTCATTTTATGTTTGACATTGATTTTTGTTTGGTGGAAATCTGGAATCATGGTGCTGTTTTGAGCATCATGTATGTACTGGGCTCTTTCTCATGAAATGTGACTCGCTATGTGATGCATGCATTATTTCTGATTTAGTCATTTACATAGCATAATGACACTGCCAGTTTGTGATTTCTCTTCGGTTGTGGCAGATAGGTATTTTTCACCCTTTGGCTGTTAGTTGCGCTTTTGTCGACGTGATTCCTGCAAGAATTGTCTCAACAGAAAGTCCTACTGACAGCCAGAGGATTAAGAAATAAGTAAGTTGACTTCCAGCACTGAGGATGGATGATGGCAGTTTAAGGATAGTGCCTGATTAGCTTGGTGCCTCTCTAGGCACCAAGCTAATCACACTTACCTTGAGCTATCATCAATCCATCTCTTACTTGTTTTACAAAGTACTTGACAAATACTTCCACAAGTCAGTTATACTAATGTGAAAAGGCTATTAGATGTGCACAGTATTTCCTCCTTGCATAGCCAGTAAGTAGTGTATTTCTGGTGATATGTTTTTTTTATCATTTTGAAAAGTAGAGATTGCTTGATTTTTAGTTTGAGAAAAAAAAAAAAATCTGTGGGTGCATTTCACATTTTCTATCACTTGTTGGTAAGGTTAAGGCAATCACTGTGTTACTGATAGGTGTGACCCACACACACACACACAAAAAAAAAAAATGGATAAACTAACTAGGGTTAGAGTTAGATTCCTTTTTGTTCATCATACAATTCACAAGAGTGATTCCTGATGTCAGCAGCTTGTGGGACAACACATCCATTTATGACAAAAAAATCCACAAATTGCAAAGTACATACTCATGTTTCATTGACACAGAAATGGTTCAAGTATTAGTTTTGTAGTATGTCCTGAACACGGATTGTTTTAGATGTACTTCAACGGTACCACCAGCCAGGACTTTTCAGTGGACCCATTGGAACATGTAATATTGTTTACTTGGCACATTAAGCCCTGAGCTCAAAATTCCAGAAAATGGGGTTGTGATCTGATGACTAAATAACTGTTCAGGAGATAAATCAGCTGTGATAGTTCAAGGGTGGTGCCAGAAGAGCTTGGTGCCTGGAGGAACCAAGCTGTTTTGGCATCACCCTTGAACTGTAACGGTCGATCAGTATCTACTTGTGTGTCAGCCCTAACTGGGTTAAATGTTTTGTGCACATATCAATGAAGTGGAGTGTTTGTATACTATCATTTCTATCAGACCAAGCGACTTCCATTCTTAAGCTGTTTGAATTATAGTCACTGAAAGCGAAGCTCAAGGTAACTAAGAATCAAACAGTTTGAGAATGGACATCGCAAGGTCTGTCTAGAAATGACAGTATACTAACTCTCCACTTCTGTTTTATAGAACCTTTCACGATATGAATCTAGTCACCAAGAATTTAAAAAAAGCAGAGAACAGTTTCGCATTAGCCTGTTCATTGGTCCAAGCCGCTCACCATTGATTCTGTCGAGTCTCACTGATTTGTAGAGCAAACAATCTAAACATAGGTATCTACAGCAGTGAGGATGAATCATAAAAGTTTGTCTGTTTCTCTATCAGATGTTTATATTGCTTTTATGAGGAGCGCAATGTCATTGATTCTAGTGTAGAGTAAGCCGTGGCTGTTTGCACTCTCACCAGCCAACTAGAAGTATACTATGGGATCTCAAAAAGCACTGCACAGCAAGACTAGGAGACATGGTGTGGGGGAATTTTTATGTAAAAGTGGTCTTGAAAAGTTCTGTAATTCCATAGTCGGCAAGAGGCACAGATCTGCCGTCAGTTTTTCGCTTAACCCTGACAAGCACCCTCAGTTTGAGGGACAGCTGGAGTCAGCCATGGTCTGCACAAGGCATAGATTCTTGTGAGCCCCTGCGACTGCGAGGGATCATGAGTATCTAGTCTCTTGACGAATGTGCAGGGGCTAATATGAATCTATGCTTCTAGATGACGGAGATGTTTTGAACGGAGGAACTGATATGAGTCCCTGCAGGCAGTGAGTGCTCATGAGAATCTTTTTACTTTGCCAGCTCTATTTTGATCATGATAAGGAGCCTTTAGGGGCTGACAGTAAGACTGTGTACGTCCACAACGCACAGGATGAAAATGGTGTGAAGAAAATGTACAGCATCATGGTACAGGTACTGGCCTTGTAGATGACAGATGACACAGCTTTTGTTTTCCACCTTTAATTCTGTTTGTTATTTTAGGCGTGCCATTTTGCAATAGCTCTGTTATCGTCTTGTTTGTTCCATTAGTTTTTGTTATGCGACAGTATTTGCGTGTGCATTAACCCTTTTCATCCTGATACACCTTCTTGCTTGAAATAAATTGACTGATAGTTCAAGGGTGGCACCAGAATAGCATGGTGCCTCAGGCGCCAGGTGGGGGTAGCTTCCCCACCCTGCAAATAAAGAAATAGCTACAAAAATGCCGACGTTTTCATGGAACCCCCAGGGAAAGAGGAAAAGTGGCAGGCCGAGAAACACCTGGCGTTGAGACCTCCAAGCAGACATCACGAGACTGGGAACCACCTGGAGTAAAATCAAAGGAAAAGCACAGGACAGGAGTCGCTGGAGGTCTCTCGTCGACGGCCTATACCCTGGTAGGGGTGACAGGCGTAAGTAAATAAGTCAGGCGCCAGGCTATTCTGGCACCACCCTTGAACTAAAACAGTTGATCTATCTCCTAATGTGTAATGTAGCCTTCATAGGACAATAGGCAAATTATTCAAATTCAGCCTCAGGATGGAATGGGTTAAATACATGTGGATGGCTTTGGGTGTCGGAATGCACTAGGAGGAGGTAGTTGTTAGTCATGTGATCATAATGATTCGGATTTGTAATGCTAGTTTGTGTTCTTTTCAGCGTGACATTACAGTGTACGGTACCATTGCCATAATGCCAACATCATTAGAGTTTATTTTTGTAGTTTAACATTTTAACCCCTTAACTGCTGAGAAAAATAACCTGCAAGAGGCATTGATCCTCATGGGACCCTGCAGTTGTAGGGGCTCGTGGGGATCTATACCTCTTGCTAACCCCACTTTGTATCCATGTTCATTGGACTGCTGGGAGTCTTTGGTGTTGAGTTATCAAAGATTTTTTTTAAAAGCTGCGACCGCTGGTAGTGAAGGGGTTAGTTTGGCGTCATGGCACCACCCTCACAATGTCATTTGGATTGACTCAGCCCTGGCAAACTGCTCAGAGTGGACAGATCCAAACATACCTAAGTGTAGTGCTTGATTAGCACGGCACCTCGGAAAACACCAAGCTAAACTAGCGCTATGAAGTGAAAACAAAATACCGCTGGGGTTTCATATAAATAAAAGAAATTCTTTAGTGGTGGAAAAAAATTACATTAGAAGACAAGTCAGAAAACGCCACAGCGAACATGGATCTGTGATGATCGATCTGGGATCCAATACATTGACTTACGTATTCTAAATAAGGATTTTAACAAAATAATTTGGCACTAGTTCAGTTTAGTGCGTTTAAGATGGGATCTGTTCACTCGGAAAGGCCTATATGCATTCCGCCCTACCCTTAGAAGTCTTCCAAGAGTTCCTTTCATCAATATTGGTTAGGTTGGCTATTGGTCTCTCATGGCTTTTCAAGTGTCCACTGCCTTTCTCCACACATTGCAACAGAAGTGATTGTGTGTGTGGTACCCTTGGCTCTGCTTCTGGAAATGCTTTCTCATGTTTCTCACGATGTCAGATCTGCATTTGTAGACCCTGTGTTATTTCTGACTTGCCATCTGGGGTGTTGCTCAATTGTTGCCCTGGATTCCATTAATTACCCTTGAACTATCATGGTTGATCGAGCCCCTGCAGCTGGTGTTGATTTGAGGACATCTCCAAAAGTAGACAAATTTTTGTCCTAGGAGTCTGTGTTAGATTCTCATTACATTTGTACTTTATAGAGAAATTCAGATACAGGTATGTAAGATAAGATAACCTTTATTACCAATATGCATGAGTATCGTTGTGTAGTATAAATGAGCATCCATTGGTAAAACAAATAGAACATCACAGTCAAGCTAAACTCAAACATACCATTGTTGGTACAGGGTAGATCTGGATTTCATACATGTTCCATCAGTCACTTGGCATTTATCATATACAACTGTAACTGCATTTTCCCCATACACAATTATGTTGTTATGAGGCACAGTTTTCTCCATACATTAGGTAAGGCATTGTCCCACATGTGGTTCTGGTAGCTACTGTACAAGTTTACTTATGGACTCTTAAAAAATGTACTATTATTGGTTAATGATTACTATTGTTGTGTAAGGTCTTGTATGTTTCAAAGTGCAATGTACATGCACCTTCATGTGACAAAACGTGAACTAGTTGGTCTCAGAATACCAGCTTTTTAATGCATTTTCCTAAAAGTTGAACCCCTTGACTGCTGAGAAACATTTAACCACACCAAACTGCAAGAGGTGTAGATCTTCACCAGCCCCTGCAGTTGGGGGGGGGGGGCTCATGAGGATTTGAGGATCTATGCCTCTTCACATCCATTTTCCTTTGGCATTGAACGGACAGAGATTTCCAAAACATAAAATGCATCCACTGGCAGTGAAGGGGTTAATTCACATTGTACAGAATCAATAAATAATGGGTAGGAAAATTAAAACTTTACATTTGGATGCATCTCCACTGGTATGCGGCAGTTTCTTTTGGGACACGAGTTGAAATCTCATGAAAGCGACATTCATACACTGAGACTATGGTCAAAACTACCCTTGGTCTGCTGCAGGTTACTAGTACTTAGGACTAGGAGATGAATCGACCAGGGTAGTGCAAGGTGGTTTCAGAATAGCTTGGCGTCTTTCTTGAACTGCGATTGTCGTTCCACACCTTGTTCTCATTGGGTTAGCCCATAAAGCCCGACGCAGTATGACAGGATGTAGATCCACCATGGAGATTTCAAAGGACGATGTCAAAATAGCTTGGCACCTACAGGCAGGCGCCAAGTAATTCCGACATCACCTTTGAAATATGTGAGCTTTCTCCAAAACTATGATGCAGACCCGAGAAGACATATATCCAAACTTTTGATAATTTCATCATCGGTGCTTAAATGGGTTTAAGTGTCAAAATAAAACTAGAAAATAAATTTATCACTATAGTCTTTTGTAACAGATGCAAGGTGTAAGAACTTTTGTTTCTTGGGCGATTCTTCACTAATGGATAGGGCATGCTTGATGGACATTGCTAGGCCCGTCTTATGTTATGTTTCATTTTAATGAAATTGGCTTTGTTCATACTGTATGAGACTGATAGCACAGGCTGTATTTTCTTTTTCTTGTTTTTTGTCACAGTGAAAAATCTTGTTCATGTAAATATGCATTTAGATTCTTTATATCAACACACACACACAGAGACACACACACGCACACTACAATCAGGGTGGAGAACAAGCTCAAGTAAAAATCTCTGAAAAGTGGCTGGGGTCCACGGGCCGTTTAGGCCAAGGCGGCCCCGGTGGGATCCAGGGGCAAAGCCCCAGTAGGGGCCCAGGGAGGGCATAGACCCCGAAAAAAAATCGATATTTTTAATTTTTGGAGGTAAATATTCTGGCTTCTTGTGAGATAGCACACAGAAAATGCTCAAATTTGACTACATTGGGCAATGTTACCCTCGCGGGCGCCACGTTCAGTGATGAGAAAGTAAAAGCTGGGCACGGACCTGAACTCGTCCTATTTCTGAACTCTGATCGCAACTTTGAGAAAATGTGTTTCGCGAATTTTTCTTGGAACTCTATTTCATTTTCTCGGAAATGACACTACCTTTCGTCAGAAAATCATGGATCTAAGGAGAGTTCTCCACCCTGTACAATATAAACCTTTACAGTTGAATCTTGTAACCCCTTGACCGACAGTCCTTTTATTATGTCCCTAAACCATCAAATGCTCAACTTGAAGCCATCAGTATCCTTTGCATGAGTAACTGTCAGTCTTTGAGATTCTATTTATGAGGTTTTCATTTTGTAGTTGTGCCATGTTTGCTCAGAAACAGCAAACCAATTAGTGAAAGGGCATGGCACTTCACATGCCTGGCGTAATGATAATATATAATTTTATTTTGTAACAAGAATCGCAAAGCCCTTGAGGCTCACGTGCATGAATGATCAAGTTCTAACGCAAGGGTTGGCTTTTGTACCTGCAATGTTTCTCAAAATTTATGCATTTTTCACATTTTTGTCAATCTCCCTTGACCTTTGCGATTAATGAAGCAAAATAGTATGCATAGAAAAGTCTTATCAGCTACCTTTCTGCCAAATTTGGTTGAATAGTTTTGCAATTTGCAAAAGTGCTGATAAAACCTAAAATTCTACTTTTTCCACGCTGTTCGCCCATCTCGTGACCCTTGACCTTTTCGAGGGGTCATCCAAATTATCCAGTCTTACCATAAGGTATGTCTGGACCAAGTTGTTTGAAGTTGTAAATAGTATTGGAGGGGGGGGGGGGGGGGGGGGGGTCAAAATATGGCTATTGTTTACCTATTTCCTTATCTCGTGACCCTTGACCTTTCTGAGGGGTTATCCAAAGTAGTATGCATAGTATCTTTGGACTAATTTTGGGTGTGAAGTTATGAATGGTATTTGAGGAAACACAAATTTGGTCAAAATATTGCTATTTTTGGCCTATTTCCTGATCCCTCTGACCTTGACCATTGAGAGAGGTCAGTGAAATTGGTATGTTTAGAAAGGTCTTGCCACAAAGTATCCTTGGGCCAAGTTTGAAGACTGTGGCTTAATTAGTCTCCGAGAAAGTGCTGATGTTATAGTTTTTACCATGGATGGACAGCGGACGGACTACTGACCCAGAACATTCTCACTTTTGCTTCGCATTTGAGCTAAAATTGTTACACAAATTTAACCACTTTGTAGGACATCTTTGAAACCATTTTTGTTTAGTCACCAAAAATAAGTCAAAACGAATTATAATTTGAAAATTCAAGTTTGGTGATTCATCTTTACAAGGCTGTTTACAAGTATCCAGTAACTGCGCGATACATACACTGTGTATAAAAGTGTAAGTTTTTCTGGTACTTGTTTATCCAGGGCGATTTTAAAAGTAATAAACATATAGAAGTATCACTTTTCTGTACACTATGTTGGGACTAGTGTGTTAAGCTTGATCATAGTGCATGTGTGTGTGGATATTTTTACACGAGATTTCAACTGCACTTTTTATTTCCTGTCCAAACTTTGACCTTGAGGTAAATATTCTTGTATTTGGAAGTTGTACTCTTATGGCTACATTATGGTTCAGATGAAGATCAACTATGTTTCAAGGGTGATGGCTCGCACCAAGCAACACCCTTGAACTATCATTGCTCATTCACATGTTCTTGTAGTGTCTCCAATGATTTTACTCACAATTTTCAGGTTTAAAACAAACATACACCAGCTCTTCTACAACACAACAAATATTGTACAAATAATATTTTTTATTTATTTGAAGAAAATATTTGATTGAAACAGATAAGAATGAATAACAATCATTACACCACATGCTGCAAAATCCTGACCAAAAAGGTGAAATCCTGCCTAGTGTGAAAAATGCAAAGAAAAAAGAAAAACGTTTTGAAAGAACATGGAAAAAAAAAATGTCAAAAAACACACGCTGAAAGGACAAACTGCTGTGCTCATCTTTTCCAAGCATGTTTTTATGTCTACCATACTGAAAATATGGTAGACTTTGAAATGGTCGGAGTGCATTCCAGAGCATGAACATGATGTTTTTGGCGTGCCGGGCAGAAATTCTAGCAAAGAAGTAACAAGATAAAAATGACGTCACGTCGAGCTACGCAAACCTTGCTAGAGAACGTCTTTTTGGTGCCAAAGAGCCACATGTGTGTGTGTGTGTATGTGACGGTGATTAGAACCCATGTTTGAGGACAGACAAGCTTGAAATTGTACAATATTGTTGTCCCTAAAAGAATAATCTCGAGTTTTTTTCATTTTTTTGATTAAAATGATCATTGGTGAGAAAATGGCCATTTCACAAAAACCAGTTGATCCACACTGGAGTCAGTAATTGTTCTTATTTTTACTAGATATTTTGCATATAGCTAGATAAAAGGGAGATATTGAACGAGTTCGTTAACCAGCATTGTACCTCTAGAACCTTTTGAGTGATAATTAATTTTTTTGTTTTAATATATTTTCATGTTTTTGGGATTAATTTCACGAATTATATGGGTTGATCTGAAAACAATTGAATCTTTCTTTACTATAAAAATATCTTCTCATTAATACCTGCATGATTTTTTTATAAACAGTGTTTGCATACGCCTGCTGTTTGTTCCAGCCCTGGGGTAGGATTAGGTCAAATTGTGACCTGTAAGTCCTAGGCATGAAAATCAGCAAGAAAATCGCATAGTTGATCTATGTCAAATGTTAGTACTGCGATGAGTGACGTATAACATTGAGTTGTCGCTATGAACATGGCGTCATGGGACTAATGATGCAATGACGTGAATCTTGAAGCATGATGTCATTTTGCTGCTCCTGCTATTATTCTTCTTCAGAATAGCTATGCTACGCCAGACCACCGAGATTACGAACAGCAGGAATCGCAGTGTGTCCGTCTTTATTTATGTGTGCCAGTGTGTGTGTGTATCAGAGGGTGGGTTACAGTAAAAGGAGATAGATTCCTGTTGCTACACGACTCACAGAGTGTACTAATGATGGGAAGCGCCGTGTGTCCGTCTTTATTTGTGCGCCAACATGTGTGTTGATCAGAGGCTGGCTTAGAGAGGAGGGAAATGGATCAGCATAATGAGTCTAAAAATATGAACAATTCTGAATGTTCCTAAAAGATAAATGCATCTGAGCTCCAAACAATACGGTATACTTTGGGATAAAATTCTCATCTTGTTTCTTTGCTAGTTATTTCAGTACAGTCATACTGCAGTAAAGTCTCACACACACCATCCCGTATCTTACAGATGAAACCAAATGTAATCTTGTTTGAAAACTGCAAACAAAAAAAGTATGTCTTTACAGATGAAACCAAATGTAATCTTGTTTGAAAACTGCAAACAAAAAAAGTATGTCACAACTATTTTAAATAAATTGGAATGTTCACACACGGAGTAAAGTCGGAAGGAAACATACACTTTATATTCAATGGCACCAAAATGATTCTGTATGTGAACACACCTCCACACATACATCCTGTGAATGAAATGAATTAAAGCAATCTGCTCCATGGCTTTGACTGCTAAAATTTGCTGATACAATAGGTGTTGTCTTACCTCGACTAAGACATCTACCATTCTCTTCAATTTTGCTGATACAATAGGTGTTGACTTACCTCAACTAAGACTTATCTACCATTCTCTTCACAATCCATGTAAGCAGGCACACACATACCAGAGGTTCTGAGCGTAACAAAAGGAACTCTCCTGTGTACAAAGGAGAAGAAGAGGGAAAAAGTCTTTTATTTTATGACATTCAAATTTCATGATTTAACTTGACCCTTTCGTCAAGCATTACTTTAATAAATACTAGAAACTCTTAAACAGGAGATGTGTATCAGCACATGTATTTACCTTTACTGCCTGGACTAGGTCGCTTAAACAGTCATGTGGGGTGTCTGGAGAGAGGTAGTACCTTTGTAAACCTGGTAGCAGCACCCATCCGGGTGGACGGGAGCACTGGTCCCCACCCAGCACTCAACCCTCACTTCTGGCTCCAAGAAAGCTGTTAGGGATAACAGGGGCCACACCCTGGTAAACCGATTCTGCTGGCGGGCTAAATGATGCGAGGGGCCAATGTGTTGTTACTTATTGGTGGGCAGACCGAGCTCAACAGTCTTGAACGACAGTCGGTCTAGGGGAGGGACCCCCGATACACGTTCCTGGCCGAAGACAGAAATGCAGGACCTTTCGGGTGCCTAACGGCTGCATCATGCATATTGCGCTTCATCGAAGCGATCGAGGAAGAAGAAGAACAGTCATGCAATATTATTACTTGTATTACGAGTCGGGCTCTGCCATTGGTTCTTGTCCCCTCCAGGGTCCAGTCAGGAGGGTCAATGTCGGAGGTGAGTACCAAGGGCTTTAGCACGACTCTTACCTCTGACATTGACCTCCCTGACCGGACCCGAGAGGCAACAAGAACCACTGGCAAAGCCTAACTCTTAATACGATTTTGTCTTCAACTGTAAAAAATATAAGCGTGATGTGTACCCTTGAAATGGACCCCAAACTTTACGTGTGAGATTCAGGGGACGTAAATCTCCATACTTCCGACTATTGGTCAACAACTTCGCGCAAACTGCATTCGCCTGGAATTTCTCTCAGTTTTTTTTTTTTAAATTTAACACATTTTCAGTCATTCTTTTGTAAGAAATTGGTAATTTAGGCTGAACACAATGCGTGCATATAGTTAATTTGTTACATAACCCCTCACTTTTTATTTATCCAACTTTTTGTTTCTTCGCCGTTTTGAATGCCGTCAGTATGTTCAGCTGAAGTTTCCTATCATTCATATTATCTAACCTATCCAATTATTCAGTTATGTTTTGTATGAAACTGTTAACAGCAGTATCAAAGAACACCTACATATAGTTCTTTTTGTTGTGTAGTCCACTAAATTATTTATTTATTGGCATATTTTTGTTTAGATGTTTGAGTGAATGAAGATTAGGGTATATTTGTACCGAAAAATGCGATTCCTGCAGGAATCATTGTGACAAAAAGTGCTACTGACAACCCAAGGGTTAAATGTGCAAGTTACCTTTTACATAATAAAAAGAGGCCTCTTGATCCCTGAAGCAATTCCAAAAAGTACCCGATTCAATTTGCAATCTCCATGAGCTCATAAAACAACTAGTACATGTATTGCTACATTGCAGAAAACAATATTGCATGTAATGATGGGGAAATGCCCACAACTAGTTACAAGAGTAGTGCCTAATTAGCTTGGCACCGTTCAAGGTGCCAAGCCAACTAGGCACTACCCTTGAACTATTAGGGACAGTCTGACAACGTCTAGGGAAGAAAACAATCATAAACCCTTGAGGTACTGGGGGAATATATGATTAACTGCCTTGCGCATGCATCCACCAGTACTGTAACGGTACCATGGCTGCATGCACAAAGAGGTTAACATTTTACAGTCCAACCATCCAGATTGGACAGCTGTTCTTTTACGACTGCATTCACAGTTCAGGAGACCACTCACTATTTTCACTATACCTAGGATATGACGGGAAAGCATCAAACATAAGCTGTCGCTGATGTGCCGCATACGGCGCATTGGAGTAGTCCAGGCTGTCGATGTTCCAAGTTCCCATGCCGCGCAGCCCCAAATGTACGGCCAGCTTGGTTTTCAGTCCTAGGCTCTGGGGATCATCATACCGCACTTGATGCATATCGCCAGTGGATGTGTCCTAGGGGACAAATTTGGGAGAAGTGCCTCAACTTGCTGTGTGCACAAGGGGGGGGGGGGGGGGGGGGGGGGGTCAAGGCCTGCACAGGCTACCACAGCGTTCCGCCACCACTGTATGGCAGGATTCAACCAATTAAACCCCCGAGGACAAAATCTGATTTTGGATTTGTCCAGAGGTTTATGTCTCAGTTCAGGAGACCGCTTGACCACGATATTTTAAGGGTGCCAAGCTATTCTGACAACACCCTTCAACTATCAGGGTAGATTCACATCCTGTCGTATTATTTCAGGGCTTTATGGGTTAAGCCTGAAGCTTACAAATTAACTGAGGCAGGTGGCATGAGGTTGAGTTTAATGGGTAAGCTTTGCTACATATTAGGTGTAAATCCATGCATTTATGCCTAAATATAGTCTTTCATTATGTCCATGAAACCACCAAAAGGACTGAAGTAGCAGCGACAGAAAAAAAAAATGATTGCAGCCTACCTCAGCAGCTGTTCAAACATGGAGTCCTAATATGAAATTCATAAAACTGTCATGTTCTCTGAAGAGTATATTACAGTTTAGGAGGCAAACCATCCACGACAGTTCAATGATGGTGCCAGAATAGCTTGGCGCCTGTGGGTGTCAAGTTATCCTGGCACCACCCTTTAACTGTCCACAGGCACCAAGCTATTCTGGCATCACTCTTGACAAGCTTGTATGTCAGAGCGTAACGAGTTTGAATACTCTGATAGTGGGACAGAAGAGTTGATACTCTAAATCAATACACATCATGGGAAAACATTTATTGGCCACGCCGCTGTACTTGTTCACAGGTCAACGAGCCACTACCGCACCACCCTTGAACTATCATGGTCAATCCACATCTTGTTGTGGCGGGTCAAAGCTGAATGGGTTGAGTCAACAGTCTCACCTTGTAATTGAAGTAAGGCGACAATGCTGAAGTGTCCCACTTTCGGCCACTAGTAGACCCATTAACCAGCAAGGGGTAGATGTCTCGGTAGTCGATCTGGCGACCAGCCGCATCACTGCAAGCCACCCCACGAAATGGGACATGTCTCAAGGCACACACATCATTCTGTCAGAAAAAAGTGTCAAGTTCATCTCCATACAAGTGTTTGCAGGAAATTGTCTGAACCCATTAAAGCTGAGGCTGAATTCTTTTCTAATTTGTGTGTTGTCCTATGAAGGACTCATCACAAATTTGGAGATAGATCAACCAATTTAGTTCAAGGGTGGTGCCAGAATAACTTGGCACCACTGGGTGCTAAGCTATTCTGGCACCATCCTTAAACTATCATAGTCAAATTCATTTCATGCTAAATGCTGAAAACAGTGAAGAGGTACAAAGCTGGTTAACGAACTCATCCAATGTCTTTCAACAAATTAGCCATATCCAAAATTTCAAGTGCATATAATCAAAATTGCGGATTCTAATCTGGGTCAACCGACTTTCTATAAACGGTCTTTTATGTCTTCAATGAGACATCCAATTACAATATGCTCGGAGGCTCTCTTAGGCACCCACTTAATAAAGTATTTTGCCAAGTTTAAGTTTGAGCGTACAGTAATATCGGAGATTCTCGTGTTTACATACATACGAACACACACACATACATACGCACACATGGCGCTTCATGCCAAATTGACATTCAACAGCAAGGTTAGAGTGGCTAGAGGTGACGTCATTTTTATCTCGTTACTTCTTTGCCAGACCATTGTCCCCGCCCGCCTGTTATGTCATTTGCATTCTTCTTCTTCTTCCTCGAACACTCTTTTATATGGACAGCCCGGTCTCCTCTATAAATGCTGCCGTGCGCCGCAGGTCCTCCAGGCCTCCATAGAGCTTGTGGGACACCTCTGTCTCTTCCGGCCAATGTCTCCGTCTGAGGGTTGTGAACGTGGGGCAGGTCTGTAGCACATGGTCTGTTGTCATGCTACCAGAATTGCATGGGCACTGGTCTGACTGGCCAATTCCAAACTTGGTGTGGAGATGCCAGTTCAGTTTGTTATGGCCGGTGCGTAGTCGGAAGATAACTACCTGCTCCGGTCTGGTCAGTAGGTGATAGCCATCTGTTTTGTTATAGCTGGGGGGTTCTCGCAGCCACTTTCTTTTCTGCTTGTTTTTGATGATAGTCTTGGCTTCTGCATAGGATGTTTCGTCTTCTTGGGTTGTTGAAGATCCCTCCTTTGCTAGCCTGTCTGCAGTTTCATTACCTCTCACCTTGCAGTGTGCAGGTATCCACTGCAGCACAACCATGTGTGTTGTACAAAGGGAGGCGAGAGCCAAAAACAGATCATTTAGGTCCTTGTCTTTGGGTGTTTTTAGGGCCTGAAGGATGGAGAGGGCGTCAGTGAGAAACACAGTCAGATGTTTCCGAGCAGTTTTTCACTGTTGTTACACCAATTTTCAGGGCTTCTGCTTCTGACCTGTAGTTGGTGGCGTATTTGCCGGTGGCGAGAGAGATCTCCGCTTCTCTCCCTCCTGGGTACTTAATGTAGATTCCGGCTCCTCCGTCTGTGACAGCGTCAATTGCAGAACCGTCCGTGTACACATGGGTCCAGACCTCTTGTGGGTAGTGGGTCTAGGATTTGTGTAGGATTTGTGTTCTGTGTCACACTGGGTACCCTTCTTCTGGATATTTGATATGCTTTCGCATATTTGGGGTGTCTTTTGCATTCTACGGAACAAGATAACAATTACGTAAAGTCTAGTTACGCTAACCTCGCTGCTATACGTACATTTGGCGCGAAAGGCTGTATGTGCGTATGTGTGTGTGTGTATGTATGTAGACATGAGAATCTCAGATATTGCTGTACATACAAGCTTTAAACTTGGTGAAATACTTCATTTAAGGCATGCCTAAGAGAACCTCCGAGCATGTAGTAACTGGATGTCTCATTAAAGAAGTAAAAGTTGTTTATAGAAAGTCAGTTGACCCAGATTAGAGTCCGCAATTTTTGGTCATATTTACTTGAAATGTTGGATATAGCTAGTTTGCAGAAAGACATTGGATGAGTTTATCAGCTAGCTTTGTACCATTTTAACTTCAGTAAAAATTAATTCTTTTCAGAAAAAAACAAAAACGGTAAAAATCCTTGATTTCTAGATAAAGACAGTGGCAGTGATGTAAAAGAAGCAACTTCATGACCACTTAGACATTGACACAATACTCTAAATATGATGTAATTCATTCTCTCTTTCTCTTTCACATGCACCTTCTCCAAGAGGCAAAGTTCCTCAGAACGCACATGAGGATCTATGTCTCTTGGAGATGTTTGGAGAACATGCACGCACACGCATACAGACACACAAATATCAACGTACTTTGAGAAGAGCATGCAGGTGTACTAGGTATGTAGATACTTCCTGAATAATAACCGATTTATTTTTCAAAGTTTTAGATCCACTATATTCTCCCAACAAACGGTCAGCTCTGGAAGAGGCTGTGTGGAACAAAATAGTCAAGAGGCTGCGTGCCTTTGGGAAGAGTGATGTGAAACATAAATTGACGTGAAACATAAATTTCGTCACTGTGTACACAGGTTGTGAGACTAGCGATCAAGCTTATACTGACGTCATTTTGCTGCTTGTGCTATTCTTCTTCAGAATTCCTGTCACTACTCCAGCCCACTGAGTTACTAGTACTAATAGGGGAAAGCCATGTGTCCGTTCTTTATTTGTTTGTGCCGGCCTGTTTGTTGATCAGATGTTGGCTTAGAGAGGAGGGATTGATTGTACATTGCTTAACGTCCCGACAGCAACAAGGCTTTCTCAGGACGTGCCTGCACTGCTTGTGAAAAACAAAAAAAACAACAACAGAATATTGAATGTATGTCGCCAGCCGGTCCAACACGTTAAATAAACCTACCACATGGGGCCTAAATAAAGCTAAGACCATTTGGCAACACACATCCAAAATCAAGAGCTACAGGCAGTGCAGACAGTAGGGAGAGTTTTAAAGGCAAATACAGGTGAATGGACCAAGGCTAGACAGAAACACATGCCCCAGAAAAGAGAGGAAAACCCACCCTGTGGGGCTGACCAAGGTGACCCTGGGAACTAAAACGTAGTTAACCCCACCCAAGTCCCCCAGGGCAGACCCGGGTGGGGGTTAGAGAGGAGGGAAATGGATCAGAAGGATAAGCTTAAAAATAATGTTCCTAAAAGAAAAACGCATGTGAGCTCCAAACAACACAGAGGACTTTAGGTTGAAATCCTCATCTTGTTCAATAGAGATATTTCAACATCGGAATCAGGTCAAAGAAACAGCTCTCATATAGAAGGGATTTGTGTGTTATGGTTTTCATCTTGTTCTATTATTTCAACACTGTTGTGGCATGAACGTTCTACACAATTTCTTCTAAAATTCTTATTGGAAGGTATCTCTATTTTCATAGAGATTACAAAAAGAAGTTGTTGTTGTATAATACACAAATAAAAATAAAATTGTTGTTGTTGTTACTGACAAATGGTAATCATAGAAGTATGGTTATAAATTGTAAAACTCATTTACAGGTAAAAGTATAAAAATATTATTATCAGCACAAATAATGAACCATATCAGACCAAATACTTGCTACTTACCAGTGCAATAGAATGTCTGACTGTTCAATTATTTTGTCCTAAAATGATGTAATCTTAGGTACTAACACTTTTCAGTAAACAATAATGAAACAATTTGTCATCACCATTTCAAGATGGTGATTCCAGGCGATAAGGGACGCAACTCCGCTAGAAGCATTGATGAACTACCTCTGCAACTGGATGCTGAGAGCCAGAGAACTTGCTGGAACCAAAAAAATCAATAAATCTGAACCTTTGTCTGCTAGCCTTCACAGGCTGAGCAGTTGGTAGACATAACCCGATAGCCAGCAAGGGAGGCAATTTGCTAGGACACTGATGGTCTATAAATAGATTCTGAGTTGTGCCCCTGGGTGTGTCTCAGGCTCAGTCAACATGGGAGTAGTCAAACAAAAGCTTTTCTGGTGGTCAAAAAAGGCTGGGTTAGAAATGTCCTTATGTCTTCAGTGTTTGTCTCAGTAATAAGGGGGTAGGATAACTCTATAAAACCTCCCAAACCATCTTATTCCAGTCCTTGAATATTTTCTTTCACTTGCAATGTTGAAAAATGTTGGATGCTTGCTGCTGTTGGGGTTGTGTTACGCTGTCTGTATAAAACAAAGTGGGCACTCTCTCTGGGCATGCATGTTTTTTTAATGAAAACCTTCCGAATCCTATTTGATCTCCGTTAGCAAAAACAGGTAAAAGTTTAATAATGTTGATCAATCAGCTCTATACACACATATATAGCCATAAAGTTCTAACTTTCAGCCTGCTAAGGTCACTGAAAACAACTAAGCCATATCTTATCAGATGTCTCTGTTCCTTGGAAATGTCACCGGTAAAAAGTGTAAACTGAAAATGAATATATTCAAGAAGACAGAATAAATTATTTTACATTTGCCTCACAGTATGCCCTACAGGCATACTCAAAATCTGTAAAGGTACTGACAGACTGGACACGTCAGAATGCCATTGTCTTACTCAATACTAAGTGCAGTCTTTTATCAAAAAGAATAAAGCAGATTTTCCCTTTAAGATTTTTCTTGATATGATGCAACATAACACAGTTGGTGACGTTTTCTTTTTTATTATTGCGTCACTGTATCACATCATGTCCTTTTGGCTAAGGAAATGTCAAATTCAAATCCAATATTTTGCACATACTCAATGGCTTTGGCTGACTAAATTGGCACACTCTTATATCCATTATGATAAACCTAGTGCAGGCGTGCATCCACAAATTCACTAAATCACAATTATTTCATGAAATGGTGATACAAGTTAACAAATTATATTCGAACGTGTCAGCCAAGTACATTTTCAAGATACTGTTAGTACATCCTGTGAACCTGCCCCCAAAATTAGAAATGCCTATTAGTAGTCATTCAGACCAGCCTGACTGAAACAACAGACATAGGATGTTCAATTACGGGTGCTCATAGCATTTCAAGAATGATGACAATACTATGGAAAATATTTTTTAAGCCCTTCCATGGGGTATTTTGTTCTCAGTCTTATTGACAGGAATAGATTTTGAAAAGAAAATGTTATGGCATGAGCCTGTATTTTGTGTGACGGCGAGCACAGATTATTGTGAAAAATGGATGGACTTCCCAAATCTGTGGCCGTTTGTCAGTCATCACAAAACAAGTATGTGGTTTTAAGGAAATAGACAAGTCTGCATCTTTGTTGTTAAAATGGTAGTAACAGGTGTTAAGGCTTGGGCAGAATAGGCATTGTGTCTAGTGAAGGGCTGGAACCCTAGGAAACATGTCATTGCTAGCGCTCCAGCATGGATTTGAAATTGTGAGGCTTACAAGACAACCTCCTTAAGCTGAAAAACAAGATGAGGATTTCATCCAAAAGTCTACCGTATTGTTTGGAGCTCACATTAGTTTTTCTTTTAGAGTTGTTTATATTTTTAAGCTTATCCTTCTGATCCATTTCCCTCCTAAGCTAACTTCTGATCAACGCACACGCTGGCGCACACAAATAAAGATGGACACACGGCGCTTCCCGCCATTAGTATGCTCTGTGGGCTCGTGTAGCGACAGGAATTCTGAAGAAGAATAGCGTGAGCAGCAAAATGACGTCACTATAAAGCTTGACGTCATGGCATCGCTAGTCTCACTACGCCGTGTACACAGTGACGTGACGGAATTGATGTTTCACGTCACTCATCCTCTGTCAGGGCTTACGGTTTTGTTCCACACAGCCTCTTCCAGGGATGACTGTTTGATGGGAGTATAATTATAGTGGCTCCAAAACTTGCAAAAATAAATTAATTATTATTGAATAAATTGAAGAGGTACAACGCTGGATTACACACTCATTCAATAGCTCCCTTTAATCTAGCTGTATGCAAAGTATCTAGTAAGAATAACAAAAAAAAAATACTCAAATGCGGATCAACCTGTTTTTGTGAGAGGGACATTTTCTTGTCAACGTGTAACCTAATTTTAAAAAAAAAAAACTACTTCAGGAGAATTTACGCAGGGAAAATATCCTAAAGTTTCAAGCTTGTCTGTCTACAAATGCGGGCTCTAGTTTGCTGTCACATACATACACACATGGCGTTTGGCGCCAAATGTACGTTCTCTGGCAAGGATTGCATAGTGAGACGTGCCATCATTTTTATCTTGTTACTTCTTTGCCAGAATTCGGGGCCAACCAGCTCAACAGATTGTGTGCATTCTACGGAACACGCTCCGACCAGCCCCATTTCAAAGTCTACCGTATTTTCAATACGGTAGACAAAAAGCTGCTTACAGGTTCATGAAAAGACTCGGATAATACAAAATACAAAAAGTACACATGCACACTTCTCCCCACACACAGTCCAACTCAACCACTAATCCTTCCTCGGACACTTCTTCTTCTTCCTCGAATACTACCACTAATCCTACTTGCAAACTGTTACGTTTGTGGTTGTGTTATTCCTTTGAGAGCATGTGTGTGTTGATCATAGAAAAGATCCGATAGTCATTTGAGTTATTTTTGGATAAGAATTACGTATCTTTTTGGTAGGATTCATTTTCTTCTGCATGAAGAATTGTGATCAATTTTTTTATGTGACGTGTATTGTCACCACATTGTGGTAATGTTTAACGGAATTAGACTGGAAGGTTCTGGCAGGGTCACGACCTTTCTAGTGACCTCAAATCTGACGTCAAATTTTGTGTTGTTTGATACAGTTAGCAACATTTACGTTAATCACTAAATTTCCGGAATTAGTTGAAGTTTGTCAAAAGTTGTAGGCAGATCTGATAGGTTCTTTTTCATGAATATTAATGAGTTTTGGTTACATTTTCTTTTCTGATTGGTTGAGTTGCGTAACTCACTGTTCTGGAAATTTGTAATAGTATAAAAGCAGGAGTTAGCGAATTATGTGTGTGCATTGTATGAACACAGCTTGACGACCTCGATTTTGCAGACGACTTGGCATTACTGTCCCACACTCATCAACAAATGCAGGACAAGACCACGAGGCTTGCTGACATCTCGTCCCAAGTTGGCCTCACCATTCACGAACAGAAAACAAAGACAATGAGGCTGAACGCAACCAGGGAAGAACCAGTCATTTTTTGCTGGCACCCCGTTGGAGGAGATGGAGTCCTTCACCTATCTCGGGAGCATCATAGACAAAAAAGGCGGCACTGATGCAGATGTCAGAGCACGAATCGGTAAAGCCAGAGCAGCCTTTTTCCAGTTGAAAAAAGTGTGGGAGTTCCAGAGAGCTGTTACAACACACCAAAGTCCGGATTTTCAACTCCAACGTAAAAGCAGTTCTCCTATATGGAGCAGAGACTTGGAAATTGACAAAAACCACAGTCAACAGAGTACAGATCTTCATAAACAGTTGCCTTAGAAGAATTTTGAAAATCCACTGGCCAGAGAAGATCAGCAACGTCAGACTCTGGGAGAGAACAGAGCAGATAACAGCAGAGAATGAAATTGGGCGAAGAAGATGGGGATGGATTGGTCACAGTCTGAGAAAGCCAGCTTCCAGTACCACTAGGCAGGCATTGTCATGGAACCCCCAGGGAAAGAGGAAAAGAGGTAGGCCGAGAAACTCCTGGCGTCGAGACCTCCAAGCAGACATCAAGAGACTGGGAACCACCTGGAGTAAAATAGAAGGAGAAGCACAGGACAGGAGTCGCTGGAGGTCTCTCGTCGACGGCCTATACCCGAATAGGGGTGACAGGCGTAAGTAAGTAAGTAATTGTATGAAAGATGAAGTGTATCCGAATTGTGGATGCATTGTAGAGAGGCAGTGCACCAAGCTGTGTATCATACTACAACTACCACTAACATTTGGCACCTCCGACGGAACTTCTTCAGTTGGCTCAGTGGAAAGGGTAGCCGGAGACAACAGCCAGCAGTGAAACGCAGATATGGTGGCATCAGAAATGGAGACATTTCTGAGAATTGGGAAGGACTGTGGACTGGAGGGAGCTCAGCTCCTAGAGTTTGTACAAGAAGAGAGAAGGAGAGATTGGAGAGAGAAAAGGAGAGACTGGAAAGAGAAGAAAAGAAATTGGAGAGAGAAGAAAGTGTTAAAGAGCGTGAGATCAAGAAACTCAAAATTCAGCGAGAAGAGGCAGAGGAACATTGAGAAGAGGCAGAGAGGCAGCGATAACACAAAATTCAGCTCAAGAGGATGGAATTAGAAGCACAAGGCCAGAGGACAGCTGAAGCAGCAGCCTTAGCCAGCAGAGACCAAACAGGTCGTGCGCCAAAACTACCCCCTTCTGCAGAAAATTAAGATAAAATGGATGCTTACCTGGAGCGATTTGAGCGCTTCGCAAACAGCAACAAATGGTATCCAAAACCTTGGGCCACCAAACTGAGCGCACTTTTGACCGGCAAAGCGCTTCAGTTCTACACCCGCCTGCCAAGAGACAAAGCTGAGGATTACACTCAGTTGACAGCCGCCCTGCTGAGACAGTACTGAAGAGGGTTACAAACGACGATTCCGAAATTGCAAGCCTGAGGAAGGAGAAACACCCGGCCTATTCACTGACAGACCTGGAGAAATGGACAGAGCTGGCTAACTTGAAGAAGGAGTACCAGGACCTGTGTGACCTCATCATCAAAGAACAAGTCCTCAGCGCATGTTCTAAGGACCTGGCCGCCCACCTCAGGGAGCAGAAGGACAGTCCTGAAGACCCTTGTAGACTTCGCTCAAAGATACCTGGACACCCACAACATGAAGTTCAGGCCTGGTATGCCACAGCGTGTGTCTACTCCAGCGTAAGAAAAACAAGACGTCAGAGATACCCTGAAACAGATGTCGGTGGAGAGCCTGACATGTTTTTCCTGTTGAATAAAGGGACACAAGGTGATACGTTGTCCTTCCAAGGGTGTTCCGTGAGGCGACACCAGAAGGCCCAACCAAGACCGTGAGACAGCAGGCAGAAGTGGTACCACATCAACACAGAGCCGCCACTGTACTGGCCAATGATGTGATGTCCTCTAGAGAATTGAGTCTGGAGAAAGGAGGGCGACACCGGAGCAGATCGAGTCTTTCAGAAGGAGTGGATGTATTCCAGTTGGCGATGGGGCACATTCTTACCAGTTTTAAACATCGCGCTGCCTGAGAGTGAAGTGCCCAACATGTGGTGTCAGGATTCATCGGCAACACATCAGTGAGAGTGCTGAGAGACATGGGTTGTAGCGGCATCATCGTGAGAGAGGACCTAGTCGCTGAAGACTAGAAGCTACAGGAGTGGACAACCCTCATCCTGACAGACAGATTGATTGATTGATTGTACATTGCTTAACGTCCCGACAGCAACAAGGCTTTCTCAGGACGTGCCTGCACTGCTTGTGAAAAAAAAATAAACAGAACATTGAATGTATGTTGCCAGCCGGTCAAATACATTAAATAAACCGAACACATGTGGCCTAAATAAAGCTAAGACCATTTAGCAACACACATCCAATATCAAGAGCTACAGGCAGTGCAGACAGTAGGGAGAGTTTGAAAAAGGCAAATACAGGTGAATGGACAAAGGGTAGACAGAAATACATGCCCCAGAATAGAGAGAAAAACCCACCCTGCGGGGCTGACCAGGGTGACCCTGGGAACTAAAAAATACCTAACCCCACCCAAGTCCCCCAGGGCAGACCCGGGTGGGGGCCTGACAGACAGAACTGTGAGAATTATCCCCCTTGCCAAGGTCAGCGTCAAAACCCCGTATCTGAAAGGAGAGGTGAAGGCGTTATGTGTGAAGACCCCAGTCCATGACCTTATTATCGGAAACGTTGATCGTGTCAGAAACGCGGAGGATCCAGATCCTGAGTGGAGTCCTGAAACATGTGCCGTTACCACAAGAAGTCAAGCCAAGAAAAGTCACCAGACCATCCCTCTAAAAGTGGCTGACAACACAGAAACAGCTATGGTAACAGGGACAAATTGGTGGAACTACAAAAAGCCGATCTTACGCTTGACAAGTTCAGAGGTCAGACTGATTTTATTTATTATTTATTTGGGTTTAAAGCCGAGCAGGCGACTAAGGCCATCTCACGGCGGGATGAGTAAAAATTTGGTTAGCCAGACTAAAAGCAAGGTCTTAAGACAAGATGTAAATATAGATTAAAAATCTCAGGCTAAAATGTCACACATGTCTTGAAAAGAAACGTCTACAGACTCTCAGAAAGGGCAAATAAAAAAAAAAAAAATTCACATAGTCTATGAATGCTCAGATCTTGTTAAAAATATTGCATTCTCTCAAAAAATTGAAGATTTTGTCCGGGGGAACATCCCGGAACAAAACCTTCAAGGAGTCCGCTGTGAAGTGTTTATATCTGGTGTCAATTAGGTCAGCACAATACAGCAAAAAGTGTCGAACAGAAAACTGCTCATCACAGGCAAAACACCATGGACGCTCATCCTGTTTAAGTAAGTAAGAGTGCGTAACATACGTGTGCCCGATGTAGAGCCGAGCAAGGACAGTCTCCTCACGGCGACTGCCGCAGCGGAAAGGTAGACTGTCAGACAACGTAGGAAGAGCTTCATGAAGCTTGTTCCCTTTCTCTTTGTCCCACTCGGACTGCCACTCGCGGGCTATGTACGCACTAATCACAGGTTTAAAATCACTATAGACAGTCTGTGTGTCAGGGACAGGGTCACTGCGGGCACTGTTGGCAGCAGAATCTGCGATTCTGTTGCCTTCGATGCCCACATGGCCTGGGACCCAAATAAAAATGATGTCATAATATTCCTTCATCAAGTCCGCGTAGAGCTCTCTAATCTGCACCAGCAGTGGATGGTCTGTTCCCGCGCCCTGAAGGGCCTGCAGGGCAGAAAGAGAGACAGAATCAGGAAGTTCCTTTCCCGAGACTGATAGGCATGCTTGAGTGCCAGCAGAATTGCTTGCAATTCTGCACTAAATACAGAGGAATGGTCAGAGAGACGGAGCTTAAATGGGCATTTAGGATGGCGAGAGGACACTGCAGCCGCAGCCACCCTCCCATCCTCAGACTTGGACCCATCCGTATAAAGACGACAATAGCCAGGAAAAATTGAAAGGAGTTCATTGAGGCTCTGTTGGTATATGGCTGGTGGAGTACAATCCTTGTGGGCGGTCAAGTCCAGCAAGATGTCAGGAACTGGTAGTAGCCAGGGTGGAGTGATGTGTTGCAGAGATTCCGAAACTTTGTCCAGGTCCACTCCGGCCGCCTGCAGATGAGGTCGGACACGGAAGTAAAGTGGACGGACAGCTCCCGGATGGGCATCGTAAATCTCTGCAAACGACAGGTTAAAAAAACAATCATAGGCAGGATTGTCTGGATGGGCCTTCAGCTTCAGAACGTAGCTGAGCATGAGGCGGATGCGGCGGAGCCTGAGAGAAGGCTCCCCTGCCTCTGCATACAGACTAGGAACTGGAGATGTCCTGAAGGCTCCCAGACATATGCGCAGACCTTGATGGTGAATTGTGTTCAGACGCTGTAGAACAGACTTTGAAGCCGAGCCATATACCACAGAGCCGTAATCCAGTTTGGACCGAACAAGGGCCTGGTACAGTCGAAGTAAGACAATGCGGTCTGCACCCCAGTCAGTACGACCAACGACACGAAGAATGTCGAGGGCCTTCCGACAAGAGGTTCTAAGGTAGTTAACATGGTTGCAGAAGGTCAATCTTTTGTCAAAGACGACCCCCAAAAACTTTGCCTCTTCGGCCACCTTAATTGGCACTCCAGCAATGCTCAGGCTAGGTTCTGGAAAAAATTTCGTCTGGTTAGTAAAATGCACACAGACTGTCTTGGAGGGTGAGAACCTGAATCCATTGAGAGACACCCACCCCTGGATGCGATCAATGCACAGCTGCAAGCGCCTCTCAAGGGACGCAAGTCCTCGACCTCGTGCACACAAAGCAAAGTCATCCACAAACAAAGAGCATTCAGAATCATCCTTGACGGCCTTTACAATGTTATTTATTTTAATGCTAAATAAAACAGGAGATAGAATACTGTCCTGCGGGACACCCATCTCCTGTTCAAAGGAGTCGGAGAGGGTGGAGCCCACACGGACATGGAACGACCTGTTGGACAAAAAATTGTGAATAAAAACGGGCAGATGCCCTTTAAAACCCATGTCCGACAAATCAGACATTATACCATGCTTCCAGGTAGTGTCATATGCCTTTTCAAGATCAAAGAAAATTGCATAGACATGCTGCTTGTTGACAAAAGCATCTCGGATAAAAGACTCAAAGCGGACTAGATGGTCAGTTGTACTACGGAAGCGCCGGAAACCGCACTGGAGGTCTCTGATGAGACCCTGTGACTCAAGATGCCACACCAGTCGGGCGTTGACCAAGCGTTCCATAGTTTTACATAAACATGATGTCAAAGCTATTGGCCGGTAGTTGCCCGGGTCGGAAGGATCCTTACCCGGCTTGGGAATTGGCACAACTACAGCCTGGCGCCAAGATGGCGGGAAAAAACCGGCTATCCAGATATGGTTAAAGGCCTTGAGAAGTACAAGGAGTGAATCCTCAGGCAGATGTGTTAGGAGCTGATAGTGGATGGTATCTAATCCAGCAGCAGAGTCAGTACATTTCTGCATGGCTTGCTGCAATTCTGAAAACGTAAAAGGGGCATTATAGTCTTCCAAGTTATCCGATATAAAATCACAAGTACAAGATTCTCGCTTCTCCTTCTCTCTCTGGAAGAAAGGTGAATAATGTTCTGTTGAAGAATTATGGGCAATGGTGGAGGCAAGCAAATTGGCCACAGCCTTTTTATCTGTGACCAAACTGGCACCATCTCTAAGATGGCCGACAGAAGCTGAGCCACCCCCGCCCCTAATTCTTCGAACAGCCTTCCAGACTTTTTGGGATGGAGTCCTAGAAGATAAAGATGAGACGAAGCGTCTCCAGGAAGCATGGCGTTCGCGTTTTAAAATGTAACGGGCTTTCGCCCGCTGTCTTTTTAAATGTTAAAATATTTGCTTGCGACGGATTACGAAAAGCACGTCGCTGAGCAGATTGCGCATTGTTTGGGCCTTGTGGCACTCTTCATTGAACCATGGTACTCTCGGCTTCCGAGGGAGTGATGTGGAAGTTCTAGGGATGGTTTCACCTGCTACGTCCAACAAAATAGAAGTAAAACAAGAAACAGGTTCTTCAGCTGACATGACCACCTCCTCTGTAAGACGAGACTGACAGAGGGAGGCGAACAGAGGCCAGTTAGCTTTCTTGAGATTCCAGCGCCCTACCGGCGAATCCTCCTCACAGCTGACTGATGACAGGACTACTGGGAAGTGGTCACTACCACACAGGTCGTTGTGAACCTTCCAGTCAAAGTCCAGCATGAGAGAAGGATCACACACAGTGAGGTCTAGAACAGAACTAGATCCAGAACCTGAGTTAAGAGTATGTAGGTGAGCCATCGTTAAAGACACATAGGTTAAGTTGAGAAAAAACATCTTCTAACATCTGACCTCTGCCATCATAGTGGTCACTACCCCAAAGGTGAGCGTGACCGTTAAAATCCCCCATGAGAATAAAGGGAGGGGGCAGTTGATCTACTAAGATAAAAATATCATTACTACAGACCCGCAGTGATGGTGGCAGGTAAATACTGCATATGGTTATGGTCTTCTTTAAGGTAACCCGAGCTGCGACAGCCTGAAGACAGATGTCGATGCTAACGGGGCTACATAAAATTTGGCTACTAATGAGAAGAGCCGCTCCACCCGAGCGCCTCTCCGAATCAGAGCCTTTATGTATAACATTAAAACCATTAAAGGACACAGGGTCAGAAGTCTTCAGGTAAGTCTCCTGAAGAGATATTACTGAGGGGTTATAGAACTTGACTAAAAGATGCAATTCCTCAAAGTTAGCTTGAAAACCACGACAATTCCACTGAAGCAAAGAGTCCATGATTAAGTCTTATCTGGGGGTAAGGAGTTTTTCCCCCCTTTTTCCTTTACCTTGGAAGGAGTTGAAGAAACAGAGGGGGGCCGGCTCCCGGGCCTCCTCTGGTTCTTCAGAGAGGAAAGGGGTGGAGCTGCCGCAGCATCAGCAACAACAACTTCCACTCCCTCCATCCGCTCCTCCAGTGCAGCATATTTGTTTTGAAGGGGGACATCAGTGTTCCCCTTCTGGGCCCGTGCGCACAGCGGTCCCATAGATTTCTTAGACTTCTGGTCCTGGGCAGCGTTCCTGCCGCTAGAGTTAGCGGCCTTAGAAGGCTGACCAGAGCCAGAAGCCTTTGGAGTTGACTAACAGGTTTGGGTGGGGGCTGAGGCTTAGGGGCAACAGAAGGCGGCACTACTGGACCGGCAGTGTCCGCCTTCTGTGTTTCCTGGCTCCTTGTCACCACCGGAGGAGGGTTACTCTCCAGGGGCGAGATTAGCCGAGGCTCCGCCCGCAACCAAGAAGTTGGGGTCTGACATGAAAAGTCTTTGGTGGGGCACTTGCCTGCCATTGCTGCATAGACGCCCATTTAAGCTCCGTCTCCCTGACCATTCCTCTGTATTTAGTGCAGAACTGCAGGCCATTCTGCTAGCACTCAAGCATGCCTATCAGTCTCGGGAAAGGAACTTCCTGATTCTGTCTGACTCTCTTTCTGCCCTGCAGGCCCTTCAGGGCGCGGGAACAGACCATCCACTGCTGGTGCAGATTAGAGAGCTCTACGCGGACTTGATGAAGGAATATTATGACATCATTTTTATTTGGGTCCCAGGCCATGTGGGCATCGAAGGCAACAGAATCGCAGATTCTGCTGCCAACAGTGCCCGCAGTGACCCTGTCCCTGACACACAGACTGTCTATAGTGATTTTAAACCTGTTATTAGTGCGTACATAGCCCGCGAGTGGCAGTCCGAGTGGGACAAAGAGGAAGGGAACAAGCTTCATGAAGCTCTTCCTAAGTTGTCTGACAGTCTACCTTTACGCTGCGGCAGCCGCCGTGAGGAGACTGTCCTTGCTCGGCTCCACATCGGGCACACATATGTTACGCACTCTTACTTACTTAAACAGGATGAGCGTCCATGGTGTTTTGCCTGTAATGAGCAGTTTTCTGTTCGACACTTTTTGCTGTATTGTGCTGACCTAATTGACACCAGATATAAACACTTCACAGCAGACTCCTTGAAGGTTTTGTTCCGGGATGTTCCCCCGGACAAAATCTTCAATTTTTTGAGAGAATGCAATTTTTTTAACAAGATCTGAGCATTCATAGACTATGTGAATTTTTTTATTTGCCCTATTTGAGAGTCTGTAGACGTTTCTTTTCCAGACATGTGCGACATTTTAGCCTGAGATTTTTAATCTATATTTACATCTTGTCTTAAGACCTTGCTGCACTAAAAGTATACACAGAGGTGTTAGAGGTTGGGGCAGCCGCAGCTGCACCAGGGCCTTCAACCAGTTTTTTGGCATCCAGAAAGGACAACCCCTTCTCCACACACACCTGCTGAATCTTGCACTCGGATATCCAACGAGGGCATTTCTTATCCGAAGCCATATGCGCCCCCTGGCAATTCACACACAGGGGGGGTGGCTGTGCAGGACTCAACAGAGTGTCCGGGCCTAGTGCAACGGGCGCATGAAGCCTCTGCCTGACGGCATGTCTTCTGCCCATGGCCATACTTTTGGTACTTAAAGCACCGGTGGGGAAGAGGGACGTACTTTTTCACTCTCAGGGAGTAGTAACCTCCCCAGATGGTAGTAGGAGGGGTGGGGGTGCCAAACGTCAGGATGATGGTAGGGAGACGGATCTCCCCACCACCTCGCTTGGAAGCGAAGCGCCTGACGTAAGTCACCCCCTGAGACTTAAGGTTCCTTACAAGTTCATCTTCTGACAGTTCTGCCAAAGCTTGATCTTTGATTATGCCTCTTGACGAATTCATAGCTTTGTGGGGTGTGACTTCCACAGGAGTGTCTCCGATGGAAGAGAGCCCCAATAGCCCGCTGGAGTGTGCCCAAGTACGGCACTCCACCAGCAAGTCACCAGACCTGAGGTGCTGGGCGTCAGGCCTGCCAACACGGCTCCTGAGGGTCTCCCCCACCAGAAAAGGATGCAGCTTGGTAACTGGTTTCTCCTTCACCTTGCTATGGACAATGAGGAAGCGAGGCCATACGGCCAACGCCTGAGGCGTCGCTTCCTCACAGTCTGAATCACTGTCATGTTCAATGTCGGTGGCTATGTGCCGTTTCTGTGCTAGTTTTGTTTTTTTTTGTTTTATCCATATTATATAAGTAGAGATATTCATCCCCCGGGGGTCCCCGCCCACCACCGAGCCCAACAAGGGAAGTGCAACTGTCGGCGGGTCTCCAGCTGACGCACAATGGAGACTGCCCGAAAGATATACTCAAGGGGGTAAGCCCGATTGAACCGTTTGAGCCACCGCCTTCTATCACACCGTTGAATGCAGGGGAATACTGGCTTAAAGCACCTAATCAGCAGCAGAGGCTATAGCATGGTGCTCCGTATAGCAACCCGCATGTCAACAGTGGGATAGGGCTCAACGTGACAAGAGCCGATTGACTAGGCCGGTAAGACTAGCCTCCCGTTTAGGCAGAAGTCAAGGCCAAAGTGGAGTGTTTCAGCCACCAGGATCTTCTCCCCTGACACGGGTCTCCAAGCACGGCAAACACTTGGGGTCCAAAGGACCAAAAGCTCACAAGTATTTTTAAGGACCAATCCAACATGGTACGACCTGGGTTAGCACAGCTCCTTAAAAACCGGACCAGTGAAAAAGACTGAACAACATATCTGCTGACATCAAGTCCTAATCCTGGACAAAGATGGCACCCGTCTGCTAGCCCACTCAGTCAGGGACTGAGAGGACTACCCACCCACGCCACGTGGAGGCCGGTGCTGGGTAGGCAGAGGTCAGACCGAGCCCGTGACGCGAAGAGGGAAGGAGGTAACCTTCGAGACCAGAAAGGACATCCTGTACCAGGTAAACACCAGCCATAGAGACAAGCCTGTCCATCAAGTTGTGGTTCCTGAACCTCTGAGGATGCAGGTGATGAAGCTGGCCCATGATTCCACCTTAGGAGGACAAATGGGAATCAGCAAGACCCTCGACAGAATCCAAGCAGTCTTCTACTGGCCTGATATTGGGGGGGGGGGGGGGGGGGGGGGGGGCGGATGTTGACGTCACCCGATTTTGCAGGTCGTGCAACATATGCCAGAAGACAATCTCAAAGGGTGCCCAAGGTTCCTCTCGAGAAGATGCCTCTGATCAATATGCCTTTCAAGCGGTTAGCTGTGGATCTGGTGGAGCCAATATCTTCTCCAAGTGAAGATAGTCATCGCTACATTCTGACACTGGTAGATTACGCTACAAGATATCCTGAGGCCATACCACTAAAGAAGATCGACACTCCTACAGTGGCAGAGGCGCTCATGGACATGTTAAGCCATCTGGGGATTCCTGAGGAGATCCCGAGAGATCTAGGGACCCAGTTTGTCTCCGACTGCATGGAGGAAGTCAATCAGCTGTTGAGCATCCGACACCTCACTACGACCCTTTACCACACCATGTGAAACGGGTTGGTTGAAAAGTTTAACGGGACATTGAAGGTTATGCTGAAAAAACTGTGTGCTGAGCAGCCAAGGTTGTGGCATAGTACATCAATGCCTTGCTCTTCGCATACCGTGAAGTTCCGTAGGATTCGACAGGATTCTCCCCCTTCGAATTACTGTACGGCAGGACTGTAAGGGGACCCATGCGCATCCTGAAGGAGCTGTGGACCAAGGACATCGACGCGCCTGAGGTGAAGATCAGCTACATGTATGTCTTCGACTTGAAAGAGAAGCTGGAGGATATCCTCAGGATGGCTCGAGAAGAAATGGAGAAGGCGCAGAACAAGGGGAAGCATTATTATGACCGTAAAGCCAAACCTCGACGGTTCCAATCAGGTGACCAGGTGTTGGGTCTTCTCCCAACCGACAACAACAGGCTCCTGATGCAGTGGAAGGGACCGTACGTCGTTGACACAGTGGTTGGCATCAATGACTTAAGAGTCAAAGTCAACAGCAAGATGAAGACTTACCACGCGAATCTGCTGAAGAAGTAAGTCGAGAGAGGTCGTCAGGACAAACTATATCAGGCAGCATTGGTGCGTCTGGCTGCTGACGAGAGACTAGATGACGAGAACCTGTTTGATCTAAATGAACTCCACCACAAGGAGGGTCTTGACATTCAGTTCAGTCAAAACCTGACTCGGGCGCAACAAGAGGAGCTGAAAGCCCTAACTACGGAGTTTAAACATTGGTTTACGCCTGACCCAGGGACAACAGACATCATTCAGCATGAAGTTAATCTGACGTCCAACAAGCCGGTGAGCTGCAAGCCAAATCGTCTACCTTACAACACAAGGGAAGAACTGAAGAAAGACATCAAGGAGACGCCGGATCTGGGAGTCAACAGGGAATCCAAGTCGCCAATTGTGTCCCCAGTAGTCATTGTGAAGAAACCAGATGGATCCAACTGGGTGTGTGTGGACTACCGTAAACTCAATAAGCTGACAGTATTCAACCCAGAGCCCATGCCCACAGCGGAAGAACTGTTCCAGAAGTTCAGTGGAGAATGATTCTTCTCCAAGATTGACCTAAGCAAAGGTACTGGCAAATCAAGGTTGGAGAGAAAGATATCTACAAGACAGCATTCGTCACACCCGACGGTCACTGGGAGTTCCTGAAGATGCCATTTGGAGAAAGTTGTAGGCAGATCTATAATGTTCTTTTTCATGAATATTAATGAGTTTTGGTTACATTTTCTCTTCTGATTGGTCGAGTTGTGTAACTTGCCACATTGTTCTGGAACTTTATAATAGTATAAAAACGGGAGTTAGCTAATTATGTGTGTGCATTGTATGGAATATGCAGTGTATCAGAATTGTGAATGCATTGTAGAGAGACAGTGCACCAAGCTGTGGATGCATTGTGCTGAGATTGCATCGTGAGAATAAAATACTGTTGAAACTGTTACTCCAGTGTGGTCTACAACCTTGTGCCACGTATGACAAGTTGTAGCCGAGTGAAGTTTCTTTACAAGAACTCTACGTGCGTCTGGTGTGATTGTATCATACTACCACTACGACTACCACGTAACACAAACACTGCGCAAAACTAAACAGCCGCCCCTCCCCCCCCCCCCCCAAAAGCTGAAGAACACTACATGTACCTGTGTTTGATCTACAATGTACATTCAACTTAGCTCTGCTAGACCTTGTGTCCATGACCAAACAAACTGCGCCATGAGGTGGAGATCAGCAGCAGTTCCCCAGAGAACAGGATTTCAAATTACATTTCAATCTTATCTTACTGGCATAGCTGTTAATCCTTTGGCTGTTGACAGTGCTTTTTGTTGCAGTGATTCCTGCGGACAAACAACGCAGCATGTACATGTCGCCAGCAATCCAGCAAGTCAGTAAACAGGGATGTGTCAGCGAACTGAACTGTGTCTGGTCCAACTCTTCTTATGACCAAAAGCCTGTGCCATTTTGCTTCGGTTTGGTTCTTTAAATGGAAAGTACTTCCAGCCTTTGCTGATTTCGTCCTGGGGCGGGGGGGTGGGGGGGGGGGGGGGGGGGGGAAGGGGTGTAGGCGGGGGGGGGGGGGGGGGGGTGTGTAGGGGCGTATCTTTCTATCTGTCGCATCTTTTGGACCAATTTTATCATCATGCCTGACCACACCTCAGAGTAAAGCACCCGGGGGGCGGGCAAGAGCCTCCCGTACCGCACTGTGCTGCTCCTGTTCCCAAGTGAGCCCCAGTCCAAGGCCCAGTTGTTTTAGGTTGCTAATTTTAGTGGTATTTTGAGCTTTTTAAGTTGTTATTTTATTTTCAACCTGTATCTTCGTTCGTTAGGAATGGTTCTTTTCTACCCTGCTCCTGGTTATGCTTCCCAGGGAGTGCATTGACGAAGGATGCTAAACCTCCCTGGAAGGCCCTAGTTTATTTTGATGGTTTGGCGACCGTACTCAAATGAGCGGGGAGTCAGGTGGTGGCGGAGTGCCATCGTGGGTACCTCGCCCCTTCTTGGATGTCCTAATCCTCCTATATCTGTGGCAGAGTGTCTTCCGTGACGGCCCATTACAGTTGGGGGGAAGGAGGGAGGTGGGGGGGGGGGGGAGGGGCCCCTGCCGGCACCATGCCCCTGTAACCAACCGACACTGCCGCCGACCCCGGGGCACCCCCAACTGCTGGGAGGGGGGGACAAGTGGTCAAAATGTCTACCCGGTGTAACACCATGAGCAGGCTTTCCCTCGATGGGCTATCTTAGCATACCAGGGGTGGAAAAAAAAGGGTAAAGAACAGGGGGAAAAAAAGGAAAAGGGTGGAGCGATAGTTGGTGAGCTCAGTCCGTGGCCCCCCCCCCCCCCCCCAAAACCCAGGCCGAGGCCCCAAGGTCCGACGACGGCCATTGTTGGTTTGGCGGCCCCCACCCGGCAGGGTGAGGAAGAGTGGGGGGGGGGGGGGGGGGGGGGGGGGGATTTTGGAAGAAGGTGCTATTATTTAAAGAGGCTATTGACCCTTTGCTGCATTGACTATGATGATAATTATGTGAGAATGTAATGGCACCAATACACAGTCCTATGTTTATTGTTTTAATGACAGTAAAGCAAACAGCAACAAACAATATCTTGCTTATCTTAGGTGGTGTGGTTGGTAAGTAGTTGTTTTTTTAAAATTATTTTCCTGGGAGGAGTCTCTGCACTCTTTTTTGACAAGAAGTGTTACTCCTTTGTATCGTATGTTTGTATGAGAGTGCTGAAATCTATCGATCTGATGCCTGTGCACTATTACAATACCAGTGGATACTGCACAACGCAGTTCAACTGCAGAGTGCTGCAGCAGTATGAATATCAGATGAGACCACAAAAATTTAGCCCATTTAGCCCTCATACACTACAGCAGGAGATAGATCGACCATCAGGCCCCACACTAATCTGGCACTACCCTTGAATTTTCATGGTCAAACGACATCCTACTACTGACACATGATCATTAGGTGACTCCCCTAAAATTTGCAGGTTAAATGTGGGGTTAAATCAGTTAAATAATCGTACCTGTGATGAAGAATTTTACCTGCGACATAGAGAGACAAGGGTAGTTGTATCCATACCATGGCACACCAAGCACTAACTGGTTAGGACTGACCCCCAAGCTCATATATTCCAGAAGCCCTAGAAACAAAAGAAACTCATCAGAATTTGCAAAACACTGCAGAGGAGATTTTTTAAAAAGTGGTATTTCTGACACCACCCTTGAGCTATCATGGTCAACTTATCTCCTGAGCTAGTATTTGCCAAAGTCATTTGATAACAAATCCCTAATTTGGGAATTCTGATTTCAGGGCAAAATGAGTTAACTACTGAGGTAACCCACACAATAACTCTTTGGCTGTCAGCAGTGCTTTTTTGTCAGGATGATTCCTTCAGGAATCATTGGAACAAAAACGCTACCAACAGCCATAGGGTTAACAAGTACACACATGCACGCACAAGTATGCTCATACACACCACAGGAGCTGGCCCATGACTTTAATTTGCCTTGTGTGCATACCCGCTATCCATCCACAACAAAAAATGTTAACTGCTTACAAGAGAGATAAACTCGCAGTTAAAGTTAAATTCTGAGCTAAATGTACACAGTCTTTTGACACATGTATGTATGTATGTATGTATGTGTGTATATATATATATATATATATATATATATATATATATATATATATATATATATATATATATATATATATATATATATATATATATATATTATTCCTCTGAAGAAGCCCTCGCTGAGAGGGCAAAAATTTGTGCAAAGAATACAAGTGCAATCCTAAACTACGTGGTGTATGTGGATCCTTTCTTTGAACCCCCAGATATTGAATTGGCTCATGGGAATCTGTGCATTTTGCAGACTCACTTTACATCCTTATTAGATCCCTCAGATGAGTAAGCCACTGTGGACTTACTTGTGTATCCAGAGCCTTCCATCCACAAGAAGCATAGATTTTCATGAGCCTTCTTCTTCTTCTTCTTGAACGCCGTCACACTTGGAGTTTGGCTCTCAAAATGAAATCTGTGGTCTCCTGTAGCACCTCCACAGGCCCGTACGTTTCTCTTGTCGAGTGGCGGGCTTCTGCCATATCTCTTCCCTCAGCAGCTGGTGGTTCCCACAGTCCTGGAGGATGTGCTCTGTGGTCTGCTCTGCTTCTCCACAAGGGCACAGGGGAGATGGCACGAGGTGAAAGCGTCTGTGCAGGTGGAAATTGAGTCGGTTGTGCCCGGTTCTCAGACAGAAGATGTTCACCTGCTTTTGTCTGGACAGCTGATGGTAACTGTCTAGGGGCCGTTGTGGTGGTCTGTACACAGACTTAATGATGGTCTTCATCTCTGTGAAGCTGACTCCATTTTCGTCTTGTTGTTTCTCTGCGCCCACTTTTGCCATTCTGTCAGCTTCTTCATTGCCATAGATGCCACAGTGTGAAGGGAATCACTGCAGCACCAGTCTGGTGCACTTGATGTTTTGCAGTGCCTCTTGTACACGTGGCAGTTTGCTTGCTGTTGCTGCCTCAAGGACAGACATAGCATCAGTCAGGAAGACAATCTGGGCATCAGGGTCTGCAGTGCCACTAAGGGTGTTTGCAGCACGGACCAGGGCTTCCACCTCAGCTCTGTAATTTGTGCAGTGAAGGCCTGTTGATACTGCCTCTGCCTGCCATTTTCCATTTGGATACTGAATGTACACCCCATCCCCTCCATTCTGAACTGCATCTGTGGCTGATCCATCGGTGTATGCCCGTATCCATGCTTCCTGGGGACACTTTTCTTTGAGCATGGCCAGTGTCAGGGCTTTCTTGCTCACAGTGCTGTGCTCATCTTTGGTGGTGATGTAGGGTACCGTGGAAGAGATGGAGATGTTTTCTGGCTTACTTTCCCAGGGTGGAAGGTCACTAGCAGGATTCAGAGCCTCTACCTGCGCAGGGAGCTTTGCCTGGTGTTTTCTCTGCAGAGCTCTCGTCTCCTTCACAAAGCTTGATCTTTTGAGTCTCCCTGAGGTTGGCGGTTTCATCCTGGCATTCATAGGATGGTCTTTGGAAGACTTAACCTTTGTGGAATGTATCAAGGCTTTGCAATCTCTTCTCATGTGCAGGGGTGGGATGCCTGTTGTCTCTTCCATCTTTTCAATTGGTGTGGATCTCATTGCCCAGCGATGATACACAGTGCCTGGTTCTGAACTCTGTCAATGGTCTGCTGGTGTGACTGGGCTGCCATCAACCATGCATTGGATCCGTACTCAAGGTGTGGTCTCACTGTGCCTTGATATACATTTTTGAGGATCTTTTCATTGGCTCCCTATTGTGTTCCAGCCAGCTTCCAAATGATGTTCAGCTTTCTTCTAGCTTTCGCTTCTGTATTCCAAATGTTCGGCTTCCACGTCAGCCTCTTGTCAAGGGTGACGCCCAGGTATGTCTGTTGGTCATCATACAGCAGTGGGGTGTTGCCCAGTGTTAGGTTGCCAGCCTTTGCTTTGTTGGAGAGAGAGAAGAGTGTGGCTGATGATTTTTCTGTGTTGATGGTCACACACCAGTTGTTGGTCCAGTCTGTCAGCCTGTCCAGGGCTAGCTGCATCCTGTATGTAGCAGTTGTTGCATACTCTTCTGTGCACCAGAGTACCAGGTCATCTGCGTACAGGGCTGTGTGGACTCCTTTTGGTAGCTCTGGCACAAGGTCGTTGATGAAGAGTATGAACAGGGTTGGTGACAGGACTCCCCTCTGTGGCACCCCCTGACGCAGCAGCACTTTTTGGCCATAGTACCCCATCCACTGTCACACGGGCTCTGCGATTGTGCAGGTATGACTTGGTCCACCGATACATGTTCCCTTGGATGCCACTGTGAAAGAGTTTCACAAGGAGACCATCCTTCCACACCTTGTCGAAAGCCTCCTGTAGGTCAATGAAGGCAGCTAATGTCACCTTCTGATCTTGAAAGGCATCTTCTATGACCTGTGCAAGGTGTGTTGTCTGGTGTGATGAAGCTCTATGCTCGTGCATAGTGCTCACACATTAGGTTAAATACGGTACGGGTTTTGTTAACGGTTTGTTTGTGCCGATAGTCCGTGAGGCCCGTTGCCTACATGAAATCTTTAAGACATGGTTAACACGGGAGTTTTAGTGAGTTCTGTTATAGCGAGTTCTAGGCGGAAGCTGTCTGGCAGAGCAGTGAACACGTTAGTACGGGCTTTCTTGTTGTGTGAAACGGATGTGTTTGAGATACCTAGCCCGTATTCCAAGACTCTGAAACCTAGAATTCAGGTATGTTTCTATATATGTAGTATTGATAGTTGCTTAGTTAAAGACAGTATGCGTTGCTAAGAATAATTTGCTTTGTCTAGTGTTGACCGGTTTGGTTCAGTTATGTTGGTTTAGAATTCCATGAAGTAACCGGTGTTTTGGTTTACAGTTATTTACCGAGATGGAATGGGAGTTAGTTCATGTACCGAGATGGATAATTAAAGGAATGTAAGGTGTGTATGCCTAAGTCGCTAGGAAGGTAGTACGTGGTTGGTTAAGCATAGTCTTTTCCAGTGTATAGAATAATGTATAGTCTGTTTCAAGATAGTGACAGAGATGGGGTGTAATGAAAGTAGTTCGGTTATGAAGCACGTGTGTGTGAATGAACGTGTGAGTTGTTTGTATCGGCCAGGTTACGTAATATTTCTCATGTCATCCAATATGTTGTGTGTTTAGCAAGCGTTACGTTTTGGATCCTTGTTGTTGTGTTTAGAGTGCTTGTAAAGAGGGAGCGACGGACGCTGAGACGTCAGTCACCAGACCTAACGTGAGGTCATCATCCCTCCAGCTCTTTACTCAGGGAGTGAAGCGATCGGGACCGAGATACCCGAGTCGAAGCGAGAACTGCGCTACGGTACGAGTACAAGGACGTCCGTGATAAAGAGACAGGACGACAGGAAAGAGCGTACAACGGAGGACTTGCACGCCTAGACGTGAGAAGGACCAATGTAACCAGGCGATAACATCAAACAGGTTGGAGACCATGAGAAACTAATACCTAGCCTGGCAAGGAGATAGTGTGTGATGTGTATGTGATGTGGATGCTGGGTGTGGGGAAATGTGTATAGTTTGATAATCATTTAAGCGTTTCTTTTCTTTTATATTGTATAAAGTTACTTTAGAAAGGGAGCCCGTGTGTTGAGTTTTACCGCATGAATGCGCCCGTCTGAGTCAGTGGCGGTGTATGCGTCTGTTGCGTGAGAGTCTGTACGTGCGACTGTGGGCAAGTCTGCGTGCGTTACATCTGGTCTTTTGTACTTTTCTGGCTTCTGAAGCCGGCTTGCTCTGGCACGATAATGCTCTCGGAGTCCAGGTACCACTGCAGGCGCTTGTTGACGATGCACTCCATGGTCTTGCACACACAACTTGTCAGGCTGATGGGGCGATAACTCGGGGCTTTGGACTTATTCTTCCCTTTCTTCAAACTTTTGATCATCCTGGCTTCCTTCCAGCACTGGGATACCTGTCCTCCTCTCCAGCTGTGATTAAAGATGGGAAAGCTTCATTAAGGCAGTGTTGCCAAGGTGTTGTAAGATCTCGTTTGAGATGCTGCCTGGACTTGGAGATTTCTTCTTCTTCAGCTGTTTGATGGCCATCTTCAGTTCTGGAAGGGTGATGTCCTTCTTCATTGCATCATGGATGTTTGCATCTCTTGTTCTCTCTTTTTCTTCCTGTCTGATTTCTTTCTCAAGCATTTGTGGGAGAGTGATGTTACTTTCTTTTGCATAGATCTGTGCGAACATGTTTGCACCTTTCCTACCAGACAGTGCTTTCCCATCTTCTTCCAGGGTGATCTTCTGTTCCCTGGTGCCCTCATCGTTCATCGCCTTGGTCAGTCTCCACAACTTGGTGGTGTCCCCGTGTTCAGTCTTGCAGTCTTCTCTCTCCAACTTCTTCTTGTGCACTCCAACTTCATCTTCAGATACTGGGCCTTACTGTGTTGTAGCTCGATGTTGTTTTCTTGGCTGGGGTTAGTTTCAGCGTCTTCTCTGGCCCTAGTGAGGTTGTCATGTGCTTTCTGAAGATCTGCAGTCCAGTATGGGGTGTAGTTTTTCCGGACCCCTCGAGGTATAGTTTCCTTGGCTGCCTTACTGATAATGTCGTTGAATTCTCTGACCACATTGTTGATGTTCCTTCCAGACACAGCGAGGTCTTGCATTAGCTCATTTGTTCGGATACTGAACAAGCGCCAGTCTGCCTTTCGGTAGTTCCATCTTGGTCGGTGTGGCGAGCTAGCTGCTGTGCTTCCTTTTAGGGAGAGGAGGACAGGGCGGTGGTCACTTCCTCCTAACTGTGGTCCTACTGTTCTGCTGAGGCACTTATGAACATCGTCAGTGCAAAGCGCCAGGTCCGGTGTAGTGGTGGTGTGCCAGCAGCGAGACGGTAGGTTGGTCCTCAGGGTCATTGGCAAGTATCAGGTGATTTTCATCTTGCCACTCCTCGATGTCTTCTCCTCTCTTGTCAATCGTGTCATATCCCAACTCTGGGACTGGCTGTTAAAGTCACCAGTGATGTGGAATCCACTGTCGGGGACCTGGATAGTGTCAAGGGACAGCAGCTTATCATTAGGGCAGCAGTAGTTGACCAGGTCAAGGGTGCTGTCACTGGTGGTTACCTTGACCTGGATGTATTCCGCCTCTTCCATGAATCTCCTGGTTTCGCTGGCATCAGCCCATGCATGTTGTAAAGGCTGCTGTGAATCAAAGTGCTCTTTTTGACCTTTTACATAGATCGGCCTCGTTTGCATCCTAAAGTTGAGGGTGTTATTATTGGTTAAAGTGCAGAGTGGACTAGAAGATGTAGAGTTGCACATACTATAATTATGAAACTCATATGAACAGTGTGGACATATAAAAGCGTATTTCTGATACATATGAAGTGTACATATTTAATCCACGATATCCGCAATTAATTGTCACAAAATATTGTTTCGAAATTAAGTTTTGAAATTTGGTGTCACATTGTGTTCCGTCATCGAATATATCGGTTCCGTTAGCCTGGTTTAAAAAAAATATAATAATAATAATCAGTAATATAAAATCTTCTTTTATAGCGCAATATCCCCACAAAGAAAGGCTCAGAGCGCTTTACATCTAGATAATCTAACTAACTGAAATTAACTAACTAAAGTACAGACAACGTACAAAAACACAACCATTGATAGGTCCAAATGCACACTGACACGATACTAAAATAATGAACATAACATTTCAAGAGCCTGATCAGATATATACATGTTGATGGGAAAACGTAGGGTTTATCAATCCCTTTCAAAGACCAAGTTGAAAAAAATTGTTTTTAATCTAGCCCTAAAAATGGCCAAAGATGGTGCATGGCGAATATCATGGGGAAGACCATTCCACACTTTGGGTGCTTGGAAAGAAAAGGACCGCTGTCTAAAGGTTTTTAAGGACACTTTGGGGGTAGTCAATATTCTGTCATCATTGCTGGAGCGCAATACTCTGGTATAGACAGGGAGACTGGAGGACAAGCATGCCGGGAGTGTTTTATCAAAGGCGTGAAAAACGAGGGAAGCAATTTTGTATTCAATTCTGAACTTCACAGGAAGCCAGTGTAACTGCTTAAGCAAAGGAGTGATGTGGTCACGCTTTGATTTTTTTCAGTACAAGTCTTGCTGTTTGGTTTTGAATCTTCTGGAACCTGTAGAGCAGATTGTTTGACATACCTGACATTACAGGTTTCAGTAGTCAAGCCGTGACAAAATCTGTGAACAAACTATTTGCTTACAGGCATCGTCAATACGGTACTGTTTAACAGAGCTAAGCCTCCTGAGCTCAAGATAGCAGCATTGGGACTGGTGAGACACATGATCGTTAATGGACAGCACATTATCAATGTAAACACCTAGGTTTTTCACACCATTTTTTGAGATGGTTATCCTGTCCACAAACGATCAAGGACTCATCATGGGAGACATTCACCCTGGAGCGAGTGCCTATCACAATGGCGTCTGTTTTTCCTTCTTTGAGCTTTAGCTTGTTGTCTGTCATCCAGCCCTTAACAGACTCTATACATTGTTCCAGGTCATGCAGAAGAGACGGGAATGTCTGAGAGGAGCATCTTTCTCAGTTCACCAGTCAAGGACCCACTATATTATTAGTTCAGATGTCTCAGCGATTATGCATCACTACCTCCTTTTCGTTATCTCAGTCATAACGATAGAGGAAGACTGAGCTGGCTGTCAGGGGCGGACACTGCCGGCGATGGAAAACCCGCTGACCCCTGGCTGGTGCTAAAGAGGGAAAAGGAAGGGTCCTGAAATAGGATGCTGTCATTAGGTGTTGGTCCAAAAATTAGTTTAGATAGGTTGACCCTCACCCACAACCTTACCACAACCCTCTTTCTCCCTGGGCGTTGGAGCCAAGATTGTGTACAGTGAGTGAAATATCCGACACCAGACACTTAACAACATATGTTACATGTTATTGCCAACGTAGTGATTCAGTCATGACATTAAATCGAATCACCATATCAATCTTATCATGTTTTAAAATACAAATTGTTGAGAACAGCGGGCTGTTCTGCAAGGAAGTTTACAGAACATAACGTGAAAATACACTGTTGTGAACGGAACAAATTAGTAAAAAAACAAACAAACAAACAAAAACAACAATAAAAAAACAAACATGAAATACACTAGAAAATATAACTATATAACTGATTTCATAACATGGAATCAGCGTCAAACAACAAAACATTTTAATAAAAAGATCTTGGTTGAAATATCACTGAGAAAACATTTTGACTGGCAAATTAAACAAGATGGGATGAACCATAACCCACAAAGTCCCTTCTATGTGAGAGCTGTCCTCGCTGTCAATGGTCTCTACCTTTTGTCTTTGACCTGATTCTGATGTTGAATTATATCCTATTGAAAAAGTCCTTCAGATCTGCCAATGCATCAGTGAGTTCTGTAAGGGGCGCAGGACATATTATGCGTCATTGATTTGTCAAACGTCATTTGTCATGACGTAAGTTTTAGTTTTTACGTAATTTTATATTTTACGTGATATGAGTTTCACTTTCGCTTCATAGGCTTGAGAAAATGGTGGGTGGGTGGGTGGGTGGGTGGGTGAGTGAGTGAGTGAGTGAGGGAGCGAGCGAGCGAGCGAGCGAGCGTGCGTGCGTGCGTGCATGTGTGTGCATGTGCGTGAGCTGCAGCAGGCACGAGTGAATGCGAATGTATGCAGTGACGTGTAATAGACGTAAGTTTTGTGCTACGTGTTTTGTGCATGTGTATTTGCGTCACTATGTGTGTGTGTGTTTTTTTTTATTTTTTTTTTTTACGTCATTCTAAATTCTCTCTATACAGGATGACGTCTTTTCTTTCTGTGTGTTCTTTTCTGTTCTACGTTTGTTTCCATGTCACCTGAGGAAGGATCTTTGATCTGTTATCTGTTACTATTTTAAAGGGTTTTCTACCACTATCTTCTGTTTTTCTTTCACGTGAAACCCTAGCGGCAACAGTTTTACTACATCTTCCTCTAAATTAATTAGAATTCATTCCAGAAGCCCAAGCGTCCTCCGCTGAAAACAGAATAAAAAAAATATTGAATCTCTGGCTCACAGTGAAGGTATTTGTGCACCCAGTAAACGGCCATTTCCGCGAAATCGCAAAAAAAGACAAAAATATTTAAACAGAGGAATATGACGTAAGCAATTTTATGATCATTTTGCGTTCCTTTGCGTACTAGTAAAATGGGGGTAGGGCAGCAGATTCAGCCATTGTGGCCCCTAAATGCATCACAGCATCATAAAATAAGGTTGGGAGTAACTGTGGTACTCTATCCTAACCAATAAAACCTTAACAAAAAGACCTATCAGTTGTATACAAAATTTCTGAGGACAGCGGAAACAACGTATGTTTCCCAATTCGGCAACTTTAAATTAAATGAAAAAAAAGCTATCATTCACCATGAATGTACTGTAATGGATGCTGACTTTCCTTATTTTCTTGCACTTTATGCTCACATTTGGAAACTTAATAGGTAAAGAGTGGTCAAAATGAAATGGAATAACTTTAGTAATTTTTTCTAATTAAATTTGTGTATTTTTACAACTTGTGGGTAAGGATTCAAAATCAACCACTGTGGCACTCACAGTGATAACCCCATCACCTAGTCAAATTTATAATAATTGTGACATTCTGTTTTAATGATGTAAGCCTAAAAATGGACTGCCAGTGCTATAGAAAATGTCTGAAGGCATCTGACACATAATATTTGTCTTTTTTGCGATTTCACGGAAATGGCCGTTTACTAGGTGCACAAATACTTTCACTGTGAGAGATCCAATATTTTTTTCATTCTGCTTTTTTGTTTTGTTTTGTAGAGGACATAGAAGGTGTGCCTTAACATACTATTGCCTGATTTGGGCTTCAGGAATGAATTCTTATTTGTTTAGAGGAAAATGTTTCTTAACCTCATTTTAACATCCGCGAAGAGCGTGAATTGCGCCATCGGCTACATCTCTGGTGTGTTCCTAAGGATTTTAGGGGAACATGGTTAAACATCTCAGGACATACTAAGGTACACTTTGAAACCCATCTTAATGAGTACTGGGGGTGGGGGGGGGGGGGATTTTGGGGGGTGCACGGTAGCCAGGACTGCCTTACGGAGTAAAATAGATGGGACTTCAAAATCGAAGCCTCAAAAACCCCGGGGCTGAATGGCCTCCCCGTCGGATAATGCTGACATCTTCACTGAGTTCAAGTTGACGACGGCCGCAAATTTGGAGGCCATCCCAGATTTGTGAAGCGATATCAAGTATCCGAACAAGACACACAATATCACAAAAAACAAAAACAATTCGCAGCTGATTTTTGAAATTATATCTCCAGCAACTGCAGAAATGAAATGTGCACTGCATACGTTTCAGAATTATATACTGACGTCCACACATAGTTTTATGTATTAGGCAACTGTGCACCGTCTCGTCCGCATGTAATTGTACGCTTTTGGAAATATCCCCCCCTTATCCGTAGGATGAACACAGGGTCGATCTCTGCAAGAAGCTGTATGATCTTCAACAGCCTTTTGCACATGAGAATCTATGCCTCTTGTAGATGGGGGGGGGGGGGGGGGGTCCTGGATATGTAAATACGACCGCAAGAATTCACTCATTTAGGGGAGCTAATGTGGATGTAAATAGGGTCACAAAACGCACAGATTCTCGTGAGCTGACTCAGCCTGTGAAGGTGCATGGGGATCTATGTCAAGTGTAGTTGAAATAATCTGACAGGGGAACATTGTTGTGAGTGACATGAACATAAACACGAGCGCTGACATCGGCTTGATGAGGTTTCCGACCTCACCCTGGGGTCAGGGGTATCGAGGTTTCTCTGAAATTTCAGGGACTCCGGTGGCTTTGGACCTACGACTGACTTGCATTTTTGTCAAAACAAACACGAAATATGCTCATACTGCAACATTAATGAGTTCCTTATATGCAGTAATGATTAAATACTTCTTAGTGAAGATACGCTCAAAATTTCTTTCCCATACACACGCATGAACGGAGAGCAGACGCCAGCAAATGAGCCAAACGAATCGCTGAACGAATGATATTCACAAGACACCCGCAAGCAATAGCATAAGTGACAATCCAAGAAAAAGGCTAAATAAGAAAACCTGCTGGTATTTTTGTCATTATCTGTGATCTAATTATGAGTAAAAAGCACTGATTTGTTCATGGTCAGATGAAATCTATGCACTCATTTGATAGTCCGAAACACAGTCTGCCAATTACATTTTGTCTGCACACCGCAATCAGGCACAAACTGAAGGACGCGAGGTAATGTTTTGTTTTGGACTCGGTACATAAATTATATTGAGCCAAATTTTGCTTCATATAGTATCAATAAGCGACAGATGTGATTACTTGACCCAAATCAAAATGTCTTTGTCTTATGACTTGGACATTTTGATTCTAGTCTTGTAATCACATCTGCCTGTTATCAGCACTATATCAAGCAAAATGTGGCTCAATATAATATATATCCTTGGTAGAAAGTATGCACACAAGGCATGATACAGGAGAGTTATGAGCATGCAGTCAAAAACCTGTGACATGCAAACACTGTAACACAATGCAAAAGCAGAAGTGTAAAATGTCACTATTTCTACCAATGAAAAGCTATATTGTACCATAGGCATTAGTTATTAATATCATGTACAATGAATTTTTTTTTTTTTTTTTTTTTTTGGGGGGGGGAGGGGGGCGAAATGCCAGGGGAAAAATGTTACATCATCATCATCGTAGACACAACAGCCACAAGGCTCTTACATCCTAAAGCTGATTTTATTTTTTAAATTGTATTATTTCCCTATGAAGGCTACATTACAGATACATCAACCATTTCAAGGGTGGTGCCAGAATAGCTTGGCACCTCAGGCACCTCCCTTGAACTATCACAGTCAAATTCATTTCAAGCAGTAGTGTATAAGGATGAAAAGGGTTAAGGGTTCCCTCACTCATTGCTTAGCTCTTTCACAGCCAAGTTTATATAGAAATGGCTTATTCCCAGCACCAATTTTTTTCCAGCTGTGTGAGCTGCTGGTCGGTGGGTCTCTTTAATCGATTGTATCTCAGAAACCATTCCAAATATTGACTACACATGTTGTGTTTATTGGGGGCAGATTTTAATTTTATGACAAAGTTCACATTTATGATTGGAACTTTGACAGATTGATTACACAAACAACTTTTTAAATGTTTACAATACACATGGAGTGTACGCGACACAAACATCATCAGTGAAAAAACAAAACACTTTCTGGAATCCTTTCGAGGACTCGTTCAAATTTTCTGGTTCTGGCAACCATTCTTCATCAGCAGAATCATCAAGGTCTTACTCAGAATCATTTCAGGCCCTTCACTATCTTCATCGTTGAAAATAATGCCAAAAACCTCTGGTGCAGTGAAAGCACATTTTTGAACGCGCAGCCATTTTTGTACGCTCCGCTCATTGTGAAGGGAAACCCCAACCACACATCGGGTTATACCACTTCAAACTGTGTCAGGGGGTGAAGGGCAGGATGTTGTGTGTCACTGGAGTCAGTCAGTTTTGCTAGTGGAAACACTGTACCGCAGGAAATACGGTCCCTTTGACATGACCCCTCCTTGTCGACTGTAGTGGCCAGTGTCTATGAGTTAGTCAACTAAAGTCACCTATGGTGTTGAAAGAGTTAGTTAGAAAGCAAAAGTGGTACCAAATTACAGTAGTCTCTGCTTACGTCAACTTTAGATAAGCTGTTCCCTTGGTTACGTCGACTGTATTTGTTGTCCCCGGCCAGCAGCCCTTTTTGTCTCAATTAATTTTTCTCTCTTAACACGACTTCTGATAAGATGACACTTCGCATACGTCGACCTAACTTTTGTGCTCCAAAAAATTCCCTGGATAAGTCGACATCTACAGGGGGAGAGAGAGAGACAGTCGAAACAACCATATTGTTTGCAATATGCATACACCGTTGCGATGTCAAAAGTGACGCCAGCGCATTGATCGCTACATCTGTACCTCGGTAATTCTGCTGAAATGGTCAGTATTGAAAACTGTTGGCATGGTGCTGGGCGTAAACTTAAACCTGTCACAGTGTAAGCAGCCTGTTCAGAAACATGTTACAGTGAACAAAAATCTTGAAATCGTATCTGAGAGATAACATAATCAATGTTTCAAGAATATTAATGGATGTAAGCTTACCAGACATTAGCAAGATGACAAAGTTCCTTAAACATATCTTTGAGATGCTTTGAAGCTTAAGTTTTGTGTTCGCTTTTGAGAACGCATTTCTAATTTCGGAATCAGCAAAATGTTTAGTCACGGTTTTCATATTTTATGTTACTTTCACCTTGTCAAGAATGTTCGATGTTGACCATTTTTAGCGAGTCAACTTTGAGTTGTCCTCACCAATTTTTCTCCAGTTTTTGCGCACGTGTCTGGCACCTGAGTCTCAGTTTCTTTTGAGCTAACAGAGACAAATCAGTTCAAAGTCATGGCAAAAAGAAAACAAACAGTGCTGAATTTGAAGAGGAAAATTGATTTAGCCCTCCAAGAAGCCGAAAGACCTTGCTGAGGATTTTCGGATAGCACCTACAACTGTGTCAGGAATCTTGAAAGAAAAAGAAAAGTGTAAACAACTGTACTACAGTGGAAATACTGACATTTACAAATAGATCTGCGAAATTTAGTACAGTTGATGATCAACTGCTGAAATGGTTTGTCCATGCCAGATCGTCCAACATACCCATCAGCGGGCTTATCCTGAAGTCAAAAGCAGAAGAAATTACACACCCAAATGGAATCTACCGCTGGAGCTACAGTGACAAGTGGCTCCATCGTTTCAAGAAACGCCACGATATGTCTTGAGTGATTTGTGGCGAGAGATTGGCAGTTGATGAAGAGTCAACAGACACATGGGTTGAAGATGTTTTAAAACCGACACTGAGCAAATATAACCCTGCAGATGTATTTAACGCTGATGAAGCAGGGCTCTTATGGAGAGTGCTGCCAGACAAGACATTTGCCGTCTAGTCAGAAACGTGTCACAGGGGGGAAAAAACTCAAAAGACAAAATAACCGTTATGGTAATAATAATAATAATAATAAGCGCATTAAATAGGCGCTTTATCCCAATTGAAAATCGGCTCAAAGCGCCGCCGCGAACTGAACCCAACAAGCACGCTCACGTGAATCACGCGCATTCACTCACACACTGAACGTAAACACAGAACTTTCACGTGGTGCTAAGGGCAAGCTCAAGCGAGCTACTGTAGTTTTTGGAAATTCAAAATCGTTTGTATTTGAAATTTGATTAAGTGGACTGAAACTGATACCAAAGTGGAGGGGGAGGAAGAGCCGGAGTACCCGGAGAAAGAACCCCCGACGGTCCGCCCGAATTAACGGTGACACTTACTAGAGGAGAAAAATCCGACGCCGGAACCCGTAATCGAACCTCGCACCTTTAGCATTGGTGGCAGGCGCCTTAACCACTGCGCCACGGACCGCCCCATGTGGTATGTACAAACATGGGCGGCAAGGAGAAGTATCCCCTTTTTATCATTGGCAGGTTTAAATATCCACACTGTTTCAAAGGAATGAAATTGCCCATGCAATATTCTGCCAGTGAAAAATCACGGATGACTTCTGATCTATTCAGAGACTGGTTGAGAGATTTTGAACGTTCAGTGGCAAGTCAATGTCGCAAGGTGTTGTTGGTCCTTGACAATTGCACTGCTCATCCAAAAGATGTGGCTCAGAATTTGTAAGCAACCCAGGTTCTTTTTTTGCCACGAAATGCAACATGCAAACTTCAGCTGTGTGATCTGGGTATTATCCAGAGCATGAAGGTTCACTACAAAAAAACGTGTCTCATGAAGCGGATTCATCATACTGACACAGGTGGAGCATACCAAAACTTCAAGATAACACTACTTGATGCAGTCACAATGCTAAAATCTGCATGGGAGAAGGTCGCACCGACAACAATATCCAACTGTTTCTTACAAGCTGGCTTCACAGACAATAAACCAAGCAACACAAACAAAGAAGACGCTGACTTGATAGCTGAACCACTTTTAGACAGACTTTTCAAGGAATACTAACATTTCACCCTCTGACTAAATCGGTGTTAATGACAACATCCCTGCAACAGCCCCTGCGGAGACGGTGTTTGCTCCATCGACTTTGAGCACCACCAAGCCTGTGGTCCATGAAGAAGAATCCGATGAAGACAACTGTGGAGACCAGAGGATGCCAAAACACGAGCTGAGGCCCTAGACTGTGTTCGTATGCTGCAACTTCACCTCATGCAATCAGACGGTAGTAATGCTGTTGAAGCATCATTTTACCACTTCAAAGAGACCTTCGAACGGCATATGATCAACACTCAAAAACAGTCAACTATCATGGCCTTCTTCTTCAAAAATAAGCAGACACCCCAACAAGAAACAAAGCAAGAACGGAAGGGGTACCACGGTGGACAGACAGAGGAGGAGGGGAGCCACAGTGGACAGACAGAGAAGGAGGGGAGCCAGCGTGGACAGACAAAGGATTGGTTGTACATTGCTTAACATCCCAACAGCAACAAGACTTTCTTAGGATGTGCCTGCACTGCTTGTGAAAACAAAACCTAAACATAATATTGAATGTATGTCACCCGCCAGTCTAATACGCTAAATAAACCCAAGACCATTTAGCAACACACATCCAATATCAAGAGCTACAGGCAGTGCAGACAGTAGGGAGAGTTTAAAAAAGGAAAATACAGGTGAATAGACCAAGGGTAGACAGAAACACATGCCCCAGAATAGAGGGGAAAACCCACCCTGTGGGACTGACCAGGGTGACCCTGGGAACTAAAAAGTAGTTAATCCCACCTAAGTCCCCCAGGGCAGACACGGGTGGGGGGGGGGGGTACAGACAAAGGAGGAGGGGAACCACAGTGGACAGACAGAGAAGTAGGGGAGCCAGGGTGGACAGACATAGGAGGAGGGGAACCACAGTGCATAGACAGAAGAGGAGGGGAGCCAGGGTGGACAGGCAGAGGAGGAGAGCCAGGGTGGGCAGACAGAGGAGGGAAGCCACAGTGGGCAGACAGAGGAGGAGGGGAGCCAGGGTGGACAGACAGATGAGGAGGGGAGCCAGGGTGGACAGACAGAGGAGGAAGAGAGCCAGGGTATACAAATATATATAAATATAAATACTATGTATTATTTTATTATTATTATTAAGGGGAGCCAGGGTGGACAGACAGAGGAGGAGGAGAGCCAGGGTGGACAGACAATTGATTGATTGTACATTGCTTAACATCCCGACAGCAACAAGACTTTCTCAGGACGTGCCTGCACTGCTTGTGAAAAGAAACTAAACAGAATATTGAATGTATGTCACCAGCCGGTCCAATACGTTAAATAAACCTATGACATGGGGCCTAAATAAAGCTAAGACCATTTAGCAACACACATCCAATATCAAGAGCTACAGGCAGTGCAGACAGTAGGGAGAGTTTAAAAAAGGAAAATACAGGTGAATGGACCAAGGGTAGACAGAAACACATGCCCCAGAATAGAGGGGAAAACCCACCCTGTGGGACTGACCAGGGTGACCCTGGGAACTAAAAAGTAGTTAATCCCACCTAAGTCCCCCAGGGCAGACACGGGTGGGGGGGGGGGGGGGGTGACAGACAAAGGAGGAGGGGAACCACAGTGGACAGACAGAGAAGGAGGGGAGCCAGGGTGGACAGACATAGGAGGAGGGGAACCACAGTGCATTGACAGAAGAGGAGAGGAGCCAGGGTGGACAGGCAGAGAAGGAGGAGAGCCAGGGTGGGCAGACAGAGGAGGGAAACCACAGTGGGCAGACAGAGGAGGAGGGGAGCCAGGGTGGACAGACAGATGAGGAGGGGAGCCAGGGTGGACAGACAGAAGAAGAGAGCCAGGGTATACAAATATATATAAATATAAATACTATGTATTATTTTATTATTATTATTAAGGGGAGCCAGGGTGGACAGACAGAGGAGGAGGAGAGCCAGGGTGGACAGACAACTGATTGATTGTACATTGCTTAACATCCCGACAGCAACAAGACTTTCTCAGGACGTGCCTGCACTGCTTGTGAAAAGAAACTAAACAGAATATTGAATGTATGTCACCAGCCGGTCCAATACGTTAAATAAACCTATGACATGGGGCCTAAATAAAGCTAAGACCATTTAGCAACACACATCCAATATCAAGAGCTACAGGCAGTGCAGACAGTAGGGAGAGTTTAAAAAAGGAAAATACAGGTGAATGGACCAAGGGTAGACAGAAACACATGCCCCAGAATAGAGGGGAAAACCCACCCTGTGGGGCTGACCAGGGTGACCCTGGGAACTGAAAAGTAGTTAACCCCACCCAAGTCCCCCAGGGCAGACCCAGCTGGGGAGTGGACAGACAGATGAGGAGGGGAGCCAGGATGGACAGACAGAGGAGGAGGAGAGCCAGGGTGGACAGACAGACACGGAAACGGTAAGGACAAAAAGCGAACTCTTCCAGATTTTGCTATCTTCGCTTATGCCACACACAATTTTGTGTGTGTGGTGTGTGGTGCATGTGAACACTTCATTTTTGGGTTATAAGAGTGAACATTTTCAAAGACATGTCTAGAGTGGTTCTCATTTTATTGTATCAATTAAGCCTCCGATTGCATTTTGACAGACTGCAGCGAAAGGACTGAGGTGTAACTTGGCGAGGACATTTCCTGTTCCTACAATAGCCAGACCAAAATACCCAGAGGATAAGATGCTTGATCCTGTGCTAGCAGCAGGTTTGCACCATGTACATGTACTGCACTAATGTTCATCATAGCACGAGAGAAAATAATTAAATAAGACAATTGTTCACGCATTGTTTGTCGACCACACAAACTCAGGCGTAAAACTGACTCGAAGATAAGCATCTGTTCGGCACCACAAAGTTAAACGTATCGACCATGACAATTCAAGAATACCCCTCGTCAGCTTGGTGCCATAAAGGCCTCAAGTTGAGGAGTTGCCGTTTTTCAGTTACTGTCGTCAACTACACATTGGAAGTCGTGCTCGACAGCAAAAAGCTTAATTGATATTTGTCTGCTTACCCTCCTGAGGGAAGAAAATTAGTCCATTCCGGGCGGAGTTTTTGTTTCAGTTTATTCATTATGTGTGGGGATAGCCTAAGCTCATTTGGTATTAGTCTACCTGTGCTTACTGCGTTTTTCTTTTGCATTTTCCTGGTTAAGTGTTATGTTCGGGCTGTTTTCTTTCCCTTAAATCTTTTTTTCTTTTAAAGAGGGTAGAATGATCGACTACATTCGCAGCAATGTGAACTGTTTTCTCTGGGTTATCAGCAAGGATATTGACGGCTCAGAGAACACCCATGAAATATGGCATAACCGAGTATGCGATGAGATTATCATCGTGGCTGAACATGTTCGTCACATTTGCCAACCTAAGCATTGGGCCACAACTTGTGAAATGTGAAATGCCCAGGTCCTTCAGTATAATGTGTATGTCTTCTCACTCCCAACCAACGGTGCTGAGGATGGAGCCAAGTACAAATGGTTTGTGTTTCAACCCAGAGCTCCAAGCCTTGTAAAACCATCCCCACATCCACCGTACCTTACCACCTGCCATAACAATGGCAACCATTTCGATAGAGTTGCGCCTATCCATGTCGCGTGCAACTGTGAGCTGTTACCCCCAGTACTGAAAGGAGGACTTGCTGAAGTGGACCTGACTGTTTAGAAAGTTACAAGTGCACATGCATGTAATACCAGAGCAGTGCTACTACCCATAGTAAATGTGTTTGGCCTACAAAGTCACCAGTGTCTCTGTAGTTGTTTAAGCACACAAACACACACGCACGCGCGTGTGTGCGTGCCCGCCCGCACACACACACACACACACTGGAGTCTAAGTTGGTGTTAAAAGGTTTACAATGTTTCATACCTTAGATAATATGACGTCTGCCATAACTGATCAATACCTCGGATAATTCAACCATTTTAAAGAAAACGGCGGCCCATCCGATGACAACCTTCAGATATGTCGACCATTTTTTTAGGTCCCCACAGGGTCGGCTTAAGCAGAGCCTACTGTATGTACAAAGTGAATCTCTAAAAACTTTCTAGGCATGCTACAATAGTATTTTTGCTGACAGTGTGCACCGCCACAGGTGGAAGAGCATTCCAGTCATTCACTACACACAAAGAAAAAAAATGCATCTCACACAAATAGTATTGCGTTGTTAAATTACAAAATCTGTTAAATGAGGTAGTATGGTTGGAGCCTCATAAAAGTATTGCTTTGTTATAAGTGAAGTCTACTGTATTTTATTAAGATCTTTGTGTATGCTGTTACCAGTACTTTAAACCTTTCAGCGCCAAATATTCTGCTGAGCAGCATTTCCCAGCACCTGTCATTTTCTGGATGACTTAATATAATAATAATAAAGGTAATTTATATAGCGCCTAATCACCAAGGTGCTCTAGGCGCTTTACAATTGCAGTAATGAAACAAAGCAAAATACAAAAAAAAAACAAGCACACAAAACAACAAAAATACATTGATTTACAAGGAGCAAAAAACTCTCTCTCTCACACACACACACACACACACCATCACACACACACACACACACACACATGATGAGCCGGCAGACAAAATGGTCTTTAGGGGCTGGGCCCATGCTACCAGAATTTGCGACTAGCAATGTGTGGTAAGCAACAATTTGCCACCTGCCACATCGGCTTCGCGGCACATGTTTCAATGTGCGTGCAATGTGTTTGTACTGACTGACCTGCCATTACCATATATGGAACAGCTCTCACGCGCCCGGTTCAAATATTCGGAGCTGCAGGAGTCCCTCTCTCTTGGCTTGACTTCGCGAACGAAGATTCTATAGGGCTTGCCCACGTCGTCTGCAGGCATTTTCGTGGCTGCGGAGGCCAATCCGGGACAGGAAGGTTCAACCGCAATGGCTGCTGGGGAAGGTCTGGTCAGGGTTCTGAGTTACGACAACTCTGTTTTTTCTTCTGAGCCGCTTGTCCTTAAGGTTAGCTCTGCGAGAGTCCTCAAAGGAGACGGCTGCCTTGTGAATGGTGGAGCGCCAGGTGTCACGGTCCGCAGCAAGCGAAGACCACTGGCGGTGGTCGATTTGGCAGGCACTAAGCGACTTCTTGAGACCGTCTTTGTATCTCTTCCTTGGTGCCCCTCTGTCTCGGTGTCCAGTGGCGAGCTCGCCGAACAGAGTGATCTTGGGTAGGCGATGATCCTCCATCCTGGAGACGTGCCCCGCCCAGCGAAGCTGTGTCCGCAGCAGCAAAGCCTCGATGCTCACAGTTTCCGCCTGTTCAAGGACCTCGACGTTGGTGACATAGTCACTCCAGTGAATGCTGAGGATGGTACGCAGGCAGCGCTGGTGAAAGCGTTCGAGGAGTCGTAGTTGGCTGCGGTAGAGGGCCCAGGACTCGGAACCGTACAGCAGGGTGGTGAGGACGACAGCTCTGTACACGCTGATCTTGGTGCCTTTTTTCAGCTGTTGATTGTGCCACACCCGCTTGAATAGTCGCCCGAAAGCGCTGTTCGCTTTTGCCAGCCTGTTGTCCAGCTCCTTGTCCAGCTTGGCGTCTGACGTGATGATGCAGCCAAGGTAGGTAAACTGGTGTACAGACTTCAGTTCGGACTCGCCGATGGTGATGTGGGGAGGGCGATGCTCTTCCTTGGGTGCCGGCTGATGAAGGACCTCTGTCTTTTTCAGACTGACCTCAAGTCCAAAGAGCTGGGCAGCATCTGCGAAGCAGGACGTAATGCGCTACAAGGCTCTCTCTGTGTGTGCAACGAGGGCAGTGTCATCAGCGAAGAGCAGCTCACGAATCAGTTGGTCTAGGGTTTTCGTGTGGGCCTGCAGTCGTCTGAGGTTGAACAGGCTGCCATCGAGACGATACCTGATGTACACTGCGTCGTCATCGTCGAGGTCCACTGTGGCCTGCTTCAACATCATGCTGAAGAAGATGGTGAAGAGGGTCGGTGCCAGCACGCAGCCTTGCTTCACGCCATTGCGAATGGGGAATGGTTCTGAGAGATCACTGTTTAGTCTGACCTGGCCTTGCTGGTCCTCGTGGAGCTGGACGATCATGTTTAGGAACTTTGGGGGACAACCTAGTCGCTCCAGGATCTGCCACATACCTTGCCTGCTCACAGTGTCAAACGCTTTTGTTAGGTCGACAAACGTTACGTACAGCCCTTTGTTCTGCTCGCGGCACTTCTCCTGAAGCTGTCTCAGCACAGAGACCATGTCGGTGGTACTCCTGTTGGCTCTGAAGCCACACTGGCCCTCTGGGAGGTGGTCTTCAGCGATGGCAGGTACCAGCCGATTCAGGAGCAACCTTGCGAGAAATTTCCCGGCAATGGACAGCAGGGTAATTCCACGATAATTAGAGCAGGCAGACTTCTCTCCTTTGTTCTTGTACAGGGTGATGATGACTGCATCACGGAGATCCTTTGGTAGTGTTCCTTTTTCCCAGCAGCAGAGAAAGAGGTCGTGGAGCTTGTTGTGCAGTGCTGGGCCTCCATGTTTAAAGATCTCTGGCGGGATTCCGTCAATGCCTGCTGCTTTGCCACTCTTGAGCTGGTGGATGGCTGTGAGGGTCTCTTCAGCGGTGGGCGGTTCGTCCAATTCAACCTTTAGTGGAAGGTGTGGGATTTGGAGGATGACTGTTTCTTGAACAATGCGTCAGCGCCGAAGAGGTCCTGAAAGTATTCCGACCAGCGGTTCAAGATGGAGGTATTATCTGTGAGGAGTGCCTGTCCATCAGCGCTTCGCAGGGGACTTTGTACCAGGTGCCTAGGGCCATACACTGCTTTCAGTGCTTCGCAGAAGCCCCTGTAGTCACCGTTGTCAGCGCAAAGCTGGGTCCTCTGTGCGAGTCTGGACCACCACTCGTTCTGGAGCTCTCTAAGCTTGAGCTGGAGACTGCTGCAGATGAGGCGGAAGGCAGACTTCTTCACAGGGCAGGAAGGCTGGGCTAGGTGGGCGGCTCTTTTTTTTGCTAGAAGTTCCTGGATCTCTACGTCGTTTTCGTCAAACCAGTCTTTGTTCCTCTTTCTAGCAAAGCCCAAGACTTCCACAGAGGATTTTACAATAGCAGTTTTCAGTTGTTCCCAGAGTGTTTCAGGGGAGGAGTCTGCTGGATCAACTGTGTCTTTGAGCATGCGCTGTAAATCAGCCTGAAGGGCAGCTTTCTTGTCACGCTGAAGGCTGGCAACATCAAGCTTTTTCTTGGGTTTCAGCTTGAGGCGGAGCCTGAGTTTGCAGCGAACAAGGCGGTGGTCAGTGTGGCACTCTGCGCTGGTGAGGAGGACGTCACTGCGGTCCCTCTGATGCACTAGGACATAGTCGATAAGGTGCCAGTGCTTGGAGCGAGGATGCATCCAGGTGGTCTTTCGACTGTCCTTTTGCTGGAAAGTAGTGTTGGTGATGACAAGCTGCTGCTCTGCACAGAGCTCCAACAGTAGGCGAAAATTGTCATTGCAGTTCCCAACGCCATGCTTGCCGAGGACTCCTTTCCAGGCTTCACAGTCTTAGCCCACTCTGGCGTTGAAGTCGCCAAGGATGATGACTTTGTCGTCTGCAGGGGTGCTCTGCAGGAGGCTGCGCAGGTCAGAGTAGAACTTGTCTTTTTCTGCAGGCTCTGCCAGGAGGGTTGGGGAGTACACACTGAGAAGGGTGACGTATTGCTGGTGTCTCAGTGGGAGGCGCATGGACTTGATGCGGTCGGAGTGACCCGTTGGTAGGTTTTCCAACTTAGTCGCAATGGGGGTCTTCACCATGAAGCCCACGCCTGAGAGCCGTCTTTCTGATGCAGGCCTGCCTGACCAGTAGAGGGTGTAGCCAGAGCCAAGTTCTTGGAGGCTGCCTTCCTCTGGAAGGCGTACTTCGCTGAGCGCGGCGATGTCGATGTTTAACCTCCACAATTCATGGGCAATGAGGGCGGAGCGACGTTCAGGGCGTCCGCTGTCTGCTGTGTCGAGCATGGTTCGGATGTTCCAGCATGCTACGTCGAGTCCGGTCGTGGTCGTCATGAGAGTGGATCCATTGTTTTTTCTTGTTTTCTGACCGCATGAGAAGATGCCCGTTGACCGCGGCTAGCCAACTGGGGTTACGAGGGGATGAGCTTTGGTTAGGCCACCTTTTCTAGGCCCCTCTCCGTGTGGAGCAAGCAGTGCTGTCCCTAGAGAAGGCTGCTTGGTCGTTCAGGGTGTGCCGAGTGACGTTGTCATCCCCAGGTCAACATCAGGCGACCAATATCCTGAACCGCCTGCATGCAGGTTTGAGACTGCGGCTTCCAGTGACATCTTTCACCTGCCGTTTTGCCCCTTGCCCATCGCTACAGGACTTGGAAAGTTCAGTGTCATAGTCCGTGGGCGTTTCCTAAAGCCTGCGCGGTGGAGCTTTTTGGTGGAGTGCAGTGTGCTGCGCAGTACTGGCCCCACCCTTTAAACCCTTGGTTCGTTTGCCATGGCCTAGCAAGCTGGGACGGTGGCATCGAGGTCCTCGGGTCGTAGGTTTTATCAGACTGTCCTTGTCTTAGTCTCTGGCTCAAAAGCCTTCCCCGGAGACACGGGGGCTTTGATGTCAGGGGTTTCCTCCCTTAGCCTTTCCGCAGCCAAGCGGCCAGGCCTGCAAGGCAGCAGGGGACTCGTGGGGGCCGGGGTCGTCTATGTCCCGTGCAGATGTGAACATCTGCCCACTGCCCAGACGGTGACACCAGAGGAGAAAAATCCAACGCCGGAACCCGGTATCGAACCTCGCACCTTTGGCATTGGAGGCAGACGCCTTAACCACTGCGCCACTTCCCCGCCAGATGGGAACTCTCGGACATGGTTGATCAATTAACTCACTGGAGACGTGCCACATACGGATACGCAGCTATTCGCAGCGTTTCCGCATGTGCGCGTCTCCAATGAGTTAACAGTCTCAAAGCCCGGTCGCTCAGCTTCTCCGCCATTTTTCCGGCTCGGAAGATGAAGAAACGGGAAGTGGCGCAAGGACACCGCTGATTGGCTGAGAGGCGGCAACATTGCTCGAGCCTTGCCGGCTACCACAAATAAATAGACTCGGTTTGTATCGGGGCGCAATTTGTGGCGGCAATATTGTAGGCACCCCTAATTGTGGCGGCAACATTGCCGCCACAAAATTGCACCCGGCAATAGGTGTTTGTGGTAGCGTGTGCCCAGCTTCTCACATATATGCCACAGAGTAAAGGTGTGTTTTAAGCTTTGATTTGAAAATGGAAAGAGATGATTAGTGACGCACATCAGCTGGGAGAGCGTTCCATGTAATGGGACCAAAATATGAAAATGAACGATGAACTTGAGCGACCTTATTACATCTAGGGATACGGAAAACACGAGTGTCTGAAGCAGAGCGTAGTGAGCGTGACAGTGTATACGGCTGGACAAGATCAGATAAGTAAGGAGGGGCAGAACCAGAGATGATGTTGAAACAAATAACACAGACTTTATACTGAATTTTGTATGAAACTGGCAGCCAGTGCAAATCAGCTAGTAGAGGCATAATGTGTTCACGTTTTGGTACACAAAAAACCAGACGTGCAGCACAGTTCATGACTCTGGATTTGGTCAAGAAGATTTTGCGGAACACCGGACAAAAGAGAATTGCAATAGTCTATTCGGGACAGCACAAGGGAGGTAACAAGTGTTTTGGTAACTTCAACTACAAAACACCTCTCCTCTTTATATGCTTGCATCTCCTAAACTACTGTATTGAATTCCTTCAAATTTTTAGGGGATGATAAGAATCTTACTTTTAAAATCTTACTTCTATTGACCCACAGTAATTTTGAAAACAGTGTTACGTGTTGCAATAACAAAAAAAATCACACACCTGTGTAGAGTCCAATGTGTCACTGTCTTTGCATCAAGTGAACCGGCAATACATGCATCAACCTCAGCTGCACTCTTCATCTATCAGCATCATTTCTAGTTTTAGTAGGTTTAAACTCCTCAAAACTTTGTCTCTGCCGATGTTAATTATGCACCTAGTGCTCGGGTCTGGTATATCCGCCATTTTGGACAATCACCAATGTAAAAAACGTCCAAGCAACTGCGAAATTCTCACTCCAAATGCTCAAGCACACACTGAATAAATATTGTGCCAAGTGAAAAAGGGAAATCCCCTGATCACATATGGCTTTATTTAGACTGTCTCGGACTCCACACAGATGTCACTTGCCCAAATGCAAGAACGGCGCTCTGCCAGGCACTCACCAAAATGTGAGTACGGTGCCAAAAGGGTTAAGTAGCAGAAAGTGGTGTTATCATGTACTTGCCTTGTGATGTTTTGTTAAAATCTGAGTTTGCCATGGCCACACAGTCTCCAAAGATCTGGCTCTGTTCATCATAGGCCATCACGAACAAGAAGTCTGATGCTGCCGCCAGACCTCGGATGTCATAGCAACGCAAGTCAATGCACTTTGGGCTCCATGCAACGTCCACTGTAACCTGGAACAGCACCAACAGCGCGTTTATTTCACACCCTTGGTGGTTTCACTAGAAAACAAAACACTTGAAAACTAGCAAAACAGTCCGCATAATGTCACAAGGCCAAAGTCAGATGCAGTTGGCCTGCACTCGGCTGTGTGCAGGCCAAATGCATCTAATGACTGCCGGAAGACCTTTTGCTCATTGGTGAATGTCATTATCAGACATTCTGAATGTGAAGCAGTAAATGATGCATTGACCCATTGTGCCTTAAGGTTGAAATCTGCAAATTTAGGAGTTGTCTCAAGACTACATTACAATCCAGGAGACAGATCCACCATGATAGTTCAAGGGAGGTGCCAGAATAGTTTGGCGCGCAATCATGTTTGATCAATAATCTTGGGATGGTGTGTCAAGGCTAAATCCCTTCATTGCCAAGATGCAGAGGAAGAACACCATCCCAATACAAGAGGCATGTTGCAGTTGCAGTGGCTCACGTGGATCGATTGTCATCCTTCTCCCTGTCTCTGTAAGACACAGCTGACTGAATGTGGCCAAGTCCCAAAATGCTTAACCTGATCATAAAAACTGAAGGCATAATCGGAGCATGAGGCTTTGATCAATTCTGAGTTTTGAAGCATCATACTGGTACCCCAATTTGAGTTAGTTAGTTAGTTATTTGGGTTTAACGCCGAGCAGGCAACTAAGGCCATCTCACGGCGGGAAGGGTAAAAATCTGGTCAGCCAGACTAAAAGAAAGGTCTTAAGACATGATGTAAATATACCTTAAAAATATGTCAGGCTAAAATGTCGCACAGGTCTTTAAAGAAAACGTCGGAAGACTCTCAAAAAGGTCAAAATAATAGAAACATCATAATCTATAAACGCTCAAATCTTATTTAAAATATGGCACTCTCTCAGAAAACTGAAGATCTTGTCCGGGGGCACATCCCGGAACAAAACCTTCAAGGAGTCTGCTGTGAAATGTTTATACCTTGTGTCGATTAGATCAGCACAAGACAACAAAAAGTGTTGAACAGAGTACTGCTCGTCGCAGGCATAACACCATGGACGCTCCTCCTGTTTAAGTAAATAAGAGTGCGTAACATACGTGTGGCCGATGTGGAGCCGAGCCAGGACAGTCTCCTCACGGCGGCTGCCGCAGCGATAAGGTAGACCGTCGGACAACTTAGGAAGGGCTTCATGCAGCTTGTTAGCTTCCTCTTTGTCCCACTCGGACTGCCACTCACGGGCTATGTACGCACTAGCCACATGTCTAAAATCACTATAAACAGTCTGTGTGTCAGGGACAGGGTCATTGCGGGCATCGTTGGCAGCAGAATCTGCGATCCTGTTGCCTTCGATGCCCACATGCCCTGGCACCCAAATAAAAATGATATCATAATATTCCTTCATCAAGTCCGCGTGGAGCTCTCTGATCTGCACCAGCAGATTTCCCGTGCCCTGAAGGGCCTGCAGGGCAGAAAGAGAGTCAGAATCAGGAAGTTCCTTTCTCTAGATCGATAAGCATGCTTGAGTGCCAGCAGAACCGCCTGCAGTTCCGCACTAAATACAGATGAGTGGTCTGGGAGGCGGTGCTTAAATGGGCGTCTAGGATGGCGAGAGGATACTGCGGCCGCAGCCACTCTCCCATCCTCAGACTTTGACCCATCGGTATAGATGCGACAATAGCCAGGAAAAATTGAAAGCAGTTCATTGAGGCTCTGTTGGTATATGGCTGGTGGAGTAGAGTCTTTCTTGTGGGCAGTCAAGTCCAGCAAGATGTCAGGAACTGGTAAGAGCCAAGGTGGAGTGATGTGTTGCAGGGATTCCGAAACTCTGTCCAGGTCCAATCTGGCCGCCTGCAGATGAGGTCGGACACGGAAAGAAAGTGGACGGACAGCTCCCGGATGGGTATCGTAAATCTCTGCAAACGATGGTTTAAAAACACAATCATAGGCAGGATTGTCTGGATGGGCCTTCAGTTTCAGAACGTAGCTGAGCATGAGGCGGATGCGGCGGAGCTTGAGAGAAGGCTCCCCTGCCTCGGCATACAGACTAGGAACTGGAGACGTCCTGAAGGCCCCAAGACATATCTGCAGACCCTGATGGTGAATTGTGTTCAGACGCTGTAGCACAGACTTGGAAGCTGAGCCATACACCACAGAGCCGTAATCCAGTTTGGACCGAACAAGGGCCCGGTACAGACGAAGTAAGACAGTACGGTCCGCACCCCAGTCAGTACGACCGACGACACGAAGAATGTCGAGAGCCTTCTGACAAGAGGTTCTAAGGTAATTAATATGGTTGCGGAAGGTAAGTCTTTTGTCAAAAATGACCCCCAGAAACTTTGCCTCCTCGGCCACCTTAATTGGCACTCCAGCAATGCTCAGGCTAGGTTCTGGAAAAAATTTCGTCTGGTTAGTAAAATGCACACAAACAGTCTTGGAGGGCGAGAACTTGAGCATTTTGGGGGACTCTTGACTCCGACTCTACACATGCATTTACAGCCAATGACAGCGAACACGCTAAAATGGCCAGCGGTTGCACTGCCAGAGTATCACCACAATTGTCATGATTTTTCACACCATCGGCAAATATGCGTATGGGAAAATGCTGGTGGACCGGCAGGCAGTCTCCAAAGATGTCACAACCCCCGCTTCCGGGGCGCGAACTATGAGCGCTACCGCTCGAGAACAACCAACCCACACTAACACAAACACCAGAGGAACAATTACGACAACATTTATTGCATATAAAACTAACAATCCAAAATATCCTCACTCAATCCTAACCACGCACTCACACATGACACTCACACACACACACATGTCCAAACTCCCCAACCCGAATATCCATTATGCATAATACAAAATAACAACAAATATATAACAAAACAAATATCCTTAATAAAATACAAAAACGATTGAGAAAACTAATACAATTCACATGCTACTGACACTCCTTAGCGGGAGCACGAACGACAAGTTCAAGTTAAATTAATGCTTTCACCTTCACAATAATGTTCTTCAACACACAAGGCTCCTTTAAATAACACAATACTTCAAATACCACAATGTCAAATATATAATGGAACAAATACCCTTACTAAAACACAACTGAAAGTTGAGCAAACTTAATAGTTCACAAGTCACTAGACCCTCTCACCGGAAGCACAACCGTCAACCTCAGCTCAGCTGAACGCTCTTGCTTCCGCGACAAGGTCTTCCGTAACACAGGGCTACTTTTAAATAATACAATATTTCAAAATCTTTCTGTCACTGCTACAAAGCTCTTATCACAACATTGTCACTACGAGGAGATGAAATCAAACTCACAACGTCCTTTACAAGTTTACAAATAAACAAGACTTTACTTAAATAAGTTAGAAATTACTGAATGGGATGACCCGACCTGGCTAAACACGAGGTGTGCCGCGACACTCGCAACAGCACTCAGGTTCGGCGTCGTAGACCCAACAGGCGGAGTGACACAGCCAGCCTTCACTCTAACGAACCACCCAGGCCTTCCGCACAGCACGACGGCGGACTTAGCCAGTTGGTTCTTTAGGGTTTTGGATGTTTAGACCGCTGGATTTGGATGCACTAAAACACAGGTGCAAAAATACACATAAATAACCAACAACAAAAGAAAGAAAGGTAGTCACATCACCCTTCCCACGACTTTAACTACCGTCTTTTATATTCCCTCACCTCTCTCCCACAACAACAAATTCAAACTCAACGAGATGCATATTTACACGTCACCATACGACTCACTTCCAAATTTACACTCCGATGCTAAATGCTACCACATAAAATAAATGGCATTTATTTCTACATTCTTGCACTTGCCCCCCATACACACTAACCAAACTAATAATAACAGAACAAGCAAACACAAACAACCCCCCCCCCTCCCCCCCCCCCAAGCAAATGGCCACTAAAGAATTGTTGCGTGTACTTACTGCCATCCATGAGGACGCCCCGGCTGGGACGAAGACAAAGACAAGCCAGGGGTTAAATTGTCACAGATCTTCTTCTCCTTTCCTTCCTCGGACACCAGCTCCGCAGCGACCCGGTATCACAGGGCCGCTACAAACGAACAACACAGCTGCTTGAGGCCTTCAGCAAATGGCGAACCACGCCTGAAAGACCCCCCTAGGAGACGGTTGGAAAACGACAAGACTTCGTTCACTGCTGGAAAAGCGACTGACTAACCATTTGGATATTGTAAGGTTTAGCAAAAATGCTCTCAGTAAATCGTGCGATGTAACTGACGTGAAACGGGGACCACCCAATCGCGCAGACTGAGCGATCACGTGCGTCACACGCCGTCCTTCGACTCCCGTACGGCAGCAAAACACCCGGGCAAAACTCACCTACACTATCGTTACCCGGTGACTAACTAATCACTGTCACCCCTCTAAATCTAACTCCCCTACAAAAATAGGAAAGAAAAAAAACGTGTCGTGACAGTGTACATGCAGGTACATGAAAAGAGTGTTTGTCAAAGTGTAGTTATGCATAAATAAAAGCATTTTTCGCCATCCCTGAATGGTAACAATGCATTATGCTAAAAAAAAACATGATAAAATATACAAAACTAATACAGATCAGAAGAAAAAACTGATTCATAGTGTTTCCATTTAGTTTGACATCTTGTACACCTACCTGATAAGAAGAGTGTGCCTTCTTAAAAGCTGCATTTGTGTCCCTGACAAGCTCTGTGTAGGCATCTCGACGATCTGCTTGATTCTGAAGGATGACATCCTCAAAGTCAATATTGGTGCCATCATAAAAGTTGGTAGTCACCACCTGCAGCTGGTCTGTGATCCATCTTGCACGGTCATTGGAATTGGTCAAATTGGCGAGTGGAAATTTTGCTGCACAAAACATGCTATTTCTATGTGAGAATAGTGCTGTAGATATGCCACTATCACTATACAGTTTATGCTTCCTAACCCCTTCATGCACACAGCCACCAAAGCTGTAAATAGTTTTTGGTGGCAGATTGCACAAAGGGGTTAAAAGTCAAACTATGCTGTTACACTAACCACAGCTTCAAATAGCATGTTAAACGAACACTATACCCTATCCCTCACAATTTTAACTTTGAAATAATTGTGTACATGAAATCAGTAAAAATACAGTTTGATGATGCATTTGAAACCACAGGATATTAACTACATGTATATTGATGAGCAAAATAAATGCGGCATTTCTGGAATAATCATAAACACTACAGTGTTTCCGATGATTCTAAACATTTAGTGTTTATGGCGATTCCCAAAACTTAGCATTTTTCTCTGCTTGTCAGTATATTATTCACTAAAATGATTTTGATTATTCCAAAAATGTTGTGTTTCCGTCACTTGTCAGTATATTAATTAATTTTGACACATATAGTTACTCGCAATACCATTTCTTATCTGTTCTGAAAGCAAATTCCCATCAAGATGCCCAGCACCAAGTCAAACTTAATACTATTACTAATGGCAAGCAATGAAGTATTCAGCCTGATAAGAAAGTCCCGTGATCAGGGTTGAAAGTTTGCTTTGACAGGATCTAAAAGTTTAGCTATTTTTTCCAGTTAAGCTTTTAACACGGACCTCTGAAGTCAAAACTGCCAAATTTTGGAGTTGTCCTCTGAAGATGACACATACCACTTCAAGAGACAGATCGACCATGACAGTTCAAGGGTAGTGCTTGAATAGCTTGGGGCCTCATCATGGCCAATATATTCACTGTTTAAAAAAAAAAATTGAACTTCATGTCATGGTCTTGTGTCATGATTTATATCCTGATTCAGTGTCAGTGCCAAACGGGTTTATTGATATATTAATAGTTTCATCCTAACCCCTTCACTGCCAGTGGACGCTGATTATGTATGTAATATTATTGCAATTAAATGTCAAAAATTCCCAGACGGAAAAAAAGGATACAAAGAGGTTTTAGCAAGATGCATTGCAGATGGTTGGTGTTCAGTTTTTTTCAGCTGTGAAGTGGTTAAATGTGCTCACCTATGGTAGCAATCCTGGCCCCGTTTTCATGTGCAAGGCACATGAGTTCCTGACTAACATAACCCACAGTGACCACAGTGGTGATCTTCCTCCAGTCAAACTTCACCCACGATGAGGGTCTGTTCCGCAAGGAAAATACAAAGATCTGCAAAAAATGTGTGAATCACGCTAACAGAATCATTTTATAAATTAAATAATTAAGGTGATTAAATTAGAAGAAAATATGTGATGTTTATGATGAACTGCATCCCTAAAGTGACCTACTGCAGGCAGTAACGGGTTAACAGATCACAATGTCACCTTCATAAATCTATTGTAATGCTAGATAAAAAAGCTAACTGAAATAAGAAGTTTGAATGTCATAAAATATTTTCTGCTCTTCTACAAGGTATTATACTGCGAGTTCCTTTCGCTACACTCAAAAGGCAGTGGAAAACTTCCAGTACATGTGCCTATTGTGCAAAATTGAAAAGAAGGTCAGAAATATCTTACTTGAGGCAAGACAACATTGATAACCTGTTTATCTCCAAAGTTTAGCAATCAAAGTCCACCAAAGACCAGATCATTTTTAACACAAGAAGCCATAACATGGAGGACCAAATGTTTTAGGTCCCCAGTAGCTATTCAAGTTTTATCTGGGAGCTTGATCGTGCGTGTGCGTGTGTGTGTGATAGCCCAAACAATTGTGTGTGAGCATTCATTATGAAATGTACATTTACCATTAACTGCCTCACTCAACTAGAAATCTATACCTTACTATAGTATAACACACTAAAGCATTACATCAGTCTACATGTATTCACAAACCAGATAGGTGAGGCTAGCGCTGGCAGAATTGTATGCAAACCAAGGGGAATCACAGCGCTGGACAGACAACAGATCCCCTGCCCCTACCTATCAGGCACCCAATCGCCAGCCCACAGAGAAATACGCAGGTATAGAATAAGACGATCATTTCCATCCTCAAACGAATGGATCAGGTCTCTTATATAACCCATGTCTTTCTCCGGAACTTAGGAACTTACATTGTTGTGTAATGTTCTGTGCATCTACTGTGGGAAATCAGGGTATTTACCCGACCACATATAGTAGCGCACCTTCATGTTTGTGTATGTTTGTTTCTCCTGCCTACTTCCTAAGTTCCGGAGAAAGACATGGGTTATATAAGAGACCTGATCCATTCGTTTGAGGATGGAAATGATCATCTTATTCTATACCTGCGTATTTCTCTGTGGGCTGGTGATTGGGTGCCTGATAGGTGGGGGCAGGGGATCTAACTCTTGTCTGTCCAGCGCTGCGATTCCCCTTGGTTTGCATACAATTCTGCCAGCGCTAGCCTCACCTATCTGGTTTGTTAGTATCTATAACTCGAGGCAAATTTTTATCGTTACATTGTTGTGTAATGTTCTGTGCATCTACTGTGGGAAATCAGGGTATTTACCCGACCACATATAGTAGAGCACCTTCATGTTTGTGTATGTATGTTTCTCCTGCCTACTTCCTAAGTTCCGGAGAAAGCTATGGGTTATATAAGAGACCTGATCCTGATCCATTCGTTTGAGGATGGAAATGATTGTCTTATTCTATACCTGCGTATTTCTCTGTGGGCTGGCGATTGGGTGCCTGATAGGTGGGGGCAGGGGATCTAACTCTTGTCTGTCCAGCGCTGTGATTCCCCTTGGTTTGCATACAATTCTGCCAGCGCTAGCCTCACCTATCTGGTTTGTGAGTATCTATAACTCGAGGCAAATTTGTATCGTTACATTGTTGTGTAATGTTCTGTGCATCTACTGTGGGAAATCAGGGTATTTACCCGACCACAGTAGCGCACCTTCATGTTTGTGTATGTATGTTTCTCCTGCCTACTTCCTAAGTTCCGGAGAAAGACATGGGTTATATAAGAAACCTGATCCATTCGTTTGAGGATGGAAATGATCATCTTATTCTATACCTGCGTATTTCTCTGTGGGCTGGCGACTGGGTGCCTGATAGGTGGGGGCAGGGGATCTAAATGTTGTCTGTCCAGCGCTGTGATTCCCCTTGGTTTGCATACAAGTCTACATGTATGTTTTTGGGACATGTGACATACTTGTGCATATATATACATGCATGCATCTGTGTACAGGTGAGTGCATTGTGCATATGTTTACCAGATACTTAGGTATTATGTTTATTACCGAGGCATGTGTGCATGTATGTATACCTACATGCATGCATGATGTATGTTTTGTTCCTGGGACATGTGACCTGCTTTCTTGTTTGCGTGCGCATGTACTAGTATACACATCTATGTGGGTGCATGTACATGTGTGTATGACTGTATGTGTGCAGGTGCAGATCCACCATGCGTGTATTTGGTGTACATTGTCTGGGAATTACTCCTAAATTTATATGTCTGTATACATGTGTGAGGATGTATGTATTTGTCTATGTACATACTACCAGGTACTTGTGTATTGTGTTTATTATTGAGGTAGGTGTGTATGTACATGTGTACCTGTATGCATGCACATGTGTGCGTGTGTATGTTTGTGTGTAGGTGTGTGCATTGGTGCAGGTGACACACTTGCTCGTACATGTGCTTGCATGCATGTACTCATACACACATGTACATGGGTGTGTGGGTGCATGTACATGTGTGTGTGGGTGCATGTACATGTGTGTATGGGTGCATGTACATGTGTGTGCTCTTGGTGCAGGTGACACACTTGCTCGTACATGTGCTTGCATGCATGTACTCATACACACATGTACATGGGTGTGTGGGTGCATGTACATGTGTGTGGGTGCATGTGCTGCAGATTCAGATATGCAATTGATGTACATTGTGGGGTTCTATTTTTAGAATGAAATGCCTGTTTAAATTATGTGTGGATGATTGCATGTGTCCGTGTATATACTACCAGGTACTTATGTACTGTGTTTACAATTGGGGCAGATGTGTATGTACCTGCATGCATGCATCATTGCATGTGTGTGTGTGTATGC